>OX327007.1:34572574-35803074 GCA_946800695.1 Geum urbanum
TTCCATTCATTGGCCCGAGACGAAGGAAGAAGAACACAAAACAGTGGGGTAGCGGTTGGGAAAGACAATAATCTATATTACGGGGCTATTGTATACGTGGTTCAGCTATGTTACGGGAATGATGTCAACGTTTTCCTATTCAAGTGCAGATGGTTCGAGCGTACAAAGGAAGACCTGGGACTATTATCAGTCGATACAAACTCGCACTGGTATGAGGATGAGCCTTTCTCTCTCGCCACCTTAGTTCGGCAGGTGTTCTATCTCGACGATCCGAAAGCCGGTGAAGGGTGGAAAATAGTGAACCATATCTCTCACCGAGGAATATGGAATACAGAGACAATTGAAGGGACACCGGCGACGACTGAAGATGCTGCTGAACCAGAAAGAGACATTCCTGCCTATCAAGAGCCTAATATTTCTATGGTCCGCTCCGATATAATGGACCTGGTTCAAGATGGTGAACGGTTACCCATGCCTGATGGTTGTACAGATCTAACTAAAGATGAGATTATCGATGAGGTAGATGAAGAAGACGAGCAGGAAGAGGACGCGGACGAGGACTCAGGTTATTCGTCGGACGATGTTGAGTACGATGACGAGGATGAGCCGTCGTCTAACGGGGATGAGGACGATGATGATTATGACGAAGAGTACGGTCATACGACGAGGGAGATTAATTGGTAATTAATTACTGTAATTATTGTAATATATATATGATCGATGCAGGTTAATTTACGGTAATTAATTAATCCGAATTATATATCCTGGACAACGGAGAAATTAATTGCAGGTTGTCGCCTTTGGGTATTTTGGCTATCTCCCTAAATCCTCGACCCTAAATCTAGCAAATCGGATCGATCGATCATTTATTTAATTTTTTTATGGTCATTCAAAATAATTGAACGGACACCTGAATTCCGTCCACGTTTATATTAGGTCCCCCGCCATTTTCACCTTTGGCGCCACGCTAAATCTCAATCTCATATAAAACCCTAAATCCTGGACCCTAAATCTAGCAGATTGGATCGATCGATCAATTTTTTAATTATATTTTTGAATCAGAATAATTGAACGGACACACAAATGACCGGGGACGACCTAAACCGTAAACCCTAAGGCCCTAACCCCTGAAATCGGGTTTTAGAACTTGGACGACGGAGAATGGTCATTATCCGTTGTCCAGGTACACACTAGGACGATGGATATGGTAATTCTTCGTCGTCCAAGTTCACAAACCCTAAACCCTAAACAGTAAGGCCCTAACCCTTGAATTCAGGGTCTATACACCTGGACGACGGAGAACGTCATTCTCCGTCGTCCAGGTCAGAACCTGGACGACGGATAACTTCATATCCGTCGTCCAGGTGATTACCTGAACGACGGAAACATTCATTTCCGTCGTTCAGGTGCAGATATCGTAATTTTTTCTAAGACAACGACCATCTAGACCTTCTTCCAATGCAAAGTCTTTTCATCAAGACTTTAGAGTAAACAATTCTTGGTGTGTGAGCTTCGACGGTTCGAAAATCAGAGTTGCGAAATGCCTTGTATCCACGTTTCCGGTTTGTAAAATTATCGGTTTTGCGGTTGACTGTGCCGATCAAACTCTTCCCGAACTTATTATTTTATGGTCCTTTGAAGACAATTATATATTATGTTACGACGAACATATCCAACGGTTGTTTTGTCCAAATTCAATTTCGTTAATACTCTGTTGCAAATGAGCCTCTACTCATGAACACTTCAGTCGTAAGGATTAGTCGATACTTAACAACTTTCAAAACGAAAATCTATTCGTCGGTTCAAATTTAACTGTTCATATATACGAAACGTTCATCGATATTGGACGACTATTTCACTCCAATGACAGATCGCTAAATTCCTAGCGAATTAATTTTAAACTTTTTTTTTACGTAAATTGAACCTGAACGACGGAGAATGACTTTATCCGTCGTCCAGGTGAACACCCGGACGACGGAAAACGTCATTCTCCGTCGTCCAGGTTCAATTTACCATGGCGGTTCGATTATTTATTTCTTTTTTTTCCAATGAATTTTTCACCTGGACGACGGATATGTGGTTGTCCGTCGTCCAGGTGATAACCTGGACGACGGAGAACGTCAATCTCCGTCGTCCAAGTCGAAAATCATGGCGGTTTGTTTTACCGCATCAATTTTCGGCGCCGCTTGAATTTCCACTTAGACGACGGAGAATCAATTCTCCGTCGTCTAAGTCCAAATTTATGGCGGGTGAAACGTCCCGCCCATTAATTACGCGTCGCTTAGAAACATTTTAACCTTTCACTTAGACGACGGAAAACACTGTTTCCGTCGTCTAAGTGCACTTAGACGACGGAGAATAGTGCTCCGTCGTCTAAGTGAAACTCTATAAATAGGCCGAGCCTCATCTTCTTTTCCTCATCCCTTACAACTTTCTCTCCTCCATCTCCTCTCTCTCTCTCATTCCGGCGATTCTCCTCCGGCGACGCTCCGACGACATTATTTCCGGCGTGGTTCCTCCTCTCCGACGACACAACTCCGGTGATTTTCCCGAAAACTCCCGAAAAACTCCGATTCGGTAAATTTCTATTTTTCCCTTATTAAAATAATTTTTATTTAATTAATTAGTTTTAAATATTTCTTAAATGATTATTGTAATTTTATTTATTAATTATTGCTATTAATACTAATTAAATGAATAATTGTAAATTTATTGTTATTAATTATATTTAGATTAATTATTGTTATTAATTAAATAAATGATTACATATTGTTATTAATTAATTAAATGGTAAATTATTGTTATTAATAATAATTAAATGAATAATTGTAATTACTTGATAATTTATGAAATGAATAAATATTATTGTAATTATTTATTAATTAGTTGCATAATTAAATAAATATGAGATTAAATTAATTAGTAGTACGTGTTCGATTTAAATTTAGTACATAGGCTTGGTTTATTAAGTCGCACTCTTTGGAATAGATGGCGCCTCTTTTCCTTGCTTATCTCCTTAACCCCTCGTGATGTGTGGATTTCATCACCGCACACCATAACCTAAGTGAAGTTATGGACACGAGGTTGATGGCGGAGTTTGCAAAGGACTTGAGGGAGTGTAAATTTTCGAAAAATTGGCCGAATGTCGGACATGGTGTCTAGAAACGGGTTATGACTGGTGACAGGATTTGGGCTAAGAAAGACTTTTGTCGAAATTAGACCTGCCTCTCGCGTTATCTCTATCCCTAACTGGCCATGTTTTTCGATTTAACCAAGGCTGATTAATTGAAAATTTACACTTTATCGCGCGGGTCGCACGTCCATTGAACGACCGAAAATGCCAAGCTAGTGTACTCTATTTAAATCTTAAACGTACTTAATTAATTAGCGTAAATTTTTAAGTTGTAAATATTATGGTAAGTAGGTATTTTAACACCGTACTCTTAGGTTTAAATGGCTCCGCCAAAGACGACATCCGGCAAGAAGAAAGCCCAATAGGAGGCAGAAGATGAGATGCTCCGAATGTTGGCGGCCCAAGTCGGTTGGGTTCAACAGGAGGGCAACGACGCTCTCAATCCGGACGGAACATCTGGTCCGTCCATAGCGCCCTCTTGGGAAATTCTCGCTCCCCCATTCATCTCGAGCGGTGATGATGTCGACCCCTTCCAATCTCCGACGCCCGGTACCGGTTCAACGGGAAGTACTCAGGCGTCCTCGACCGCCGAATCAATCATGTACAGCGCCCGCCGTAGGCAAAGGAGGGCCCCCACTGACCCGGAACCGAAAAGAACTCGGGGTCTCGTTAAAGGGGGCAAAGCGGAGCGTATTTGCAAGGCGACCGGTAAAAGATCGACTTGCCGTACGACGAATTCACCGGTGGCCCTCCCACAGCTCAGCTAGCAAGTCTCTCGGCGCATGGGATATGGTCAATCATCCGTAACCGGGTTCGTATCACTGCCCCTACTTGGAAGGAGGCGCGGGATCATGAGAAGGCGAAAGTCTTCAAAGATCTTTCGGTATGTAATACGTCCAATTTAGTTATTATATAATATTGTTAATCTCGGCCTAAAATTTCATAATATATACGATTATAATTTTCTATTTATTTTTGATAGGAACAATTTGACGTGGATCCGACACCGGCTATGTTGAGGCATATCAACCAAACCGCCAACTCCATCTACAAAGATTGGAAGTACAAGCTCCATAAGTACTTCCAAGATGTCGGTCCCGTGTCTCCCCGGTAGAGCTGCAAGGGGAGAGAAAAGATGAGTGGGAGTGGTTGTGTAACCACTTTGCCGATGAACAATTTAAGGTATTAATTTATTTTTTTATTTCAATTAAGATAATTGAATTATTTAAATTGTAGTTATTCATTTTTTAATGATTTAATTATGTTGTGTAACAGAAATTCTTCGGTGTCAACAAAGCCAACCGAGGGAAGAAGGAGAAACACCATACTACCGGCGCCAAGCAGTTCATTCAAATAGCCAAGGAGCACAAGGATAAGGGCTCCAAACACCCTTATCTTGATGCAAGCGTAAACGCGTACGTGACGCCAGGGCTCGATAATGAAGCGAGTCAATGCGGCGTAAGTGATATATATATATATATATATGTGTGTGCTTTTAATTATAGTAAGTATTATTTAAATATGATTTCATTATAATAAAATAATTATTCTTTTGTAGGCAAGGGCGATAGAGCGTGCGCATGAAGAGTTGACTAACACTCAGCTTGCGTTCCCAGATGTGCCGCCGGAAGACCTGCCTCCTCTATCCTTAGAGAGCCAAATTGCAATCGCGGATGAGGTCTACGGTCGTAGAGCTGGCAAGGAGGTTAGACACTTTGGGCCTAGGGTGGTACGAGATTTGTCGACGACCTCCGGCTCATCATCTACGGGAGGTTCGGGGCAGCGGAGAAGGAGTCAGGCTGCGGCCGTCGAAGCAGCCATTCAAGAGGCTCGACTGGCACGAGAGGAGAATGAGTCAATGCGGCAAAGACTTGACGAACAACAAGCACAAATAGCCCAACTCATCGCCCTCATGCAACAAAATCGAGAAGTATGTCAACCTCCTCCGAACCCACACCCCGACGACAACGACCCGGCTGGAGGCGGAGGACTCGGCGGCGCATCTGCTCCTCCAGTGTATTAGCTAGCTAGTTAATTATCGCGTTTCTTTATTTCCGAGTTCCGAACAATATTATATAATTTTTCTGGGTTTTTAATTTGGATGTGTATATATGTACAAATTAATTAATTATTTAATATTAAAAATTTAGTTTAATTAATTATTTTCGATTATTTTTCATTATTTAAATTAAATTAATAATAAATTAAATTAATAATATTTAATTTCAATTTATTTAAAAAAAAAAATTAAATATTCACTTGGACGGGGGAGATTATGTTCTCCGTCGTCCAGGTGCACAAACCCTAAACCTAACCCTAAACCCCTAACCCCTAACCCCTAAACCCTAAACCCTAACCCCTAAACCCTAAACCTGCCATTCTCCGTGGCCCAGGTGTTCACCTAGACGACGGAGAATTAGAGTTTCCGTCGTCCAGGTGAACACCTGGGCCACGGACATTGCTCGTTTCTCCGTGGCCCACGTGTTCACCTGGACAACGGAAACTCTAATTCTCCGTCGTCCAGGTGAACACTTGGGCCACGGAGAAACGAGCAATGTCCGTGGCCCATGTAGACACCTGGACGACGGAGACTTAGAGTTTCCGTCGTCCAGGTGTCTACATGGGCCACGGATAACGTCCGCGGTCCAAGTGAACTTGGACGACGGAGCACTAAATCTCCGTCGTTCAGGTTCTTGGACGACAGCACTTGGAGCACGGACCTTGGACGACGGAGATTCCGTCGTCCAAGTACTTAGACGACGGAAAACTGCACCTAGACGACGGAAATGGTCCGTGGTCTAGGTGCAGTTTTCTTGTAGTGTAAGCTCCTCGATAGATCGACAACCCAAATTCAATCTCATCGCAATCAAACGGTTGAGATTAAACCGACTAAAAATTATTTCCTTTTATTTATTTTTCGCGCCAACTTTTGATAAACATAAAAATTAGATCTGTTATCTGAAAAATCCTATGAAAACTCCTACGAGATTGAAATAAAATACTCTGCAACTTTCGTGAAGAAAGTCAAATCAAATTCCTGCCTGGAAGAAAAGTCGTTAACAACCTCAATGGTGCAACTAATACATGATAAACCTTAATACGAGTCGATAAGTGTGTAATTTTTCGTTCGGGTCGTAACAATCTACCACAACCCCCCTCCCCTCACTAAAAATTCGGCCTTGAAATTTACATAGTTGCTAGAAAAGATGAGGATCCTGCTCCCTCATATGCTACTCTGGTTTCCAGGTGGCTTCTTCCACTGATTGATTCCACCACAATACTTTCAAAAAAGGAATGGTCTTGTTCCAGAGAACCTACTCTCTACGGTTAAGAATCTCAACTGGTTCCTTTATATAAACCAAGTCCTCCTGTCACGGAATTTGCTAAGGCACAATGATATGTGATGGATTAGAAATGTACTTTAGTAACATGGACACGTGGAATACATCATAAACTCGTGCCAACTCTGAGGATAACTCCAAACGATAAGCTACAACACCTACACGCTCTATAATCTTATAGGGTACAATGTAGCGGGGTTGGAGTTTACCGTATTTTGTGAAACGCATTACCAATTTCCATGGAGATAACTTCAAAAATACCCAGTCTCCTACTTCAAACTCAAGATCTTTTCGTTTGACGTCTGCGTAATTCTTTTGTCTATCTTAAGCGAGCTCTAGTTTGTCTCGAATGATCTGCACATTCTCTATCGTTTCCTGAACTTTGGCTGGACCAATGAGGCTCATTTCTCCTAGTTCGCTCCAACACAGTGAGGTCCTACACTGTCGTATAAGGCTTCATATAGGGACATTCCAATGTTGGAGTAGAAACTATTATTATACGCAAACTCCATCAAGTGTAGATACTTATTCCATTTCCCTGGAAACTGCAACACACAGGATCTTAGCATATCCTTAAGCGTTTGAATAGTTCTCTCAGACTGACCATCAGTCTGAGGGTGAAAGGCCATACTGAATCGTAACTTGGTTCCCAAAGCCTCCTGTAAAGTTCTCCTGAATTGTGAAGTAAAATGAGAACCTCGATTTGATATATTGGATAATGGTACACCATGTAGCTTCACGATCTTCTACATATACAACATAACTAGCTTGCTCACTAAAAGTTTCTTTGGGACTGGTATGAAATGTGCAAACTTTGTAAAGTGATCCACAATCACCCAAACACTTGTATCACCTTTGGATGTACGAGGTAGTTTGTATACAAAATCCATAGTGACATGCTCCCATTTTCAAACCGGAATCTCTAGTCGTTGCATTACACCTAAAGGTTTCTGTCTCTCAGCCTTCACTTATTCACAAATAAGGCATTGACTCATATATGTTGCTACTTCCCTCTTCATATTAGGCCACCAATAATATTCTCTGAGAGTGTAGTACATCTTCGTGCTACCCAGGTGCATAGCATAAATTGAACAATGAGCCTCATCGAGTATTTCCCGCTTTAACTCCTCGTTGTTCGGGACACAGAGTCTTCTCTTGAATACCAGCAACCCATCTCTCCATATTGTGAAATCTGATTGTCCACCGTCATGCACTGCTCCCTTTAGTTTCAAAAGTGAAGGATTAGAATCCTGTAATTTACGTACTCGGTCAACTGGCGAATAAAACTTCATCCTCGCTCTCATCAGTGTACATCACTGCTCTAGTGGCTCATAACTCCGTAAGCAGTGAGACTCGAGCCATCAATATATGAGACAACTTCCAACTAAGTGAGTCTACAATTACATTCGTCTTTCCAGGGTGATACTCGAAGGTGCACCCGTAATCGCTTATCAACTCCATCCACCTTCTCTGTCTCAATTTCAATTCTGGTTGTGTGAGGAGGTACGTAAGACTTTTATGATCAGTGAAAATCCGACATTTGGAACCATACAAGTAATGTCTCCAGATTTTCAACTAGAAAACTATCGTTGCCAACTCCATATCCTGAGTAGAGTAGCACACCGTATGAGGTTTCAATTGTCGTGACCCACGCTCGACCACCAAGCCATGCTGCATCAATACACAACCTAAACCTAACTTGGAGGCATCACTGAAAACAGTGAACTCCCCACTATCCTTAGGTAACGTCAACACTGGGGCTGTGGTCAATCTTGTGTTTAGAGTCTGGAAACTCTCCTCACAAACCTCTGACCATTCAAACTTAACTCCCTTTCGTGTAAGTCTTGTAAGAGGTGTTGCAATTCGTGAAAAGTCCTGTACAAATTGACGATAGTAACCAGCTAGACCCAGAAAGCTTCTGATATCTGGCACACTTGCAGGTCTACTCTAATTCAACACCACCTCCTCCTTGTCAGGATCAACACAAATACCATCTACTAAATTCGCATGGCCAAGAAATTTCACATTATTTAACAAGAACTCTCATTCACTGAACTTGGTGTATAACTGAGATTGCCACAATGTCTCTAAAACTACATGTAGATGCCTTGCATGTTGCCTCGCATCCTTTGAGTAAATCAGGATATTGTCAATAAATATTATGACAAACTTATCAAGATAAGCCTGAAATACTCGATTCATCAATGTCATAAAGGCAGCAGGTGCATTCGTCAAACCAAATGGCATCACAAGAAACTCGTAGTGCCCGTAGCGCGATCGGAACACTGTCTTAGAGACATCTGACTCTCTAATCCTCAACAGATGGTATCCCAATTGAAGATCAATCTTAGAGAATACCATAACTCCCTTTAACTAATCAAACAAATCATCAATACGAGTTAGTGGATATTTGTTCTTCACGGCAACCTGGTTTAGTTTTCGATAATCGACGCATAATCTCATAAACCCATCCTTCTTTTTCACGAATAAAATTGAAGCTCCCCACGGTGATACATTAGGACGAATGAAACATTTATCAATCAGTTCTTTAAGTTGAACCTGCAACTCCTTCAATTTAGCTGGAGCCATATGGTACGACGCCTGAGCTATGGGACTTGTACCTGGAAGTACCTCAATCATGAAATCTATTTCCCTTTTTGGAGGAAGATCTAGTAATTCCTCAGGAAAAAAATCAGGGTATTCCCTTACCACAGCAATCTCCTCCATGTTAGGGTGGAAACACAAGTGTTCATGACATGCGCCAAATATGCAGTACACCCCTTCCGTAACATTTTCTCGGCTTTCACAACTGAAATAAGGCACGATGAAAGAACATTTTGTTCTCCATAGAATAAAATCTTAGGCAAACCTAGACTTTAAAACACCATATATTTTCGATGATAATCAACCAAAGCTTGGTGGTTGCTCAAAAAGTCCATACCTAAAATCAAATCGAAATCCACGACATCAAAAGGTAATAGGTCGACAAACAACCCAAAACCTCCAACCTTAACACTACAGCCTCAATAAACTAACCCGACTAAAACCATCTCACCAGAGGGATATATCACTTACCACGTCACCGATAAGGGAGTGACAAATACGTTAATTATTGATGCTAATCTCACGGAGATAAAAGAGTGTGTCGCCCCCAGATCAATTAAAGTATAAACAGTATAACCAAAAACATATAACATAGCGATGATCACCTCTGGAGTTGCCCTTCCATCCTAAACAGTCATATTATGAAGTCGGGTCTATCCAGTCTATCCAACCGGTCGCCCTCTCTGGCTTCGATCCTGATAAGATGGTTGCCTGGGTGGCGGTGTGGCTCTAACCCTGGAAGTGACTCCTGATTACCACCAGAACTCTGCACTGAAAATCTACCTTAGGGGTCCCTTTGTGGACACTCCCTAACAAAGTGACCCATCTGGCCATAACTGAAACAAGCAGAAGTTCCAAACTGACACTGCTCAAGATGATGCTTGTGACAACTATCGCATAAAGTGAAATCTCTGTATCGTATAAAGGGACATCTCTTGGCATTGATGGAGTAAATCGAGACCCACTAGATCCACTGGTATTAGCCCCAGACCCCTGCCTCTGAGATCAATGACTTCTCATCCATCTCTGAAAATGACTCGGACGATGTGCAATATGAGCAGGAGTGTGAGATCTTTTGTCTCGAGATGCAGTGAAACAAAAATACTTGAGCTTCCCCTATTTAAAGGACCTTTACTAGGCCCACCTTCCTCAAATCGTCGAGTCTGACCACGCTCAGATCGAAGCCTATCCTCGCATCTTATTGCAGCACTAATGAACTCATCAAAATCAGCACATGGCACACCAGATAAGTGTGGGGCAATATCTTATCGCAAACCTTGCTCAAACCTTTAACACTTCTCTTTCACTAGCCTGATTGAATTTGGCGCAAAACGAGCCAAGCGAGTGAAACGATCTCGATACTCCATCACAGACATGTCTCCATGCCGAAGATTCATAAACTCCTCATACTTCTATTGCTTCGATGCTTCACTGAAGAAGCAACTCATGAACAACTCTGTGAACTCTGTCCACAGAGTGATAGCTTCATTCCCCTCCCAGTCACCAGCGATATGCATGGTCCTGCAAAAGACCTGTAGCTACCTCGGTCCTCTACTCAGGAGTCAACTGGGGACGCAAACGATCACACACTCGATCAATCTCAATAAGCCAAATCTTGCTAGTCTCAAGGGCATGGGAGCCAGTCAAAGGAACTGCTTTAGCCTTCTGAGCCAAGGACTGCTTATCATCCCGTTGGGCTGGTTGTCGAGGCATAATGACCTATGAGTCTAAAAACAGATTAGCTCGCTGAAAGAAGTCATAAACAGGCTCAACAAAGAGACTCAAGACATCTAACAATGCACAACACTTGGAGTAATATGGATCCGGTTGTCGGTCAGGCCATCCTCCTGGGAGTGTTGTATATTCTCAAATGCCTGCACTGACATGACCGAAAGAGTCTACATAATCTGTGCCCTAATGCTTTGATACCAAACTAAAAGGACCAAACCCTAGTTTAGCTAGTAAACTAAGATTAAGCCCTAATGACTGACCATAATCTAGGGAATTCTATGAAAGTTTTGACATAACCTCCCCTGAAACTGAGACTACCAAAAACCTACATGAAGATAATACTTTGGAGACTAAATCCCACAAACAAACCATGGACCACCGATGTCCATCTAGGTTTCTCAATGTTCAAAGAAAATAACCCCTTACACTTATGAATTATGAAATAGCTCATAAATGCAAGAATTCTTCACTCGCAAGTGCACAAGATCAAGTTATAGTATTTATAAGGTAGTTGAGTGTCAAACCCACGTGGATGAGCCATTATAACTCTTTAACTCACAATTATTAGCACAAAATTACAGCTATCGAGACATGACTTGACACTAAAAATGCGGATGTGTGTATCTCACACTACCAAGTCTTTTGGAGACTTAGCATTGTGATGGGTGATTGATCATGATTTACGATGAGTAATTAAACAATGGTTGGTTGATTGGTTGATTATACTAAAATTCAAATTCGAAGATAGCAAACAAATTCAATAAGGAAAGATGGTCGACTAGGGAAATCCCCGCTAACCATATGATGTATCAAACAATGTCTCGGTTTATGTATTAGATTAAAGTTCATTCACACAAGTTGATATCCAACTAATAACCTTGTAAGCCACAATTGGTTTTGAGCCTAAGTTCCTAGGTCATTTCGGACACTAGACAACTTAAACCCAACATTGAAGTATTTCGTGAATCGGAACCAAGATCCAAGCCATTTCAGGCTTACATCTCAATCATATGTCACGTTGTGAAGTTAACAAGCATATCATGTGATATATGTGGAAGGTTTCCTTTCTCAATCTCTATTGGGGAGTCCGAGAGAAATTCTAGGCGAATCCCCTAACTTGCACCTAGTGAGTTACGAGTCAAGAGATTCTACGATTTGACACAATAACCTTTTCAATTCAATATGTGCTTGACTAGAGTCCTTCAAGTCTATGGAGATTCAAAGAATCTCTAATCCATTCTAGGTGCTAAGGAAACCAAGTCTTAAGGTAAACCTCTTAGAGCATTCCATAATCATGTTTACATGCTCATTTAGCCTTAAGTGAGTAGCTAATTCAATTAAGGTCCATTTTTTTAGTCTCTTTACACATACATTAACTTAGCTAAGGTCAACACATGCATAAGCAAAACTAGACATGAAACTCAAGCACAATAAACATTTACAATCACACAATTGCTCATTCATAACACACAATCACACAACATACACTAAAACCATAAAGTATACATAATCCAAAACATCATTTGTTCATCATATGGCTAGGGTTTTAACCCTAGCCTCCCAAATAGGACTACTCACTACACATTGCTACAATAGAGTCTAGATACATAGATGAGAGACAATAGGTACAAGAAATAATCGAAGAGTCCCTTAAGCATAGCTTCTAAGCTTTTCAAGCTCCTTCTCCCCTTCTTGTTCCCTTCTTGCTTCTATGCTCCACAAAATTGATGAAACCACCTTAGGCTAGGATGAAGATGGTGGAGATGGGAGTATGGTGGTGGTGATTGAGGTTCCTAGGCCTTTTAGTGGTGCTAGAGTAAGTTTTAGAGGTGAAGGAGAAGGCTAGAGGGTTTGAGTATGGAAGAATGCTATCTAGAGAGATCAAGTAAAACTATGGAAAGTGTAAAGGTAGAGTGAGCTATGTGTGTGGGGAGAGGAGAGTTTGACCATATGTATATTGGAGAGATATTTTGGTGTATTAAAATTTAAAAATGAAGCTTAGACATGATCCACAAATTTAGGCTTTAAGTGGTGGTCCTAAGATGACTCACACATGTCATGTGAGTTGCATTTGCATGTCTCCACACCAAAATATCTTCTCATGTGGGCTTGGACCTTGAGTCTTGAGCCATCATATCTTGACCATGTCATTGTCCAGTAAAGACTCGCCGGAGTTGATCATTGACCGGTGATTGACTTTTTGTCTTCTTCTCAGTTTTGCACCTTCTTCTCCAAATGCTTTGGAAACTTACTTGGCTCCTTAAAAAAAAAGGTTAATTTCCATCTTCAAGCTCATTTCCATGCAAACTCACCATTTCCTAGCATGACAAGGAAACGTATCAAAAATGATGCTTTATTCCAAGAAGGCAAGCATTAAACATAAGCTTAGGTACATAATCAGAATGTAATTATGGACCTAACAAACTACCTCACACTTAAACTTTACTTGTCTTCAAGCAAACTAAGAAAAAAAATACTGAAACTAAGCTAGATTTTAAGCACAAAAACACATAAGGCATGTAAGTGTCCCAAATGGATGATTGATTTCCCTCAAAGAACCATGGCTAGATGGATTAAACTACTTTTGAGTAATACTTTAAAGCATGAAATCAATGTATATGTAATAAGATGAAATGGTTATGCAATATGCTAAGCTAAATGCATCACAATGAAATGTATTCAAATTAACATGTTTTCTAACCATCAAACTCATTAGATATCACTCAATACATACGAGTGTTTGAGGGTTAGTGTTTGCACTCAAAAATTGCATCAATCACATGTTCTCTATAAGCTCGATTTTCAACCAAATTCTCCAACAATCCAAAAACACAAGCATTTCAAATCAAGATGACTTTTATTCAGGTTGTAACAAGGCTTAAGGAAGAGGTTTAATGAAAGAAGGGTATAAGAATTTGAGAACCAAGTAACCTAGTAAGCAATTCACATGTTAAAGTTTAAATCGTAAATCTAGGTGCTACTAGCTTTACCCTTTTTCACACAAACTATTTCCCCAAAACACTTATTTCTTATGTGCAACTACAATCTTTTTGTGGAACTCTTTTCTATTTTCTATTTCTCTTTCCTTTGGTATTCTTTTTCTCATTTTTTTCCAACACAACACAAATGAACATCACAACAACCTCTTCTACCTCACACTTATGATTTTGCTAAAATTTATAGTAGGCACAAACTCAAAGCACATCCTAATAGAACTTCATCATTGCTTGCTCGATTGCCTAGTTAAGGGTAGGAGTAAGTGTTTGAGCTAGGTCGGACTTTGTAGTGCTCACGAAATAAAAGGCTAAATATCATAAGGTTCAAATTGTCCCACTAAAGGATATATGCATCTTAGGGTTCAAAAGCAATTTGTCCATGGTGGTAATCATAATGCCTCTATCATTTTTGAAAATAACTCATGATTTGAAAAATATTTTGTACGGTTTAAAGAATGTTCTAGATTACACTATGATTGATCGATGTCACACATGAAGCAATAGGTGCATAATATAGCTATGTATGCATAATAAGGCTCAAAATATCATATGGGCATGGATAACTTCGAAAACATATCAATCATTTCTTTTCTCATGTGAACTCATTTTGAATGACGTATGCACTTTTCAAACCGATTAAACATGCATTGTTTTCTCTTTTTAAACATGCTCAAATTCATGCAATATACTAGCCATTAGTTTAATTTCATCATTGGGAGTGGTTATTGGAACACAAACACACCAAAACACACATATTTTTGTATTACACTTTCTCACATTTTTCAATTTCTATGGATTTTCTGGATAATGAATGATAATGACTTAGCCGCCTACCTCACACTTTAGAACCAAATTGTCCTTAATTTGCATAAAACTACATACGAAACAAAAGTATAGACAAGATAGCAAGGCATCATCATTTCACAAATTTGTTCGCCTAACAAATTTATTCGCCTAACATAGTTTCTAAGAAATAATGAAGCTATTAGAGTCCTATCAACCACAATGGAAGCATACATACTAATCAAATTTCAAAGAAAACCCACATTGTAATCTAGCATGTAACACGAGGGGACCTCACACTTAGAACATGAACACCCTAGCATGGAATGATCATAAACTTATTAAAACCTTTAGTTCATAGTAATGAGTATCACGACATGTAACACATAGAGATTACCACATTCTAACACGACTCAAATAGACACTAAAAATCATTCCTAACCATGTCCATACAAAGCAAGGAAATAAAGAGAGTATGGATAAAGAGGGTGTAAACGCTTTAGAGACCAGCTCCTAGTTCCAAATGTATAAACATGTAAACCAACGAAGGCCAAGTTGGGCCTTGCTATCCAAAATTTTCATAGGCTTGGTCATGAGCAGCAATAGGCACCCCCGGATAAAAATGGGTATCACATGAGAGCTCAAAGGGGGTAAGCGGACAAGACCATGGCGTCCGGACTCCGAAAAAGGCTTGAAAAATCTTGAAACGGGGTAGGGGCCTTTGGTGGATCGAAGGAATGCTTCGATCCATCAAGGAAAGGTCTCGAGTCCAAAATGCTAGAAATCTTCGATTGATCAAGAATTTTTCCATTGGTCCATCGAGGCAAGCTCTTTGGTCAAAAAAGGAGGCAGTTTCAATGGATCGACCAGAATTTACATAAACAAGCCGGAAAACCTATTTTCGACGGCCAGCACCAACGACAACGATTTACCCCTAAAAACACTCATCTCCTCAAGTCAAACCTAACCCCTACACTCACTCTTCCTCATGTGGCCGAAATCACTCTCAAAAGCTAAGACCCGAAATTGGCCAGAAAGCTTCTAGAGTCGAAGCTCCTTCGTAGAGCTTCGTCGGTCCAAACGACCAACCCAAATAGACTTAGGAAGGGAAAAGCTTCAAAATCCCTCGACCCCCAAAACTAGCTGGAGCACCACCACCACTGATGGCTATTCGACAAGTTAAAACCCGATTCAGGTGACCTCCAAATACTTACAAATCCCAAAAATATCCACAATAACATAAAAAAGAAGCTTCAAGCTTCGATTCTCTACTTGTTTCATCGCAGGAGGTGGCTGGAAATGGCGGTTTAGGTTGGGTCACACGAGGTGGATCGGCGGAGGAGGAATCGGGTCGAGCCCATGCAGTTTTTTTTTTTCTAATTTGATTTTTGTTCTTTCCAAAAAATGCCTATTTTTACCTTTAAGCTCCTCGATTGATCAAAAGCCCAAATTCAATCTCATCGCGATGAAATGGTCGAGATTAAACTGATTAAAAATTATTTTCTTTTTATTTATTTCTCGCGCTAACTTTCGATAAACATAAAAATTAGCTCGCTTATCCAGAATTCCTACGAGTTCGAAATAAAATACTCTACAACTTTCGTGAATAAAGTCAAATAAAATTCTCATCCATTGGAAAAGTGGTTAACAACCTCGACGGTACGACAAATACGCGATAAAACTTAATACGAGTCGATAAGTGCGTAATTTGTGGTTCAGGTCGTAACATGGATCTTTCACTAGGCTTAAGCTAACCATATTGGAAGAAGATGTGATATATAATGTCTTTGAAAAATGGTAGTTAAAAAAAGTTTGTCCCAACCTATTGGGAGACATATTTTCGCTGCATCTTTTGGTTGCTTATTACACAGGCTTCTCGGTACTAGCTCGTATGGATTTAGAATGAGTCGGCAATCAAATTCTTGGTGGGAATACTGTTGCATTCAATTAACTATAAATATTTCATTTTTGCATCATTTTCGTGTGTAGCGAAACAAGAGATGCAGCAGCAACATCTCCAAGCTCTTGCCAACATGGAAAGAAGAGGATGACTGAACAAGTAAACATGTATTAAATCATTTCTGTTTTCTACCACACTGCCAATTAATGTCTTGCTAGATCTGTAACTGACATATATGATTGCTATTTGTTGTGCAACAATATTGTATGGAGAAGATGAAGCTTTTGTATTGAACTAATTGGAGGAATCCAGATTAGCTCCACTTCGTTATGCAACATTTTTTAGGCAAATAAGACAACTTTTGTAACAAACTTCATGTAAAGGTCTCATAAAAAGTCAATATGTAATTTTATTTACACTATTATAAGTTGGTTGTTCAACTATTGCAAGTCTGTAACTCTATGTAAATTATGTTGGTTATACTCTAAACCCTTTGTAAATCTGTACGATTAAGTGGAATATAGTTTCTGTTCTCTACAAATTCTTAACAACAAAGCTGATCAACCTGAATTAAACAGTTGAGTTCTTTACAAACATGTCTATGCACTATTTTTAGAAAAATTTGAAATTGTCATTAATCTTGCATAATTATCTAAATTCGACATGGTGTGTCAGTAACTTTGTTGAGGACATCAATGAGAATTTTAGAGAAAATTTACTAAAGTAATTCATCGAATTAGTACTTTAAATATCGAAATTATCATAAGATTACTTTAAGAAAATTTTGACACAATTTTGGTATTATTGTCACTAATTATGATTAATGAATATTAAGTGCGAAATTTTATAGAGAAAAACGGTCTTTATGCTAAAAAAAACTATATGCATCTAGAATTTTGTTTGAATTTTGACAAGGCGTCGGGTCATCTGTGTTGAGGTAAAGGAAGTCATTGGGTCTTTGGTGAATGGTGATTAAAGATATGGTTGGTGGGAATGATGAGGCACAACAAGGTTGGTCGACGTCTGATAGGAGACCGCCACAACATCGTGGCAGCCAGAACATTGTTGGATCAACTATAACGACAAACGCAAGGCCGAGAGCAGAGAAAGGGGTTAGTACGTAGATGCAAGGTCAAAGGCGACAAAGCAAAGTTGAAGAGCATAAGGTTCAAGAACTTCTGTAACTACCATTTCCACTGGCATTTCATCTTCCCGTTTTATTTTCCAAACTCATTGCCAAATCTTCTAGTTTTGGTTCCCCCTTTTTTTCCCATGGAATTTTTCCTTCCCCCACCACTACTTTTTTTTAACTAAACTCTTCGTTCTGGTTTCCTTCCTCCTCAATAATCTCATCCTAATCACTATGCTTCTATTTTTTGGTTTTTGCGCATCTACTTTGAATTTAATTCAAGATAAGCCTTCTTGTTAGCATGTTCACTAAGAAATTGCCTCCGATAATAGGATTCTAGATGACCTTGTTATTTTAGCTTGTTTCTTTTTACGCTCAATCTCTTTAAATGTACTTTGTAAACCATATACTCCGCTACGTCATAAGTCAAATTTTTTAAAATGTCAACGTGCTATGTGTTTTTTATAGACTTCTTTCAATTGAAGCTATCACTTATACATTGAAGGCACAAAAATAAAAAGAACTTTTTTACGAGCCACACCCTCTTTTTTATTTTTGTGTGTGCATTTTCATGACACTTTTGCATGCAAAGATTGGGGGGGGGGGGTGTGCGGGTGTTGTGAATTGTAATAAAGAGGGTGACAATTTCACCTCCTTATATGTAGCTCAAATTGTTTATCAAAAAATGAGCTCTTATATTTTAGTATAAAAAGTTGTTGTCTAGAAGTATATCATTAACAATAAAAAAATGTACACAAATTAATATTCTTTGAAACATCACTAAAACTAATTAGTAAAATATCATATATCGAGGATATATTGACCGTCCAAAATATGGATATATCGATGAAATATCAATTCAGTGAAAATTTTGACAGAAATGACGAAAAATGATAGAAATTCAAGGAAATTTTTAATGAAACTTTCTGAGGTTGGTATATGATCAATTATCTACCTTATATGAGACACAAATATTGATCAAACATTAGGATATATGAATTTGTTATATTACTATATAAATTTGTACGTATTAAGTGTTGATTATTATTAAAATATTATTTAATATTTATAATTTTTTAAATGGCTAAAACCCAAATGGAGGCCAGGTCATCACGTCTTTTGTACATTATATATCAAACATCACAAATTCAACTACACGAATACTTCAGACCCACGTAGAAGACATATAAGATTCAAAATTCACACTATTTTCCTCATCTCTGTGTGCAGAGTCATGTGTGTATTGTAAAGAGTAATCATTAAATGATTGCTCTCCTATGAAATTCTTCATGCAGTGACTTACATGGCAACTATATGGATCAGGGGCGATCTCTGAGGATTATAGAGCTCGTAGTATAGACCAGGCGTTGCTCAACTTTGTCCATTATTATCATCATTTGAGTAATTTCTTTGTGATTGTGATCATGAGTTGTCACTCGATGGAAAACTATAAGGCATGACATATGACGGATAACACATTGAAAAGTTTTGAGTATAATTATAAGATTAGTAATTACCATCTTCCATAACTATGGAGCCAAAAGTGGTGGATGAAGTCTTTGGGCTTTCAACTTGATGAAGTCCAAATTCAAAAATCAGAGAAAGTTTCTATAAATTTTGAGAATATCTGTAAATATAGGCGATATATAAGAAATTTCGATAAATTTTGAGAAATTTCGGGAAAACTACCTTAATAACTGAGGATTTTTTAGGTAAGTCAAAAAAATGATAATATCGGCGAAATATCTCCGATATTATTGATTTTACATTCCTTGACTAAAACATGTTATGTCAAAAGGTAGTTTAAGAGATTAGAGAACTCAGGGACTGACTCTTTGACCTGACAGAGGTTGTCTATGATGCAGAGGACATGTTTCTGGGGATAAATGAAGAATATGAGTGTAGCACAAGTAAGGCACAAGATCGAGCTCATCTCTACTCCATCTCATGCTTTGACCTTGCTTTATTATACTTCTAGGTAGATCAAGTTCTTGAAAGACTAGACAACATTTCGAAGCAGACACATGATGTTCTACATTTGGAAGTAACTTCTGTATTTAATGTATCACAAACTATACTGTCAGCTTCTTTGGTCAAACAATTCGGTGTGTGTGACAAAGATGACGAGAACTAGACACTTGTTAGATTGTTGTTATCAGCTGATGAGAGTGACAATAAGATCAGCGTGACTCCTATTGTGGGTATGGGCGGGATGAGATAGACCACCCTTACACAACTTTTGCACAACGATGTTAGAGTTGAACAACATTTTGACATCCAAGCATGAACTTATGTTTCTTAAAAATTTGATGTTCGTCGGATCTCACAAGAAATTTATGAGTCTCTTACTTCACAAGCTTGCAAGTTGAAACATTGTGAACTTTTCTTGCAAGCTTCACAAGATTGCAAGCTTCACAATCAAAATTGAAGATGGCTTTGGAGGGAAAAAATATTTTTCTTGTTCTGGATGACATATGGAATAAGAATTATACTAATTGGTAGGACCTAAGGCATCCTCTTATATTTGGAGCACATGGAAGTAAGATTATTGTCACAACATGCAATCAAGATGTTGTGTCTATGGTGAGTACTCTTAATTCTTGAAGCTCACCATCTCATACCAATGCCGAGGAAGATGGTTAGTCATTTTTTGAAAAATATCCCTTCAAAAATACAGGTGTTGAGGCACCATCGGATCTATAAAAATTCGGTAGATAAATTGTTTAAAAGTGCAAGGGTCTTCGTTTGGATATATCAAGTCCCTTGAGAGGTCTCTTATGTTCAAAATCAACTATGCATGAATGAAAAAGTATATTGAACAGTGAGATGTGGGAGTTTCCACAGGAGGAGAGTAACATTTTGCCATCTTTTTGGTTCAGCTATAAGGACCCAACTCTAGAGCTCAAGCATTGGTTTGAGTATTGTTTGATATTTTCCAAGAACTATAAGTTCACAAGATTAAATTTGATTTTGTTGTGGAAAGCTGTAGGTATATTGCAATCTGATAAAAGAAAATCAGCAGAAAAAATTAGAGAAGACTACTTCAAGGATCTAATAACGAGGTCATTTTTTCAATTTTCATCAACCGATGGTTTTGGATTTTACACCATGCATGACCTTCACAATGATTTAGCAAGTTGTGTATCTGGAGAATTTTGTTTAAGGTGGGAGGGCAGTGATTCACCAAAATTTTGGAGCAAGGCCCGTCATGTGAGTGCTAAATAAGATATGTTTGACGGTTTAGAACCACCTAAATGTTTGCGCACCGTATTCTGTAAACAATTTCATTTTGAAGTGGAGATGACAGCACCCCTTATTAACTTATTGCAAAAACTACAATGTTTAAGAGTGCTCACGTTATCAGGGTACTATATTGAATAATTGCTCGATACAGTAAACAACTTGAAACATCTTAGGCAATTGGATTTGTCTGTCACTCGCATCAGTAAGTTACCTGATATAGTTTGTACTTTGTATAACTTTCAAGCATTATTGTCGTCATAGTGTATACATCTTACTAAACTGCCAGCAAATTTGGGAAGAATGATCTAGTTGAGCCATCTTGATATTATAAGCACACACAAGTTAGAAATGATGCCACAAGATATGGGTAATTTGAAAGACCTCCAGATGTTAACAGAGTTTGTGCTAGATGAAGACACTATTGGAGATAATTTGGTAGAGTTAAAGAAGCTTCAAAATATGCATGTAAGACTTCGTATCTCAGGGCATGTGAATAGCAGCAGTTTAGATGCCTATATTCAGAGGGATGAGAAGTTTCTTAATGAACTGGATTTGGATTGGGGAAAAGTGAAGTATGCAATAATACGGTAGAAGAAAGAAAAGTGCTTAAGAAGCTCCAACCTCACTTGAACTTGAACTTGATTATAGGTTTGTATTTGGCATGTGATTATAAAAATCAAACAATTAGTTTTATTTTTTTATGTACTATGTAGAACATCACTTTATATTTTGTATTTGGCTTATGATTAACAAACATAAATATTAGTGTATGTATGATTTGGATTTGTTCTTGTGATTACAAGAACAAAGTGACAGAAAATTCGTTTGGATACCTATATAATATAATTTTGTATATTCATCTTTTTTTGTATAGCAATGAGAGAACACCATTTTCGATTCTCACCTCAGGTTGCAAATTTTCAGGTCCGGTCATGTTAGAAATTTGTTTGTTTTATCATGTTTCATAACGAAGATAATTTATAGTTGCCTTAATATTCTTGCCTGGTCAATTTTTACTCTTTGATTATACACTTACCAGTATAAATGATCGTCATATTAACAAGACATATCTCCTTCGATACATATATACTTTGAATAATTATCATATATAAACTTGAACATATATATATAACATATCAATAAAATAAACAAAAATCTTTTGATAAATAAACCGCACATAGATAAGAACATAATCACTAATGTAAGACAAACAAAATTCATCAGTTGCTACTAAAAAACTACTCCTCTTGCATTTTTCGAAGCAAAGTACTAATTCGACTTTCATAGTTGAGCTTGTCAACATATTCATATTTAAGTTTACAATTTGGGGTATCGATCAAATTTGAGAGGTTGAAATACAACTCAAAATCCTATAAATATACCTGAGGAATGATGCTATGAAATCTATGAGGAGATATCGATCGGATGGAGCCTGAGGGCCGAGGTGATAAAGTCACAAATGAGTGAGGGCCACGAGGAGGCCTTGATGTCTAAGTTTCGTAGGTTTTTTCTTTCTTTCTTTTATTGTCTTGAGTTTTAAAGGAATTGATGCTTTTTAATTTGATTGATACCTTGGTTTATGTCTAGACAATAAGAACCGAAAATTGGTTAACCAGATTGGACCGAGAAAAACCCGGCCAGTTCGGTTCTTAAAAAAAACACAGATTTTCTTCGGTTCAGTTTATACACTCAACTGCCATTCAGGTTCTCGGTTCTGCTTCCTACGTCATTCTAAAAACCGAAATAACCGAACTAATATAGTTGTATCAGATTATCTTACTTTTTGTATGTATATCGCCATGTGGCACATCATAAATGGACAAATTATAATGCCCCCCCTTAAAACCTACACAATTGTTTCTCCTCTTTTATCACTTCCCTTCTTCACCTGCCGCATCAAACATACAAACTCTTCTCCCTTTCCATTTCTTCATTTCTTTCAATAAACAATATTCTTCATTTTTCTTATTCAAATAGAAAAAGTGTTCTATGAAGATTTGGGTCAGTTTATTCTTTTTGGTTATGCCAAGTGTGGTCTGAGCACAAAACAGAAAAATGACGACCTCGGCTCCGAGAAACCCGGCTGACTCTCAGTGGTAAGGGTGAATCCTAATGCCATCTAAAATGCCAATTTGCATGATTCTTCACGATGAAATTTTGTTCCTCCTTCTTTTCTATGACTCTTCTAGCCTAGGACGAATCTTCTGATCTAGGTTTTGGTCATGTTTTGTTATTGGTCCTTTTGATAATGGCTCAGTTTTACGGCGGTAATAGGCATGGTGACGTGCAGATGATGCTTGGAAGGAAAAGTCTGGGCTGTTCCTCAGTGAGATTCCCAGATGTATATTTTTGGATGGTTATCTGGTTGAGTGGTGGTGGTTGGGATCCTGGAGGGCTTAGACAAGAAGGTGGAATTGGGCGACACGTGGGTACTTCTTTGTCAGCGTCTGACGAGAATGAGCCTCCGGCCTATAGCAACGACGACGAGGTTCTGATGGGTTTGGCAGGTTGGCAACAGTGGTTGCGGGAAAGGCCTAGGGTTTACCGGCAATGCTTCTCATGTTGGCTTGATGGATGCTAGACTTCTTTGGGCCCCCTTGGGTTTGGCTAGGATCCAAAAATCTTGGGCAAGGGTGCTGAAGCAAAGATTGGATAGTGGGCCTGCGGATTTGTCTTCAAAGTATGGAAGACCATTCGAGCTTGTGAGCCCTTTGGTGTATGGGATGCGGGTGAACCTTTCATTTTGTTTTTCATAAAGTCGGATTTTTCTGCCTCCATTTGCAGCTGCTCCATGGTGTGGGAACCGGGAGCTACTACCTCGATTTAGAGAATGTCCCTAACTAATTAAGGAGTGGCGCATTTAGAATTTTTGATAGTTGCTTCTTGTGCTACTCTAGTTTATTAGTCTAGGGTCGTTATACTTTCCTTTGAATTCTAGCATAGTGATACATTAGGACTTCTCCTTTTCAGGTCGGGTAATCCAGTGAGGTCATGGTTCTAAAAAACGCCGCCCAGGGCCGCCTAGGCGGCGCCTAGGTGCTGGGCGGCAAGGGACCGTTCCGATTTTGCCCAAATCGGTGAAGCTGGGCGCTGGCGCAAAAAACGGCCGCCTAGGCGGGCTGGGCGGGCTGGGCGGCGCCTGGGCGGGCTGGCTGGGCGGTCCTTTTTTTTTTCCTGGCCTGAAATACAACGCCTCTGTCTCTTTCTCTACTCTAAAAACGCAGAAACTCCATAAAGCCTGCCTCTCGATCTCCTCCGCTCGGCCGCGCTTGCCTCTCCGGCCATCCATATTCGGTCGCCTGGCCGCTCACCGACACACAACACCCCATCACGGCAAAAGCCCTAACAAAGTTCAAAACCCAAAGGTGAGCTCTTTCTCTTTTCCTCTGGCTTCTAACTTGTTCAGTTCTCGTTTTGTTTCCGTCCGTGTGTTTGTTTAGTTCGGAGAATCTATGATAAATTGATAACTATTCACTAATCGAACCGCAACAGATTCAGTGTAGTATTCTATGCTCTACTTGGTATTGGGTCTGCAGCAAGTTTTGTTCTTGGTGGCTTCAGTTTTTTGTTCATTGCTTTCACAGCTCTGCTTCGATTGTTTTCTTTGACCTCAGAATCGTCTTTTGGTGATTTGAATTGGATTTGAGACTGTTATAGTCTCTCTTTCATTTCTTGTGGTTTTTGGAATGAGTGTCCATCGCATATCTTGTTAAAAATTGGTTTAATTTTACTTGTTAGATTACTATCACTAATCGAACCGCAACAGATTCAGTGTAGTATTCTATGCTCTACTTGGTATTGGGTCTGCAGCAAGTTTTGTTCTTGGTGGCTTCAGTTTTTTGTTCATTGCTTTCACAGCTCTGCTTCGATTGTTTTCTTTGACCTCAGAATCGTCTTTTGGTGATTTGAATTGGATTTGAGACTGTTATAGTCTCTCTTTCATTTCTTGTGGTTTTTGGAATGAGTGTCCATCGCATATTTTGTTAAAAATTGGTTTAATTTTACTTGTTAGATTACTATCTGTGTGTTGTATCCTCAGTTCTCTGTAAGCACCCTACTTCTTAGGCTTCATGTCAACAATCTCACGGTTCTTGTGTAAAGGACGATGGCAAACTACATCTGTATCAATAGTTTATTAGACTGACGCCTGGATACATATATACCATAAAGTAAAAATATTACCAACATTAAGAGTTGCAACGATTAGAATGTTCTTCAGGATCAATACATTGTATCATGTAGCTCCCTAAGGCTCTCTACTATATAAACAGACTATTTGAACACTATAATTGACACTTGCACAATACACACTTCTTTTGTCATAGTTAGAGTAAAGAAGCTTCGATGTATTTCCTTCAAAAACAAACATATAGTTACACTCGATCGTGTAATTAAGGAATTTCTAATCAACGATCGACTAATAGCCGCTTACAGTGGTTTTTCAATCTGTATGTATTGCTTTCACTTGTTCTCATTCATTTTGCTGGAGTCAGAATTTGTTTTCAGAGTAAAGATTCATAATTGGACTGGAATGTGTAACAAAAACTACACCATCCAGTATAAGTCCTTACTTTGTTGTACTTTGTGAATATATGATTTTGTGAATCAATACATCTGTTTAAGTGGTTTGTTATCTTTGGAATTGCAATTTTGGAATATGACTATATGAGATGTGTTATTCTGCCAATTTTGGTGAATTATGAGGTTAATGAGTTGTGATTACATTATTTAATTATTTACACATACAGAAAAATTGCTGGAACTACTTCTTCTTCGGCATCTAATGCAATGTCGGAGACGACTGCGGCATTGATACGCAACTCAGGTGATATGGGTTGGGAATTTGTGGAGTTGGCGGATGCTACAAATGTAGATAGGTTAAAGTGTAAGTTGTGTGGAAAACTAGTGAGTGGTGGAATACATCGACTCAAACAACATGTTGCCAACATCAAGGGGAATGTCACCGCATGTAGGAATTCTTCGGATGATCAAAAGGCAAGATGCAAGAAAGCTATTAAGGAAGGAAGAATTAAGAAGAGACAAAAGTATGTGCATGGTTTAGAAGTGAGGGAAGAAGTTATCATTGAAGAAGATGAAGATGATAGTGTGAGTGGAGGAAGAAAGCGGCGTAATCTTGGACCTATGGACCGTTATGCATCTGTTATCGACCCTGACTTCTCAATGCATGGAAGTGGGAAGATGAGGCAACAAAATATTAATGATGCACTTTTCAAGGAAAGAACAAAAAATGTGCATCAATATTTGGCTAGATGGGTGTATGAAGCCGGGATCCCTTTTCATGCTATTGATAATGATAGCTTCAAGAGGTTTGTGGAAGCGGTTGGTCAATTTGGCCCGGGTTACAAACCTCCAAGCCAATACCAATTAAGGGAGCCATTATTGAAGGATGAAGTAGAGAGAACTAAAGGTTTATTGAAGAAGCAAGAAGAAGAGTGGGCTTTGAATGGTTGCTCTATCATGACCGATGCTTAGAGCGACCGAAAAAGAAGAAGTATCATGAATTTGTGTGTCAATTGTGCGGAAGGCACAACTTTTCTTTCTTCTAAAGAGGCATCGGATGAGTCACACACCGGGGCATATATTTTTGAATATGTGGACAAGTGTATTGAAGAAATTGGGCCACAAAATGTGGTTCAAGTTGTGACGGACAATGCTTCAAATAACATGGCGGCAAAAGATTTATTGAAGTTGAAAAGGCCAAACATATTTTGGACTTCTTGTGCAACTCACACCATCAATCTTATGCTTTAAGGAATTGGCACTCAACCTAGATTCAAAGGAGTAATTGAGAAGGCAAAGACTTTCACCATCTACATTTATGCACATCACAAGACTTTGGCAATGATGAGAAAGTTCACAAAGAAAAGAGACATAGTGAGGCCGGGAGTCACAAGATTTGCAACCGCTTTTCTCACTTTGCAAAGCTTGATGGAGAAGAAGAATGACTTGAGAGGTATGATTACTAGTGATGAATGGAATGAAAGCAAACATGGAAAGAGTGTAAAAGGGAAGGCGGCGGGGAATATTGCTTTGAGTGCTGCTTTTTGGAATGGACCTAGTCTTTGCTTGAAAGTGTTTGCCCCTTTAGTCAAGGTGCTTCGCCTTGTTGATGGGGATAGAAAGCCATCAATGGGCTTTGTGTATGGAGAAATACTTAGAGCAAAGGAGGAGGTTAAAAAGGCATTCAAAGATCAAGAAACTCACTATCGTCCAATCATAGACATTATTGATGGGAAATACCGGGATCGACTTGATTCTCATTTGCATTTAGCAGGCTACATCTTGAATCCTTACTACACGTATGCCGATCCAAGCATTGGAAATGATGATATTGTCATGGAAGGGTTTCTTACTTGTGTTGAGACATTCTTTCCCGATGACATTGAAACTTAAAGGTGACAAATGTAGAATTGCACAAGTATTTGAAGAAAGAGGGTGTATTTGGTAGAGCTTTGGCTAAGGCGGGATGCGCACAAAATAATGAAAATTATAATCCGGGTAAGAAATACTTACTAATTCATTTGTAATTCTTTTGTTATTTTTGCTTTTATAGTTTTTGCTAATTCATAAATGTTGCTTGTTTTTAATATTGTATAGTTGCTTGGTGGAGTATTTATGGAAACCAAGTACCGCTTTTGCAAAGAATGGCTAAAAGACTACTTGGTTTGACCACAAGTTCATCCGGATGTGAAAGAAATTGGAGTACTTTTGAGGGGGTAAGTACTTACACTACAACATTTTTGCCCATTACCGGCGAGATCACCGGAGACAAGGCCGGCGACCGGAAAAGTCGCCGCTAATGTTCAACATTACCGGCGACTTAGCCCGTCGCCGGCAATGTCGCCGGCATCTCGCCGGTACATTACCGGCGACTCCAACCGTCGCCGGCAATGTCTAAGGAGACATTACCGGCGATTTTCCGGCGGGAATTTCGCCGGAAATGTCTCCCTAGACATTGCCGGCGACGGTTGGAGTCGCCGGTAATGTTTTGCAACATTACCGGCGAGATTCCGGCGTAAAGTCGCCGGTAATGTCTTCATTTCCGGCGACTTACTCCGTCGCCGGCAATGTGTCTTATATTAGATGCCGGATCGGGCAGCTCGATCATTCAATCATTTTGAGCGAAAAAAATCCAGAGAAATCGAAAGAAAGAAAACGTACGCTCTGAAATCGATCATTCGGTATATTGTCAAAATTAAGGCGGGCGTCGAAAACTCGATCACTCGGGAAGCTATTTATATAGGTACGTAGGTGTATATATACGTATATGTGGTATATATATATGTGTGTGTGTGTGTGTTGATCAAATCCAATTCGTGAGATATATATATATATATATATATATATGAAATGTTGTTGATGTACGGTCACCGAAACGAGAAAACAGCTTGTAGTTAATCTTGTGTCTGAATCAATGACTGGTATTATCGTATTGTTATCGGAGCCAGGCTTAACAGAGATTAGATCGATATATCATTGAGTACTATCATCGAGTACTGAATACGTACTATCATCGAGTACTGAATCGAATTCAGAGATTAGATCGATATATATACATATGCATGCATGTGTTGATTTAATTAGAGTTGAATTGAGAGATCACGTCGATTATTAGTAGTGAATGTGTGTATATATATAATTAATACGTAAAATTGTTAGAATTTTCAGGATGGACAAGAGTTGGATGAGCCTCGAAAGATGGGATGTCAGATATCACGAGGGAATTAGGAGTTTTGTGGATTTTGTGAAGGCTAATTGTGGAGACACTACACTTCATTATTGCCCGTGTAAAGAATGTAAGTGTTTCAGCGATCGATTTCGATTTCCCATTGATAAAGTGCAGAGGCACCTGAGTAAATACGGGTTTTGGGATAAGTACACTTGTTGGATTTATCACGGTGAAACATCGGTAGCGGGTCCGCATGATCATGGACAATTTGGTGAGAGGGCCAGTCCACGCTATGATTATGGACATTTTGCTGAGAGGGGCAGTTCATCCTATGATCCAACATCGATGTTAATCAATGATATGTTTCCTCATGAGAGCGGTGTATTTGCTGATGAAGCACCAAATGTCCCTCCCGTCGTTGAGGGTTTCCCCCATATCGAGCCAGTCGAACCATTACCTGGAGGTCATGCCAACACAAGCGGTATGGACAAGTACAACAACCTGATTGCATTGCAACAGACTCCGTTGTACGACGGTTGTAGTAAGACTGTTCTTGAAAGTGTGATGGGAGTGATGCAGCTAAAAATGGAGAACAAAATGTCTGTCAAAGCTGTTGATTCTTGGTTGAAGTGGACTGCTTCGCTACTGCCACCCGGTCATCGTCTTCCTACCACTCATCATAAGGTGCGACATATCCTGAAAGATCTTGGGCTTTCCTACATCAAAATCCATGCATGCAGATATGATTGTATTCTCTTCTGGGGAAAAGATCTCGAAGACCTTGAAGCCTGCCCGGTATGTTTTACAGAAAGGTATAAGTTGACTCCTGCAGGCAACAAGAAAGCTGTGAAGATACTTCGATATTTCCCGCTTATTGATAGGCTGGAGCGGTTGTTCATGTGTGCTTTCACGGCCGAGGCAATGAGATGGTGGGCTGAGAGGAACTTGCCTGACGATGACACCCTTATACACCCTTCCGACGGAGAGGCTTGGAAGCACATGGTCAGGGAGTTTGATCATTTTGCAGCAGAGGTCCGAAATGTTTGGCTAGGGCTCTCATCTGACGGATTCAACCCTTTTGGCAACATGAGTCTTCAATACAGTATATGGCCAGTTATTTTGGTACCGTACAACCTTCCACCATGGATGTGCATGAAGAAGGAATACAATATGCTCACTCTGTTAATTCCGGGCCCGGTTTATCCAGGAAAGTGTCTCGATGTGTATTTGAGGCCTTTGATTGAGGAGCTTAAGTACCTGAGTGAGTGTGGCCACCCCACTTACGATAGGTTCAAAAAGGAGATGTTCCAGATGCATGCCATGCTTGTTGGCACCATCAGTGATTTTCCTGCCCGCGGTATGTTGTCGGGCAACGTTACCAGGGGTTACAGGGCTTGTTCAGAGTGCATGACGGTTGATTGTTGCAGTCCTCATTGCAGTAAAATTGTCTCGATGCGTCACCGTTGTTGGCTTCCATATGATCACCCATTTAGGCAGGATCCAGACGCGTTTGATGGGACTGTTGAAACTGGTGTGGCACCCAGGCGATGGACAGGGGACGAAATTTTGGAAGTGTTGAATGAATACGATTTTGGCCAGCTGAGCAATCATCCTGACATAGTGGCGTCAATTCCAGAAAAGCCCGAAAGGTATAAGTTTTGGACACACAAGAGCATATTCTGGGAACTCTCCTACTGGCCCAGGTTGCCTATCAGACATTACCTAGATGTCATGCACATAGAGAAGAATGTGTGTGAAAGTGTGGTGGGCACAGTTCTTAACTTGGAGGGGAAAACAAAAGACATCCCTAAGGCACGCATTGATCTTAAAGCAATGGGTGTGCGGAAACATTTGTGGTTAAGAGATGGTAAGAGAAAAATGCCGCAAGCTCCGTACACCGTAAAGCCGAAGCATAAGCATGAAATTTTTCGGTGGCTGAGTAATGTCAGGTATATATTCGATCTTATGGCTATGTATGAATTTGTCCTTAAATTTTTAGCGGAGTATATATGGTTATATGCGAGAAATATAATTGGTCCATATATATGGCTTCATCTATATATATATGCAGGTATCCTTATGGCTATGCAGGAAATATAAGCAGGTGTGTTAACTTCCGGGACAATAAGATGTACGGATTAAAGAGTCATGACTGCCATGTACTGCTTCAACGCCTTTTCCCTATTTTCATTCGAGGGTACATGCCCAAAGAGGTGGTGGAGCCGTTGGTGGCCTTGTCAAGATTCTTTCAGAAGTTATGCACCAGGGAAGTTAAAAAAGCAGACCTGAGGGAGATGCAAGATGACATCATTTTTATCATGTGCAAGCTTGAGAGGATATTTCCCCCAAATTTTTTCGACATAATGCCGCACCTGATGATCCATCTTCCCGAACAATTGTTGCTTACCGGTCCCGTACACTACACTTGGATGTATCCCATGGAAAGGTACAAATGATTCATAAATTTGGTTTGCCTATGGTTTTTATATGTAATGACTTCTGGTTAAGTAAGTTAACATGTACTTGTTAACTTGTAGACAATTGGGAGCCTACAAGGACTATGTGAAGAATAAATATGCACCTGAAGGGTGTATCGCTGAAGCATATCTTGCGCACGAGTGTGTAACGTACACCAAAGTGTACCTCGAAAATGTAGAGGACCCCCAACAACATATGCCGATAGATGAACCCCAGTTCAACCTTTCTATCATCTCCAGTGACGTGGTAGTACAGGGAAGCTTGCCAAAGTCGTACAAGTTGGATGGAAATGAGGTAGCCATTGCCCACTGGTCGGTACTGATTAACTGTCAAGAAGTACAATATTGGAAAAACTATCATCTTCACTGCCCTGCTATTGCCGGAAATGTTGATTACCACAACAAGACGTTTGCAAACTACTTTGGTCAATGGGTAAGTATATGTGTATATGTCTATTTTTATATATATATATCCTTACATAGCATGTATGTATGTACGTGCTTTTGTGGTTTCAAGATGACATAATTTCTTCTGTACGTATTAATATATGGACGTTTTCAGATGAACCATGTAGCAGATGATGGTTGCCCAGAGTGGTCAAACGAATTGAGGGTCGTGGCGATGAAACCGATTGCTTCAAAAGTGTACTCGATGTGTCAGGTCAATGGCGTGAAATTTATATGTGAAAATCGAGACCACCGACTGAAAACACAGAATTGTGGGGTGATGGTCCATGGTGGGCAGGATGGCGTTGACTATTACGGTGTCCTTCATTCAGTTGTTGAACTAATTTATGGGAACCGCATGAAAGTGCACTTGTTCAAGTGTAGATGGTTTGATACTAGCCCGGAGAACACAAGGACCGATCAGTACGGAACATTTTCGGTGAATACTGCTACTACCTGGTATGAAGATGACCCTTTCGTTCTTGCCTCATCAGTAAAACAAGTGTTTTACCTGGACGATCTTCTTAACAAAGTCCCGTGGAAGGTGGTTAACCATGTTGCTCATAGAAACATATACAGTGCTGCCACACTTGGTGATACCGCAGATGATGAGGAAGTTACTGCATACCAAGAGCCGAACGCTTTTGACATTCCGGAATCATCTACGATTCGCCTTAATAATGTGAGATCTGGGAGTGTGGTTCGAATTACTGGAGCAGAACTTCTCGATGTTAATCCATATGAAGTTGACGCTGATTCAGATGACGAGGAGCGGCACATATTTCCAGAGGTTACCTATGAAACCGAGTCAGACTCAAGTGATGAAGATGATTACGATTATCATCCTTAGTACGTTGGAAATTGTAGTCGGAAATTGTAGTCGGAAATCGTACGTAGTCGGAAAATGTAGTCGAAATTGTAGTCGAAAATTGATAATCAAAATTTTAGTCGGAAAATGTAGCCGGAAATCGTAGACGGAAATTGTAGTCGTTAATCGTAGACGGAAATTGATAATCGAAATTGTAGTCGGAAAATGTGCATAGCTGGAAATGGTACGTACGTATACGGAAAATGTAGTCGTTAATCGTAGGGCTGGGATCGTTACGGGACGGGTCGGGATTCGACCTATCCCGATCCCGATCCCGAAAGTAAAATCGGGATCGGGACGGGTCGGGACGACATAATCTTAGAGGTGTATCCCGACCCGATCGGGACGGGATCGGGACGGGTCGGGTTCGGTATCGGGATTTCGGTATTGGATTCTCAGCCCTAGTTAATCGTACGTATACGAAAATTGATAATCGAAAATGTAGTCGGAAAATGTAGTCGTTAATCGTACGGATACGGAAATTGTAGTCGAAATTGTAGTCGGAAAATGTAGCCGGAAATCGTAGACGGAAAATGTTGTCGTTAATCGTACGTATACGGAAATCGTAGTTGTTAATCGTACGTATACGGAAATCATAGTCGTTAATCGTAGTCGTTAATCATACGTATACGGAAAATGCCCTAGTTAATCGTACGTATACGGAAATCATTAATCGAAAATGTAGACGGAAAATGTAGTCATTAATCGTACGGATACGGAAAATGATAATAGAAATTGTAGTCGGAAAATGTAGCCGGAAATCGTAGACGGAAAATGTTGTCGGATATTCTTCGGGAAATAATGACATTACCAACGAGTTGAAGTCGTTGGTAATGACATTACCAACGAGTTATAAGCAACTCGCCGGTAATGTTTTCTAGTTTCCCCCATATCGAGCCCGAGCCTCTCCTCTCCCTCTCCTCTCCCTCTCCTCCTCCTCTCCCTCTCCTCTCCCTCTCCTCCTCCCAAATCGGTCCGGTGAGCCTCTCCTCTCCCTCTCCTCCTCCTCTCCCTCTTCTCTCCCTACTCCTCCTCTCCCTCTCCTCCTCTCCACCGATCCCCTCTCCTCTCCTCCTCCGAAAATCTCCTCCTCCCCTCCTCCCCTCCTCTCCTCCCCTCACCATTGTAGGTGGAAGAAAATGGCAGGTCCGATCCTCTCTCTCTCCCTCTCTCTCTCTCTCTCTCTCAATTTTTAATTATTTTTTTGCATGTGTATGTGTATGTGTATGTGTATGTGTATGTGTATGTGTATGTGTATGTGTATGTGTATGTGTATGTGTATGTGTAAATTAATTAGGGTGCTAAGTTGGAAATTAGGGTGATAAGTTCTAAATTAGCATGTATGTATATATGTGATGTATATATATATTTAGGTATGTGAATATGAAGTGATGTATATATATATGTGAAAATTATGTATAAATGTGGTTTTGATGAATATGTGATGTATATATATACGGAAATTAAACCTAATTAAGATGCATGATATATATATGTGTGAAAAATGTGGAAAATTAATTAGGGTTTGTGATTTGGATGAATATGTGATGGATAAATTTAATTAAGATGCATGATGTATATATATATACACATCGAATATGTATAGTCGTTAATTTAGGTGATATAGTTGTTAATTAATCGTATAAATGAAGGTGGAAATCGGGATCGGGACGGTTTGGAACCGGAACGGTTTGGAACCGGAACGGTTTGGAACCGGAACTTATTGTAACTGGAACCGTTATGTTACAAACGGTTCCGGTTACAAACACTTCCGGTTTCAAACGGTTCCGGTTCCAAACCGTTCCGGTTCCGATTTGTTATAGAACCGAAACGGTGTGGAACCGGAACGGTTTGGAACCGGAACTGTTTGTAACCGGAACCGTTATGTTACAAACGGTTCCGGTTACAAACAGTTCCGGTTTCAAACGGTTCTGGTTCCACACCGTTCCGGTTCCGATTTGTTATAGAACCGGAACGGTTTGGAACCGGAATTGTTTGTAACCGGAACCATTATGTTACAAACGGTTCCGGTTACAAACAGTTCCGGTTTCAAACGGTTCCGGTTCCGATTTGTTATAGAACCGGAACGGTGTGGAACCGGAATTGTTTGTAACCGGAACCGTTATGTTACAAACGGTTCCGGTTACAAACAGTTCCGGTTTCAAACGGTTCCGGTTCCACACCGTTCCGGTTCCGATTTGTTATAGAACCGGAACGGTTTGGAACCAGAACTGTTTGTAACCGGAACCGTTATGTTACAAACGGTTCCGGTTACAAACAGTTCCGGTTTCAAACGGTTCCGGTTCCACACCGTTCCAGTTCCGATTTGTTATTGAACCGAATCCATGACTATTACGATGTCCAGGAGGTTTTGCGGCTAATTGGCTTCGGAGAGGTTCCCGAAATAGTGGAGGGAACAGTAGTCAAGCTTCCTCCTCGGCCGCAGTTAGCAACACGCCCAGTGGGCCAATGATGACTGCTCGCACGAGAGCCTTGCTAGAGGCGCGAGCTGAGGAGGAAGCTGCACGATCAAGAGCCGTGGAACCGGAATTCGAGGCTCGAGCCTCAGTCTCTAGACGCTCAATCAGCAGACGTCCCTCCGGTGGCAGAGCCTCAGACGAGCGACAGTCAACGGGGGCATCAGAAACTCCCTCAATCCGAATGCCCCATATTCGGATGGTGCCTACTCCCGTTTCACGGGAATCATCTGAGGCACATGGTGGTGCTGGCGCCTCATCGTCCAGGCCTCGTCTATCTCCGCCGTCCGGTCTCTTCCTACCCGACGAGATTCCTGTCATCCCTGAATTTGATGATAGGGGGATGCCTGTTTATATTGAAGGACGGCCGGATTTCCTGACCGTGGAGGAAGCGTATAACTTCCTCCCGTTCGACCCCGTGTATCTTTGGAGTGTGAGGTGCACCAACCAACAAACGGACGATGCAGGTAAATTTTATTTAACATCAGATTGATTACTTAATTATTACTTAAGACTTGCGATTGGTTCAATTAATGATATCAATTTGTTGACATTGTTTTATTAGGCAATTTCGTTAATGGGACTGGAAAACGGAAAGGGGCTAGAGGCACCTGCACCGGGAAGAGACTTGAGCAGGCCACCGGCGGAAGGAAAACGCCCATAAGGGCCAATGAGGATGGCGAGGTGATCGAGGCATTCGACACCACGCGCAAATATGTCAGCATGGCCGGTGCGATCGTGCGGGACAAGGTCCCAATGCTTTGGCCAGATTGGGAATCTGTGCCTATCTACGTGAAGATGCAAGTGCATAATGCACTCAGTGTGAGTAAAATCGTATTTTCATTACGTAAATTTTACATTTATTAATTAAGTCCACTTAAATATATAATTTTACCTTTTATATATTCATATTGCAGGTGTGGTTTGACGTGGATGAAGTTCTTATTCACACGTGGGTAGAGCGTCAACTACATAATCGGTGATGTGCTTCCACTTATTTGAATATATATCGAGTTAGATTTTTGTTTATCAACTGTTTTAATATCTCTAACTTTTTTTCCTTGTTTTAATATAGGTATAAAGAGTGGAAGAACGAGCTTTCTTCCCATTACACTGTATACAAGGAGCTAGGCCGAGGTTCTACTCCTAGCGAATTCCGGTTTAGGGAGTACGAGTGGCTGTGGCTGATAGCCCACTTCGAGCACCCCAAAGCTCAGGTATGCATCCTTAATATATCTTACAAGCCTAATGTATCGTATCAGATTGAAATAGTTAGTTACTAATTTTTTTCCATATGTTTATCAAACAAGGCGATTTCGAAGACGAACCGGGCGAATAGATTGAAAAACACCAGGGCCCATCATGCAGGTTCACTCAACTACATGGGTTGGTCGACTAAGGCGCAGCAACAACAAGAAGTGTACCCCTTGGTGTATATTCATCAGAAGTTCTATCCGCAATGCCCTGACGAAGCGGTAAGTCTTTCGCCTCTCCATGTGTTAATAAAACTATTTTTCGATATTAATAGATGTTGTTAGTTAATACGTTGTTCATTTTCGCTTTTCAATTAGGCGAGAGTGGAGGAGGCGACGACAGAAGTGACCATGAGTATAGCTCGGACTAACCATCCTGACTGCTCCGAGGAAGAAGTCACCCAGTATGCCTCTCAGATCGATCCGCTTGATCCCCCGATAGCGGCTCAGATCATGGCAAAAGCGTGCGGGACTGGAAAGAATACCTACTACTGTAGGGGAATGGGCTCGGCGGGCGAAGGAGTATTGAAAACCACTTCACAATACTCTACCGGGTCAAGAAGTTCAACTTCTAGTCGTAACCTCGCAGCGGAGCTTCATAGGACGCAGAGGGAGTTGGAGGAGCAAAAGAGGCAGATGGCCGAGTACCAAATGCAGCAGACACAGGTGCAGGCTCAGATGTACACATGGATGCGGACGATGTACGAGGCTCAGACTACCGGACAACCGTTCCCCACACCTCCCCCGGTCCCGGTCCCTCCGTTCCCTAGCTATCCACCACCACCACCGCACCAGTCAACGCCAGAGCAAGACCAAGGTAGCCACCGGAATTCAAATGAGTACTTTGATTACTTCGACCCTGACCCGCAAGTTCCTCGACCCTGACCTGTAGTTGTAGTTAATTTTCGTATCGTCGTTGCTATTTGTACTGTACGTTGGACATTTATGTGTACTGTTGAACTTGTATGATTGTACGGTTTATGTCTTTCAATGCAGGTTCTGGAATTGGGCCCAATCCAGAACCGCGTTTTTTTTTCAAAATTTTTTCTGACATTGCCGGCGACATGGACCTCAGTCGCCGACAATGTCACAAATTCCGGCCACGGCGGCGGAACCATTGCCGGCGACGGCGTCGCCGGTGATGTCTCCGACATTACCGGCGACGCCGTTTCCCGTCGCCGGCAATGTTAACACCGGCGGGAGATTTCCGGCGACGTCATTGCCGGCGACTCGTTGCCGGGAATGACATTTCCGGCGAAAAAAAAATACAAGGCCGGCGACCTCCCGTCGCCGGTAATGTCTCCTTTTCTTGTAGTGTTATTTTATTTAGTTATGCACTCATACAAACAAGTAGCAATATAGTTTATCAATTAATTCTTTTTCCCTAATGTAGATACATACAAAGAAAAGGAATAGACTAGATACAACAAGGTTGAACAATCTAGTGTATGTCCAATTCAATGCAAGGATTATGAACAAGAAAAGAAGAGAGAAAGAGAAGAATGTAGATGTACTACTTGCTAGTGAAGCAATTATGGCACAAGGATGGATTGTTGATGGTGGTGATGAAGATGTTGAGTCGGATCTTGATAGTGAAATGGTTGGAGATGATTTGGGAGTGGGTAGTGGTTTAGAGCCTCGGAGAAGTTCTAGACTTCAAGAAATTAGAGAACTTCATGAGGATGATTTTGTATCGGATGAAGAGGAAGAAGATGAAATAGACTTTGAGTTTGAGACCGACACAGAAGAAGTGCAAGAGGGATATGGAGAAGAAGAATTTGAGGCATAGCCGCATAGGCTAGCAATAATCTAATTTGTTTCTTTCAAATTGTTTTTTTTATAATTTCTAAGAACATTGTTGTTGAACATTTTGTCTATTTTTGAAGTATTTTTGCTATTTTAGAACATAATAATGCTTTTTATAAATTGTATTTATATAATTATTTTAATTAAATAAATAAAATATATAGAAAATAAAAAACCGCCTAGGCACCGCCTAGGCGCCCGATTAATCCTCTGGGCGCTAGGCGCTGGCTGTCCGCCCGACTAGCGCCTAGCGTTTTTTAGAACCTTGAGTGAGGTTATTTATTTACTATCACATTTTCCTAATGGATATTATGATCAACCTTCTAAAAAAATAGTATTCTTCAACTCTTTCCGAGTTCAATGTTTGTTCAGATTTCTTCTTGTCGTCTTCGTTTCCAAAACACCTCCTTATTCATCTTCTTTTACATTCTCCAAATTCAAGGCCTTCTAATCAGTATGGAAACGATCTTTTTTGAAATCTTTTTTCATTCATAATTGATCTATGAAAATAGAAATCCACAATGTAGGAGGAGAAATCAACACTGAACGGTGACGAAATAAAATCAATTATGGTCATTTTTAACAGATCTATCGTCAGACTTCAATTAGTCATCTTCAAACTGAACAAAACCGAGAACTTGATAAATTTGACCCGAATTGGTCGGTTCGGTTTGAAATCGGTTTGCATCTTTAGGCTGCTAAAACTGAACTAGTCAGTTTCAGTTTCAGTTTTGAGTTTTTATGCTGGAAACCAACCTGAGCCCACCCCTACCTTGATTGAATCATTGAAAAATTTCCTTGTTCAATTACGTAATGTAATAGAGGCCCCGACTCTTCATTCTCTACTACAATTCAACTTTATTTTTATTTTTATTTTTATTTGCGGCCTTTCAAATTGTGGGCTCTAGGTTCGTGCATACAGGGGCTATACGCAGGGTAAGGTCATTATCTAAATTGCTTTCAAGGCCAGATTGTAAAGTGTGCACATGTAATAGGGTTGATGAAAATTAAAAATATGATTTTCATATTAACGAGACATATGATTATCAAGTATGAACATCATGTTGCTTTCAAGGTCATATTGTTAAAGATGATCATCATATTAAAGTGAATGTTTTAGAGAAGGTTGATCATAATATCCATTAGGAAAATGTGATAGTAATATGGAATCTCACTGGATTACCCGAAAAAGAGAAGTTCTAATGTATCTATACTAGAATACAAAGGAAAGCACAACGACCCCAGACTAACAAACCAGAGTAGCATGAATAACTATCAAAAAATCCATATACACCACTCATTAATTAGCTAGGGACATTCTCTAAGTTAAGGTACTAGCACCCGGTTCCCACACCATGGAGCACCTACAAACAAAGGCAGAAAAACCCGACTTTATGACAAACGAAATCAAAGGTTCCCCTGGATCCCATACAACAAAGGGCTCATAAGCTTGAGTGGTATTCCATAGCTTGAAGCCCAAATCCGCAGGCCCACTATCCAACCTTTGCTTCAGCATCCTTGCCTAAACATTGTGGATTCTAGTCAAACCCAAGGGAGCCGAAAAAAGTCTTACATCCATCAAGCCAAAATGCGAAGCATTGCTAGCAAACCCTAGGCCTTTCTCGCTGCCACTGTCGCCAACCTGCCAAACCCACCATCTTATTCGACCGAAGATGGCAAGCCTCGTCATCGTTATCGTTATTGTAGACCGAAGGCTCATTCTTATCCGACCACCATCTCTACCCTAATACTTGTCGTACCTTCCTCGATCCCATGTACGGAAACCAGCACCCAGATTTACCACCACTCTCCCAGATCCAGACGTCGACAAAGAAGTGCTTGTGTGTCTCCCGATGCCCCCTTCTCGTCAAAGCCCTCGGGGATCCCAATCACCACCACTCCACCAGAACCTAAATTACCCAGTTAATCCTTATTCGTCGAGTTTATTGTTCAGTTAATCTAGCTTTGACGCATTTATAGAGATTAAAAATTTTGTCGCCATTTCAAAATCAACATTCTTGAAGTAGTGATTCTCGACTCACTTTCTTCACAACAGTTGTGGAAAGAATACGAACTCGTGGTTAATTTTTTTTTGAGGTCCGAGCTAATTGTTACGAATTTTAGAAGTTGAGAGTATTTAAGTGTTTATTTGAAAATCTAACAGTGGTCAGAACTGGTGGACCGTCAAATCTTTTATAGATTTGATCTGAGCCGTTGATTTCAGTTTAAACCCAAGCTTTAAATTCAAAATTTCCACCCAGTTGGGTATAACCTTTTTTGCGCTATCCAACCCGGTCGGATCTTCTTTGTCCGGCTGCCACTCGCTGCCATTCTAGTCGCAATCTCTTCCTCTCTCTTCCCTCTTCTCTTCCGTGCTCTCAAAAATGCCATGCGCCACTTTTCGGGGTTTTCTCGATTTTTATGTCACCATCGTTTGCCGAGATTCGGCCGCTAATGGGTGGCAGCACTATAGGGGTTTTCCTCCCCACCCTTCTAAGAGTCGAACACAACTAGCCGTAAGTTGTATCATGGTCGTACGACATCGGCCGGTCTCGGGCAATTTTCGATGAATTCCGCGGACTTTCGAGGTAGTTTTCGACCATTTCTGATTTTTTTTAGACTTAGGCTCAGTTAAAAAAGTTGATAAGCATTTAGAGAGCTTTGAAATGGTATATTATTTGTAGGATTCGGAGCTAACCAATCTTCGGCAGCGCATGGCCACTGCCTGTGGCGGCGTGTGGGCATGCGTGACAAAGCTCCGATGACTTGAGATTCAAATTATCATGGGAAGTTTTGTAAACTGCCATTTTTCGTGTATTTTCATGTAATTCAAAAAATTTCGTAACATCTTGGCTTGTGCACAAGATTTGAGGCGACTCGACACGTCGACGAGGTTACGTGTCAAGTCGAGGCACACCGTCAACGATGATGTTTCTTTGTGCTTGTTGTTGGATGAGTTATCAAATGAATTTTAGCGAGGCGACACTGTACCATTATCAAATTAGTGAATGTAAGTGGTCGATGAACGTTTTGCCTTGGGTGTATTTTCCACTTTAGTCGTAATACCATAGCGTGTTATTAATCAACTTTTAGATGTTTGGTTTATCTTAGGAACATCGAGTTAGATTTCCAAGCTATGTGATTGAAAAGTAGTGTATCAGATTGTCCAGGTGAGTGGACTCTTACTTTTCACAGTCACGTATGCGAGTTATTAAATTCGAACTATTTGTCTAATCTACTTTGATTTAGCGATTACGTTTTGGGATTTCAAACAATTATGATCGAGTTATTAGCATTTAGATTCCAGTTCAACTAGTTCTTTATGTTGTATGTATTCATTTTAGCTCGGCTTGGTTTTTAGATATTTTCAGCATCTATGATTTATGATTTCAGTTCAGCTAACTTGTTATGTATGTTGCTTTCAAAGTAGCATAGTTATAAATCTTAAATCACTTTAGTGTCTACGTTTCATGATTTCAGTCCAACTAGTCCAATTTTATTTTTAGTTTATTCTAGCATGTGACGCCATCAAATTAGCGTCCAGTTAAGACGTGTCTCAATGTATGACGTCCTCAGTTAAGCGTCCAGTTCAGATGGATCTCAGTTTATAGCATTTTAGTTTATGGCTCTTATAGCCGTTACCCTGGAGGCCAACTCAAATCAATTTACGTATGCGCATATGAGTCACTCAATTGATCATCTTGTGACTTATGTCATGTAGGCTACCTAGACCCTACACGATATTAGGTGACAGGTGCTAGCTAGACCACTTGATTACCGCCTCCCTTAGGTACACCCATGATGGTTGAGCCATCAGTTCCTAGAATGCTAGCTTAATCATACAGTTATTCTAGATGTTGTAGTGTCATGTTAGTCACATATTGCCATAGATGTTAGGCTTCTAACCGACATTAGACAACCCGTGATGTTAGGTCCCTAGATCTTTACCTTATTTGATTTATTTTAGTTCACTATAATAAAAAATCAATTTAGCCACGGCAAAAAAGAAATTTTTCTCTAGCAAAAGCCTTTTGCGACGGCGAAACTAACTTTCGCGACAATAATTTTTCCGTCGCTTTAGGTGGCGAAGCAATTGCTAATGACTACGATAGCTGCCGTCGCAAAAAAAATTTGCTATGGAAATTTTGTGCCATAGTGTTTGGGTTGGTATTGATGACGGCAATTAAGTTGCTATAGTCCTTGCCGTAGTAATATATGGTTGGCAATGACAAATATGCCGTCGCAATAGCCATTTCACTACCGCTGGAAACACTATAGCCAACGATTTTTTTAAAACTATAGCCGACGAGATTTTAACTCGTCGGCTATAGTGGAAAAATGATTTTTTTTTAATTTTTTTTTTAAAAACTCGTCGGCTATAGTACTATTGCCGACGATAATGGGTAAAAATCTCGTTAAATATCGTTGGCTAAAGTCGGCTGGCTAAAACCTGTCGGTAAGAGCATGTGCACCCATGTTTTGGGTGAGCTAAATGTAATCCGAGTCATGTTAGATTTAAGTTTTTTGTTTAGCATACATTCTTTATAACAACGTGTTTATTATGATTCTTTATTTCGTCGCGATTCAAAATTGACATTTTTTTAAGTTATGATTTTTGACTCATTTTCTTCACGAAAGTTATAGAGGACATTAATATGAACTCGTCCGTATTTTTCTTGAATTTTTCGAAAGTCCGAGCTATTTATTATGATTTTTTTAAGTTTCAGAGTAAATAATTTATTTAAAATATTACAAATGAACAATTTTTCTCAGCCATCGGATTGCTTAGATCTGTTTAAAATGGACGGCCCAGATCTGTTGATATGCCCGTGGCCCAGGGCGTGTCGCGTTCCTATTGGTCCGTTACTTTTTTTTTTTACTTTTTTACCAGGTTAAAAAAAAACCCTCACCCTGGCGTCACCCACGTGCCGTGGGGACCACCAGGGGACGTTCTCCTGCTCGTTCTATTCTGGGGACGCCGGCGAGGACGACCTGCAGGTCAACTGTCGGTCGCTCCCTCCCTCTCCTCCCGCTTCACGTCCCTCTCCCCCCGGACGTCTTCTCCACGCGGGCCCTCCCCCCCTGACGTCCTCGCCGTCCCTCCCCGGTGCAGATGCCCTAATAGTATAGCCAACGAGTTTTTAAAAAAAAAATAAAAAAAAAATCATATTTTCCACTATAGCCGATGAGATTTTTATCTCGTCGGCTATAGTTTTAAAAAAATCGTCGGCTATAGTGTTTCCAGCAGTAGTGTTTACTACGACAAGAAAGACCATTTGCTATGGCAATGATGCCATGGTAGAAATAATAATTATTAACAAAAAAAAGATTGATTTTAGTATGCAAGTATGCATGCCAAAATCAACTCTTTTTTCTTATTGTATTACTAGTTTTTACGAGATACACTACTTTCACCACCCATGGCATCAAGATCTATAAATGTTCAAATATGCTATTCATATCAGTGGAGTTAAGTTCAATACTTCAAGAGCTCTCACAGATGCATTCAAGAGAAACTAACTATAGATTATACAACAATGCTATCACCTATACTACAAAAGGACAGAGGAACAAAAAGGACAAGTATGCATAAAATGTGAACACACAAACTTGCGCCTGTCCTACTTCAGCACCGCTACCATTCTCATCCTGAATGTGCACTTTGGCAGCTCCTTGTTGTAAGGCTAGCATGGTTGCAAGTACAAGAGTAGCATCAAAGTTTGAGGTGGCAGTATCATTAAGACTATATCTTGGTGCAAATAGGTATGCTTCCCTAGTACATAAGCACATGTAAGTAACTATTTGAAGAATGTACTACTAGTCTAAGAATGATAAATTATAAAGGTAATCACTAAAATTTTCTCTACATAGTGGAGAAAAACTGATCTCCTTGCAATCATAGTATTCTATAATAGATGTCAGGACATTAAAAGGAGTACTAAAACCAGCTTAGCATAGGTATATAACATGTTAATCCAGAGTCTATTTGATCACCCTCATGTATAAACTCACATCACAGTAATACTCGAATGTATAAAATACTCAAATGTAAATGCCCACTTTAGATTACTAATTCAACACTTCAAGATTACTGATTCAAATTTTACTACGCACCCATCATCAAGCATTACCTCATCAACATCAAAAGAAATAAAATTATCTACCAAATCTTCAATTCATACTCATAAACAACCACCCCTGTACATGAAAATTTTGTGTTTATCCTTCTCTATCCTTGCATATCCATATAGCATATCCAAAATGCATATAATGTGCTACACTAAATTCAGCTGGACTGTTGAGATAATAATGCAACAGTCATATAAGATGGTGGGAAATGAATATTCATTTTGCCAAAATATATTTTTCTTCATAAATGGTAATAGATTTCTAAAACACAAGCTCAGTTGCATCTAACATGCAATTATATATCCTACATTTAGAACAGATAATGTTCTCGAATAATTGGTACCGCAGAAAAGTTATGACACCATACCTGACCAAGAGTAATTGGTAGGAGCCTTCCTATGGGATGTCCAAGACAGCTCTCACCTAGAGTACGAGAAGAAAATGCACTGCTATATATCAGTTGACATCTCCCTTGTAGTTTTTCATGATCATCTAAAAAATCCACTGGACCTCCAGCAGCTTCAAGCTCCTTTGCAGCATCTGCCTTTCGTAGATCATCTTCACTCACAGTAAGACCTTTATTGAGCCCAGCAACAGCACTCTGAACCAAATTAACCAACAAGTTGAATGTTAATTATGCACTTACAAGCAAAGACTACAACTACCAAAAGCTCACATGGGCACATACACCCATGATAAATGGCAATCATAAAATTTCTTCTAAATATTCGAAGATAGTTTTTTAACAGTTAAAGAGCTCAAGTTTGAGTATCCTGATTTGGTTAAGCTTCAGATATATAAGGCAAAACAATTATTCTGCAAATCAACGACCTTCTGTAATAAACTTCACAAAAAGAGTTGGAAGAATTTTGAACCATGCTTGTAAGAAAGATGATCAATAAAATGAACATATATAGCATAAACCCATGTCAGCAAGCCATGCTAACTAAGTTCATATAGGCCATAGACTATTTTCAGTTTCCAAGTCTATCCTTGTATAGAGATAGAAACTTGCAATACACATTTTGAAGTAGGCTTTCAAGAGTTCTTATCTAACTCTACTACTCTACTAGCAGCCTTCAATTTTTCCTCCAGCATATTCAACTCATGATTGTTCAATCACATACATTAAGATGGTTGCCCTCTAATCATAAAATTGGTCTTGACCAAAGTATTAAAGGATGGTAACACAAGTAGATACCACAGAAACTAAATTCTGCTGTAATTGAAAATCTGACAATGGTAAAGAACATAGGTAGAAACGTCAAAACCTGATTATAAACAGGTACTAGGTGGTGTTTATAAGAGCCGATGCTATTCAATTACCAACACTGATTCAAATTTATAGAAATCGAATAGAGATCTATAAAGAACAATACCTAACACAAGCCAAGATCATAATGACATCACTATTTTAAGTTGCACACATGTTTGCATACACACTTAAAAGTACTAAAATCAGACTTCGTCCTCATATTTAGAATTGTCAAAACTGAGACCTAAAAATGAACTTACTTGGCTCCAACAGAATTCATGGTGCAGATGAAGGGCTTTCTCCATCTCCCAATCCAGCAAGCACAAGCTGCATGAAGTATGGACCAAACCTAATGAACACTGTGGGAGATTTCATAAACCATTACTTTAAAGCCCTAGTTTCCATACTAAGCTAAACTACACCATTCAAAATAAATTGAATATACAAAAGAGGTTAGATAGAGCAAAAATTACAAACCTCATATATATAATGGCTGATACGAAGCTAGAAACCTCTCAGGCTTTATATCTGTTTCCTCCTAAGCTGGTAGAGCTTGTGCTTAAACATAAGCCTTTGAAACCTTCAACAAAGCCGAATACAAAATGGTTTTCATCAACTTCACCCAACACCAAGCATACTACATTCTGAACCGACTGAAATTAACTAGAACTGGTAAATAAAGGTATGCTTTCTCACAAAGACGTATAGTATTTGTCACTAGCTACAAAACTAGTTGCTAACATAATATAACTACCAACAAAAATAATTATAGACTATGCAAAATAGACAGTTACCTGCTCTTCTTGAGCCTCTCGAGATCATCCCTGAGCTTCATGTCGAATTTATCAAAGAGGATCATCCCTGAAAAATTTGATTAGTATGCTAATATTCATCAAAATTAGCATGCACAAATAAACCCGATTGTCAATAGACAACCAGAAAAGACAACATTAGATTTCCTTAACACTCATAAAGATTGAACATATACATAAACTGTTATAGACACAACAACACAAAGAACCAAAGAACGAAAACGAAAAAGTATTGCACAACTCAGCCCCTTAGATGTTTCAAAATATGTGATCACATTCGCAAAATCATTACAGAAACAAAAGAAGCCCCAATTCAATGATACATATACAAAAACCTATAAAAAAAAAACTAGATGCATATTTAAACCTAAATAAAAATGATAGATGTAACCACAAATATCAATCTCAAATTTCAAAATACCATCATCAATATACTTCAATCAAATGAACAAGCTAAACTTAGCGATAATCACAGAATACAAAACATAGCAGACAACAAACTAATTAAAGAGAAAGCTATGAGAGAAAAGAGAAAGATATTTGGACCTGAGCTTGTAGAAATCTGAGAGTTCTCTCTAGCTAACTTGAAGCTAAAGAGCAAGATATGAAGAGAGGACGCAAAAATGAGAGAGCGCTTGGACTTTAAAGAGGAGCGACTCCACTTCAGTCGTATAGGGTTTCTTTCTCCATCCTGCCGACTCTTCAACGGTTGTGAGTCACGCTAAACCCTAAAGGCGAGACAAGTAAAAGGGCGAGCACGCGATCGAAGATGCAACTGTGAACAGTGGCGCGAGACCAAAGTGACTTCGGCGGCGCAAGGTGACCTTTCACCAAATATGTTGGAGCTCAACTGAGATGATGGTCGATGGAGGCACGCAGAACCGAAGCCATGCATTGAGGCGGTGCGAGGTCGAGCGGTGGAGTATGCAAAGACTGAGCTGATGTGTGACAGTGGATTTTGCGAGCCAAGCGGAGCTCAAGATTTGAGGCGAAGGCAATGGCCGAGCGAGTGATGGTGAAGGCCAAGCAGGAACTCGCGAATAGAGAGAGAGCGGCAATTAAAGGAGTTCTGAGGATTAGAGAGAGAGAGAGAGAGGGAGGCGCATTGAGGTTTCACACAAAGCATCGAACATTTAAGGTTGTAACTTATAATTTTTCCACGTCAACGAATTTGCCATCGCAAATGCAGAAATTAAATAGTTACTACGGCATGCGATTAACATCGCAAATAAACTTTTTCATTTGCGACGGCTTATTTTCCGTCGCCATTGGTAGTATTTTCCAGCCTCTAATGCTGTAGAAAAAAAATTTAAGCAAACTGGATTTTTTCTTGTAGTGGTTTCAAATCTTTAGTTTTTAGATTTAGCACTCTTTAGTTAGATTTCAGTTTTCGCGTCAGTTTTGTCGTCTTCAAAGCCAGTCGTTGTTTTCGTTTACTTGTTGAGTACAACATGAAATTTTATATCACTCACATACAGTTTTTCACAGAAATTTCAGTGGGAGGATATAACTTTATTTTTATATTTTTCTTACATTATATTATTTTTGTCCACTCACGCTAACAGTTATATATTTTTAAAATGTTCTTCCCTGGACCCTTCATTTTCAAATCCCAAGGTTGCAGAGTTTTAGCGGAGGTTGAGTGCGCATGGAGTTCAAGGCATAGCAATTCCCTTTGGTAAGATCCACAGTTGATCCTACGAGTAATAGGAGTAATAGCTAGTTAGTGTAAATGTTTTAAAAGTGTTTAGTGGCTTTGATGTCAAGAAATTAATTTACCCCTTACGAGTATATTATTGATTACATATTAAGTGATTTTGAGACTTGTGAATTTCAGTATAGAGATTTTATTATATCTTTATTAGTAAACACCTCAATTAGTAGAGTCGTTAGGGCCTAATCCCGGTTTACTCAACTAAATCGGGGTCAGGTCCTCACATAACCACCCAAAATCATAGATTTGAAAATCTCATCGAGGGACAGCCAAGACCTTGCCTTCCAAGCATCATCTTCGTGCCACCATGCCCATTACTGCCATAAAACTAAGCCATTATCAAAAGAACCAATAACAAAACATGACCAAATCCTAGATTAGAAGATTCGTCCTAGGCCAAAAGAAGGAGGACCAGAGGAGAAGAAAAGGAGGAACAAAAGTTCGTCGAGAAGAATCACGCAAACCATTCGGGTTTCTCGGAGTCGAGGTCGTCGTTTTTTCCTTTATGTCATATTAAAGAGATATGTACGTGATCATCATGTTTGTATATTCATTACGTTACTTTTATGTCCTTATTTTTTAATGTGTATTTACACCTCTAAAATTACTAGTTTTACCTCCAATTCAATTTATAAATACCTAAAAATGCTATATACATCTCCTTAATTTTACCAAAATATCCGGCTCTTCTATAATATTGGAAGCTTATATAAGCAACTCAACAAAGCTCCAAAACGGTCTACTTTTCTTGCTTGAATCGCCTTCATTCCCAAAATTTGATCTCTTCATTTTTACACCTTCATCCCCAGAATTTATATTAGGTTGGGGTAGTCGTATCTACAGTGGAGAGATGTTCCTAACAACATCTCAGATGATAGAGTGACCAAATTGATATATAATATTCGATAGTGACTAAAATGTTGTTTATATCATATGTGAGTGATTAACTAGTCCATTTTTCCTATACAAAATAGTAATATTTTGAGTAATATCGCTAGAAATACTCTTATTCGTCATTCTTCTTTTCTTCTCAAGTTTTTGTATATATTTGATACGCATCACAAATTCTTGGAATCACTTCCTCGTTGATTCGCACATTGTCTACGCAGATAAGATTGTTATATAAATAAACTAGATGAAGAATTGCTAACGCACTCCTCTTGATTTGTGACGCATGATTATGATTTATGAGGAAAAAGACGAATAGCAAGTCCTCCGGTAGGAACCAGGATTGGATCCCAGATCATCTTCTCTTCTGGAGAAACCATCTCCCATTTGAATCTTGTTACGACACGATGCATGAAAACCAATATTTTGAACCGTGCATATTCAGTTCCTGGACACATTCGAGGTCCTCCTCCGAATGGAACATATGAATAAGGAGCTGGTCCTTGTCCCTCAAACCTCGACGGGTCGAACTTCTCTGAATCCGGAAAGTACTCCGGGTTTGTATGTGTTGCATAAATGTTCCAGTGCAACTGCGCAAGAAACATATTAATTCTTATATAAATGTGTAATATGAATACGAGGCACTTATGGAGATGGAAGAGGTAGCTAGCCTATCTAGTTAATTAGCAAGCTATTCATCGATGTTACACAGACATACATACCTTCATTCCTTTTGGAATCAGAAATCCTTCGTAGGTGAAATCGGTAATGGCCTCTCTGAACGTTCCGAGAGTTGGTGACAGTAATCTCAAAACTTCACATGCTACGCTCCATGAGTACTTCATCTTCTGCAAGTCTTCCCAGTTCAGCAACTGTCCTTCCTCTTTTGATTCAGCAATCTCCATTTGCTCTGTCGACGTACGTCCATAAACACCATGCATGCACGTAATAATCTTAATTAACTTACTAGCCATGCTAATTATATCATCGATCGATCAGTTACTAAGTAAATAAAGTTACTCGTGTACCTTTTAAGACGGCATCATAAACATGAGGAAGCTGCGAGAGACACTTCATAATAGAAACTAAGGTAGTGCTTATATTGTCGTAAGCACCGATTATGAGAGCAAACAACGTGTTGGCTACGTCTGAATCCTTCAATTCTTCCCCGTCGTTATATTTCTCCATCAGCAACCTAGACATCAAATCATGACCATGATTCTTCGAAGTTTGATTACTAGTTCTACTGCTCTCCAATAGATGCCTCTTATGCTTCACCATTTTCTCAATTTCCTTCTTGATTTGCTTGGATGCCCTAATGGCTCGGTTGAACTTTGTGCCGGAAAAATCTATAGGCAACGAAATGAACCCCGAAGCTACGTGGAGAAATGGCTCCTCTAGGTTTGCAACCAGTATTGGATCCTCAATGTCGAAGAGTAGTCTACATGCTAATCTGAACGTGTACTTCTTTGCCAGTGGGTAGAGTTTGATGCGCGGCGGCGACCAGTACGTATCCAAATGTTGTTTAGTGACCTCGTCCATGACACCTATGTTGTTGTGGAGAGCGTCAGGCATGAGAAATGGTTTCAGAACTCGGCGCATTCGAATGGTCTCTCGAGCGTTGTCTGTCTTGTCTGAGCTGGGGAAGATCTTTTCGAAGTTATTAGGCCACCAAGTCCTGACGAGTTTATTCTCGTTTGTGAATAGGAATTTGTTGCCTGCAGCAGTGCACAACACGGCCATGGGTTCGAGCAGCAACGAAGTCTTAAAAACCTTGCATGATGGCGGATACTTGTTCCTCCTGTCGGCTACGAACTTTTCCGGGACACCATCTCTGGCTATGCGTAGATACTCTAGGGTTTCCCCGATGATCGGCCAACCAGTGCTTCCTGGTGGCAGCTGCATGGCCGCTAGATTCCCGGTGCTTCGGCCACGCTTACCCCGGAGTTTAGTATTGATGAAATTCGATAAGTGGAAAAGATAGTAAACAGAGACAAAGAGAAGCACAGCAAGGACGAACAAATCCATGCCCGTCTCGATGCTCGATCGGTCGATCGCCGGCCCTCTCCTCTTTTTCGTCGTCTAATTAAATGAATTGTCTGCAATGAACTAACTCCTCATATAGAGCACTTTTCTTAGTTTGCATATTGCGCAAGCTATATGTATGAAGATTAGCCGTGTAAAAGGATAACGAACTCGAAAGTAATTAATTTATTGCAAATGCAACAAGCCTAGAGATCGGCGCGACATTAAGGACGTCACACATATTGTATTTCTCACAATTCTCATACGTCTTTCATGCCACCTTTATTAGCTTGGAATGAGAATTGTTATAAATTGAAATCAAATTGAATCGAAATGAGAAAGAATCGGAATGAAAATTTTTTGATTCCAAAATTTCATTGAGCTGTTTATTTTTCAATTAAAATTGAACAGGACTAAGAATGACTACGATTGATATTGTTTATTTACCATAAGATATCATAATCAAAATTAGTTTGAATACTAAAATACCCTTTAAATTGGTATATCTTTGTTTGATTCAACTTTTAGTAATATTCCGGTTCTAAAATGGTTAGCTGTTTATATTTTTTACATAATCTTATGGTAGGAAAATGTTTCATACCTGTTTTCTTTGCACAATATTGTTCTTCTCTTGAAACCAAACAGAAGCATAAACACGAACCAGAATGTGAAATAAGTACGGGATAAGGGATAAATGAGAAAGAAAACAGATGATCGAAGCATGTTAATTTCCTGACGTAGCATGAAATAGCAAAATAGAGACAAATAACAAATTAACCATGAAATAGCAGAAAAGATAAACATTCATCTAAATGACAAATTAAGCTGAAGCAACAAAGTTAACAGAGAAACATCCATGCCAAATGGAACTAAGCCAAAGAAATAAAGTAGAAAAAATGAATAGTATATAATTTTCTAGGGTTGGGTATTTAGACGTTTTTGAATTTACATGAGGGAATTTTTGGTAGAAAAAAATTAATTCCGGGAGGGTGGATTCCTAAACCCATCGCTCCCCCCCCCCCCCCTCCTCCGAGATACACACTACAAGAAAAACGCTCTTAGACGACGGAACAGTAAATGTTTCGTCGTCTAAGTAGTATTTAGACGACGCCCAAAAATTATGTCGTCTTAAGCATTTTTCCGTCGTCTAAGTGGTCACTTAGACGATGGAAATGAGTCTATTTCGTCCAAGTTCAGGATGAGATGACGTACTGACACGCCATCAGCTATGTGACCACTTAGTCGACGCACCGACACTGCGTCGTCTAAGTGGTTACTTAGACGACAAATACTCATGTCCGTCGTCTAAGTGATGCATTATATATTGTCCATGCCAGACTCTTTTCCTCTCCGCTCGCTCGTTTCATTTTCATTCTCATTCAGTCTCAGTCAGACTCTCCTCACACGTACAACTAGCACTGTGTGTGTGTGTGTGTGTGTGTGTGTGTGTGTGTGTGTGTGTGTGTCTCCGGCTCCGACTATCGATTCGTCATATATCAGAGAGGCTAGGTACGTACGTAGTTAATTTTCGATAATCTTAACGTTTATATATATAATTAATTGTACGTTTGATTGATTGCATTGCATTATTAGTAGATCTAATATTTATAATTAAATTATGTAATTGATTGATATAAATATATTAGTTAATTAATTAACTAGTATATATGCATGCATGCATGGATGTTTAAAAATTTGGTTAATATTTAGTTAAAATGTAAATACATGTTGGATATAATAAAGTAATTGATGTATAGTATATTCACCATTAATTAATAAAAGTAATTAATATATTTTAATTAAATATACGTTAATAATTAAGGTAGTTATTAAAAATTTGTATATATAAGAGTTTAATAATTACTTGAAAATATGTATATATAATAGTTGACTAATATGATAATTATTAAATTTTGTAGAAGTATGGACAAGAGTTGGATAAAGTTGCGGAATAGAAGTGATGTCCGGTATATAGATGGAATTAGAGAATTTGTGAATTTTGCGATAGAACATGGTCAGGAAAATAGCATTTCAGGTGTCCGTGCAAAAAATGTCTTAACTATCAATAAGTGGAGGTTAATGTTATGCTGCAACATCTGTACGAAAATGGTATGATGTGAAGTTACAATACGTGGAGCGAGCATGGTGAAGCAGTAGACTTCAGCTCAGGGTACAGTTACCATGATGCGTTTCCAGAATTTAGTCATGGTGAACACAAACACCAAGAAAGAGGTTACAGTACCACTTATGGGCATAATGACACATTCCTCGCTGCTAGCTTGGCCACTAATACTAGTGAGATGGATAAGTACAATAGGATGCTACTTGAAGCCAAGACTCCGGTGTACCCTGGATGTCGAGAGAACGTGTTGCAATATGTGATGCAGCAAATGCAAATAAAAGTGAAGCATAAAATGTCAGGCTGTGCTTTAGACGAAATTTAGGAGAAAATATATAAGTTGCTTCCTGATGATCACAATATTTCTAAATCCCATTATAAGGTTAGAAATATCTTGAGCAGCCTCGGCCTAAAGTACAGGATAATTGACGTCTGTCCAAATGATTATGTGCTGTTTTACAAAGAGTATAAAATTTGGACTATTGTCCCGTATGTGGCCAGTGCAGATATGAGCTGAATAGGAAGAGTTCGAAAAAGAAAATTTCTGTGAAGGTTCTTCAATATTTTCCAATGATTTCCAGATTACAGTGTCTGTACATGTCTCTATACATAGCAAACGTGATGCCATAGTACACAGAAAAGCGAATAGATGACGATGTGCTGAGACACTCAGCGGATGGGGAGGCTTTCAAACATTTCGACAGCGAATTTGGAGACTTTGCTGCAAATGTTCAAAATGTTAGACTCGGACTATCTACAGGCGGATTCAATCCTTGGGGTAGTAATAGCTCTGCTGTCAGCACTTGGCCAGTTATTCTGATATCGTACAACCTGCCTCCGTGGATGTGCATGAACAAGGAATTTAATTTCCCTACTCTGCTAATTCCAGATCCTAAATCTCTGGGGAAGTGCTTAGATGTCTACCTTAGACCTTTGACCGATGAGCTGAAACCGTTGTGGGAAAATAGAGTCCCAACTTATGACAAATTCACTGACACAATGTTTATGATGAGGGAAGCTGCAATATAGACGATCAGTGATTTTCCAACGTATGAGATATTGACAGCCTGCATGACGAAATGATACAATGGATGTCCTATATGTTTAGACGACGTGAATTCTAGTTGGCACATGGGGAATGTGTGTTACCTACGTGACCGTAGATTGCTTCTTGACGATCACCCATCATGACAGGATGAAGCTCATTTCGACGGGACGGTAGAGAATAATCCTAAATCCCGTAGTTGGGCTGGCGAAAAGATTTTAGAGAGGTTGAGCTATTTTGACTTTGGTGTGTTGACCAATGGCAAGGATGTACATAAATGCAATCCAATATCTCCACATGATTTCAACTATTGGCATCACAAGAGTATATTCTTTGAACTCCCTTACTAGTCGAAGTTGAAGCTGAGGAACAACTTGAATGCGTTGCACATAGAAAAGAATGTGTGCGACAAAGTGATGGGAATGATTCTCGGTATTAAGTTCAAGACTAAATATACTCCTAAAGCGCGCAAAGATCCAGAATCTAAGAATCTACGTCGTCTCTTGTGGTTGAGGAGGGATAGAAGAGGAATGTACAACAAGATGTCAGCTACACCTTACACAGTGAAGCTGGCACTTAGAGGTTCTGTATTCCACTGGTTTAAGAGCGTTCGTTATCCAGCTACGTAGGCAGCTACTATAATTGGAGCAATGGATGAGGTGCAACAAAAGTTTGTTGGTCTAAAGACACATGACTATCACATTATGCTGCAATGTTTGATTCTAGTGGTAATTAAGTCATATTTGCCTCGTGACGTCGTAGAACCAATAGTGGGCATTGTGCAGATGGTGGCAGATGTTATGCGCCAGAGAGTTAAAGAAGTCAGATGTGATGGAACTGCTACAACAAATTGTGCACATCATTTGTAAACTAGAGAGGATTTTTTCCCCTGCTTTCTTTGATATCATGATTCACCTAATGATCCATCTACCCAAGCAGGTGCTCATTTTTGGTCTGGTCCAATACACTTGGATGTATCCTCAAAAAAAGTACGTACAACTAATTAATTATACAGATTTTCTGATCCATTATTTGTTCCACTCGAGATTACTAGCTATATGTACTTATTCTACAATTAATTAATTGAACGTTTGAGTTTGTAGACAGCTTTGACAGTATAAAAGATTCGTGAAAAATAGGTCCGCCCCGGATGACTCCATAACAGATACATACCTAATACATGAGTGTATTACTTACTGCAACAGGTACCTCAAGGATCCACCACCTCCCACCACCTCCGATCCCAGTGCCCGCATCAATCTTTCTGTCGTCACAAATGTCGTACAACCGTTTAGATGAGTATTGAAGGAATCGTTAACACGAGATGAACTTATTAAAGCACATTGGGTAATGTTGTGAGACTGTGATCAAGTTGAGCCTTACATGATTCGGTACAAGGAGAAGCTTCATGCGTTAAATCCAGACAAGAGTTCGGTGTGGTTTGAGAAAGTGGTTAAGAAGAAGTTCCCCGATTACTTCTTCCAATGGGTACGTATGTTTACTTATTTAATTAATATACATGTTTGTAGAAATTGAACCCTTTAATTATATATATATATATATTCTTTCCATTTTCACAGATGATTGATCTACAAAAATCCAATAACCACGGGGGGGGGGGGGGGGTGGTCTTGGCCAAAGCACTTGCTAGCAGGGAAGCCGATTAAACACTATATTTACCCCGAATTTTTTGTGAACGGTGTAAAGTTTCATTCATTGGCCCGAGATGAAAGAAGAAGAACACAAAACAGTGGGGTAGCGGTTGGGAAAGACAATGATATATATTACGCGGCTCTTGTATATGTCGTTCATCTATGTTACGGGAATGATGTCAATGTTTTCCTATTCAAGTGCAAATGGTTCAAGAGTACAAAGGAAGAACTAGGTCTTTTATCAGTCGATATAAACTCAAGCAGGTATGAGGATGAGCCTTTCGCTCTTGCCACCTTAGTTAGGCATGCAGGTGTTCTATCTTGATGATCAGAAAGCTGGTGAAGAGTAGAAAATAATAAACTATATCTCTCATTGAGGAATATGGAATACCATGACAGCTGAAGAGACGCCGGGGACTGAAGATGTTGAACCGCAAAGAGACATTACTGCATATCAAGAGCTTAATATTTCTGCAATCCACTCCGACATAATAGACCTGGTTCAAGCAGGTGAACACTTACCCATGCCTGATGGTTGTATGGATCTCTAACTGAATATGAGATTATTAATGTAATTAATGAGGTCGATGAAGAAGAGGTGCATGATGACGACGAGAACGAGGACTCAGGATATTCGTCGGACAATGTTGAGTATGATGAGGAGGAGGAGCAATCGGATAACAGTGTGAAGAGGATGATGACGATTATGACAATGAATACAATATAACAACGAAGAATATTAATTGTTAATTAATTATTGTAATTAAACTTTTTTGACGTAATGATGCATGATTAATTATACATATTATGAGGAGGAGTAGGTACAATTATTAATTATGTACTTAATTTAATAATTACTTAATTAATTATAACTTTTAACTTTTTCACATAATTAATTTCAAATTAATTAAAAAGCAAGGTCGCTTCGACAGACGAAAATACAAATTAAAATTAATTAATTCGTACGATCAAAAATCACATTTCCCTAAACTGTACCTTAAAACCTAGACGACGGAATGACTTTTCGTAGTCCATGCCAAGGTATACATGTACAATATATATTAATTATATAACCCTAAATCCTAAAAGTAGGACTCTAGACGACGCAAACGGGTCATACCGTCGTCTAAGTAAACCCTAAACCTTAAACCCTAAGCCTTAACCCTAAACCCTAAAATTTTAACTTAGATGACGCAATGACACGTTTGCGTCATCCAAGCACATCGTCTTACTTGGACGACGTAAAAGTGGCATTGCGTCGTCTAAGTGATGATATCGTAATTTCACATCTAAGACAACGACCATGTAGACCATGTCCCAATGCATATTTTTTTTCTTCGAGACTATAGAGTAAACAATTCTTGGACTGTGAGCGTCGACAGTTCCAAAATAGAAGTTACAAATTTTCATGTATCCACGTTTTCGGTTTGTAAAATTTTCGGTTTTACGGTTGACTATGCCGATGAAACCCTTAACGAACTTACTATTTACTGAAAATTATTCTACTTATATATTGTCTTATGGTGAATGTATCCAACGGTTATTTTGTCCAAATTCAATTTCGTTAATATTGATGTGCAGTGAGCCTATACTTAATAACACTTGAGTTATACATATTAGTAGATACTTAACAAGTTTAAAGACGTAAATTTATTCGTCGTCTTAAATTCCACTTATTATATATACGATTTTTTAATTGATATTTTACGACAATTTCATTCGAATGATAGATCGAAAACTTCCTTACGAATTATTTTTAAATATTATTTTTACGAGAAATTGTACCTAGACAACAGAGTAGTAGGACTCTCAGTCGTCCAGGTGCTCACTAGGACGACGGAGATGGTTTCCGACATCCAAGTGCTCATCTGGACGACGAAGATGGCCATCTCTGTCGTCTAGGTTTAAATTTTAGGCAGTCCAAATTCCACCGCCATTTTTTGGGGAACCGCTCAAAATTTGAACCGTTCCCAAAAACTTTTGAACCGTTCCCAAAAAATATGGCAGTCAACTTCCACCTACCAATTAATTGGGGGAGAAACTGATGTTGACTTAGACAACGGAAATAGCCTTTTTCATCGACTAAGTGAGCACTTGGACGACGAAAAATGTATTGTCGTCGTCCAAATGTATCTGGTTTCACTTAGACGACGGGAAATCACCCTCCGTCGTTTAAGTGAAACAGTATAACTGGGCAATTTCAATTCGATCGATCTTAAACTTCTCATCACCACTCTCTCTCTCTCTCTCTCTCTCTCTCTCTCTCTCTCTCTCTCTCTCTCTCTCTCTCTCTCTCTCTCTCTCTCTCTCTCTCTCTCTCTCTCTCTCTCTCTCTCTCTCTCTCTCTCTCTCTCTCTCCCCTTCCGGCGACTCTCACCTCCTCCACCGTGGGTGAGTTCTCCTCCCTCCCTCCACGGGTACAACCTACGTCGATCCTCCTTGCTCCCTCCCTCCGGCCTCCCCTCCCTCCACCTCCCACCGCCTAATCCTACCACCGCCCATGTCCACCGCCGGTAAGGTTTAATTTTTTTTACGTACGTATGTATTTATAATTTATTTTTAATATGTATTTAGGTATAATACTATGTATTTAGGTTTAGTACTATGTATTAATTTATGTATAAATATAGTGTATTTACGTTTAATATTAAATTAGTAAATTAGTAAATTGGCAAATTAATAAATTGGTAAATTAGTAAAAATAATATATTGATAAATATTATTTTAAATTATTAATTATTGTGAATTAGTAATTATTATAAAGTAGTAATTATTATAAATTGGTAATTATTGTAAATTAGTAAATATTAAAAAATAGTAAAAATAATAAATTGCTATATATTGGTAAATTTTGTAAATTGGTAAAAGTGATAAATTGGTAATTATTGTAAATTGATGAATATTGTAAATAGGGTAAAAATAATAAATTGATCAAAATGGTAAAAATAAACAAATTGAAGGTAAATTGAAGGTAAATATTGAAAATGATAAAATTTAAAAATACTAAATATGAAAAAATGGTAAAATAGAAACATGGTAAAACTAAATAGTAAATAATGTCAAAAATTATGAATTGTTAAAAAGGATAAAAATTATAAATAGTAAATATTATAAATTGGTTAATATTAAAAAATGGTAAATATCAAAAATGGTAAATTTTACAAATGAAAAATATTAAAAATAGTACAGCATATGACAATAATCTTAGAGGCGGTGGCCTCATATGACACGTGGATATGACACAGCTTCTTTGGGACGCCTAGAGCACAAAATGATATTAATGTGCTCAACTCCTCTGATGTCTTCGATGAACTCCTTGCCGGAAGAAGCCCGCAATCGACGTATCAAGTCCATGGTATGACTTACCACCATACTTATTATCTAGCTGATGGAATATATCCCAGGTATTCCTCGTTCGTCAAGACAATATCCAATCCGCAAGATCAACCACAGAAGCTATTCGCAAGGAAACAAGAGGCATATCGTAAAGATGTGGAGATGTGCTTTGGCATCTTACAATCTCGTTGGGCTATCATTCATCACTCAGCCATGTGTCATCAGAAATCGACATTAAAAATGATCATGTTGGCTTGCATCATAATGCATAACATGATTGTCGAGGAAGAATTTGTGGAAGACGATTTTGAGGAGAATGAGGAAGAAGATTTACAAAACCCAGTGACTGCTTCCACACTATATGATGGGCCGGTGGATGAAAATGGTCACCGAATTCCATTTAAGCTAGTGGGAAGAGATCAGCATCATCAACGGTTTAGCCACTGGCTCATCGATTTACAATCAGTTTATCTCCATGGTGAACTTCAAAAGGACTTAGTGAAGCACAACTGGTTTCTTGAAACCGGTGAACATCTCTAAATGATGTGCGCGAGATATGTGTGTTTGCAATTTGTGTGTTTCCCTTTTGTATGTGTGTTTCCCTTAATAATCAATGAATTTAAATTTGAAGCTCGATCTAAATAAATAAAGTGCGTGTTTATTTCTTGAAATTGAAATTACATGAATTGAAATTACAAAACTAATCACTAAAATCAAGGTTGCGGGGACGATAACAACCGGTAAAGCTAGCATCGCCGACTTCTCCTTCATCGTCATCTACTTGCTGAAGGATCTCTGATTTCCGCTTCATGAAGTACTTCTTTGAATTTGGGGTCATAGCCTCGAAATTCATTGTCATGATCCTTGTTTCTTCTTCTTGTTCCCTCAATTTGTAGTTTTTCTCATCAAGCATTCTCTGAGATTCTTCGGTTGCCCTTTGCCATTCGGCGAACATCTTTTGATTAGCTGCGATGTTCTTCAAAGTCTCATCTCGAAGCTCATTCGTAGGTGTCATGGCCTTCTTTCCCTTTCTTTTTGCCTCCTTCACCGCCTTCACTCCTTGAGGTCTAGGCGGACTCGAGGTACCTCCAACGTTGCTTTGTGATGTTGGAATCACTTCATCTTCATCCAAGTTGACCATAGGAGACACTACATTTGAGGTAGGCGTAACTTCGACATAGGAATTGTAAGATGGTGGAGTGCTAGTTTCAACGACTCTAAAAGTAGGATGATCCTTCACCATTTCCCAACACGCAAAGTGCGTAAACTCTTTTTTTTGTTTCCCCACATACCACCTTTGAGCTTTCCTTAACTACAAAAATAAAAATTAATATAGGTCACATTTTTTATTCCACTACGAAAATATAGGTCACATTTTTTATTTCACTAAATTAATTCAAATTAAGAGGAGCAACATAAATAAATTCTTACCTCATCATGCAAATTTCCGCCGGATTCCGGATTCCTTCTTGCGTATGCAAGCGCCGCTTTCCATTGTGACAAGTTTGGCTTCAACTTAGCAAAACGAGAGGTAAGTGCCTTTTGGGTCCTCGGTTCCGCTCTCACTTCACATTGACCCATCACCCAATTTTGTTGGTAATCGGCATAGATTTTTTCCCACAATTTGTCGATTTTTTGCTTGTTGCCGGAGATAGGGCACACACTATAGCGACAATATGATATGCACAATTGTACATCTTCGGAAATGAGCCAATTTGTGGACATTTTTTTGCAAAAAAATCAAAGATATTGTGAGAGAGAGAGAGAGAGGGAAGAGAGGGACGAGGAGGATAATAGGTGGAGTGCACAAATGAGTGTGAAGTGTTTAGAAAAAATACCTAATATTTATAGAAAAATAGTGTGGGGTTTTAAGAAATTTTTTGGGATTTTTTTGGATTTTTAGGAATTTTTTTGGGTAGTTTCCGTTCTGAAATTTTCAGAAAATCAGTAGCCGTTGCTTACGAATTTGAGCCATCCGATCAACTTTGGTTTAAATTTGGGCCGTCCAGATCAGGCCTACCGTTGCTTGATTAAGCCAGCCGACAGCCTACCACGTGGTGGGCTGTCATTGGCTGAGTAAATCTGTAATATTTTTTTAATTTTTTTACCGGTACACGCGCTGGATTTAAAAAAAAAACTTTCCCGCCTGACGTCAGCCACGTGAGTGGTGACGTCAGGGAGGAATTCCTCTCCCGGTTCCTCAAATCGGAATTCCGAGAGGAATTCCCCTCGGTCAAAGTCCGGTCCACGCTGGAGAACTTCACCGGTGCACGCCCCCCTTCACCCAAAATTCCTCCACGTCGCCGGGGCCACCGTTTTTCGGCAGGAATTCCTCCAAGAGGAAGCTGCGCTGCGGATGCTCTTAAAGCTACGACTTTAATACCATGAGAAACGTCTAGCGAGTTCAAAATATTATAGGTAGCACAACAACACGTACCAATGCATGCAGTGTGACACACTTTATGAATTGATGTCAGATCGATGGATCAAGATGATGATGGTGTGGCGGCGGCGGCTGTGAGATAGACCAAGCAAACGGGCGGGTTCGGGCGGGTTATTAGTGGGCGGTTCATTAACGGGTTCAACCCGATATAACCCGTTAAGCTTAACGGGTTATATCGGGTTAGCCCGATAAGATAACGGGTTACCCATTGGGGTCCGATAAAACCCGTTAAGCCTTTTTTTTACAAAATAAAATAAAAAATTATTTTATTACCTCATTTTTTTTATTATTTTTTAAAAAAACCCTTAGAGTTAGGTTTTATGAATTCTTATCGGGTTGTTATTGGGCTAACGGGTTCACCCGAAACCGCCCGTTTTGATAACGGGTTGTTATCGGGTCACCCATTAATAACCCGATTAGTTAATGGACGGGTTTTAATGGGTCGTTATCGGGCGGTAACGGGCGGGTCATTCATTAACCCGCCCAATTGCCAGGCCTACTGTGAGAGTCGGTTTCTGCGAGCCTAAGGGTTGGGCCCTCAAGGTCCGAAAGTGGCAAATGTCTAATAATTCAAATAATTGGCTTGAATCTGTACCACTAGTGGACCTAACTTATCCCAAGGGGAGGGGGTTGGTGGCCCTATTAAAATTTTTGGTGCACATAATTTTTTATATAAATTTTTAATTAAGTATATATTTTTACTAGTATACTCCTTAACTAGCTCCAAATTTTTATAATTTTTTTTTGGCTTCGTCACTGGCTTATATGATTAGGGTTCTAAGTAAAATTCAATCATCTAGAGGGTTCTAAAAGTACCTAGAATGATGTGGAAGTCTCTGAAATATTCGTAAGATGGTGTGACAGTCCCAATGTACGATGCAGACTTCAAGGAGATTGACATAATTATTGAAGGAGTGAGTAAGATTTGTACAAATTCTAGAAGGATTATAAAAAAGGGCATGTGGTAATTATGAAGCGTGATTGACTCTGGATATGGAGATCCATTCCTTAATGGATTCTTCCACTCCGAAAGTAAAGTAGTTCGGCTCAAACGAGGACTATGCTTAGACATAGTATGATCACTATATATAGGTCATCCCGGTATGGCTCAAGGTAACGTTATTCTAACTTGATTACTCTTTGATTATTGAGAAAGTGTCTGATTTAAGCATCATAGGGTCTAAGCACGGTACCACACCGTACTCTGACTTATTTTGCAGATTCACGAGAAAACAAGCTTGAGGAAGATCCAAATCTGCTCTCACAATGGCGAAGAACTCGAATGAGTTAAGAGGCAAATGGGAAGTCCCTTGATAGGAACAAGAATCAAGTCCATGAGTAGTTTCTTATCCAGAAAAACCATCTCTCATTTATATCTAGTGACAACATTATGAATGAAAACCAATATTTTGAGCCGCGCATATTCAGGTCCTGGACACATTCGAGATACTCCTTCAAATGGAACATATGAATAAGGAACTGGTCCATGTCCAACGAACCTTGACAGATCGGGGTAATAATGAACCGTAAAAGGCTAGACGCATACCCAACAGAGCCTACAGAAAATGAAAGATAGAAAACAAGCTACAATTTTACATTTGTTCAAGTGATACACAATGTTCCCCTCGCTGAGTCGGAATCGATGTGCAACAACGCCAAGAGGGGAGGTGGATGGCGTCTTTCACTCCACCTACTAGTGGGTAGTCAAAATGGAGCTTGGGCGTCGAGTAGGCCATGAGCGATGAAGATGGTGGTAAGTTCAGAGCGGTTACAGAGGGAGGTTAGCATAGTGAGAGAGGTTATTTATAGAAGTGGATGACATAATTTACGCTAACAACTTGGATTTTACATTAGTAACCTTCATAGAGACACTAGATATCATAGAAGGACTTTTACGAAAACTCAAGTTACTCTGGGGATAGGTGACAAAATGGTTTTGTCTCCTATGTCAATTATTTTGTCACATACACATGTTGTAAATCTAACACCGATGATGATTTTTAGGTGACAAAAAAGACAAGTTTGTCACCAGTAGCACTCATAAGTGACAAACATGACTGTTGTCACCTTTGATTTTGTCACTAAAACATTATTTTCTTGTTGTGCCAAATGGGTTCTTGAGGGATATGGTTCTATCAAGTGAGTTAGTGTCTATTGTGTTCCCCTCTTTTGGATATTTGGTTAGTTTGGGATCACCTCTTGGGATATGACCTTTTAAATAAGTTTATTGTTATATTATTGTTGGGTCATTATATCTTTGAGTCGAGCTGTTAGGATTTGGAGATCTAGTCTGTGAGATAGCGATTTAAGCCCATCCGAAGAATTAAGATATCTAAGTATAGTGTCGAATCCATTATTTGGGTAAATGAAGAAGTCTAGCTAGATGAAGAGTTGCATCTGATTCGAGATTCATCAAGATCAATCGCCAGCCGTTGGATGTCTTCAATTAGACGGGATAGAGTTCACCAAGTTATTGGATGATTTGGGAGTTACAGTTGTGGATACTCACAAATGAGGAGATAGAGTCAGAGCTCACTTTAAAGAGTCAAGCCGTGAGAATCAAGTCGAGTATATATAAAAGCATCAGTCGAGTCAGAAACACACACAACCCCAGATGCACAATCCTTGTTGCTTTTTGTTTTGCACTTACAATTTTACATTTTTAGGTAATCTTTCATTCAAGCACATTTTTTGTGTAGCTCTTCTAGTTTCCTTATAACTAGTATTGATTTAAATTGAAGTTGTTTATTTTATGCACTTTACTTTGGTTGTTTTGCTTTCCTTTATGCTTTCTTTTATGTTTTGCTTTTAGTTACTATGATTTTCATTATTCGTAGTCACATATTTTCTATTCATCTTGATAACTATGTTAGATACGAGTTCACATTCGTGGTCAAGTGCATCCATTCAGATCCAAGTGATTTAACCATAGTTGCTGAAGAATTCAAATTTCACCGTACCATCACTACAACTCTTACCCATCAACTACCAAGTCCTTAATACCAAGGCATGCAACTGAACCAACAGCTGAGAGTGCGTTCCTTCCTCAGATATCAATCTCTTGAGAAGAGTCAAATTCGTGTGTTACATATACATCTACAGTTGATCTTACTGTAACGACCTGAACCGGAAATGGTATGTTAATTAGCTTGATTCGCGAGATTCACGAATAATCGCAGTTTATTGTAATTAGTCGATATGGCAGATTTGTTTACGACTAAATTATCGGGCGAGAATTGGAGATGAGTTCCTTCACGAGAGTTTTAGTGTACATGATTTTGAGCTCATAGGAGTTTCTGGAGAATTATTTCAAATTACGAGGAATAAGTTATGAATATTTCTGATTGTTGGATTTGGTCGTGTTTATCTATTTTGTTTCGATTCGTTTTGGACCGTTGATCATCTTGGGTCGCGCGTATAAATATCGGAATAGTTGAAAAATTGTGGAAAAGTCACATTTGGGTCGTTTGACCAGTTTTGGACCGTCGACCGTGTGTTGACCGAAGCTCCACCGTGACCCACGGGCTGTTGCCATCCGACCCGCCGATTCTGGCCACCTCTGGCCACAATCTTGGTATGGTTAGAATCCTCTCATGATTTCCTATGGTTTTGAACTTGATTTTGTGAGAATTGATGAGTTTTGTGGGAGAACGAACTCTGTGAAGTTTTTAGATTTTGCCGGATTCAGGTGGTGGTTTCCAGTCTGTTTTGGGGGCGTTGGGGTTTGGCATTTTTCTCCCCTCAACCTATCGATGCTTTTGGGTGGAAGAATTTTGGAATTGGACGCCGTTTAGAGTTCGCCGGACTCTCACCGAAATCTATTGAGTTTGTAACTTTCGAGCTCAATTTTGGCCGGTGTGGTTAGAATTGGCTTTGATGGTAGAAGAGGAAGTTGTTGGGCTTGAGGAGTAGATGAGTTTTGGAATTTTTTGCCAGAATTGGTCACCGTTGAAGCCGTGCCGCCGGCGGCGGCGACGGTCAACGGCGGAGCTCCGGCGATGGGTTGACTTTTTGGAATTTTGGGGAGTTTTATACCGTTTTGCTCATAAATACGTCCCGAGCGTGGTCTTGAGGTTTTTGGGTTGATTTGAGTATTATATTTTAGGACAAGGGTTAATTGGGTATATTTTGTGAATTTTGTAATCCTCGTCGATATTTCGAGCGGTACGTCTTCTGAGAACGCGGGGTTCTCAACATATTAGCTCTGTATGTTGTGATTTTTCATGTATTAATCGTATCCCTGCTATTCAAGTGATAGAGATCGAGCGTTTGGCGAGGGATCTTCTGCCGGACCTCAGGGATAGCTTTGCTCTGTGAGTGGACATTTATTTACACTGTTGTAGCGAGTTCTTAATTTCAGTATTTGTTTCCAGTACAATGTTCAGATTATTTATCGTTTGAAATGTATTGTTTATTTTATCGGTGATGGTATTTATTTATTTAGCATCGATGCATTGGCTACGTGGTTGATCACTTGTAGTCCATCTATCAGGCTTGAGAGATTCGCTTGATATGCCGACTAGGCTTGAGAGATTCGCCTAGTTTATCACCATCGGGTTTGAGAGATTCACCCGACTTGCTAATCTAGCAGGGAAATCCGCCGGAGTGGCGACTTTTATATACTTATGAACTCGCATCATTTTATGATTATATAAACGGTGAAAGGCATATGTTTATTTTTGTCCATTCACTCTAACGATTTTATTTGCCTTTCACTTGGGCATTTCGGTTTCCGTTGGCCAGTTTGCAGTTTAGGTTTCAATGTTGCACGTCATTGGTGGAGGCATAGAGTTCAGATCACTCTTTAGTTTTTGTAGGTTTCTTGTTTGACCTACTCGTTGTAAATGTTGTATATAGGCGTGGCTCTGAGTACTTATACTGTGTTTCAGTTGAGTATACTCCTGAATGATTCTGGATTTCTTGTAAACCTTTGAGTTTATTATATATATGTTGTTGAGAAATCCGGATGGGGAACGAAGCCCCACGGTTTGGATTTTGTGGAATATTCGAAGTGTATTTCTTTGCAGGTTCTAAGATTGGTTCACGTATTTCAAAGTAAACTCTGGCAAAAAAAATTCAAGGTCGTGTTTTCGAATGGGTTTGATTTCAGTTTATGCAACTAAATCGGAGTCAGGTCCTTTCAGTTGGTATCAGAGCATTAGGTTTCAGGTTCTGTAGACTCTTGTAGTTGTGTTACTAAGGACATTTGAGAATGTACAACATTTCAGGAGCGATGATCCGACCGGCCGGCGGATAATCATCAATGCTCTAGAGTGTTGTATGCTTTCAAACGTTTGAAGTTCCATGATTACATCCTTTGTGTCCTGTGACTAATATCGTTTATCCTTAAGATGCCTCCTCGACGTGGAGTCCGTGTTGAACGGACTGGGGATCGTGATGAGGATCAACGTACGCGTGACTTGCTTATGCGAGTATTGCGTTTGGAGGAACGTATTGATCCAGTGGCTAAGGCCAAGACAGCGGGAGCAACTTTTTTCTCTGGTTTCCCTGATCCGGAAGTTTGTGAGGCTTGGGTGGTTCAGGATGAGCGTGTTTGTGAGCGCCTGCATTTTACTCCTGAATAGAAAACAATAGCTGCAGTGGGTTTGCTTGAGTCAGATGCCTACTTTTGGTGGGTTGGTACAGACAGGGTTCCGATTGATACTCCTTAGCCGATGTTTAAAGAGATGTTCATGCGTCGGTATTTCAATCCAGCTACTCAGCAGCGGAAATAAGAGGAGTTTACCAACCTAAAGCAGGGGAGTATGTCAGTGCAGGAGGTTTGAGTTGGGTCTGAATCTGAATATCAAGGGGACTTTGACCACTATGCCTTAAGATAACTTTGATGAGTTTGTGAGTACTACACTCAGAGGTGAGGATATTGAGAGGGAGAGACATATGCGGTTTCAAACGCGTCGACTTGAAGAGGGTGGACCAAGTCAGGGTGCTTCGAAGAGGCTGAGTTCAGATTCTTCTGGATCGGCATCATCTTCGGGTAGTGGACCTTATAGATATCCTACCAGCACTGCTAGGCAGAGTCATAGATGGAGGAGGAGTCGGCCGCAGAGGCAGTAGTCGAGTGGGAGTACTAGTGGCTCGAGTTATCCTCGACCTTTCTTTATCACACCAGCTACACCGAGGGAATCTCCATTGTGCAACAACTGCCACAGACACCACTTTGGTTAGTGTCAGTATGGTCCCTCTACTTGTTACCATTGTGGCCAGATGGGTCACTATGCGAGGGAGTATCCTCAGCATGGTACTTTTGGTGGTGTTGCGGATCAGAGTGTTGATCGTGATCAAGGTACTACTTCTGGTGATCGTGCAACATAGTCTTCTGGTCAGGGTAGTCAGCAGAATCGTGGCCAGTGTGGACGACCAGCTGGACAGGCTCGGGTTCATGCCATGTCTCTACGTGAGGGCAGAGCTTCTCCAGAGGTTATCATCGGTACGTTGTACATTTTTGGTCATCCAGTTCTTATTTTACTAGATCCAGGGGCTACGCATTCATTCATGTCATATAGACTAGCATCATTGGCTACTATACATGCATCTCCACTCCCTAGTTTGTGGCGAGTGTTGTATCTATCTGGTAAGGTAGTGTGTGTCGAGTGGGTATATAGAGATTGTGAGATTTTTATTGGAGGATATGGGTTAGCTACGGACTTGATGCTGCTAGATATCGTGGATTTTGATGTGATTTTGGGCATGGATTTCTTGGAGAACCATTGGGCTGTTCTTGACTGTCATAAGAAGGAGGTTATATTTAGGAGTCCAGGCATGACGGAAATCTTGTTTCGAGGTGAAAAGAATACTACTTTACCTTGTTTGATTTCAGCAATGAAGGCTGATCGGATGATGAGGAAGGGTTGTGAGACTTACTTAGCACATGTAGTTGATACGAGTGTTCGTGTGCCGCACATTGGTGATATTGCGGTGGTTCGTGAGTATCCAGATGTGTTTCCAGAGGATTTACCTGGTATTCCTCCAGTCAGGGAGATTGATTTCACCATCGAGTTAGTTTCGGGTACCGGACCTATTTTGCAGACACCCTATCGTATGGCACTTGCAGAGTTGAGGGAGTTGCAAAGTCAGCTTCAGGAATTGATTGAGAAAGCCTTCATTCGACCTAGTGTTTCCCTTTGGGGTGCACCAGTGTTGTTTGTAAGGAAGATGGATGGTTCGATGAGGCTATGCATTGATTATCAGAAGTTGAATCAGGTTATGGTAAAGAACAAGTATCCGCTTCCACGGATTGATGATTTGTTCGATCAGCTGCAAGGAGATTCAGTTTTCTCGAAGATTGATCTCAGGTCTAGATACCATCAGTTACGGATTCAGAAGTCTGATATGGACAAGGCGGCGTTTTGGTCACGTTATGGGCACTATGAGTTCCTTGTTATGCCGTTTGGGTTGACCAATGCGCTAACTGCTTTCATGGACCTGATGAATCTGATTTTCACACGTTATTTGGACAAGTTCGTCATTGTGTTCATCGACGACATCCTGATCTATTCCAGGAGTGCGGGGCAGCATAAGAAGCATTTGCATGCAGTCTTGCAGACTTTACGAGATGCTCAGTTGTACGCCAAGTTCAGTAAATGTGAATTTTGGCCAGATAGTGTAAAGTTTTTGGGTCACGTGATATTAGCTGAGGGAGTCAGCGTGGATCCTGATAAGATTGATGCGGTGCTAAATTGGAGCAGACCTACTAACGTGGCAGAGATACGGAGTTTCTTGGGCTTAGCAGGCTACTATCGCCGATTCGTGTAGAAGTTTTCACAGATAGCGACACCGCTTACCCGTTTGACGAAGAAATGGGTCAAGTTTGAATGTTCTGATGCTTGCGAGGAAAGCTACTTGACTTTAAAGGAAAGGTTGACTACTGCACCGATGTTGACTTTACCTGACGATAGCGGTGAGTTTGTGGTATACAGTGATGCTTCAAAGCTAGGTCTGGGTTGTGTTTTGATGCAACATGGAAATGTGGTGGCATATGGTTCGAGACAGTTGAAACCACATGAAGTTAATTATCCTACTCATGATCTAGAGTTAGCTGCCATTGTATTAGCATTGAAGAGTTGAAGACATTATTTGTACAGGGCTCAGTGTAAGATTTACACCGATCATAAAAGTCTGACTTACTTGCGTACACAACCAGATTTGAATATGCGGCAGCGGAGATGGATGAAGTTGATTAACGATTACGACTGCACTTTCGAGTATCATCCAGGGAAGGCTAATGTGGTTGCAGATGTTCTCAGTCAAAAATATGGTGCTTCTCTTTTCCACGTACGTGTTGCTAGAGTGTCACTTTTGACAGAGTTGCGAGCAATGGGGGAAGAATTGGAATGGAAAGATGATGGAGCGTTGTTGGCCAGCTTCCAAGTTCATCCGGTACTACTTGATCGAGTTCGTGAGGCTCAAGATTAAGATGCCTATCTTCTGAGCAAGAAGAATTTGATTCAGAATAGTGTACAGGCCGAGTTTCGGATGAGGAGTGATGGCACTTTGATGTTCAGGGGGAGATTATGTATGCCCAGTGATGAGGATTTGAAGAAGGAAATACTCGACGAAGCTCATTGTTTCGCATATGCTATGCATCCGGGTAGTACAAAGATGTTCCGGACACTTAAAGCTCATTATTGGTGGCGAAACATGAAGAGGGAAATAGCAATGTACGTGAGCAGATGCCTGATTTGTCAGCAAGTGAACGCAGAACGTCAGAAACCGATAGGTAAACTACAACCGTTGGAGATTCCAATATGGAAATGGGAGCATATAAATATGGATTTTGTGTATCAATTACCTCATACTTCTGGTGGTAGTACTGGTATTTGGGTGATTGTGGATCGCCTTACGAAGTCAGCTCATTTCCTAGCACTTCCAGGAAAGCTTTCCGTGAGCAGATTGGCGAAGCTGTACTTGAAAGAGGTTGTGAGACTACATTGTGTACCTGTGTCTATAGTTTCTGATCGGGATAGTCAGTTCACTTCCGAATTTTGGCGGGCATTGCAGAAGGCAATGGGGACTAGACTACATTTCAGCATAGCCTTTCATCCTCAGTCAGATGGTCAGTCGGAGAGGACTATTCAGACTCTGGAGGATATGTTGCGATCTTGTATTTTGTAGTTCAAAGAGAATTAGGATCAGCAACTTCATTTGATTGAGTTTGCGTACAACAAAAATTATCAGGCTAGCATTGGGATGGCACCTTACGAGGCGTTATACAGCAAACGGTGCCGAACTCCATTATGTTGGATTGAAGTTGGTGAGAAATGGCTTCTTGGCTCTGATTTGGTAAAGAGTACCATGGAAGATGTTCAGATCATTCGGGACAAATTGAGGGCTGCTCAGGATCGACAGAAAAGTTATGCTGACGTGCGACGAAATGATCTTGAGTTCGAGGTTGGTGACTGGGTTTTCCTGAAACTTTCTCCCTGGAAGGGTGTTGTTCATTTCGGGAAGCGGGGTAAACTTCATCTGCGTTATGTAGGCCCTTATGAGATCACTGAGTGAGTTGGTACAGTGGCATACAGATTGGCATTACCTTCCGAGATGGCCAGGGTCCACGATGTGTTTCATGTATCCATGTTGGGGAAGTACATTTCTGATCCCTCCCATGTGTTGGCACCATATCAACTTTCTATTCGGGAGGACTTTACCTACGTGGAGGAACCAGTTCAGATACTTGATCGGAAAGTTCAAAAGTTGCGACACAGAGCTATTCCTCTTGTTAAGGTATTGTGGCAGAACCATTATGTTGAAGAAGCTACTTGGGAGACAGAGCAGCACATGCGAGATCAGTATCCCTACCTCTTCAGTTAGCATGTATGTAAATTTCAAGGGCAAAATTTTTGTTAGGGGGGTAGATTTGTAACGACCCGAACCAGAAATGGTATGTTAATTGACTTGATTCGCGAGATTCACGAATAATTGCAGTTTATCGTAATTAGTCGATATGGCAGATTTGTTTATGACTAAATTATCGAACGAGAATTTGAGATGAGTTCCTTCGCGAGAGTTGTAGTGTAAGTAAATTCGAGTTTGTAGAAGTTTCCGGAGGATTATTTCGAATTACGAGGAATAAGTTATGAATATTTCTGATCGTTGGATTTAGTCGTGTTTATTCGTTTTGTTTCGAATTGTTTTGGACCGTTGATCATCTAGGGTCGCGCATATAAATATCGGAATAGTCGTAAAATTGTGGAAAAGTCACATTTGGGCCGTTTGACCAGTTTTGGACCGTTGACCTTGCGTTGATCGAAGTTCCACCGCGACCCACGGGCTGTCGCCGTCCAACCCGCCGATTCCGGCCACCTTCGGCCACAATCTTGGTATGGTTAGAATCCTCTCATGATTTCCTTTGGTTTTGAACTTGATTTTGTGAGAATTGATGGAGTTTTGAGGGAGAACCAACTCGGTGAAGTTTTGTGATTTTGCCGGATTCAGGTGGTGGTTTCCGGCCTGTTTTGGGGGCGTTGGGGTTGGGGGTTTTGCTCCCCTCAACCTTATAGATGCTTTTGGGTGGAAGAATTTTAGAATTGAACGTCGTTTGGAGCTCGTCGGAATCTCGCCGGAATCCATGGAGTTTGTAACTTTCGAGCTCAATTTCGGCCGGTGTGGTTGGAATTGGCTTTGATGGTAGAAGAGGAAGTTGTTGGGATTGAGGAGTAGATGAGTTCTGGAATTTTTCGCCAGAATTGGTTACCGTTGACACCGCTTCACCGCCGGCGGCGGAGGTCAACGGCAGAGCTCCGGCGAATGGTTGACTTTTTGGAATTTTAGGGAGTTTTATACCGTTTTGCTCTTAATCACGTCCCGAGCGTAATCTTGAGGTTTTTGGGTTGATTTGAGTATTATATTTTGGGACGAGGGTTAATTGGGTATATTTTGTGAATTTGTTAATCCTCGTCGATATTTCGAGCTGTACGTCTTCTGAGAACGTGGGGTTCTCGACATATTAGCTCCGTATGTTGTGATTCTTCATGTATTGATTGTATCCCTGTTATTCAGGTGATTGAGATCGAGCGTTTGGCGAGAAATCTTTCGTCAGACCTCAGAGCTAGCTTTGCTCTGTGAGTGGACATTTATTTACACTGTTATAGCGAGTTCTTGATTTAAGTATTTGTTTCCAATACAATGTTCAGATTATTTATCGTTTGAAAAGTATTGTTTATTTTATCGGTGATGACATTTATTTATTTAGCATCGATGCATTGGCTACGTGGGAGATCACTGGTAGTCCATCTATCAGGCTTGAGAGATTCGCTTGATATGCCGACTAGGCTTGAGATATTCGCCTAGTTTATCACCATCGAGTTTGAGAGATTCACCCGACTTGCTACTCTGGCAGGGAAATCCGCCGGAGTGGCGAATTTTATGTACTTATGAACTCGCATCATTTTATGATTATATAAACGGTGAAAGGCATATGTTTATTTTTGTCCACTCACTCAAACGAATTTATTTGCCTTTCCCCTGGGCTTTTCGGTTTCCGTTGCCCAGTTTGCAGTTTAGATTCTAGTGTTGCACGTCATTGGTGGAGGCATAGAGTTCGGATCACTCTTCAGTTTCTATAGGTTTCTTGTTTGACCTACTCGTTGTAAATGTTGTATATAGGCGTGGCTCTGAGTTCTTATACTATGTTTCAGTTGAGTATACTCCTGAATGATTCTGGATTTCTTGTAAACCTTTGAGTTTATTATATATCTGTTGCTGAGAAATCCGGATGGGGAACGTAGCCCCACGGTTTGGCTTTTGTGGAATATTCGAAGTGTATTTCTTTACAGGTTCTAAGATTGGTTCACGTATTTCAAAGTAAACTCTGGAAAAAAAAAATTTAAGGTCATTTTTTCGAATGGGTTTGATTTCGGTTTAGGCAACTAAATCGAAGTCGGTTCCTTTCACTTACAATACCTCGCTTGGCCTTGAGGCCGTGAGTTGGCATGTCCGCAATTGAATTAAAGGACATTTATTCCTAGATCACTTGGCTGTAGTCGGCCGAGACGATTTTGAGGCAACAAGACTGCATAGCTTGTTTAACTGAAGTATGATCATCTTTCTCATTAAAAACTTCATCACCCATGACATGAAAAATATGATAATCATCTAAAATAGCTTATTTTCTTTCTCTGGTAGTCCTTCTCAGTGCTATAGGTTCAAGCTGATCTATCTAAATTTTCTCATCTGCATCTGCCACTTGTATGTTCTCAATGTGTTCTTCATCATTCTGCACATTAATTATTTCATCTGATATGTCTGCAACTGGTTCTGGTATTACCTCACTCCCAATTTCAACATATGAAAGCACTAAGTTGTTGTAAATGAGCCATTCATCAATATGACTAGCTGTTGTGTCTTCATGTTCATCAATTTCTTCTAAATGGTCCTTTCTATACATTAGTTCATCATAAAATGTGGCTCTGTGAGATTCAACTATTCTAGTCCCCTTGTTTGGACAATAAAATATGAACCCTTTGGATTTGTCACAATATCCAATAAATAATGAACTTATGAATTTGGATTTCAGTTTGCCAATGTCTGGATTGTTTACCCTCACTTTAGCTCTGCATCCCCAAACATGCAAGTGATTCAAATTTAGTTTAATTATATCCATACCATAGTTCAAAAAGTGTAGCATGTGGCGCTACCTTGTTTGGAGTTCTGTTGCATATATAATTGATTATTTTCAATGCTTCTCCCCATAAGTACTTTAGCAATCCTGATCTCAGTATCATATTTTCAGAAACTCCGTTTTGTTGAGGAGTACATAGAGTTGTATATTGAGTCATTATTCCACATTTTCCAAGACAGCCAGCAAAAGGTCATTTATGTTGTCTTTTTTCTGAAAATTTTCCCTAAAATTCACCCCCTCTATCTGATCCAACAAACTTAATGAGGTTCCCAGTCTATCTTTCAAATTCAATTTTAAAAATAATAAAGGCATCTAATGCTTGAAATTTTTCAGAAATCAAATATAGCATGCAATAACGTGAAAAATTATCTTTAAAGGTTATGAAATAAAAATTTCCACATATTGTTTTAATTGGAAAATGACCACATATATCTATGTGAATTAAATCAAGCAAGTTTTTACTTTTCTTTGAAGCAAATTTTCTTTGGTTAGTCATTATTATCTTTAGACAATCAATGCAGGTATCATTATTTGAGAAGTCTAATTCAGGCAGAATGTCTTGCTTTATAAGTTATTTCATTCTTTATCTTGAGATATTGCCTAATCTCTTATGCCACAAGAATGATGAATAATTTGCATTGAATTTTCTTTTCGTTTTAGAACTATTCTCAATGTTGTATATACCATTATCAATTGCACAATCTGCAGATGCATTTGTGTAGTTTACTAACCACTAATCAACAATGAGTTTTGCATCCCCAAAACACTTTAATTTATAATAATACTGCATAATTTTATTATCACTTGAAAAACCAAAACCATCTTAAAAAAACAAATTGAGAACCAGATATGAGGTTTCTTTTTATTTCAAGAATACAATACACATTGTTAAGTTCTAATACATAGTTATTTTTGAACAACAGTCTGACAACTCCAATAGCCTTCACAGCTACTCTTTGACCATTTGTTGTGCATACCTTTGTCTCATCTTTAATTGGGATTGTCACTCTTGATAGTCCATGTAATTTATTGAAAATATGAATTGGTGAGCCAGTGTCAAACCTCAATGGGTCATCAGAAACAAATACATTTGAAATCATGTTAAAAAATAAACTTTATTAGAAAAGTTCATTTCTTGTTAAGCCATGCCTTGAAACCTTCACAATCCTTCTTGAAGTGACCTGCTTTCTTAAAAAAAACACTTCTTAGTGTCACTAGATCCTGCAAACTTGTTCTTCTTATTTTCATTTTTCACAACAAGCTTGGAGTCTAAAGAATTGCTCTCATAAAACTGATTGTTTCCAAACCTTTTCTTAGGTGGTAGTTTTTCCTTTTCTTCAGCTTTAGTGACCAGGTTGGGCAGCTTCTTCGCCCTTCTTTTTCTTCTTCTTCTTCTTCTTCTTCTTCTTCTTCTACACACAGAGATTAGTTTGATTGTGCTCCTCTTTTCTTTTTGAGTCATGTAGAGTGTTTCCAAGTTTCCAAAAGTGTCTGGCATTGAATTTAGAGCATGTGGACTAGAAAAGGTTATTCTATTGTCATGTTCAGGTTCCTCAGCTTTCCTGCAGTTTTAGGTCCTTTCAAAATATATTCCCTGACATTTCCTTTTCAATTGTATTGCATCCTTATCATCTTATTCATCTAATGATCTTATTCAGTCTTGTATGATTTCTTGTACTTATCAGCAATAACATTGAAGTACTTTCTGGCCATGTCTAAATTTGGAATTCCACCTCTCACATTCTCAGTCATGCTTTTCTTGATACAGATCTAGGCCATCTTATTATGCTTGTGCCACCTTTCATAAGCTTCTTTCCTCTCTTTGGATGCATTTGCGGGGAACTCCTATGGTGGATCTTCAACAAGCACATGATTAAAATCTAGTATCCCTAAGATGGATCAATGCTTGCATCCGGAAGGTCCTTTGACAGGTCAAATGAATCATGTTGATCCGTCCAAGGTGTCATCTTCGATGTCTTCGATGGGTCAAGGGAATAACTCAATGAGGTGAAGGATCCAGAATCAGAAAGCTGCGTTTCAACCATTCCATTTATCAGAATTCAAGTTTCTCTCTTGCTTCTTTGTAAGGAAAGAATAAGCTCAATCAATGTATCCCCTTCAAGTACCTTAAAATGTGTTTTACTCTATTCCAATAACATTGCGTTGACGTAGAGCTAAACCTAGCTAATAAGTTCACTGAGATTGCAATCTCTGAACCTGTGCACTGAGCCAAATACAACAAAGCTCAAATAACACTTAGATATGGAACCTCGGCTCCTAAAAGTTCCTCATCATCATCTTTCAGACGAAACAGATTTTTTTTTGGGTTCCAGACTGCGAATAACAATTAGTGTACTAAAAGGGTGTGTTTTGTCCATGTTAAATCGCCTAAGCATCTTTTGGATATAAGAAGACTTGAAAACAAGAATTTCACCAACTCGATGTTCTGGCTCTAAACTGAGACAAAATCGAGTCCTACCAAGGTCTTTCATCTCAAACTCGGATTTCAAGCAATCAACTATCTCATTAATCTCATCAAGAGACTTGATGATGTTCATATCATCTACATAGACTGCTACAATGGCAAACCCTGAATTTGTTTGTTTAGTGAATACGTATGGGCATAAATCATCATTTTTTGTATCCCTTCCCACTCAAGTAGTCACCTAGATGCCTCAATCTTATCATATGAGCATTCTATGGTTTAGAGTTGCTTGAATTAAGCATAACTATGCCATCCAACATTCTGATGTATATCTCTAAATTAAGATCCTCATAGAGATATGCTGTAACAACATCTATACACTGCATACTCATCCTTTGGACACTACTAAACTGATCAAGTAGTGGAAAGTAATGATGTCTATGACCGGATAATAAGTCTCCTCATAATCAATACCAGGGCGTTGAGAAAATCTTTGTGCCACAAGTTCTTCTCATTGTGCTTCTAAACAAAGACTCATTTATGTTCAACTGGCTTAACATTCAGTGGGCATAACACTACTAGACCGAAAACTTAGATTTTTCTCAGAGAGTCTAGTTCAGCCTGGGTTGCTACTTTCCATTTCAGCCAATCTGCTCTACATTGACAATCTACAACAGAGCGAGGTTCCACTTCATCGTAGTCAATACCTGAAAGATGGAATAAGCAAATGCATCACCCACAGACATGGAATAATTATCCATATAATGCTAGAATCTGTTTAATTTTGTGAGATTTCTTTGTTCTTAGACTTCGCCATTGACCCTGAGGCGTCCCTCAGTGTTGCCAATGTCAACTTTATGACATAATTGTAGTCAGAAACAATCTCAAGTGTTGATGATGAACGGATCATTTTGTGTCTTGATGTCTTGCCCATTTACCGACAGCTCCTTAATAAATTTTGACCAATGCTACATCCCCACTATAGGCAGGAGAAACACTACATTGCCCGGGTGTAGTGTTAACTTTCCCAATTCCAGGACTTCCAACATTGTTGGATTATTTTACAACAAGTATATCTAATCTCATCACTTTCATGCCACTACCAGCAAAAGCCACTTAGGCGACGAAACCATTTTGTCGCCTAAGTACAAAGTTTCGTCGTCTAAGTGTACTTAGACAACGAAACATAAAGCGTCACCAAAGAGAGCAAAAATTCATCATCTAAGAAATCACTTAGATGACGAAATATTTTCGTCGCTTAAGAAATGTCTGAGACTACAAAAACTAATGTTTCGTCGTCTAAGATCTCACTTAGACGACGAAAACAGAATTTGCCATCTAAGTTTTCACTTAGACGAAAAATATTCTCATTTCATCGTTTAAGAACATATCATAAGCCTTAAACTCTTTACCCAAAATCCCGAAAGTCTTAGGCGATGAAACCCATTTTTCGTCGTTTAAGTAGTACTTAGACAACAAAATGCACCCAATTTCGTTGTCTAAATCGAGTTTCACCATCTTACCTCTAAGAGCACGACCATGTATACCATCTTAAAATACATATTTTTTCGTTGAGGGCATAGAGCTAGTAAAGAATTCCTGGACTGTGAGTGTCAATGGCTCAAAAATCGGAGTTACGAAGATTCGCATATCAACGTTTTCGTTTCGTTAAAATTTCAGTTTTATGGTTGACTATACCAATCAAACCATTAACGAACTTTGTTTTGAATGAAAATTCATCCACTTACATAGTTATATTATGATGAATATATCCAACGGTTGTTTTGTCTAAATTGAATTTCGTTAATGTTGATGTGCAGTGAATATAGACATACGAACACTTAGTTATATAACATTAGTAGATATATAACTTTTTAGTCTTAAATAATTTTTTATGTCAAATTTCAATTAATTTATATTTAGTTGATAAATTAAGTCTTTACGACAAGACAGACACCTGTAACTTCGAAAACAAGTTTAAGAATTTTTTTTTACAATAGTTTTCACTTTTTAACTATTTTTCGATAATCACTAAATTGGTTCAATCGAATCCTAAATTAATCCGAATTAGGTCGAATTTTTTTCTACAATATTGTATAAATGTAATAGTTACATCTGACGGTTGATTTTTTTTATGATTTTTAAGCAACTACCCAAAATTAATTTTCATATTTTTAAAAAAAATAATTCACTTACACAATGAAACTATTAGTTTCGTTACCTAAGTTAATTCTTTTAAAAAATAAAATAAAAAATTAATTTCACTTAAGCGACGAAAATATATAGTTTCGTCGCCTAAGTGAAATTAATTTTATTTTTGTAAACAAAATAAAAATAAAATTAACAAAATTCACTTAGGGTGATGAAAATATACAGTTTCGTCACCTAAGTAAAAAAAAAAATTTTATTTTTTTTTTTAGAAAAATAAGTATGTTTCGTCACCTAAGTCCAAAATTTTGACGGTTAAGTTTTCCTGCCAAATGTTTTTACCAAAAATTGAAAATCACGACAAAAATCTTGTTATCTTGTTTCATCGCCTAAGTGATCGCGTATAAAAAAAATTCATCCTCCACCACCACCACCACCACCACCTCCTCCACCACCTCGGCACCACCATCCACATCACCATCACCATTAAATTAAATTATCTTCTAATTATAATTTTTGCATAAATTAATAATTAATTAATTATGATTTAATTTTTTTCATTTATTTAAAAAAAACACTTAGATGACTAAATCAATAGTTTCGTCACCTAAGTTGTTTATTTAATTTTTTTAATTAAAATTTACCACTTAGACGACGAAAAATCGACACTTGGGTGACAAATAACCTAAAATTTCATCACCTAGGTGGTTTAGCTTAGGCAATAAATTGTTTGTTTCTTCGTCTAAGTGCTCACTAAAACGACGAACATTTTCGTCATTTTTTCATTAATTTTTCGTCATCTAAACACCTAGACAACGAAGTTTATTTGGTCGTCTAAGTGGCTACTTAGACGACGAAACAATAAAATTTCGTTGTCTAATTACTTAGGCTACGATTGTTAGGCAACGAAAAAACACGTCACTTAGGCGACGAAAAATTTCGTCGCCTAAATGTGCTTTTCTGGTAGTATGATATCAGTAAAGGAGTCAAACATCAAATCAGCTTCTTTCTGAAGATTTAGAATACATTGCACTTCTATCTCACTCTGAGATGTGAGGGGATCATGCATGATCAGACATAGTGGGGACATACCATGTCAATTCCGGACATTTGACCGAAATAAAACCATTCTTCTCTCCCTCGAACGGCTAGAAGTATGTCTCATCAAAGTGACAATCTACAAATCTAGCAGTAAATAGATCTCTTGTCAAATGTTCTAAATAGCGGACAATCGTTGGAACTTCATAATCATCTTTGAAGACCTATTTTTGTACGCATTGGAAGCATAACAAGCACATATATCACGCAACCAAAGATGTGTAGATGTGAAAACTCAGGCTCATATCCAGTTACCAACTGGTACGTACTTAATGGTTGCGTGCTGCAGGTCTAATCTGAAATGATTAAGCATAACTAAATTCAAACTTGGATAACCCCACCCAAAGCTACAAGTTGTACCTGCTTGATATGTGCTTCTGTAAGACCGTTCGATACATGAACATGGGGAATGAGATGTTTAACATCAAACCCAAGAAACATGCAATAACTATCAAAAACTGTTATGTAAACTCTCCTAGATTATCCAATCTTATTGACTTGATTAGATGGTTCAGGTGGTGAGCTCGAAGCTTAACTAGGAGTTATGCAAAACAATGTGTGACCAATGCGTTGATGCATCTACGAAAATCATAAAGTGAATGATCCACATTCAAGTTTTATAGGCCGACAAATATCACCTGGGATTCTTTGCAAGAATGAAATATTGTGTCTATAGCAAAAGAATGTCGTGCCTGTAACTTTGCTAATAAACAATCTTTCCAAAATGAGTGATATGCATTGGATATTGCCATGAAGACATTCGGTGGGATAACGCTCAACGCCTCAGCACTATGTGGATAGGAGGGTACTGCACTCGTCTTGGAGACCAAGCTTGGACGAGAGGAGTAATCTCATTCTCTCCATCTAAACCAATGGTTTTAGCTTCTTTGCTCTAAAGAATAGATGACCATGAAAATTTCTCAATATTTTGATCATCCTAATGCCAAATCTTATATAAGCGAAGTCACACATAGTGTTAGTATAGCATCAACAGAACCAGACCAGTCCCACATCGAAGAACACCATCAAGCACCAGACTCAACCACCTATATATGTAAGGTATTTATAACAGGTAACGACATTCTCAATTCTGAATCCCAACATTAAACACTCCAACCTACTCTCACACACGTTCGCTTGACTGTTATATCCAATACATCTTCTAACTTAGGCATCAGAGCGTTGAAGGCATACCACCCCTGTCTCGACCCCTGACTGTCTCTTTGTCGTTGTATTCTTCTAACAGCCATACCCGAATACGCGTATCTGCACACCCGAAGGAAGAAGAAGCGCCCGACCATCCGAACAGCCCCAACGTTCAGACGTACAGGAAGGAGGAGTACTCGTACTTGCTTCTGCTAGATTGCGTCCCCCGTAATCCGGTAGAAACAGTTGGCGCCGTCTGTGGGAAGCTTATAAATTGCAAACCTCGTATAAACACCACTAACCAGAAGCCTACATGCCTATCCGGGAGACTAACGTCGGCAGTACACCATTCGAGGAAACACCCGTGAGCGCACTGGCGCGACAAGTAGTGGAACTAGGGACGAGCGGCAGCGAGGAGCGCGTCGACGACTTGCTCTGAGAGCTGCGAGAGGCAGCGTTCGATAGGGAGCAGGAGCGCTAGATCCGGCAGAGGCTGGAGGAACGGTTGGACGCGCTCGTCGGCCCGCCGCAGGGGCAACGCGAACGGACCCAGGACACCACCGACGAGGAGCTACATCCATTCGGCGGGGCTAATGCCTGGAGAGCCCGCTCGCCCACACCAGGAGGGGAGTAGCTACCCCCGATGGATAGCGCCCGGATCCTCCGGAGGATGGAAGAATTGGCAGAGGAGGTGTCACGCCTACGGAAAGACAAGCTCGCCGGGCAGGGTGGGACGTTCACCCCCTGGGTCAGCCCGTTCTCAGCGCACATACTGGAGAGGGGAAGAGACCTCCACGCGAAGACAACGAAGATCACCTGGTTCGACGGGAGCGGGGACCCCCGCACACACATCGACGAGTTCTGATCCACCACGGATGGGACCAGGTATTCGGATCCAACCATGTGTTTCCTGTTCCAGGAGACACTGACCGAGGAGGCCAGGAGCTGGTTTTATGAGATTCCGCCAGGCTTCATCCATTCGTTTCTCGAGCTAGCGGAGAGCTTCCAGAAGCGGTACAGGCTCCAGGGCAAGTACAACAACACGGGCATCCTATTCAAAGTCCTCCAGGGGAGGGACGAGAGCTTGTCCAGTTACATTAATAGGTGGAGGACGCTTGCGAGCACGTGCAGGGACCTTGACAAGCGAGTGGCCAAGGTGGCTCTGATGGATAACATGCTCGCCACGCCGTTCGTGGAGAAGCTGGAGAGGAAGGAATATCTCGACTACGACGAGATTATGGACCTAATTATTCAGAAGGCGTTGGTAGAAACACGGGTGTACGGGTCCACCTCCGAGTCTAGCACCAACAGACCGGAGAAGGCAAGCGCCCAACCACGACAGTTAGCAGACGACGAAGGGCCAACCGGGGGCTACAAGAGGAGCTGGGATGTGCAAAGGCAGAATCACTAGAGGCCATCCTCCCGCTACCACAACAACCGCTACAACCAGACAAGGGGACCAGCACAGCAGGAGGCCCGTCTACCACCAGCGCCACAATACGGACCGGCGGTCCAGGGGATATACGTAATCAACCGACAGTCGAATGAGTACCTGCTCCGCCAATACCAACACCAGATCCCACCACCAAACAACATATCAAAGGCAAAGATCCCGGTCGGTCGAATCCTGAACGTCTGGTGCGAGTACCACAACGCTACCACTCACCAGACCAACGACTGCATAATGCTGACGAAGGCCCTCGCAGATATACAGAAGGACGGACGGGTCACCCCTCCCAGGGCGGGCGAGCGACAGCACGAAGCAAACATCGAAACCCGGGGGACTATCAGCACAATATCTGGGGGAAAACGCAAGGAGGGCACCTCGTCGCCTGATCACTCGAGCAGGGAGGTGCTGATGATCGGGGCAGGACGAACGCAGAAGGCAGGAAGACGGGAGGCGCCCGCCATTAGCTTCACGGCGGAAGATGAGGAGGGTAGCCCGAAGGACAACACCCTACCGTTCGTGATCGATGCGATCATCGATCGTTTCCTCGTGAAGAGGGTACTGGTAGACAGTGGGGCGTCCGTGAACGTGATCTACCTGGACGCGTACACAGCACTCGGCAGGCCCGCCCGTAAGATGACGCAGGATCATGAGTGCGTCGCCAGCTTCACGGGCGAGATGTCGTACCCAATTGGGAGTGACAATATCCGGGTCAGAATCGGCGCATCCGACTCCCCGCACAGCGAGGTCCGGACATACTTCATTATCATGGACACCCCCTCCCCATACAACGCCATTCTCGGGAGGCCGGGGATCAATAACCTGAAGATGATCATTGCGGGACACTTGCTCTTGGGACGATTCCCAACCGAGCATGGGGTCGGGTACGTTCGGAGATACAACTATGAGGAAGCCGCGAAACCCCGGGACAGGCAGGAGGTCCTCGCCTTGGAACCTGCCCCAGGAACGGAAGTACCAGACGACCCACGTGACGGGCTGATGGCAGTGTCGCCCGTCCCTGAGCGCGAAGAGCTGAGGACAATTCAGCTGTCCTCCGAACACCTGGAAAGGACGGTCCAGATTGGAGCATCATTGGCTCCCGCGATAGCCGAGCGGCTGATCGCGCTATTGAAGGAGAAGCAGGAAGTGTTCGCATGGTCATACAAGGACATGCCTGAGATCGATACAAACATCATATCCCACAAGCTGAGCGTCAGCACCGGCGCCCGGGCGGTAAAGCAGAAGAGGCGGGCATACAAGGCAGAACACTATGCGGCGATGCACGAGGAGGTGGACCGACCGCTAGGCATCGGGTTCATCCGCAAGGTGGAGTATCCGAAGTGGATCTTCAACGCTGTGATGGTGCTGAAGAGCAACAAGAAGTGGAGAATGTGCATCGATTACAGCGATCTCAACAAGGCGTGCCCCAAAGACAGCTTCCCTCTACCAAGGATCGACCAGCTGGTAGACGCGACAGCCGGGCACGAGCTCCTGTCCATGATGGACGCATATTCGGGCTACAACCAGATCTTCATGGACCCCGAGGACCAGGAGGCGACGACATTTGTCACGGACAAGGGATTATATTGCTACGTCGCCATGCCGTTCGGGTTGAAGAACGCTGGATCCACATACCAGAGGCTCATGAACGCAATATTCCATGGCCTGATCGGCAACATTGTGGACGTGTACGTGGATGACATCTTGGTGAAGAGCGTTCAGGCGGTCGACCACCTCCAGAACTTGGGGACTGTGCTCGACGTCCTCATCATGAACGGTATGAGGTTGAACCCGGCCAAGTGCACGTTCGGAGTCACCAACAGCAAATTCCTTGGGTATATCGTTAGCCAGCGGGGAATCGATTCCGCGCCCGCCAAAGTAAAAGCGATCATCGACATGAAGCCACCAGTGAAGAAGGCGAACCTACAGAGCTTCACGGGCAAGCTCGCATCGTTGAACCGGTTCATTTCCTGATACTCAGACAGATGTGCCCCATTCTTCAAAGCTCTCCGGACAACGAACAAGCGTGAGGTCGCATGGATGCCCGAGTGCGAGGCATCTTTCCTTCAGATCAAGGAGTACTTGGCGTCCATCCCACTCCTCTCCAGACCCATCCGAGGGGAAATATTGTACATTTACCTGGCTGCCTAGCTCACCGCCGTCAGTTCTGCCCTCGTCTGCAGGGAGGACTGCACGGAGTTGCCCGTTTTCTTCTCAGGAAAAGGCATGACGGGCGCTGAAACCCGATACCCGACGATCGAGAATATGGCGCTCGCGCTCGTCACCGCCGCCCGACGGTTAAAGCCATACTTCCAGGCGCACAGCATCCATGTTCTCACCAACGTGCCCCTACGCCAGATCCTGCAATCGCCCGATCCCAGTGGCTGCCTGGCGAAGTGGGCAGTCGAGCTCAGTGAATTCGATATCCAGTACAAGCCCCGAACGGCAATCAAGGGACAGGCAGTGGCGGACTTCATCGCCGAGTACACGGAAGCAGAGACGACGCCGGTCGGTGCATCCGACGACCCGATGGTGGAGGCATCCGACAAACCAGAGGTCAAGGAAGGACCATTGTCGGAGTGGAACCTCTACGTCGATAACTCGTGCACGAAGAAAGTGAGCGGCGCCGGGATCATCCTGACCGGGCCAGGAGGGGTAAACGCGGAGTACGCCCTCAAGTTCGAATTCAAGGCAACCAACAACGAGGCCGAGTACGAGGCGCTCATTGCGGGGCTACAGCTGGCCAAGAACTCAGAGATGCCCGACCTCAATGTGTTCAGCGACTCACAGTTGGTGGTTAGCCAGGTCGGAGGAGAATTCCAAGCGAAGGGGGAATCAATGATCGCCTATTTGAAGTACGTGAAGGCACTGATCAAAGGATTCAAGTACGTCAACGTCAACCATATACACAGAGGGTTCAACGCGAAGGCGGACAGGCTCGCCCGATTGGCCACGGCACCCGTGCACACGGGACCAGGGCAGCGGATCGTCGAAGTGTTGCGACGACCGAGCATCTCGGGAGCAGAGCAGATCCTGGCAATCGAACCGCACGAGCACAGCTACATGGACGTGCTCATCGCTTACAAAGCAAGGGGGAGCTACCAAAGGATGAGCGAGAGGCCAGAACCATTGTCGCACGGGCGACCAATTTCAGCATACGAGACGGAGTGCTTTACCGACAAGGGAGGACTTAGGCGAGCCTCAAGTGCGTCACTCCAACAAAAGGCAATTTGATCCTCAGGGAAATCCATTCGGGTACGTGCAGCCACCATGCGGGCGCTAGATCGATCGCACACAAGGCCCTTCGATGTGGATTCTGGTGGCCCACCATCCACGTGGACGCTGCGGTGCTGACAAGCAAATGCCACCAGTGCCAGCTGCACGCGCATCACCACCATACGCCCGTCGTCCCGCTGTCCATCCTCCTGTCGCCCGTTCCGTTCACACAGTGGGGACTGGACCTGATCGGAGAACTCCCAAAGTCAAAGGGGCAATACAGATATTTGATCGTCATCATTGACTACCACACCAAATTCATCGAAGCCCAACCAATGGCGGAGAAGGTGGAGCGCTTCCTCTGGCGTTTCCTCTTCTGTCGCTACGGAACACCGATCAGCATCATAACATACAATGGGCCACAATTCAACAACCCTCGACTCATAGCCTTCTGCAAGCGGCAAGGAACGGACCTCATGTTCGCATCACCAGTGCACCCTCAGACGAACGGGCAAGTGGAGGCAGCCAACAAGATCATCAAGGCTGGTATCAAGAAGAAGATTGAAGATATCGAACCTGGAGACGCGGGATACGGGCGCTGGCCTGAGGTCATTCCAGAGATCTTGTGGTCCATCCGAACGACCGCCAATGCAACCACGGGCGAAACCCCGTTCAGCCTGACATTCGGAACGGAAGCTGTGCTACCCCTGGAGATCACCCATCAGAGCCCACGGATCGAGGGGTACGATCCACGCATGAACAGCGAGGGACTACGCCTCAACAACGACTTGCTGGAAGAATAGAGGGACACGGCACACCTCCACAACTCCGCAAACAAGCAGAGGATCGCCCGATTGTTCAACCAGCGCATTCGGGCTCGACCAATCCAACTGGGGGACTGGGTGATGAAGGCAGTCCAGCAAAAGGTCAAGGCACTCCGCCCGTTGTGGGAAGGCCCGTACGTCGTCGATGAGGTGATAAGCGCCAGCACCTTTTACCTAAGAGACATGCACCCGTGGAACATCCAACACTTGAGGAAATACTTTCATTAAAATTTTGTTGTGTTGTACTTTTTCAGTTTTTAAGTTTATGATATTGTTGCGTTCGTTTGTCCTTACCCCGCCCGCCCAGTGCTTGGGGGACTGGGGATAGGCTGTTCGCACGAATGTAACTTGGTTGAATTCCATCCAAAAGCAAAAGAGAGGGAGCGCATATTCGCGAGTCATTCAAAAGATGCCAAAAAAAAACACAAGACAAGGCACATGTACGGAAGAAAAGAAACTTCATTAATTTACAGAGCACAAGACCCAATTACAAAAAATCCTACTCTATTACAAAAGAAAAAAGAGAAGAGAAAATCCTACAAACTAAGCCCCCATATCAACCTCCAGCTCCTCCACCCCCTCAGACGACCCCGGCTCCACCTGCTCAGACGGATCCAGCTGGACGATCACAGGCCCCAGCTCTGCCTCACCAGCCTCCCCGGAAGGCTCCACCTCTCCCTCAGGCACAGGAGCCTGAGTGCCCGTCAGTCTCTCTGTTTCAGACCACACGAACGCCCGGTACTCCTCCAACCTGATGAAGGGAGTCACCGCTTCACGGAAGGCGGCCACCTGCTCATCCATTTCAGCTCTCACTAGTTCGCGGAGCTCGTCAGACTCCTTGAATGTCGCTACAGCATCCATGCGAGTAACGCGATCCACCTCCTTCATCCGGGACTCCAACAGTGCCTCCCGGGCGGCTGCTTCAGCACGAACGCGCTCCAGCTCGGCGCGCATCCGCTCCACCTCGGCCAGGGCCTCGTCACGCTCAGTCCTCGCCAGAGCTTCGCGGGCGGCAGCTTTGACGGACCGGGCAGTTGCCTCCTCCGCACGAGCGGTGTACCGCTGGGCCAGGTCGTTGGCCTTGTCGAGGTTGGCCACCATCCTCTCCACCACCTTCTGCTACTTCAGCCCCTCGTTCCATGTTCTCCCACGAGCGCACGCGGAAGAGCTGGTGCTGCAGCCGGGCGCATGCGATGAACGCCCTGTCCAGCCCATCGGGGGCAGCATTATCTAACTGTTGGAGCAGGGGCCCCAGCGAGGCGGCGCCATCCACGAGCGCACGATCGAGGGCATCAACGATACCGCCCGACGACCCACCTTCCGGGGGAGAGGAGTCTTCAGTCTGGGGGCGCTTCTGCGCACGCCCATCTTCACCGGCCGGGGCACCGGGAGAGAGATCTGCACCACTATGGGACGAGCGGCGCGACCCCGAACCTTGGGAGGCCTCGCGCCGGTCGTGCTGCTCGACTCGACGCTGGTCCCGCTCCACCTGGCGTTGCTCCTTCTCGCGGTGGCGGTTGTCCCGCTCAGCCCTGTTGGAGCCCCGATTAGCTGAGTGAGGAGGAGGAGGAGGAATGGACGCCGGCTGCTCGATGTTAGCAGCAGCGAAAACAGATGGGCCAGCGCCCGACGACCGCTGGCGAACAGGGGAGGCATGCGCATTCACCGCCGGCGCACTCACGGTGGGCTGAACTTCATCTCCAACACGCATCCCACCCGAGCGATCCACCACGACACGGTGCACGGTGTCCGCGCCCTCCAGCAGCATATTCAGCCGGCGCAGCTGCTCAGCATCCCGGTCGCTCGCCTTAGACTTGGACATTTTCACTGCAAAACAGAAAGAACGCACAGGTTAGCAACAGTCGATCAAATTACACTACACATACATTGCAGATAAGTGCCACCCGACAGACCAGGAGTACGAGCAAGGCGATTCTTCTCGATCAGGTCCCAGTGGCACGCCGCCCAGAAGTGTCTCGCCTCGGGCCTGGGGTCGAAGACAAACTTCAAATGAGCTATCCTATTCTCCTCCTCGGGCATCAGGGGATACTCATTTGTGTCCAACCAATGAAAGCGCTGGGGGACGCGGTGGGCGTTGGCCGCGATCTCAGGGGCATGCGCGCCAAACTCTCAGTCACCTCCGACCAGGCAGTTAATCGTGCACCAGCTGGTGGAGGAACTGGGATGATCGATTAGCCACCACTTCACCCTTGGCTCCACGGTGAAGGTACCCGAGTCTCGCCGGCGGGAGGAGTACTTCAGACGGAAGAAGTGAAGGAATTCCGCCCATGTGGGGTGGTCCAACCCGCTCTAACGGAAAATATTGAAAAACGCCACCAACGTTCGAGTCAGTGTAGGCCCACACTGACCGAGGGAGATCCTGAGAAGCGCCAGGATGTACTGGAAGAACGGGTGAAGATGCAGCTTTATCCCCGCCTTCAGGTGGAACTCACTGACGCATACGTGGCCAGCAGGCGGTCGGGTGAACGTCTCTCCCCTCCCCGGTATCTTCAGCCTGACGAACGAAGAAATGTGGTAGTCCCTCGCCCACCGCGCCATCTCCTTGACGCTCGGCGCACGCTCAGGCTCTTGCACCGGCACTCCGTCGAGGAGCACCCAATGAACTCGCCCGCCCTCCGGAAATTGGGTCACGGGCTGATCTTGTCGCACGGGCTCGTCACCCCATGGTCCAGACGATGAGGATCCGCCCGACGATTCCCCTAACCCTGCGGCAGCGAGCGCTTGTTGGGGATCCATTTGCTGCACCACAGGAGAAGTGTTAGGGATGAATTGCAGAGGCGTCACACTCATCACGGACTCGTACGATGATGTACTCGACCCGCTTGAACCACAACTAACCCACCCCACCCCCGGTATGTACATCCGCTCACGCGATTGCCCGCTTGATATCTCTATTGGCTCCATTCCTAGACGCACGCACGCGACACCCACACTTAGCAAAAAAAGCAAACTACCAGAAACACCAAAAACCCAAAAATCCTACCCCAAACAAAATCAAACCTGGCACACCTCAAGAACACGCCTTGTTCTTGAGATGCAAACCCAGGAAAGGCCAAAAAACCCAGAAACCGTGACAGAACAGAAATAAACAGAAACCAAAAACAAAGACAAACCAAAACGAAAAACAGCAAAAACAGGTTGAGAGCCTCACCAAATTGAGATTGTAGGTTGGAGGATGAACGTCGACGAAGAATTCCGGCAAGGAGCAAAGAACACAAAGATCAGAGAAGAACAGATTCACAGAGTGATTTTTGCAGCGTTTCGGTAAATGGTAAAGAGTAGTGAGGAAGACGACACCAGAGGCCATATTTATACTGATCGCACGATGCACGCCAATGAACGCCAGCCGTCCATTTTCGCGTGTCCACCGTCGAATCACGACACGTGGCCCTAAGGCGGTTCACCTGCCTGCCTAAGTAACCGCGCTCCCCTTCAGCTTCCCACCTCGGTTTCAAACCCTAGCACGGTCTCCCACGGCTCGACACGTGTCGTCCATGCAACACCCCACGTGCCCACGCGCCTGACGCATGACCTCCGAGCAGTTATTACGTCATCAGTATTTAATGCCCAGGGCACGCTAGCATTAATTACGATGGCTAGCATTTATTAAACAACGGTTCCCAAGGAGAAGTCAAAAGGAATGTCACCTCAAGCACCTCGTCAGGCAGAATCACCCCACCCAAGGCAAGACACGCCACGTCTCCCGCCATTCGAACTGGCGCATACAACACCCGCACAACCAACAAACCACGAACGCCCGCAATCGCTGAACGCAGATATCACCGCCACGGGCATGGGGCATCTCCCCTCCGTGCGCGTGTCGGTAAGAACTAGCAAGCCGGATTAGGCGGCACAGGCATGGGGCCCGTCCCCTCTTTACGCGCACTAAGACTGATGGGCGGTACGGGTGTGGGGTCCGTTCTCTTCGTACGCGCAACGTTAACGATTGACTCGCCGACTCAGCCGGTAAGGGTGTGGGGTCCGTCCTCTCCTTGCGCGTTCTAAGACCGATGAGCGTTCCGGGTGTGGGGTCCGTCATCTCCGTGCGCAAAAAATACAAGACGGCTGTGGTGACAGAGGCATGGGGCCAACTCCTCTCTGGGCGCGCTAAGACCGATGGGCGGTACGGGTGTGGGGTCCGTTCTCTTCGTACGCGCAACGTTAACGATCGACTCGCCGACTCAGCCGGTAAGGGTGTGGGGTCCGTCCTCTCCTTGCGCGTTCTAAGACCGATGAGCGTTCCGGGTGTGGGGTCCGTCCTCTCCGTGCGCAAAAAATACAAGACGGCTGTGGTGACAGAGGCATGGGGCCGACTCTTCTCTGGGCGCGCTAAGCCGATGGGCGGCACGGGCGTGGGGTTCTTCCCCTCCGTGTACGTAACGTTAACGATCGACTCGCCGACTCAGCCGGTATGGGTGTGGGGTCCGTCCTCTCCTTGCACGTTCTGAGACCGATGAGCGTTCCGGGTGTGGGGTCTGTCCTCTCCGTGCGCGAAATCTACCTGGTTTAGGCGGCAGAGCCCTCTGCGCGCGCTAAGTCCGATGGGCAGCACAGGTACGCGTTCGTGCGTGCCGCACCAATTGTACTTCGCGGTCTTGATCCCACCGTTGACGGTACAGCGTACGCAACGGCATCCCCGTTGACGTGCGACGTACGCAACGACATCCCAGCGTTGGCGTTACGACAAACATTTGCATACATTCACACCATACCATACATTCACGCATCATACCATACATTCACACATTTGCATATCTATATATCTATGTTGTACTTATTTATGTTTACCAGCCAACACACCACGGGCACGCGGCTCCAAACTAGCACAATCCGTTTGGAGACGGAGCCCAGAATAAAAGATCACACGAACAGGTACACCAACGGACGCACAGGTACCCACTCCGTCATGCGAGCCCTTCCTTGACCGGAGAGTTGGGGGACTTGGGGGTTACAGGATCACACATCACTGCTCAATCGGATAAGTATCCTTGTTAATCGCACGAACCCCTTTTCAACTCCCCAGTCAAGAAAGTTCTCTTTGACTTGGGGACTTGGGGGACTTGTTAGTATAGCATCATTAGTTATCCGATTAAATATACTTATCCACTTAAGCAGGTAATCAACACCTACCCGACCACCCGAAAGACCACCAGCAATGCTACAACTCTGCTCACAAGACCAACCTCATCCGAGCGTGCACGCGCCCGTGGGGCGCACATCCGAATGTGCGGATCACACATCAACAGAACCAGACCAGTCCCACATCGAAGAACACCATCAAGCACCAGACTCAACCACCTATATATGTAAGGTATTTATTACAGGTAACGACATTCTCAATTCTGAATCCCAGCATTAAACACTCCAACCTACTCTCACACACGTTCGCTTGACTGTTATATCCAATACATCTTCTAACTTAGGCATTGGAGCGTTGAAGGCAGGCCACCCCTGTCTCGACCCCTGACTGTCTATTTGTCGTTGTATTCTTCTAACAGCCATACCCGAATACGCGTATCCGCACACCCGAAGGAAGAAGAAGCGCTCGACCATCCGAACAGCCCCAACGTTCGGACGTACAAGAAGAAGGAGGAGTACTCGTACTTGCTTCTGCTAGATTGCGTCCCGCGTAATCCGGTAGAAACACATAGTAGTATGAGTGATTGTATTAGATTCAATGATCCAAATATTAGTAACATATAAACCACTACGAAAGCTTATAAAACTTCTCCATAGTGTGCTTTCTGCCACATTCTATGGAGGTTATACACAAGAATTTTTTTATTCTCACAATAAGATTCCAAGTGTAAACCGTTGGTGAAATATCTTAAAACTTAGAAATGTTTGATTAGACTGCTAATCATGGAAATAATAAAAAACTGATGTAAAACAACATATAATATGACACCACTGAATTGGGTGGAATGGTCAATTTTTTTTTCAAAACCATAATTTTGAGGGGTCGAAAGTTTTCTCGATGGGTCGAAATCGTTCGAAAAAAGGTCTAGGATACCATCTTTGACGGGTCGAAGAAAACATGGCAAAAAATTTTGACAGGTCAAAAACATACCAAAAACAATCCAGGGTGATGGTATCGATGGGTCAAGAGTTATCGAAGTCGAACGGAGGACCATCTTTGACATGTCAAAGAAAAGAGGGCAACATTTTCGATGGGTCAAAAAAGTGCCAAAATCATTCCATGGTGATGGTCTTGACGGGTCAAAAGTAATTCTCGATAGGTCGAAACTTGTAGGAACTCAATTGTCCTCATTTTTTTCCTGTGTATTTTCTATTTTTCAGTGTCATATTGCCATGAAATATTGTATAATTCAAACCATTCATGCATTAAGAAGTAAAATAGCATTCTCATCACTTTCATATACCAAAAACAAAGAAATTTTATCACTTGCCAACTCAATTAAATCAAAGATGTCTTATTCCACAAAACGATTAAAATAAAGTCTCAAAACATGATTGAAACAAGCCAAAAACAAACTGAAATTGATTACATAGCAGAAATAACAACCTAATACATAGACTAAATAAAATTTGGAGTCTCAAGGTTCTCCTTCTTGTCATTTTCTACAATGAGATTAACATCATATGCTTCTTCCATCTCATAGTCTCATCCAGCAAAATTAGCTCTTGTGCCAAGTCTTATGCCACTTGTAGATATTTTGGATTTCCTTGCTTGCATGACATTGCTTGTGCATATGGTTAGTAGAACCATACTTAAAACAAGTGTATTGTCCAAACGAAGCAGAGTGTGAAGAATATTTATCATTCCTGAAACTTGAGTTATTCTCGTTGGAGTCGGTGCCCTGATCTCTATGTAAAGACCAATTTCAGCATTTGTCGCTCCCTCCTCTCCTACCATGGTTCTAAGGCTCAGAACAATTGTTATTTTTTTCCTTACATCCATTTCTTCCAGTGTTATAATTCTCAAGAATTTTCTTGGTCCCCGCGAACCTCGAGTTGTTGTTGAGAATTATCTCATGATGTCTCTTCTTTTTAGCTAGGATATTCATGAAATTACTGAATGTTGTGATTCTTCCTTGTTGGTACTCAAGTTGGTACTGATGAGGCAATATACTTATGGAAGATCGGAAGGTGTTCAATTACTTCTCTATCATGTCCTAATCAGCCTTCTCAACTCCATAGAAACTTAACTCATACTGTAGCTCTAACATTCATAGCTTGGTTATAGGAATCAACCTTCGAATAATCCAATAAACGGATGGTTTTCTATCTCTCAGTCAATTCTTGAAGCTGTGCGTCATGCACATTGTTGAAGCATTGCTTCAGAACATCCTATAAATCATTGGCATCATATTTCTTTAAGTACTGCTTCTTAAGAATTGGATAGATATAACGTCTCAAAAATATGAAGGCTTGAGCTTTAACTGCAAGAGTTGGTTGAACTGTATTCACACCAGTTGGTGAATGGTTGGTGTTGGTGAATCCCTTTCCAATGAATATTTTTTCTACATCAAAGACCCAGCGATGACACTCTGTTCTTTTAGCATAAAGGATGTCAAACTCTGACCTAACCGACTCAATAGTCGTAGTCATTTACAAAAGAGACAAGGGAGATCATTAGTAAAAATCAAAAACTACGATCACTAATATCAAGTTTAGGGAATAAAAACGTGATCATAGATGTATGGTCACAAAAACTGATGCTCGATAAACAATGGCTTCATACTACACCCAGAAATAATGACAATCATAATTAGTCACTCATATCAATTTTTTATATTTTTTATATCGTGACTCCTCTAGGACCATCACTAATCAAACTTTTCAAGTAAAAAGAGGTGATGAAATCCCCTTTTGCTCGGCATATAATTTCACAATTATAATTCAAAACAATAAACAACCTAAGATCTAGTTCTAGATCTAGGGTGTTGCGGAAATTAAGTTTTTCAACAAAATCTCTAACTTGAGGGGGTTAGAAAATTGACATTGATCAGTGTTATGCTCGGTATGACCGCAGTTATAGTTTATTGACTAACCTTCGAGGAGATGCGAATAAAATCAGCGGTGGTTGGTGTCGACAGAAAGAGACGGTTGGCAACGGAGGAGTTGATCGGCGACGGTGGTGGAGGATGTTAGATATTTAGGTTTAGGAATTTTTTTTTTCTTATCTCTGTGGTGATTGCTTGGCTATTAGCTCAAAACATGCTAATAATGTGTTGAAGGATAAAGAAGATATGCACTAATGTATACTGAAAATTGTATTCTCATTCATTGGTAAATGACTTTAAATACATGTATTACAATCAATATTTCGATAAATTAAGAATCGCTAGAATCTCTACTTCTAATCTAATTAAGACAAGATACACTCCGAAAGATATGGAATATACTTTCCTTAAACAATAATGTAATTAATTCTTTCCTTGTAGATTGCAAATGCAATCAATAACTAAAATAAGAAATAGATATTTTATTATCAACCAATCAAAATTAAGCATTTGTTCAAATCTAACTAAATTTTAAATAATGTTGTTGAAGTAAATTTTCACAAGTGATTAATTAATTAAAATAAGTTTCAACTTTTTTTTTAATAAAACAAATAAACTTTAAATGATATAGTTAGAGTGGGTCTTGCTCTGGTGATCAATGTAATTGTGGTCAGTCATGATCAATTAACTTCAGATCTATCAATAGATGATATAACATTGTTTTTCAACTATTTTATAATTCCGTTAAATGCAGATCTAACGGCGTTGACTACAACTAACTTACAGATATCACTGATCACCAGAATATGACTCTCGTTAGAGTTGCTCTTTGATAACATGTCGTATTGGTTGTCCTACGACTTGCCATCCCGAGGACTAATACTGAATTTAGAAACAAATTAATCGATGATTGTCATTTGGCAGCTCCCTCGATCATACATGATTGACTCTCAAATAAAGGCATCTCTCATTGTCTTTAAAGGCGTAGCTACACACGGGGTATGCATGGTGGCTCGCAGCCCCTCCTCCCTAAATTTTCAAAAAGTTTTACTTGTCGCTTAATTTCTAGTCTAAAATTTAAAATTTTAAAAATTAACTCTCCCTTAAATTTGTACACGTAACTCTTACACTATAAATACATTTATTTTAAAAAAAAAATTAATCATCCTCATTATAAAATCCTATCTCCGTCCGTCGCTCGTCTTCAACTATTTAGTCGGTGCAAAATCATGGGTTCCATGTGCTTCCATGCCCATGGTCAAACTCAGAATACTAGAACAAATCACATAATCTCTTTGCCCCGCCTTTTATCTCTCTCTCTCTCTGTATGTTTTTTTTTAAAACACCAAACGATGCGATCGATCCCTCCTGTTGTCGATTTTTACACAACCGACACTTCCTCGGGTGAAAAATTTATGAAGAGAAAATCCTTTTAAGTTTTAATTGTTTTGGTCTGAGATCACAAATAACAACCCCACAATGAAATTTTGGGTACGAATTCAATGACACCGAGAGAACAGTGAATCATATCAGAGATGTATCTTTGTTTAAAGTTGTTCACAATTTTTATAAACACTATTGGTGTCAAATGTAAGATACACAACATCGACGACGCTCCAACCTTTTGCTCTTTGATCGAAATGCCAAACTCAACTACATTTTTGGCTTTATATTCGGCTAGCTTATGCGCGTAAATGAGGTTTCCATGAGACGTATATCCCTTCAAAAATTTATAAAGAAGAAGCTACCTCCTCACGCAAGGCATCCTTTTAGATCTAATTAGCGCGCACTAGAAATATAATGTGAGAAGGTAGCACTGGCATCCAGTTTTTATTAGATCTAATTATCTCTAATCAATCATCACTATAAAACTGGAACATAATTAATAAAAATAAAATATATAAACAATGAAAAATAAAACGGTATTTACTAATGAATGAAATGCTAATCTAAAATCAAGAACAAAAACCCCGGCGCAAATTTCTAAGGTCGGAGCCCCCCCCAACTCGAACTCGCTTCTTCCGGAGCCCCGAGAGCGAAAATTGCAGAGAATCCAAATGACTTGGATACGATCCAATCCGACCACCCAATATTAGCAGCAGCAAGTAGTAGTAGTAGTTCTGTAACAAGACCCCCATCACACAGACACATAATAGAACAACGTAGCAAAAGATATCATCTAATTACAGTTCTTCATTCATGGATTCCCATAAGAAATAAAACCAACAAGAACACGTAGAACCTTAATTAATTAGCATTAGAAGCATTCATCCCTGGAACTTCTTGGTCTTGGGGTATCTGTTCATGGCCTCGTACGGTCTGTACGTCTGAGGAAGACTGGTGGTCTTGTCGGAGCTGCTGATGAGCTTTCTGAGCTCCGACCGGACTTTAAAGAAGACATGTCGCAAGCTTCCCCTGTTGTTGGATCCCAGAATCTTGGTCTCTTCCTCGTTCATCTCCAGATCCTGAGCGAAGATGGGCTTTCTGGACATGACCCAAGTCCAACACCAGTCCCACCACCGCTTTATGGACCCGCCGGCGTACTCCCCCATGGCGGAGACCGACTTCGACCGCTGCATGGCCCACGTGGTCGCCGGAGAGGAGATGGGCTGGAGCTTGAGCGAGAGGGAAGACAGCCTCCGACGCAGCACCGGCGCCGACGACGCCTCATCTCCGCCGTGGGAGACGGGGAGGGCTTGGCTTGGCATTGTGGGCATGCGCTTTTGGAGGCTCTGGACTATGGAACTCATCTTAATTTGAGCTCTCAATTATGACGAAGAAGAAAGAAGAGAGAGAATCGATGGGAATGAAGAGGAAAATGGGAGGGAGTTTAAGTTTTCTTTGGTGTTGGTGGTGTTTATGTGTGTGGGAGTGGTGAGAGGTTGTGATCAGAGCTCCTCCATCACAGGCTGTTCATATTCGTATACGAATTTGTGGGGCACTTAGGTTGTCATGGTGGGGTCTACTTTGTACTCTCGCTCTCTCTCTTCTCTTCTCTTCTTGTTCGTGTTCTATATTCTTCAGATTTACAGCTGCATTTTCTCTCCTCTGTGATGGGAGACAGGACAGAGGGACAGGTGGCGAGTATGGGAAGGACGAGATTTTATAATGTATCTTTCTCGCGGTATGTTGGGATTTGGGTTCTTAAATTAGGGTTAAAGAAAACGGTTCTTAATTTGGAGCTAAGTAATGTTTGTTTGAATGGGGTGTTCTTATTTGAGAAAACAGGTTTAATTTAGCTGGAGTCATCAATTAGTCTCAAGTCTTTAATTAGATTGGAGGGAATCTGGGTCCATAAATATCTTCATACTACCATTATTTATTGATTATAATAAAAAGTGAATAAAATATATATACTAAAGACTGAAAATACACATGATGATTGATTAAAATTATTATTACAATATGTGCACAAATTGATTTGCGAGTAATAGTAATGTTCCAGCCGTTTGTTATATGGTATGTAAGCAGTGGCGGAGTCATCATTTCATGTCAGGGGAGGCATTGAAAATACAGGTAAAAATAATAGAAAAAAATATATAAATATCACTTAAAATTTGGAAAAATAATTGAAGAAAATATAGAACAAAACAACCATAAAGTTCCAAAGCTTTGAAGTGCATGTGCACCAGTTGAGTACATAACACATTAATTGCCACTGCACCAAGCTTTTCTTTGTTAGTTGTAGACATAGAATCTACTTATATACATCTGAGGGGAGACCATGGCCTGGACTCGCCCAAACGTGACTCTGTCCCTGTATGCAAGAACATTTTTTTTTCTCTATCAAGGATTCAGTATGAGAACTATTTTTCTCAATGTTGAATCATTAAACCAGTATGATTTAAGATTTAACATATTTGATATTTTACTGCTAATTAATTATCAACTTTCTATGTTCTAACGTGGATGTGAATAACGTGAAACAACTTTTAAGTTTTATATCTGTCTTATATTTAGTTACGTCTTATAATTCTAAATTTTATACAATGAATGATAGTCAATAGAGGGATCTTATTATATTATTAGCACTGACGGAGCCATCAACGGGCTCACTCAGGCTTAAGCCCATGTAAGTTTTTAGAAATAATTTTTTTTTTACTTTAAGTAAAAAATAAATATCATGCGAGAATTTCATTCATTTTACCGTTTTTGTGTCTTCGTACCATTTGCTCTCTTTAAGCTACCGTTTATTTCTTCTTCCTCACCAAAATTACACTAACTTTTCACAAAATTAGAGATTCAATGCTTGTCTAAATGGATCTTTGACTTTTTATTCTATTTTCGGTATTTACTTTGTTTATCGAGTCCCTTTGATTTTAAATTTTAGAATTTTAGTTTGTTGTTTTTATAAGATTTTGTCATTTTTTTCTTGGTTTATTATATTAAAATTCAACAGTCATGAAGTGACAAAATCCTTTAAAAAAATTATTAAAAATTATGCGCTGTATAAAATATTAACGACTACATTAATTAATCCGGATAACAATTCAATCCCGACTCCGCCACTAATTATTAACCGGTGTGAATCATCTGATTACAGCGCGAGAGTAGTAGACTTTTGGTTGGTGCATTACCAAGTAAAACATGGTATAGAATTCATTTTGGTTGTGTAGATCGTTTTGACCGTCATTTCTGGCTGGAAGGCTTGGATAGGTTGTTGGCACCGCATTGTTGCTTACCCAATGATTACGAGACTCGATCATTATAAATAATACACATCAATACCTTATAATTACCACAAAGCAACCCAATAATATAAACATCACGAGAAATTGAGAACCCTTTTGCGCAATTTCTCGTTCGGCCAAAACGTGGGTAGGAGGAGCCAATGTGTGATTGCAGGGTCCATCTTTGAATTGTCGGTTATAAAGTCTGGATGCGCCGCTTAAATATTTCAATACATTCCCTCTCCAACATTGCTTACATTGCTGCTCATTAACTTTAATCTATCAGGTTAACTAGGCATTATCTGGGTCATAAATCATAAAGCTAGTCCGTATGCCTGCTTAACATACACATTAGCGGTAAGCGAAAACCGTAAAATAGTGGAGTACCTCCAGATCATGCTAGTCTACTAATTAATGTAGTCGGTCCACTAAATGTGTCGGTAGATAGACAAATCTCAGGGTACTCATAAGTCCATAACCAGGCTTGCTTCACATCCAGTTCATGTGATTGTCCTTTATGCTAATGGGACTCTTACTGAAAGAGTTGTGGTACAGAAGCTCGTCCATGGAGACCATCAGCATAAACACATCAATGACTAGCAAATTCAGTTCACAATCATGTCTCTCAGGAAGGATGCAAATGAAGATGTATAATCTTGCAGTACGAGGAGGAAAGAATGTCAGCTTTATTGCTTTTGTTTTTCAGGTCTCGAGCTCTCAAAATCAGAAACTGAAATCGATGAACTGCGTGTTCCATAGATCATTTTTGGGTACCTGACCTGATCAAGGACAAGCTAAACTAGAAGAATCATGAATGATGGTGTAATGTCCTGTCAAAATGAAGTTCATTTGTATACCCTTTCTGACATAAAAAGAAATCTGTGTTGCTTTGCAATGTTATAATTGTTAATACAGATGGTATTGATCACACACTCACACAGTGCTTGAATACTTGTGTTATTGAATCAAACGAAGTTCAGGCTGTTAAATAGCCATACATGAAACAGAAAGCTAGAAATACTCTCCACGTTTCCAACAACCTGGATAACGTGAGCACCTTTGCTAAGGAATAGATCTACCCTAACAGAAACGTAATCAAACTCTATCCCCTCTATCCTATTGACTCGGGTGTTTATTAACAGAACAAAATACTGAAACAAACAGCTACACTTGGTGACATCAGCTCCAAACAGCTATCAACGTTTAACAATCACTCCCCTAAACTGAACATGCTTGATGCATTTCAGTTTATCTGCTCTGCTGACTTCACTCCAAGTGCTCCCCTGAATTTTTCGAACAGCTCCAACCTCATAGGTTTAGTCATAATATCAGCCAACTGCTCACTTGTACCACAATGCTTCATATCAATCACTTCATCTTTGGTAAGATTCCTCAGGAAATGGAACCTCACATCGATATGCTTACTCCTACCATGGAAAACTGGATTCTTTGCAAGTTTAATTGTAGAGGAGTTATCACACAGAACTTTGACACACTTACTTTGAGTACCTCCAATCTGTTTTAGTATCTGTTGCATCCAAATGCATTGACATGCACAAGAAGCAGCTGCTACATACTCCGCTTCAGTAGTTGAGAGTGTCACCACTGGCTGTTTCTTTGATGACCAAGCTACTGCTCCTCCACTTAGCATGAAAACATAACCAGAAGTACTTTTCCGATCATCCAAGTCTCCTGCATAATCACTGTCCGTATAAGCCAACATCTCATCTTTACATCCCCTTTTGTAGAAAATACCAAGCTCTGCAGTAGCTCTAATGTATCTGAGAATTCTTTTGGCTGCCATCATGTGAGACTCCATGGGATTGGCCATGAAACGACTTGTCAGACATACACTATAAGCCAAGTCAGGTCTTGTGACTGTCATGTACATCAAGCTTCCCACCACCTGTTTGAATAAGGTTGCATCTGCCTTCTTGCCATCTTCCTGTTTTGTCAGTCTATTGCTTCCTGGAACCATTGGATTCTTAACTCCATTGCAACTCTCCAATCCGAACCTCTTCAGAATTTCTTCAGCATACTTCTTTTGGCCAATATGAATGCCATTAGAGCTCTGCCGAATTTCAACTCCCAGAAAATACTTCATCTCTCCAAGATCTGTCATCTCAAATTCTCCTTTCATAGACTCTTTGAACTCTTTTACCATAATTGAATCATTACTGGTAAAAATGAGATCATCAACATAGAGACTTACAATTAGAATCTTGTTCTTCTCTTCCCTTTTGATGAATAGAGTGTGCTCATAGCTGCTTTTCTCAAATCCTTCTCTAATGAAGTAACCTTCAATTCTGCTGAACCATGCTCTTGGTGCCTGCTTTAGACCATAAAGTGCTTTCTTCAGTTTGTAAACTTTCTTTTCTTCCCCTTTGACCACATAGCCTGGAGGTTGTGCAATGTAGACATCTTCACTTAGTTCACCATGGAGAAAGGCACTTTTGACATCAAGTTGAAAGAGTGTCCATCCATTTCTTGCTGCCAAAGCGATCACCATCCGAATTGTGTCCCATCTAGCAACTGGAGCAAAAACTTCATTGTAGTCTACTCCTTTCTCTTGTGCATAGCCTTTAGCCACAAGCCGAGCTTTACACTTGTCTATTTCACCGTTCTCATTCAATTTGGTCTTATAGACCCACTTCACTCCAATTACTTTGATCTCTTCTGGTGCATCAACCAGCTCCCACGTCTCATTCTTTAAAATGGCATCAATCTCCATGTCCATTGCATCCCTCCATCTTTTCATTTTCACTGCTTCTTCATAATAAATAGGATCATCAGAAGCCATAAACAAGATTAAGTTATGTACCTCATTCTCTTCTTCTGAGAGTCCTTCTCCACTTGTATAGTCTTGAAGATAAGTTGGAGGTCGACTGATCCTTCTTTCGGGCAATGTAGAAGTTGTGGCACCACTGTGATCTGATTCTCCTCCTTCTTCACCTTCACTCTCTTCATCACTTGAGGCATATGTGTCTTCATCAACTTCTCCCCAATCAAGTATGTTATTTTTAATTTCTTCTTCTGTCCTTCTCCAATCCCAGCTTCTCTCTTCCTCAAACACAACATCTCTACTGATTATCACCTTCTTGGTTATCGGATTGACCATTTTGTACCCTTTGGACTCTTCACTATACCCTAACATCACACATCTTTGACTCCTGGCATCCAGCTTCAACCTCTTCGCATCTGGTACATGCACATTTCCTATGCATCCGAACACTCGAAAATGATCAACATTAGGCTTGACTCCACTCCAGCATTCTTCAGGTGTTTTGTTTTTTACAGCTGAAGTTGGACTGCGGTTGAGGATGTGGCACGTCCACTTCACGGCTTCTGGCCAGAACTGAGTAGGCATCTCCTTTTCTTCTAGCAAGCATCTTACCATGTTGAGAATGGTACGATTTTTGCGTTCTGCAACCCCGTTTTGTTGTGGGGTGTAGGCTGTCGTCAACTGCCTCTTAATGCCTTCAAGTCTACAAAACTCTGTGAATTCCTTGGAAGTAAACTCCCCTCCTCTATCTGTTCTTAACCCACAGATAGATAGACCAGACTCCTTTTCTACGACATTTTTAAAGCTTTTGAATGTTGTGAAGGCTTCACTCTTCTCATTTAGAAAATAAACCCAAAGCTTGCGGCTCAGGTCATTAATAAAGGTTAACAAGTACCTTTTGTTGCCATGTGATTCTGGAGTGATGGGTCCGCAGATGTCTGAATGTATCAGCTGCAGCTGTTGTGTTGCTCTCCATTTGCTTTTCTTTGGAATGATCTCCCGGTGCTGTTTCCCTTTCATGCAGCTTGTGCACACATTTGTTGGCACCTGAAATTTGGGAAGTCCTCGAACAAGCTCCTTTTGTTGCAGCAATTTCATGCTTGTGATGCTCAAATGACCATATCTCTTATGCCACAGCTCACCAATATCATCACACTTCACATTTAGACATGTAGATGAAGCATGCAGTACAACATTAGCCAGTACTACAAACATCCTATTTGATGTCATCTGTGTGTGCATGATTAGTCCCCTTCTAGGATGGTATACTCTACATTCTCCATTTTGTATTAGGATAGCTAAACCCTTTTCTTGCAACTGACCCATACTCAGCAGGTTGTTTTTCAATTCAGGAACATAGTAGACTTCTGATATTACCTGAACTGCACCTTCTACTTCAATCTTGATGTTACCCTTTCCTTCCACTGGCATTCTGAGATTGTTCCCAAGTTTTACTGAGTGACTGAATTGCTCATCTAGTTCCATAAACCACTGCTTATTTCCTGTCATATGGTTAGAGCAACCGGAATCAAGAAACCATACTACCTCCTTTTTTGAATTGCTGAGCTCAACATGGGTCATCAACAGAAGTTCTTCCTCCTCATCCATCTCTGCATAATTTGCCCTTTTCTCCCAATCAGGACACTCGTATTGAAAGTGTCCCATCTTGTGACATTTGAAGCATTCAACCGTAGCTTTGTTGAACGTCTGTCTGCCTCGTCCTCTACCTCGTCCTCCTCTATTCATGCTTCTACCTCTTCCTCTGCTTGATCTCTCATCATAGGCCACCTTCAGCACATGCTCCTCTTCTTGGTGTCCCTGCATCCTTTGTTCATGTACAAGCAGACTTCCATGCAGCTCATCAATGCTTAAGACACTTAAATCATTTGACTCCTCTATTGAACAGACAACATAGTTGAATTTAGAGGTCAATGATCTAAGTATCTTACTGACCACTGTGCTTTGTTCCATCACCTCACCATTTGTCTTCATCTTGTTAACCACAGTTAGAGTTCGCCCCAAGAAACTGTCTACTTTCTCTCCTTCTTTCATAACCAGTAGCTCAAACTCCTTCCTCAAGGCTTGGAGCTGTGCTCTTCTCACCTTCGTGGACCCTTGATACTTCTGTTTCATTGAGTCCCAAATAGCCTTCGATGTTCTCTTGTCAAGGATTGTCTCCAGTATTTCCCTGTCGATGGCTTGAAACAGGAAATTCTTCACTTTCAGATCCTTGAGTCTAGCCTCCTCCACGCTCTTTCTCTGTACCTCGCTTGCTGGTGCGTTTCCAACTGCCAGTGCTGGAATTCCCTCGTCCACCAAGTTCCACATCTCCTTGCTCCTGAGGAAATTTTCCATTGTCATTGACCAGTAATCATAATGGCCATCGAATCTTGGAATGGATGGTTGCACAAACTTCTCTGAGGTTGACATTTGATCTCTCTGTGTTTACTCACTCTCTCACACACTCTCTGTGTTTACTCACACTCTTCAGGCCCCTTTCGGAGCTCTGATACCAATTGTTAATACAGATGGTATTGATCACACACTCACACAGTGCTTGAATACTTGTGTTATTGAATCAAACGAAGTTCAGGCTGTTAAATAGCCATACATGAAACAGAAAGCTAGAAATACTCTCCACGTTTCCAACAACCTGGATAACGTGAGCACCTTTGCTAAGGAATAGATCTACCCTAACAGAAACGTAATCAAACTCTATCCCCTCTATCCTATTGACTCGGGTGTTTATTAACAGAACAAAATACTGAAACAAACAGCTACACTTGGTGACATCAGCTCCAAACAGCTATCAACGTTTAACAATAATACACCTGTTCCACAAACCTGGAGCATCTGAAAAAATTCTACCTGAGGCTTCATATCCTTAGAAGCCCTTAATTCGTTTACTGTCAATCAGAGGGAATCATCAGAGAGTATTAACCGAGATAGAGCACCTGTGCTTAGCCCTAGAAACTTTGAGGCCTCTGAGACAGATCCATCAACTGCATATATGAGATCCAAGAGGGCTTGCATTCCGAAAACGAATATAGAATTGTTTGGACCGATTTGACTACCAATATCTGATGTTCTGATGGTAGATGATTTGGGAAGAATATGCAGAAGCTCCCGAGGAGGAGAGTAATTTTCGAGATCCACAGGGCTCCTGACTTTGAGAGCTATAAGAGTGCATAGCTGAGTCAAGGCTGAGGCATGATTCATGTGCTGAGATCTGTCCTCAGAAGCCTGTGCAAAAATACCGGAAGGAAGGTGCTTGAGGCGTACGGCAGATTCGCGCTTATTGCGGTGCTGACCTCCTGGTCCTGATGTCTTAAAAGTCCCCATTTCGCACTGACTCATCAGTTCTTATTCCATTGATTCCAGATATCCCTTTCCGTCATTAGTGCTACTGCTGGTGCTTCCATACTTGGATCTTCGTATGAAGAAGAAGGCATTGCTGTTTCTGTCTTCTGGTAACTGTGGTTGCTGTTGAGACCACCTCCACTTACTTAAACTACTATTTCTTCGTATTTTCAAGGCTATAGATGGAGGCGTAAATGGAGATGATGTATGTAGCATAGCCTCTGCTGTCCCATTGCTTGTTTTCGAAACTCCTAATACTCTAACCCAAGAATTATACGAGTATGAACACGAATAGGATGATTTCCATAATGACCCTGTCATTGCCATTTTCAATCCCTGCTTGCCAAGTTCAACCGAAAACATCAGGGCATTGTCATATACTTCCAAAAAAGGCTCATTTTTAACAGTTTCAAACTATCTTAAACAGTCCCATTTCTCTTTCTTTACTCACTTGGGGTACACAAAAACGATAATTCAAGTCCAGCTACTCTAAAACTCTAGTTGCAATTTCATGAACCATAAACAAATGAAAACTAGTAACCATGGCTACACCAGTGTCACCCCCTCAAATGTAAGCAAAAAAGAAGAAGCACAAATTAAGTTAAAGAAATAAACCTATTGAATCATCTGCATGCCATGCCAGAACAAGCAGAAACAACCAACACCAGCCTTAAGTAAAAGCTCAACGCCTGTAGTAGTGTAATACCAACCAAAACTTCGATTGGACCAATACCCAATTCTCAAAATCTCATCATAATCAAACCCTAAATCAGAAAACCAAAACAGTCGCCCATTATTTAAACAAACAATCAAATGCCGGAATCGTCAAATTACAAGGCCGAACAAATGGAGCTGATTTTGAATCGCATCTATCTAAAAAAGGAAAAATGAATAAGAAACCGATAGTGAAACTTACCTAATACCTGGAGAGTGGAGCAATAGCAAGAAGAATTGAAACCAAAGCTGAAGAGTGAAGAACGAAGAACGAAGACGAGCGACTCGAGAATGGCTGGGATTGCAGAATGAAAGAAAGGTGAAGGTGGGCCTTGGAGTTGAGCCCAAATCGGCCCACTTACCGATGAACGGGGCAAACGGTGTCGTTTGAGTTGTCTTTGCTCGAGTCAGTTGCATGTGGCTCAGTGTGTGAGCGAGTGTGAGTCTGTTAATGGCTTAAAAGCTTGTTAAAGATCTGAAGGATTTACAGAAACAAAAGCACACACAGTTTGAAAATGGAGTACAGGAAGCTCAAAGATCAGGTATTTCCTTCATAACAATATCGAATTTCGTCCATCAAAGCTCAAACTCTGGGAGCTTATGATTTCAATCCGATCAAAATTGTAGGATGAAGATGAAACTACATCTGCCGACGACATCGAAAACTTGCGGGGAAAGCCACTCTCTGTTGGTATAGCTTCAAATCCGGTTTCTATTTTTATATCAATTCGTAGAAATCTCACTCTAATAACTTGGAATATTGATGCTTGATTTTTGTGTGTGATAATCTGAATAATGTAGCGACCAGTTTCGGAGGGAGCCCTGTGGAACGAACCAAATGGAAGCGAAAGTATGGAAATTTATAGTAAAGGCATAAAATTTGGTAGTCATATAAAATGCAGTTTTGTTTTTCTGATTTGGTGGTGGGTTTTTTTTTCTTGGGTGGAATTGAAATAGGTCAATGGTGACCCTGGCTCTGACTTTTCTTACGAGTTCGCAAGCGATATTGATTGTATGGTCGAAGCGAGCTGGGAAGTATGAGTATAGTGTTACCACTGCTAATTTCTCGGTGAGGACTGCGCAAGTTGCATTCCACATCATTACCCTTTAAAAGTTACATTGTTTCATGTTAATTTGTTGGTGACATAAAATTGGTTGTGTTTTGGGAAGTAGGTGGAGGCTTTGAAATGTGCATTGTCACTTGCTGCTTTGGCACGGATCTGGAGTAATGAAGGTGTTACCGAAGATAACAGGTCTCTCTTATAACTGGTGCAATGCTGTCATTTATATTGATATCAATCATAGAGTAAAGTGTTGTGAATGGGAATATAAATTGTTTACATGAATTATGACTTGAGGGAATATTTATATGGCTTTATTATGATTATTTCTTGACAATTTTTTATATTACCTGCATGATTGACTAGGCTGAGTACAACAATTGATGAAGTTATTGTATACCCAATTCCTGCCGCTCTTTACCTAGTCAAAAACTTACTTCAGGTTGGTCATATGTTTTTTCCTGTTTGTATGAATACGTTTACATGGTAGTTTGTAGTCAAGCACTTCATCCGGTTCTTACTTTCTGAAATGTGATTGCATAAACTTTTCATTTTCTGTGGCAGTACTATATTTTTGCATATGTCGATGCCCCTGGTTATCAGATATTGAAGAACCTGAATATAATCAGCACTGGGATTTTGTACAGAATCATACTCAAGAGAAAGTAAGACACTTTTTTTCTTTCATGTTTGGCATGTTCATTTTAGCTGATGCTCTCCACAAGGAGAACATTACTGAAGGTTCATTAAGTATAAAAAACTTATAGAGAAAATCACTTTATAGGAAAATTACTGACTAAGCTAAGCTGCTGCATACCTGATTTAGAGATGCGAAGTAATTCTTATGAACCTTAGTTTTCTACTCTATCAATGCAGGTTAAGTGAGATTCAGTGGGCAGCTTTCATAATTCTCTGTGCAGGGTGCACAACAGCACAGCTAAACCCAAGGTAATAGTGACACTACCATGTGTTTTATATCATCTTATCTGTTTGAATTTCTGCCGAGAGTGTCTCTCTGTGAACTGCTTAGTTCTTAGTTGGAATCTTGACTTCTTTTTCATAAGATTGATCCCATAGTTCTAATGAATGGATAGTGAATGGAGAACTCAACAACCTTGTACATCACTCTAAGAAATTAATCTCATCATCTAAATTACCGTCGCCTATGTTGTTTAAAAAACTATTTTGTTGTACATTGTTAACCACTTTTAGTTTGTCCTTTATTGATTTTTGTTTCTCTTTATTCAATAATTTGGCTACATGGCATTTGTTTTGCAGTTCTGATCATGTTCTTCAAACTCCATTGCAAGGTTGGGTGATGGCCATTGTGAGTTTTCTGCCTCTTTTCTTAATATGGAAATTCTTCTGTAGATTTTTCGCCATAAGAAGGTTTTAGAGCTTGCAAAGTTCTTGATTGTGATCCTAAAATTGTAATTCTTTTGCAGGTCATGGCACTTCTAAGTGGTTTTGCTGGAGTATACACCGAGGTGAATATTTAAGTTGACAGACTGTTTTTCAACTCATGTTAAAGTATCATAATGGTCAAATTACTTTCTCAGCATACTTGACTTGAGAAATTTGGGGCAAAAATTGGTATTAAAATGCTTTTAGAAAATTGAGCTTGATGATATGCAGCACCTAGCAAATATATTTTCAGTTTTGTGATTGGTCTAGATATCAAGATCGTGTATGTTTAATTGTACATTTGATATTGACAGGCCATCATTAAAAAGCGGCCTTCAAGGAATATAAATGTGCAGAACTTCTGGTTGTACGTTTTTGGAATGATCTTCAATGCTGCTGCTATAGTTATTCAAGATTTTGATGCAGTGGTGAGCAAGTATGTAAATACTCTTTCTATCTATGATACCCCCATTTTCTGCCTACTAGATGCTAGAGTTATACATGGTTTCCAATTGAATTTGATACTCATTTTTCTGTATTTAGGGGATTCTTTCATGGGTACTCGTTTATAACTGTGCTCATGATTCTCAACCATGCACTGAGGTAACTAGCATTTTATTTGGCATCAGTATCTCAATGAATCCAATGATTTAATGGTTTTGATAATGGATTAGTTTTCCTCATTTGTGTTTCTATTCAAGTTGCTTATATTTGCTAAATTTGCAGTGGCATTGCGGTGTCTATGGTTATGAAGTATGCTGACAATATTGTGAAGGTAAGATGGCAATTCTTTTTTTCTTTTGTCAAACCTTCACTAGCATACTTGCCTGCATCTCTGTGATTTTCTACAGTCATCCCCCATATATAATTATTATATTCTTTCTTCAGTTTGATATAACGACATTAGGGGTGTTGTGGTGTATACATTTCATAAATTCTCTATTCCTCTGAAAGATCTTAATCAGGGGTTGGTAGCTTCCATGCCCTGTTATTATGTTAAGGCTTGTCAAGTGTTAATTTCTTTTCTTATTTCCCATGTACGCTAGTTGTGGGGCATTAATTTTCCAACCCCTATGCATTTAGCATATGAGGTTTTCTAAAATTGATAGAAGTTTGTTGGAATCACAAGCTGTTAGCCTTCTGCCCTTTGAGGATATACCAATCTTAATTTAGCTACTTTCTGCAGGTGTATTCTACTTCAGTAGCAATGCTTCTTACAGCTGTTGTTTCTGTATTCCTATTTGGCTTTCATCTATCCCTTGCCTTCTTCCTTGGCTCAATGTAAGTTTCTCTGCTACAAGATTATGTACAACCAAGTTCTATTCAGCCATCCTTATGATGTATTCAAGGAGTGGCTGTGGTTAATTCATACCTTCTGTTTGCAGTGTTGTTTCAGTATCTGTATATCTGCACTCAATTGGGAAGGTGCGATAGTCATGACATCTTGCCATCTCCACCTGATTCTGCTGTTTCTGTAAAGGCTGCCACCTCAATTTTTGTTGTCTTCATCAAAGTTCTCTAAAGATATATCATACGTCGATTAGGTACAAGGATCATAGAATTGTACTGTAATTTGCAAGTCCATTCAATTTATATTAATAACAATTCAGGCAGTACTTGTTTTTAGTTGCTTAAAGTTTGTAGAATTCGCTGATATTAACTAAAGTTATTCTGATTTATCGAGTATTTCCATATGTAAAAGTGTAAAACATGCCTTGGCTGCTTGTTCAAGAGCTAGAAGGGTCAGAACTAGGGATGCCTAGTTAGTTTTTCTGGGCGAGTTTGCCTCCAGTGTAAAAAAGATGTAAAACATGCATCTGGTGATTCCTTCATTACTTCTGAGTTCTTCGTGGTTTGTAACTTGGCCCAACAGTTGATTAAATTGTACATTCTATAGCCGGTTTTCCATCACAAATTTCCGATCTTGGAATACCTGTTTGATCCACGATGAACTCTGTCGAATAATTAATGCCTCTGGCAGCAGAACTACCTTTCTGGTAATTCTCATCCATGAGTAAAATCATATGTTTTGGATCCAGTATATCCTTAAACAATGAGAATGCTTGAGACACTTCATATACAATACAACAACAAAGGCTTGACGCGCGCGAAAAAAGAGAGAGTGCAAAATACACTTTGTCGACTAAGGCATATGCGCGCGTCAGTCCGGCAGAATGGCTCTAGGCTCCGGAGTTTTTGTGCTGGCGACGCGTTTCGGCGGAGGTGGTAGGTGCGTGGGGTCGCAACTCTCTTCTCAGTGGCGGACGGGATTGGGTCAGCAGTGAGCAGTTGAAGGAGATGCACAGATCTGGGTATGTCGGAGGTGCTCATTGGTTGCTGGTGCACTTCCAATCGTGGGCTGTTTGCAGTCGACAGGGAGGAGTATTGGCCGCGTTTCAAATGAAAGTTGCGGCGGTGTTGCTAGGGCAGTTTGTGTGTGGCGTTCCTACTACTGTTGATGCTAGGTCAGGTCTTAGATGAGCTTGGGAGGTATTCCTAGTTCCAGAATGTTTTTATTTCTATTGCTTTTGTCGACGATCTCTTGCATCGCAGATTGGTTTACACCATTTGTGATTTTTCTACTGGCTATGTCCAGTTCATACACCTATTGTGGTGTCGCTCTTAGGCTTCGTCCACAGCATTTACACCCGAGGTGCGGGTTGCTCTGGTTCCGTCCAGTTTTAGGTTCGGATAATTTACATCTTTTCATATCGTTAATTAGCCGATTCCACAATAGATTAGTTCTTTTTACCCCTAACCTCAATGAAATGTTAGAATTTGGCGAGGGTACTTATGGTTGTCACCTAAAAGTACTTGTTACATGTTGGTGCAAGCATCTTACCTTGACGATTATGGGAGCTTGCGCATGGGTTCTATACCCCTCATTTTCCATCGGTTCTGGTTACATTCTTGTTTTTGTTGGTGTCATTTGATTGGGATCTTTAGTCTCGGTTGGCAGCTTAGGTTTCTCCTCAATTTCGGTGGTAGTGGAGCAACATGAGCACTGTTGCTGGTATTGTTACTGGTGTTGGTAATCAATGGTTGTGTGAGCTGAGATTGTTTCGGCGTCTTCTCAGAATGTATTCCTTGGATTAGACTCTTATGTCGCTTCTCTTGGTGATCTGTGCACGACAATTTTTGGTTGTGCAATATTATGAGGGCAGCGATAGTAGTTGTTTAGTTTTAGGTTATTTTCCTCTTTCTTTTAGGGTTTGTTGCTCTCTTTGTCTTAACCGTCTGTGGTTCAAGTTTAAGGTGTAATTTTCCTATGTATCTTGTATTTAGGGTTGTTGGGGCTCTCGCTCGGTGTAGTTTTCCCCTCCGAGTTTTTTATTGAAATTACTCCTTTGATCAAAAACATAAGAGAATGCTTGAGACAAAAGCCTGCCAAAAAGAACCAACCGTAAAGCCTCGGTATTGTAGAAAACAATTCTACCACTTCACTTGTAAGCAATCCCATTACCATCAAATCAAACACTATATAAGACCATTCATTCCGTCCTTCAAATTCATCAATTCATTCCTCTCTTTCTCTCTTTGCTGAGCACCAATGGCTTTCTCTTCATTTTCTAAGATCTCCCTTCTGCTCTTCATTGTGCCTTGCTTCATAGGAACTGACTGTTTAGCTCATGATTTCTCGATCGTCGGCTACTCACCTGAGCACTTGTCTTCCATGGACAAGTTCATTGAGCTCTTCGAGTCATGGATATTAAAACATGGCAAGATTTACCACGACATGGAGGAGAAGCTCCACAGGTTTGAGATTTTCAGAGACAATGTGAAGCACATAGATGAAAGGAACAAGAAGCTTGATGTCGACAGCTATTGGCTCGGGCTGAATGAGTTTGCTGACATGAGCCATGAAGAGTTCAAGAGCAAGTACTTGGGACTAAAAGGTGAATCCCCAAGGAGAGACTCTTCTGAGGAGAACTTCAGTTATCGTGATATCGACGTAGAGGCATTGCCCAAGTCTGTGGACTGGAGAAAGAAAGGAGCCGTTACTCCAGTCAAGAATCAAGGATCATGTGGTATGAGCCGAAACTCAAACATTATATACTGCAGTGTGATTCACAATCCGACAACATGTCAAATATTAGCGAGCATTACTAATGAACAAAGATGACAATGCAGGTAGCTGTTGGGCATTTTCTACAGTTGCTGCTGTTGAAGGCATCAACCAGATTGTAACAGGAAACCTGACATCACTATCCGAACAGCAACTGATCGACTGTGACAAATCATTCAACAATGGCTGCAATGGTGGTCTGATGGATTATGCTTTTCAATTCATCATGGAAAATGGTGGTCTTCACCAGGAGGAGGAATACCCCTATATCATGGATGAAGGGACTTGTGAGGAATCCAGGGTAATATTATCTAGGGTCACTCCGATCAAACTTAGCTTTCAGTAAACCATGGCTAGCTGTTAACATTCGGTTTAATAATCTTCAGGGATCGTTGGAGGTGGTGACTATATCTGGTTACCAAGATGTGCCAAAAAACAATGAACAAGGTCTCCTCAAGGCACTGGCTCACCAGCCTGTTAGTGTTGCTATTGAGGCATCTGACAGAGATTTCCAGTTCTACAGTGGGGTGAGCATTTTTTTCTATCACACGATGGGACAGTTGTTGTGTTACTCATCTATCTTAATGCCTACAATACAGGTAGCTAAGTCTTACATGGATTTTTGGTTTTGCAGGGTGTGTTCAACGGGCGATGCGGAACTGAGCTGGATCATGGTGTAGCAGCAGTTGGCTATGGGACATCAAAGGGGTTAGACTACATCATTGTCAAGAATTCATGGGGACCAAAGTGGGGAGAGAAGGGATACATAAGGATGAAAAGAAACACAGGAAAGCCTGAAGGAATCTGTGGCATCAACAAAATGGCTTCATATCCCACCAAGAACTAATCAACTAACATCATGAAACAATTCTATATCCTTAACCTTTCTTGCTTTGTTTGTTACTTCCACAAAGATGTATTTTTAATTTGTGTGAGTTTTCCCTTCAAGTTGATCAATAACATATATGGCTAATGGATTCATGAACCATAGCACATTTCTATTTCATCCCAAGTTACTGTTTTAGCCAAGACGTGGTTTGCAAGTATATTTCATAATGAACAGTAGTTCATCAATAACATGCCAATTCTTGCAAACGTCACAACACATGAGCACTCTGAAACACCAAAAGAGAACCACGTGTGAATTTTCATTTGGATACGTCTATTCACACCTCCAAAAGAAAAATAATTAGGTCCAAATGAGTTTAGACCAATTTTGTACAAACTCCTTCATTTTATACACTTTTCGATTTGTAATTTGATACCACTTAGTGTATAGTTTACATATTAAGGATCATGCACACAAAAATTCAATCAAACTAAAGATCGTTTGGTCATCCAATTTTGTAAAACAAATTAACGGTCTTTATTGTAATGCTAAAATTCATTATAACCATTCATTTATTTAACAAGATCGGATACTAAAATGATCTCTAATTTGATTTATTTTTTGAAGAGTTGATTATTAACCAATAATCTATAGAATGAGTGTCTCAAATTTGGAATAACAAACTAGTATATGCACAAATGATATAGTTTGGACAAAATTGGTCCAAACTCATTTGGACCCAAGTATTGTTCCCTCCAAAATCGCTACTTGGACCTTCTAAATATTTTACCACTAATCTTACGATTTTACCCTTTGTTTTTTCTTTTCTCACCTCCAAAATTTCCTATAATCGTCTCAAAATTACTTTGAACATATCATGATTCTCATGATGAACAGATCTTAGAATTATTTTGACTATTTTCGCGATCGATTTGCAATTTCATTATGTGATGAACAGTTGGCGCAAGAGAGTAATCAAATCGGATCTATCATTGGTCTCACTATATATATAGATTCATCAACATAACAAGTCGATCTGGAAAACGTGAAAGAGATATTTGCATTAATAATATATCAAAAGTAAGAAACATTTGGTGTCCATCCCAAGTTCCAACTCATGGAATCATAAAATCCTACCTTCGGTAACCTATTATAGACTCATTCTTATACTTATATGTCAACTGAAAAATTGATTTGATACTGAAGTTTTCATCATATAGGACTTCTTCGTGATTAAGAAAAGTGGACTTGGGAAACAAAACACAACCTAATATCTTTAGTACCAGATGATAATGAACGACCAGAAAATCGAGAGAGAGAGAGAGAGAGAGAGAGAGAGAGCACTTTTGTTAAGGAAAATAAGCAAGTTCGATATGAACAATTGTATGGAGTTTTTTGAATTAGGGTTCAAATTAGAATATTAAAAGTTCAAAAATCTTTAGAAGTGTAATTAGAATATTGAAAGGTCACATACATAAGATCTTCCAGTTGCTACACGCCTAACTTCATGTACTGTGACTTGGAACAAAATTGGCCAGGTGTATTACACACAAGAATCATCATATTTTCAACTCAAAACTTCATTGTACTTGAAGACGCAGTCGTATAACCGTCCACCCAGAAACTGGGCAACCTCTGGATGTTTCACCTGTGATGTTGGAAGGCAAGAGGGAAATAGAATTTGCACAAGATTAAAATCATTGCTTCAAAAGAAATGCTCGTCCACAGAATTAGCAATAGAAGCGATGAGATGTTACCATTCCAATCTTCAGGGAATCACACTTGAACTGGGCATAAAGATTTGCCTCTATTGCACGACCCTGTCAAAAGTCACAGAAGATAGATGAGGACAATGGAGACTGTTGAAGAATTATGTTCTGTTTCCGTTTTAGTTAGCCAACAGGTTTAGTTCTTCTAGTTTGGTTTCTTAGCTTTCCTAGTTTAGTTAGAATTGCAGTAATCAAGACAAGTTGACTTTGTAACTTGCCTTTCTGCTTTCTACTTTATACTGCTGTACTTCTCCTAGTTTTTTTTTGCTTTACTAGCTGTTCGACTACTAAAAGCTGTTAGCAACATTGTCTTTGTATATATACATGTATGTTCTGTATAGCAAAATATACAAGAAATCCAGTTTCTCTTCCCATACGTTTATGTTGCTTCATGATATCAATTTCTACATGGTATCAGAGCAGGTCGATTAAATCGCCTGCTTCTGTTCACCACAACTCCCTACTGGATTGTAATCTTTAATCCAATTGCATCATGGCTGATTCCATAATATCAAACATGAACAACTCTTCCAATTCCGCTGTTACACACTCTGATACTGATATCAATACCAATCAGCGTTTAACATCAACATTGTTTGATGGTGTTAACTTCCACTCATGGTCTAGAGATATCACCCTTGCTCTAGGAGGAAAGTCCAGATTAGGATACATTAATGGCTCCATCGAGGTACCTGAACCTCTATTTAAAGGATACGACTCATGGCTTGCAAAAGATCATCAAGTCAAGTCCTGGCTTTACAACTCCATGGTGCCTCATATTGCTCAAATTTTCAACTACTCAGAATCTGCTGCTGCTCTTTGGAAGGCAGAAAAAGAGATGTATGGAAATTTGAACAATGCAGCTAGAGTGTTCCAACTTCAAAAGGAGATTGTTGACTTGCAACAAGATGAGAAACCCTTCTCTGTGCACCTAGGAGCTCTCACCACCTTATGGAATGAACTAAATCAATTCAGGCCCTACACTATAGATCTCATCATCCTACACAAGCGTGCAGAGGAAGACAGAATCTTTCAACTCCTTGCAAGCTTGAACTCCGACTATGAAGATCTAAGAAGTATCATTCTCATGAGTGTCATACTTCCCTCTTATACCAGTGTGTGTGCCACTATTCAACAAGAGGAAACAAGAAGAAAAGTCATGAACTTGGAGGTAAAAATCACCAATCCCGAGGTGAGAGCTTGTGTATCAAATTATCAACATGAGCCAAGGAGTTACAAGGGAAAGAAGCAGAACTTGCTTTGTGATCACTGTGGATCCACTACTCATGCTGTTGAAACCTGCTGGAGCCTACATCCAGAACTCAAAGCAAAATTCAAAAGAGAAAGGGAGATGAGAAATAAGGCAAAGATAAATTTCACTGAAGGGTACAAGGCAAATATGGCATCCTCCTCACCTCAGCCTGAGATGATTGACTTCACTACAAATCCCTCAGCACTCATAAATGAGTTTGCTAAGTTCTTACAACAGAAGCAACGAGGCAATGAGGCTAGTTTCTCATCAGGAAACCATTCAGCTATGCTAAGTCAGTTTGCAGGGTTCTTGGCTGATGCTAATCATCACTCTAACTCTAATAAAGCAGGTATTCTAAATGCATTCTCTACTGCTTTGGATATGAGTGATAAATTTGATTGTTGGATTGTGGACTCTGGAGCAATTGATCACATGACTAACCAGGTGGATAACCTAAAATACTTTGAGAAATCCAACTCCACTGTGTCTGTTGCTAATGGAAAAGGGGCCGATGTTAGTGGAAAAGGAAAAATTAGGATTTTGTCAAACACCATTGAGTCCAGTGTTCTGTTTGTACCATCTTTCCCTTTCAAATTATTATTAGTTGGTCAAATTACAACCCTGCTGCAATGCTTTGTCATCTTCACTCCTGATAAAGTATTTTTTCAGGATATCATCACCAAGAAGATGATTGGTGAAGGGTTATTTAGAAATGGACTTTACTACTTCCTCATGAAGCCTACTGCATCCAATGGCTTTCAAGTCAGTTCCAGTCCAATTTCAGACCTCTCTCTTTGGCACAGAAGACTTGCTCATCCTTCTGACAAAGTTCTATCCTTTTTATTTCCAAACTCCTGTCCTGACAACAATCACTGTGATGTATGTCAGTATTCCAAGTCTACCAGACTGCCTTTTGCTCAATCTTTGTCTAGAGCTAGTCATCCATTTGAAATCATTCATTCAGACAATTGGGGACCTGTCTTGAAATCTGTAGATGAATTCAAATATTTTGTAACTTTTGTTGATGATTTTACAAGGATTACTTGGTTATATGTCATGAAATCCAAACATGAGTTGTTTGATATGTTCTGTGACTTCCATAATTTAGTCAAAACTCATTTTTCCTCAAAAATTCAGACCTTGAGATCAGATAATGGATCTGAGTATCTTTCAATCAAGATGAAAAACTTTCTAAGTATTAATGGAGTGTTCCATCAGACCAGCTGTGTTAGGACTCCTCAGCAAAATGGAGTTGCTGAGAGGAAAAATAAGGATATTCTTGAGAAAGCTAGAGCCCTACTGTTTCAGATGAATGTTCCCAAGATATACTGGTCATATGTTGTTCTATCTACTGCTTACTTAATTAACAGACTACCTAGTAGAGTATTAGGGTTTAAGTCTCCAATGGAGGTTCTGAAGGGCAAGAAAATTGATCTTTCTCATCTCATAACCTTTGGCTGCACTTGTTATGTTCATGTACAGTCCAACAAGAGAGACAAATTGGAACCTAGAGCAATTCAATGCATGTTCTTAAGATATGCCTCCACACAAAAGGGCTACAGATGTTACAACTATACTACTAAGAAGGTCATTGTCTCAAGGGATGTCAGATTTAATGAAGGTCTGTCATATTTCAGTACACAAGATGGAATCAGCAGAAAGAAGGAGTCATATGATGATTTAACCTCAGCCATTGAAATGCATGTGTGTGAGAGCTACAACCCTGTTGCTACAGGAATCCTAGGTTTTGCAGTTCCTACAGTTACAGATACTGTTGAGATACATCAAGATTCTGAGTCTCCAGAATTCAATACAGTTGATCCTGAAATTCATGCTGAAGATAATCTTGATATTTTCAATACTGTTGATATTGAAGAGAATTTCTGTATTGTTGAAAATGCAGAAACTGATGTTGATGTTCATGATCAACGTTATCCTAGTCGAAACAGGAAAATGCCTGCTAAACTAAATAACTATGTGCTCATGACCTCTAAGCACTCTATGGCTAACTATTGCTCCTTCAAAAAATTCTCTCTCAACCATACTGCTTTTTTGAACAGTCTAGATGATGCCTCGGAGCCTCAATCGTTTGAAGAAGCAAATTCTCATCCAGAGTGGAGAGGTGCAATAAATGATGAACTGACAGCTCTTCCCAGCAATAACACCTGGACAATGGTTGAATTACCTCCTGGAAAAAGGGCAGTTGGCTGCAGATGGATATTCAAACATAAATTTCACTCTGATGGTAAGATCGAGAGGAAGAATGCACGTTTAGTTGCTAAAGGATTCATAGAGACCTATGGTATAGACTACAAGGAAACTTTTGCACCAGTTGCAAAAATGAGCACAGTTCGTGTCCTTCTGTCAGTTGCAGTTAACAAAGTTTGGAGTTTACACCAAATGGATGTAAAAAAATGCATTTTTACATGGTGAGTTAGAAGAAGAAGTTTACATGAAGTTGCCTCCTGGTCTCACAGAATCAGAAAATCCTAGCAAGGTCTGCAGACTGCATAAGGCTATCTATGGCTTAAAACAATCACCTCGTGCGTGGTACGCTAAGTTAAGTTCAGTACTAGAGAAAATGAAGTTCTCAAGAAGCAATGCTGACTCTTCTCTATTTGTCAAGAATGGAATTCAAGGTAAATTAGTTGTACTGATCTATGTTGATGATCTGATTATAACTGGTGAAAACTTGGCAGAAATATCAGCTTTGAAACTTGCCTTGCATAAATTTTTTGCAATCAAGGACCTTGGCAATCTGAAGTACTTTCTTGGAATAGAAATGATATCATCTCACAAAGGTTTATTTCTAAACCAAAGAAAATATATTCTTGATCTCTTAAAGGAAGCAAATATGTTGGATTGCAAACCGGCAAACAGTCCCTTATGTAGCAAGTATTATATCAGTTCTGAAGCATCTCCACTTTCAAATATCAGTCACTATCAAAGGTTAGTTGGAAAACTAATATACCTCACTATCACTAGACCTGATATTTCTTATAGTGTTAGCATTGTAAGTCGATTCATGCATGCTCCAACTATAGAGCACCTGAGCATTGTTAGAAGAATACTGAGATACTTGAAAGGTTCTGTTGGTAGAGGCTTGTTGTTTAAGCCTAATGGAGGTACTGATCTGGTTGGCTATGTTGATGTTGATTGGGCTGGAAACTCATTAGACAGAAAGAGTACCACTGGTTTCTGTACCCTGGTTGGTGGTAACCTTGTTATTTGGAAAAGTAAAAAAGCAAACTGTTGTTGCTAGATCTAGTGCCGAAGCTGCCTGTGAATTAATCTGGCTTAAAGGGTTGCTCGAGGATCTTGGCTTCAAAAATTCTCATCATGTGTCTCTTCACTGTGACAATCAAACTGCTATGCATATTGCCTCTAATCCAGTGTTTCATGAAAGAACAAAACACATTGAAGTTGATTGCCATTACATCTGAAATCAAGTACAGGACAAGGTTATTCAAACCATCTATACACGTAGTCAAAATCAATTGGCAGATATCTTCACCAAAGCATTACCTACTCACTCGTTATTGCAAATTCTATCCAAGCTTGGTTCCATCAATCTTCTGGATCCAGCTTGAGGGAGGCTGTTGAAGAATTATGTTTTGTTTCCCTTTTAGTTAGCCTACAGGTTTAGTTCTTCTAGTTTGGTTTCTTAGCTTTCCTAGTTTAGTTAGAATTGCAGTAATCAAGACAAGTTGACTTTGTAACTTGCCTTTCTGCTTTCTACTTTATACTGCTGTACTTCTCCTGGTTTTTTTTTTTTGCTTTACTAGTTGTTCGAGTCTGCTAATAGCTGTTAGCAACATTGTCTTTGTATATATACATGTATGTTCTGTTTAGCAAAATATACAAGAAATCCAGTTTCTCTTCCCATACGTTTATGTTGCTTCTTGATATCAATTTCTACAGAGACAACAACATTTCGAAATCTTTACAAATCCTAGTTTTTGCACACAAATCCTGCATTCTTAGCATCCATACCAAACAACTAAAAACATACTTCCTTCACTTTTTTCCGGTATGTACAAATATACATAACTTCATCTTCCACATAAAGTCGTTGGTTTGAAATTTGAATTAAGCACCTATGCTAGTAGAAGGGAGTTCAGGATTTTACCATCCCTTCCAAGATAACTAGGTCTGCATCACTGGCCAGGTAGGCAAGCTCTTGTGAAACATTTGCAAGATGGATAACCTATGATGAATTAAGCAACCAAAAATGCTACTTTTAGATAGTTCTTCAATAATGCCAAAACAGTCACACACCAAATCATTCTTACAACAAACAAGAAAAGACAAAATTCATCAAATGGTCATTAATCTTTACCAAAAACGACAATTTGGTAACTATCGAATGACATATGTCAAAATGGTCACTCAACTTCATCTTCCATCTATTAATTCTGTCACCCAGTCTATTTTAGACGTTAGATATACGACTCTTATAAGGGTAAATTTATCTTTTTATTCATAACTTCTTTTATTTACAAGGAAAAATAACTATAATGATCACTCAAGTTTGTCACAATCGACAATTTGATCACTGAAGTTTAGAAAATATCAAAAAGGTCGCTTAACTTTAACTTTGTCTATCAAATTGATCACTTTGCCCATCTTGGATGTCAATTTTTCTTATTTTATAGTGGTTTTCATACTTCTCCCACTTATGCTAAGTGCATTTTTCTCATAATCCTATATATATAAGCAAAATATTTGACAAATTAGAATGTTTCGATAGACAAAGTGATCAAATTGATAGACAAAGTTAAAGTTCAATAATCTTTTTGATATATTTTAAAACAAAGTGATCTTATTTAGTGATCATTTGGGTCATAGAGAGAGAGAGAGAGAGATGTTTATTTTTCATATTTACAATAATACCATTATAAACATCTCTCTCTTTCAGCTCTATACCCAAATGTGGGTCATGAGCCCATATACCCACATCCAATCCTAGACTCAGCTCTACTCCGGTCGGCTCACCAACTCTGACGCCTCCAAATCTCCCTTAAAAGACCCAAACTAACCTCAGATGATTCATCTGAGGGCAATGTGCTCCTCACCGCTCTAATTACAGATCTCTGCGTCAAACGGGTCTTATCCCGAACCTATACCACCGAAAATTGAGAATCAAGCTATTCACCCAAACTAAATCCGACATCAATTTCCGCGCGGACGTCCTCCAGCCGCCACCAGCTCGCTCATGCCAGCTGCCCTCGTGGATTCCACAACTCCTAGATCCAGCGTTGCACCATCAGCTTCGTTGGGCTCGTATCTCAAGAGACGTCGACCGTTGAAGGCCAGACGTCGTGAAGCGCCGATGGTGCACAGTAGCCTCACGGCAACACTTGGGTTGTGAATACTCGAAGTTGGGGACGAATAGAAAATTTCTAGTTGTGCACAGCAACCAAGCGCGACATCTTCTTATCAATGCTTTGTGCCTCCAATCGACCCTCCATGATTGAGCTCAGGGCAGTTTCTGTGCTTTTCACGCTGGTGGTGAATGACAACAAGCTCGGGATCGTGGAGGACGCCCCGACGATGATTGCCTAGGTGGCCTGGTGCGAGGAGAGTGGCGGGGTTTTCCGGAGTTCGTCGAACGCCAGCGTGACCAACATCATCTGCTTTGAATTATCCCAAGGTCGGGTGCCGAGATAGGATCTGGACGCATCCCATGGCCGTGATCTCGCCGCGCCAACGAACTCGAGATCTAGTCGCACATATAACTCATTTATTAGCCCGTTAAAATTAATAAATGAAATTTTCACTTTTTTTTCAAAATGAGGATAAAAAGACAAAAATACTCCTAAAAATAAATAGAATATTCTTTTTTTAACGGACGTTTAAGCTTGAATGGCTAATTTGAGAATGAAATGTTAGCGAAAGTGACCATTTTGATATATGTCATTCTATAGTTACCAAACTGTCGTTTTGGACAAAAATTAATGACCATTTATATAATTTTGCTAACAAGAAATTCCAATTCCTTACCGGAAAATCAATACTAGAATTGGCAATCAAAAGATTTGTAGTATCAACGCCCCTGAGCTTCCCATGGCTATCCTTCAGCAGGACATAATGGCACTTATAATGTCAGAGTCAACCAAGATTTTGCATACAAAATATTCTATCGTATGGATATTACCTTTGCCAAAATCTCGATGAGTTCATGGTAGGTTACATTATTAGTTGCACGAAATAATTTATATTCTTTGGATTGATGGATTTGCTTCTAATAGTTTTTTATTTATAAACATTTTTTACGGGTAACGGGTAGATACGAATACCCTAATATCCAATGGATACGGAGACAGGTAATACCCAATATAATATTACGGATATCGGGTCGGGTACGAGTACGAGTACAGAATATGGACTTGGGTATGAATACGGTATTTTGATATTCGTACCCTACCCTACCCATTGCCATATACAAAAGGTTACCATATATCTTTCTTTAAAAAAGCACTGATCTAGAAAACTTTTGGGATTCTAACAATCTAACTTCGAAGTCCAGATATAATGCAAAGAACCAACAATTTCTCACTGCATACCTGTGCACCACGATGGAGTAACTCTCTTGCAAATGGAAAAATACCCAAAATAACATCAGCACCAGAATTATCAACAAATATAACAGCCTGCGAAGACAAGAAATAAACATAATCAATAATATACATGCAGTATGAAGCATAGAGAATAGCATAAGTTCATGGACAGATATACAATATGACATATAAAAGGAATTTACCTTTTTCCAAGCTTTCTTGCTCCATTTCAATTTGAAAGTGTCGAGGTCATCAATTACCCAAGGTCGAGGGACAAGGTTTTGACAACTAGCCAAAAAAGACATACCATCCTTTGAGAAAACTTCAGCAAGCTTCAATAATGAAAAGAACAAAAAGGTCAAGTAACTACCACTGGAAGAACTAGCATGAAATCCATGCATAAAACATTCTTTTGAGAAGAAGTAGACGATCAAACATTCTAATAAGTAATTATGATGTAACTTTGCATTTCAAGTTTTGATGACTAAATCCAAGTGGTGAACTATGTTTCCGTTGCGTATCACACATTCTTTTGAGAAGAAGTACACTATTATTCTATCAATCAACTATTAAAATAACTTCTGCCACAGATTTGAAAATTGCGTAACTGTGCAGAACCAAGATCAAAAATGTTTCCAGCAAATATTCCCCTAACAAGATTCTCTAGCCTCTTCCCTTCATCTTCAATAGCATCACTAAGACCCACTACATTCTCAAACAGAGTCATCACCTTTGCATTCTCATCTTCCTGAAGTTACAATCACAATTCAAAACACCAATTCAGCCAATCACACAATTTCATCTCGGACAACAGCAAACACTCACTCACTCACCTTGACTTTCTTGAAAATATCTCTGAACCCCAACTCCCTAAGAATCACCTCCCGAATTCTGCAAAGAAGCTAGACAAAAGTTTCCCCAACCCGAAACCGAAAGCAAAAGGCCCATATCAATAATAGAAAAATGATCTCATGACTGCAACAGTAACAGAGTAGTACTATAATTAAATGAAAAAAATGCTTACAATGCAATCAGGAGGACCTCCATGACTCTCAGGATCCTTCTTCAAGTCCTCAAGTATTTCAGTGTACATTTCATCCACAAACATACATGCATTTCAATACTTAACCAAATTACTCGATAACGAAAATAATCAAAGTACTGATACGGCGTTGTCTTCACCTTTGAGCAAACATCTCAGCTTTAGCAGGAGCATCGGAGACTGAATCATCACTCTCAGCTCGCTTCCAGCTCATTCAATCAAATAAATAATTAGAGCAAATAATAAAAAAGTGAAGTAATTAGGGTTTTTATATAGAGAATTAATGTAATGAGGAGTAGACAGTACTTGAAGGAAGGGATGGAGTTGAGGAAGAGATCGATCCAAGCAATCTCAGTCGGGGTTGGTTTGCGAGGATTGTGGGAAGGGAAGCGGTAAGGGATGGTGCAGGCTCTGTAGTCCGATTCGATCGGCGTCGTCAGCAATGGAAATGCCAACGATTCTGAAGCTCTCTCCATCTCTCGCTCTTCTTCTTCCGTCTCCTAATTGTCAAAATGTCTCCTTGCCAGTAATTGTTAATTTACACTATTAGTTATCAACTATCAATTGTGAAACAATTACTGATTTACACTCCCTCTATCAATTTTAATTAATTTTATTTAAATTCAAATGTCATCATATGTCATCCACATGGATATAATTGTATTTTTGTATGCTTAAATTATATTTTACATATCTTTAAAAAATAATTTTTTTTTTAATAATTTCTATTTTCTTTATAAAAAAATTATGCACTAAATCTTCACTTTTAATATTTTAGGTGTTTTGTTATTTTAGGCATAGAAGTAATGAGTCGACACACATTGACATATTGAATATATATATATATATATGGTCGTGGAATTAATAATCATACTGCATTTTGAATTTAAAATTTTTTTTCCATACTAAAATATATAACTTTAGAAAATTGGTTCATAACTATCCAATTTTGATTTAATAAATAATATTAATACATATTTTTAAAATATAATTTTAAAATATAATTTTTTAACAGTATTTTTTATTTTCTTTAATAAAATAATTTTTTGCTCTTAATCTTCTCTTTTAATATTTCAGATTTTTTGTTGTTGTTTTAGGCGTAAAATTAGTGAGTCGACAAGCACTAAGCTACTAATATATATTGAATATATATAGTCGTGGAATAATAATAATAATAATAATAATAAAGTATTATAAATTTAATAATTTTTTTCCATCGTAAAATATATAACTTTGAAAAATTAATTCATAACGATTGAATGACCAACAGAATCTTAAATATCTTACATTCTTTCCTTTCTTTTCTTCTTAGTTTGTCTTAACTCGTGAACGTGTGGTACAATATTAGACAATCTACTAACACAACTATATTATCTAATAATACAAGTAAAAACTAGCATCGTCAACCAAACAAATTGTCTTTTAAAAACAAATAGTCTAAAATTGTGAAACAAATTTGTTTGCGATAGCTCAAATATGAAATTACACTACCCACAAAGATAGCTGAACAAGAAGATTAATGTGCAACAATGATGTACGACTAAAATTAAGAGTGTCTAAAAGCGTCAATGTAGCAATCAGGTCAGATGAGGATGCTAGAATTGCTCCAGAGATTGATCCAGAGTAGGCCTGACAATATGGGCGGGCATCCGCGAGCCCGCTCATTACTACTAGTTTAAATCCGCTCGTTATCATAATAGGTTTAGATAGTTAATCCGTTAAGAACCCGTCAAATAAACGAGCGGATTTAGGATTTCCAGCAGGGCCTGTTTAACCCATGAAACTATTTTTTTTAAAATTTCATAATTTTTTTTTAAAAAATTTCATTAAAATAATGATTTTTTTTTTGAATTTTTTTTGTTAAAACTAAAATAAAACTCTCTCTCTCTCTCTCTCTCTCTCTCTCTCTCTCTCTCTCTCTCTCTCTCTCTCTCTCTCTCTCTCTCTCTCTCTCTCTCTCCTCCCCTCCCCTCCCCTCTCTTCTCCCTTCGTCTTTCTCTCTTTGCTTTCCCTCTCTCTTTCTCATTGTCGGCGAAATAGTCGTACAGATCAAGTATGGCGTCTTCATTTTATTTACTGGTGGAGATGGGGTGACCTCTTGAAGCCTGAAGATCAGAGTGACTCGAGCTCCGGTCCTCGTCATCCCTGGCGAGGGACTCCTCTTCTTCTTTGTCGCTTCTCTCTCCCAACTACGTACGACGACCGACGCATATCTCACAAAGTCACAATAGATCTAGTCGTGCACATCTCGACAGAGTGAAAAATTAAAAAAAAATGTTGGGAAAAAATTAAGAAAAAAAATAAAAACCATAATTAAATGTATAAAAAAAATAAAATGACAAACGGGTTTTAATGGATCTCGTGGGTTAACCCGCAAATCCATATGGTTGATCCTTATAACCAGTTATAATAGGGAAAATTGCTCGGATGATCATTCATGTATGGCACGTTCTAAACTTTACTCACTCATGTATGACAAATATCACTTTACTCACTATCGAATTACACTTTTACTCACTTTGATAACTCTGAACCGGAGAAATTGGCGGCGTCACTCTAATTTCCGGCAAACTAGAGCTCAATCTGTGCGAAATCAACCAAACAACAATTTTCTCAACTACACCCAAGTCCAATTCATCATGGAAGTGGTTGAATTTGGCATTTGAAATCAAAAACACCCAAAACTTCAAATCTTCGATTCTCCCTCCTCGGGTTAAATTGAAGCTCGACCTTGGTATAAAAAGACTCAAAAGGAAGTAAGCTACAATGCTCAATAGTTTTCCTTTGCCGATTATAACTCGAATTCAAAACCCCAAATTTTGCAAAATTCGGAGTGAGAAAAGTGAGTAAAAGTGTAATTCGATAGTGAACAAAGTGATATTTGTCATACATGAGGGAGCAAAGTTTAGAACGTTCCATACTTGAGTGATCATCTAAGCAATTTTTCCCATTATAATAATATGTTAAATGGATTTTAGCCCGTTTAAGACCCACTCCATTATAACCTGCCTCATTACCCACTCGATCCACCCATTTGTCGGGCCTAATCCAGAGGATAGAGAATACCAATGAAAAGTTGAACTTGTAATTTTTTTTTTACTTTTGAGGCTAATCCATCGTGGCCACCAAACTAAAAGGCAATTTCGGATTTCACTACAAGTGGTTATTCGGTTTCCTCTCCTTTAACTAGTTGTTGTTATTAGGATTCTCTTTTGGTAGTAGTTATTTGTAAATGAACTTTTCTAGTGATTCCACACAAAAAAATGAAGAAAGAAAGAAAAGAGTAATAACCTTGCTAATGAAAAATGAACCAAGAATGAAGAAGATGCCTGGTTTATTTAGGGGAAAATTGCTGGTTTGGTCACTCATGTTTGATAGATAAGACGATATGGTCACTCATATTTGACAAATATTATTTTGGTCATCCATGTTTTACTTTATCATTCAAATTGGTCACTTTATTCATTTAAGATGTTAAAAATCATATGTATGACACACACATGCTTTACATAAATTGATATTTTTGTCATTATCAAACTAATAAACATATGTATATGTACTTTACAAATAAATAAATTTAATGTTCAAAATAAACAAAGTGACAAATCTAAATGATAAAAGAAAACATAAGTGACCAATATGATATTTGTCAAACATGAGTGACCAATCCTTCTCAACTGTCAAACATAAGTGACCAAACCAACATTTGCCCTTTATTTAGTTACCTCATAAGCACAAGACGTGAATGGACGGTAGGACTAATATATTATGATTGGATTGGCTACATTGTTGATGATGATGTTCGTGAATGTCATGTTGGTGGCTATACTTCTACCTGGAGAGTTAGCCCATGTCTTGATCCTAATACCATTTGTGGTACCTGAAATGGTGCAGTCTTTAATCTCTAGTCCACTCACATCTCTTTCATTTGGATATTTCCCCAAACTTCCAACACTGAATTTACACTGAGATTAAATAGTTAAGCTTGAAGAGTTAGATTGAATCAAAAGAGGCGAGGCATACTACAAACAGAGATTGTGAATGTTTATATATACTTTTTGATGCCATGACCAGGTCCACAAGCAATGCTAGTTATGGTGACCTGAGAATTCCCTTGTCCAACAGAGATGCAATCATCGCCAATTGCGATGTGGGATTTGATGAAGAGAAGTAGACACTAGAGCTTCGCTCAATATGGATACTATATGGGTTAGGACTAGTTTCTGGGGCTTGAATCTTAAGCTTACTACCTTTAAAGTTGTGACATTCTACTAGAGTTATGTGAAAGAACTTCCTATTCACCGAAGTTATGCCTCAGATCACTGTCTTATTCATCGTGACAAATTTCAAACTCTGAAAATGAATCAAAATATGAAGACTACAAATAGTGTCCAACATGTAGCAATCAATTAACTTAAATGTGTCACTGTAATTTGTAAGCAAATAGAAGGCAGGACATACAGTAGGAAGAAGTTTGCAGTTGGAATCTTGGGAGCACTTGTTGTGAGGCCAGGCATGAGCACCTTGACCATCAAAGGTTCTGCTTCCGGTCAAGGTTAGACCCCACGTCCAGCCAAACTCAATCCAACCGCTACTGGATTCATACTTGGACAACTCCGTTGTAGCCTTTAGGTAACTCTGCTTGCAAGTAATTCATTTCTCAAAATCATTCATCTGAAAACTTAATGAGCGGCTTGGTATATAATTGAACTGTGAGATAGATGAGTAAATGAGAAAGTCTTGCCTTTACTTGAATAATTAGAGACGAAACATTCTGGCAGGGGCCTAAAATCTTAAGAGGGCCAATCGTGTATGTTTCTCTTGGGATTACAATGTGGACTCTACCTTCGGACTGACATGCCTCTTTCCATGTTGTTGTAAAGGCCTGTAACATTACAAATGTCCCTGTCAAAATAAATATGAATGTGCATTCTCTAGGTTCTATGCTTCTAACTGCTCAAGCTTCAAGTAATTGAGTAGCTAGGTTGGGTTGTGAATGTGAAAGAAATGTTAAGAGGGTCAGGAAGGTTTGATCAAACTTACTCACTTTGCTGTCATCGGTTTGGCCATCTGCTCTCGTGCCAAAGCTCTTGACATCAAAAAGAAGACGAGAACTATTCACCTTGCATTCGACATTGATGGTCTGCAAGCCTGAACCTGTTGTTGTTGGTGTTTGCCCTCAAAAGCAAAGTAGGGACAGCAATAAGAGGAACCTAACATATGCATAATAAGACCACTAGAGACTCATCCTCATGTCGCTCCTCTTTCAGTTCTGACCTCTACTTGCTTGATTGGCAGTTTAGAGGGAGTGTCATAATTGATCAGTGTTGGCCTTTTTATTCATAGTTGATTTTGAACGCAAGTTAAAAGAGCAGGATTTTGGGGAAGAAAGAAATAACTGCTAGTATCAACTCCCTCTCCCACTACACATCAATAGTGATCTTCAACCACCGAATATGTGCCGATAATCCCATAGTCCCATTAGAGCAAATGCACCGCATTTGCTTTTGCCCCGACCAAAGCCGAAACTCTTTGCAATTAAATCCCTGTTATATCCCATAAAATGAAGAAAGGCTCAAGTTGACCACATTGCGAGACAGTTTTTACCTTTGGTATTGATCGATCAATTGCTGAGTGGTAGGGCCCATAACATTTTATTCATTTACACTGCAAAATAGTACCTTTGCCAGAGCTTCTTGCCTCTCAACGGTGCATCTGCTCTTAGAAGTTAGAACCACCTGTTAACCTACCACACCGGCCAATAATAAATTAACACCCAATATTTCAGATTAATTAGTCTCAAGTACACTATTAGAAATTCATGTAACCACAAAATCTTAACTGGTTCGTTGTCTAAGTGTGTTTTTCTGGTAGTGGGAAGACATTATCTAGACACACAAGTAGTTCATTTCTTCAGTTTATGTGTATGGATATTATTATTTTTTGTTCAATTTTACCTAAATATTTCTAATTTCTTTCATTTATTTGTATAAATATTATTAAATTTAATTAAAAAATAACAAATCTGACTTATCCGACTAATCGTTTTGTTCCTCGACCGACCCGACTCTATTTAACGAATTTTAGAACATTAGTATGAACTCCACGTGTTATAAACGTCAAAAATCCACCAAATTCATGGAGGCCTGTCTTGATTCTTTGTTCATGTCCAACTCTCTAACCCATCTCACAGAAATCGAAAAGCTCTCTTCTTTAATAACTCACCAAACCTCAAACTACAAAAATTTCAACTACATCAATGATCAATCTGAAAACTACAGCACTTTGGTTTTTCAGAAGGAAAGTAGTTGAAATGAATACTCAATTTTGTCACAATTGACAATTTGATCACTGGACTTTAAAAAATATTAAAAAATCACTGAACTTTAACTTTATCTATCAATTTGATCACTTTGTGTATTTGACATAATGACTAAATTAATAGTAAAAAAGTTAAAATTCAGTAATATTTTTGATATTTTTTAAATTTTAGTGATCAAATTATCAATTGTATCAAAATTGAGCGATGAATACGGTTATTTTCCGTTCACACGAACCCAAATGTAAAAACTATTATGGACACAAACTCATCACCTTCGAATTCCACCACCACCATTCCAGTAGTGCAATTCTCATCCCACCTCCAGGCCAAGATGGGTCGGACCCAATTTCGACCCGAAAGCCCATCAGCCTGTGGCCCGGAATGTTCTACTCGCCGGTGACGCAGGCACTTTGGGAAGCAAGGTCCCACATGTTCTGAGGCTTTTGGACCCACCACTCGACTCGCCTCTGCAGAGCGAGTTGCTGAACAAAACTCCTTCGCAGAGCAGGACTACGATTCTCTACAATTTCTCTACGGATTTTATACTCAGGGAGCAATACAGGGATCCTTGGAATGAGGTCAGAATTGGGAAATTGCTTGAAGACCTTGACGCTTTAGCTGGAACCATTTTGGTCAAGGTAATCAAGTCTTGGTCTTTTTGTGATTTCATTGCCGGGTTTTGCTTCAAATGTGATGACTTCAACTGGGTTGTGTGATAGGTGCATATTTATGCAACGTTTCTATGTTTAATATTACTTTATATTTAGTTCTTTCGTTACGTTTTTAAGTAAATTAATTATGTTTATTTGTTTTATAGATTTTTGGAGGAAATAAAGAAAAAGAAATTTAAAGGAGCTTTCCTAGTGCAACAAGGAGAAGATGGACTTAATTATTCCAAGTGGGAATCATAATCTAACATGGAGGCATGGAGACGTGAAGGCATGATTAACTAGTTTAAGAATCATAATTCAACAAGAAGAAGGATGCGTACGGAGTTTAGAAACAGAAATAAAAGAGAGAAGATAGAGACGTGATTGATTGCTGCCTATATATATTATATATATACACCTAGCTAAAAAAGAACAGTTCGGTACAGAGAGAACAAACGGAGAGAAGAAGAGCCAGAGGAAAAAAAGAAAGAAAGAAGAAGAAGTGGAGGCAGAAGAGAAAAGGAGAACCAAACTGCATGCCTGCGATCTCGACGTCGTCAAGAGTTTATTTCTTTCTCCTTCTTTTTTCATCTTTTATGAATTCTTCAATGTTATTATTTAAGATTATGAGTAGCTAAATTTCCATTGTTAGGGGCTGATTGAAGCCCTAGATATGCTTACGATTTTGAACCCCTTTTGATTCTATTAATTATTTGGATGAGTTTTGTTTCACTGTTTTCTCACCGTATGTTTTCTATGTTCATGTTTCTTTGAGTGCATGCTTAGATACATGGCTTAGGATCTATAGTCTTGATTTTGTATATGACCACCTTATCATTGCATATTCTCTAGAGACAAACATGAATTTGTGTGAAACAAGCCTTAGTGATGAAAGGGTGACCACCTTATCAACCCTTGAAGCTCTGTTATTCTTCAAACATTCTTAGAACATAATGACTTCAATTCTCTAGGCTTACATCACCATATGTATAAGTCAGTTAAGTGAGGATCAAGATCGAGCGGATTGTCCCTCCCTCTTTCATGCCAAGTAAGAGAGTGTAATACATAAGATGACTTAACCAAAGCTCTTGTGTGGAGAGTATTCATCCATGGTTAGTTCAATTATATTGGGGAGGTCGTAAGTATATCTAGGGTGGAGAGAAGTTCTTAACATTCATATCTCATTGGTTAACTACAATAATTTACTTTCAACAATTTATTTTTGGCAATTTACTGATTTCTGCATTAGCTGTAGCTTAGCCGATTTATTTCGGTGACCAAATCAACTCCGAATACCCTCAAATTTTGTGTGGTAGTCCGCCACTGTGTCTAGTTTATTGTGTCAAAATTTCGTAGCATTTGACTCTGTATAGCTTAGTTTCGTGTTATCATTAGTGTACTGTAGTTGAGTCTGTCAGCATAGTAGTGCGTTAGGATTTAGTTTCACCAATTCCTTGTGTTCGATAACCCCTATTTATCTTGCTACATTGATATATCCAGGTTGTGAATAGGGTATCTTTGAGAGGTGTTTATTCGCCTTGTCATTGTGCTAAGCTATACTGATTGAATATGAACATGACAATATATGTCTTGAGTGCCATAATTATCTGAGAGAATTGGTAGACGAAATGTGTTTATAGCTCATGGTGATTGAGGCTGAATTGAACATTTGATTCCATTACAAAGTTGTGTAGAAATTTTGAGCTTAAAGAGTAAAATAACAAGTTCAATGTTTGCAGAATTTGTAAAATTTAAACATTTGTCTTCTAAGAAGCTTAAGATTGTGAGATGAGTTGCTAGTTTATTTCCAGCTTGTGCCTTTGGTTTGGTGGCCGGCTCATATATTGTGATTTTTCGTCGGTCAGCACTTCTATGATATTGATACCACGACAAGGCCACTCTTGCTGGTCATTGCCTCCATTGACAAGATTGTCTTGAAGAAGCCGATTAGTGTTAACGCTGACCTGAGAATAGTTGGTACTGTCATATGGGTGGGGAGATCATCTATTGAGATTCATCTTGAAGTTACTCAATCCACAAATGGTACTATTCGATGCAAAAATATCTCTCGCGAAGAGATCCTTCTCGCGAAGCAGTCTCTTTTATCTCGGATGTTTTAACCGCGTGGGCCGGTCTATCCTGCTTGTGCTTCGTATGCTGGCGTGCCACCGTCTCTCAACGGAATATGGACTGATCATAGCCACCTGACTTCTATATTAAGCGATTAGAATAGGGAGAGCACCAACCCTGCTCGAATAGGTCTTTTTTTCCTAGAAACCTAGGACTTTGATATGTGAATCTCTCGCTAAGTCTTGATATCGATACTCCACACATCCTTTCTCGTGCAAAGCAGAGCAATCTCTTAACAGAGTGTTGAGAACACTCGCTCCCTTTGAGTATTCAAGCTCCCAACTTACAAGTGAGCCGCTCTTCAACTTTCCGGTTGCAATTGCTTCCTTGGAGTCGTAATACTTTCACTCGATAGGTGACAAGCACTTAGACTTTCTGGTTGCAAGAAAGATAAAAATCTCGAGGACGAGACGTCTAGCCTAGGTTTGTTTGCGTATAGCAAGATTGTTTGATTAATTGGGGGGGCTTTCCATAAGATCCTCGCTCTCCCTATATACTCGCTTAATAACAGTCATTCACTCTATGTCAAATTCCTCCTGCTCTTGTAATCACAGTCTGAATCCAACACCAACATACGTGTCGTAATCACTCATAGATCTTCTAATTCCATCATAACTCTTCCAAGAGTTCTATATAAAATGAAACTAGTTATGACAGAACCTAAGCCGCATAGAATCAGCTAATAAGACATAGTTCTAATAGAACTCAAAGTCTTCCTCTAGCGAAGCTCGCCAGACGTTATATAACTTGACTCTTCACCAAGCACCACTAATTATAATGGGCCGCTCGCATAGACCTCGGCCATCCAAGCCCAAAATGAAATTCTTTATTTAGGCCCAAACATTGCCCCTCAGGTCTTGAACTTGGAAACTTTCTGAACAAGCGAAAAGACTTGAATATATCTTGACCAATGTGCTCATTGACTTTGAAACGCTACACCATCACTCAAACGCCACATCAACCAACTCTTCAAAAAAGTATGATGCTCGACTGACACCTCTATAAGAACACCAGTCCACATCCACAAATTTCATCTTTCAACAAAACCCTTTCAATTGCTCAGAACCCTGTACTTTCTAACTCTCTCAGTCAAAAAGATCAAACCTTTCTTTCTCACCGCCGTCAATCCTTATTCCTCCAAAACAGAAAAATGCCTCCTCGTAAAGACATCTCCAGCCTTTATGAAACTCCTGACGCCAAGAGATTCTCCAAACAGCTAAAGGCAGTCGCTAAACGACACAACCCAGACGCCGTCTGCACTCTCACTGTAGACCCTGTAGAAAACACAGGTCTGCTTGGTCCATTTCTGGACTCTCCATTAAATCCAGAGCTTTTCACATACCTCCGTAAACCCATATGTAGTTCATCCCTCATAATTCATGCAGACCCAAAGGAATGGACTCAAAAAGACACTCACTATCTTATTGGGAAATGGCCACATTCAAGCCAAGACGACCTTGCCTGGTACCGGCACCGCCGTGGACAAGACATTGATAGGTGGGAGGCAGCTGGAATTGAAAGGACCCAACCCCGATTTAGCTCCCTAAATCGGAATCAAACCCCTTCGAAAACACAAACCAACAAAAACTTTTCGAAATTTTGGCAGAGTTTCGTTACTAGCGTGGAATTACCATTACCTGCACGCGGAAAATACACTTCATCCTATGCCACAAAAAGCAAACCGTGGGCACCAATCCCATCCGGATTTCTCAATATATCAACAGTAAAGTAAAAACAATAAATATAATAGTACTTTACTGAAAATCCTGTGTAAAAATCGTATAACATAACAATAGATTTCTCAGAGTGACCTCTAACACATAAATGTATATGTATACCACAGTAGGTAGAACAATAAACCTACTGGAAGAATCAAGGCAGCTCGAGAACTATGCCTCCGACCACGACGTGCGACACCAGAGCCTGAACTGCAAACTGGGCACGGAAACCGAAAAACCCAGGGGAAAGACAATAAACACGTTAGAGTGAGTGGACGAAAATAAATGTCTTTCACCAGTTAATATATATATGCTATAAAAATATATGCGAGTCCAGGTAAATAAAAACAACATAGTACACGAGGTAAAAATCATACTTCTCCAGTATACTGAGCATGCAAGTATAAATCCCACGGGGTCACTCATGGACACACACCGTGCTAGTACAGTCCGAATCACGAGGTCCTTAGTCCCCGTGACTCTAAGCTAGAAATGGCCTCGGTTCCGGGGAAACGCCCCTCACCGGTCAGGTAGGGATAACGACGCCCCTCCTGGATGGCCTACCATCGGGGATCAACCGAGAGGCAAGTGTATCGATACAACAACGTAACCAAGACTGTACTCTGTGAAAACCAAATCATAAACAGTTCGATACAAATGCATGAAACAACATATAAGTTTATGTATATTTGTATACGTATATCCGTATAAATATAATCGTATAATCGTAAAACACATGCTCATGTAATCCGAAATCTCATACGCATGCTCAAGTTCATAAATCATATAAAAGACTCGCAAGATTTCCGTGAAAAGAAATTGTCCACTCACTGACTAGCGTAACGCGTATCGCGTTAACCCGTGATCCGGCGGAAAGTCTCTCGCCAAACGAACGACCACGAAACCCCTGAATATTCACAAAGTTCATTATTCAAAGTCATAATCCGACAATACAAATCAAACCACGAGAAACCACCGTTCTCGGAAACAGATAATTCAAAGTCGACGAATCGTCGAAAATCCGTATATACCACTTCAATACCTCGCTTTACGTTCGGACGCTCAACTTGAAAAACGAACCTCCCCACTGCGATCGGAGCGCAATTTCGAGTCAAATGACATGCAACTTGTCGAAAATCCAAAAAGTCAAACTTTGACCGCCGTTGACCACCGCCCACGGCGGCGCTGCCACTGACCGGAACATTTCACGGCGGAGCAACCCCTATTCCATGCAAAATCACCCACTGAGCAACTTTGTCAACTACAACGAAGGCCAATTCTCACTCTAGCTAGGTCAATTTCACGATAAACCGAATGAACACACAAATTTCAATCCCAAAATTCTCCACACACAAATCAAATTGGAACACCATACCTATATGGTTAGAATCATGGAGATGAGGGCTACAAAACCCAGTCCTTGTTTGAGCTCAACTCGGCCCGAAACAAAAGTCACCATTAAACCCAAAAACCTTGAACTTTGGCCGGTTAATTCTCCTTTTCCGGTGAGCTATACCGTGGAAGGTGGCCGGAATGAAGTCGAGGATGTCAAGGCGGGTCCAAAGGGACCAACCCCACCGCCTGGGGTGGCCGGAATCCTCCTCGCCGTGAGCCACCGTTTGCCACTGTCGTGAGCCATCCTCCACCGAGTTTGACTCGGTCAAACTCGGTCAAACCCAATTAACTCCTCCTTTGACTTTCCTTTTTCGGAAACCTGCTATTTATAGCCTTTCCCGATTAGGAAACTTCATGTTTATCCATTTCGACGAACTTCAAACGTGCGTAACTTTCTCGTCGTATATCCGATTCCGATAATTCTCGCGGCCACAAACTCGTCTCGACATACTCTTCAATAATCACCCAAAGTCAAACATATAGGCCAAACGGATAAAAAGTCAACCCTTCAAAGCAACACACATTAATTCGACTAAATAATCAATAAACGGAAATAATCACAACTAAATCTTTGTAACTCAAAATCATGCTCCGGAAGTTCCTACGAACTCGAAATTAAATTCTGAACAACTTCCGTGAAGAAGCTGAAACCAAATTCTTGACAGGTAATTTAGTCGTTAAGTAGCCCACCATTTAAATCCAAACTTCAAATAGTCATAACTAATTCCTCGGTCGTCCAAATAACGATCCAGAACCACTCACGAACTCTTAATTACCCGTACAACGACTCTCGAGAAGAGACCAAGCTCCAATTCTCGGCCAATAATTTAGTCGTTAACGAGCCTGGCGATTCAAATAACTGCCGACAAACTGCGACTATGCAGTAACTCATCAATCAAGCTGATCATACTGCTGATTCTGGTCCGGGTTGTCACAGGAATAGCCCAACTTATAGATTTATGGTTTTCTCGTCCGGCTGGGGGTAACAGAGCCCCATTTGCTGCAGCCATGTGCTTTTGGGACTGCATAGCAAACTGTTTCCGTCTCCCTTGCGGAGATGTGAGCATCACAATGCTCGATCTCTATACTATTTTTGGAGTTCCTGTCTTTGGAAACACCTGGGCTCCCCAAGACTCTCGCCAGACACCCCATCAAGCCTCATCAGAATGCCCTCCATCTTACTCCTCCTGGGTGAAATACTTTGCAAGCGAGGAAAAAGATACACCACAGGGAGGAATAGCCTTTTTGGAATATTGGCTAGCCAAGTATCTATTCTGCTCGACCTCTGCAAAGGTTATCAAGACATGGACCAACCTCGCTGAACGCCTCTACAACAAAGAACAACTGAGCTTGGTTGAGTCTGTCCTCGCCTATATCTACTATGGCCTCAGGCGAGTAACCTTATCGAAGCTTGATCTGAATCAACCAGGACCACTGTGGATGGTAGAATTCTGGTTGCAAATCTACTTCCCATACTTCTGCCCCTCAGCAACCCCTCTCTTTGCAAAACACAAGCTGCTGGGCCAGTCATTGGTTTTCACACCACCTAGGGCCAGACAATGGTCTTATCTCAACTGCTTCAAACACCTCTGCTCGCATAAGGACTTCCCTTATACAGCAGTTGAAAGAATTCTGGGTCGTCGCCATCCTGAGCTCCTTGCAAGTGGATTCATGCCTTCACCTGAACAAAATGTTCAAGCAAGGGACCTATTTATTAAGTTCAACACTTGCCAGGACCTACAAATCCCAGACTCAGTAAGCTCCGGGTATGAGCTCTATGCCCCAAACCACTTCTGTAGACAGTTTGGGCTTAGTCAGGATGCTCCTATGCCCCTCGCCTGCTCTGTTAATAAGTATACTCTCTGGCGAGGAAACAACAAACCTGTTGCAGCAGAAACACGCGACGAGAACTTTGGCTTTCCAATGGTAATGCTTCCAACAATTACAAAGCCACTGTCAAAATCAAAGTCGGTCACCCCCTCGTATCTCACATGGTGCTCCCAGTTCTGGGAAGAGAGACGAAACCAAGGACCAGACTTCTGCTTTGCTGCAATTTTTCATGAATTCAGCCACAAATTCTCGCATAGCGAAGACTTGGCTGCACTTACTGAAACACACCCCAGCACCAGCTCTACCCCGTGGCCACAGGTATGTTTCAACATTAAAAAATTGCCATATATATTAGCAACTTTTCACCTCTTTGATGATAAATGACCACTTCTTTCTTCCTTGCACAGCACAACCCTGAACCAGATGTGACTATGGCCATACAGTCTTTTAGGAAGAAAAGATCAAAGCGTTCTGGATCCCCTGTAAGTATTTAGACTGCTATTCTTCCAGAACAAATTGACTTACCACTGAACTTGATACTAATCCCAATCCCCTGACAGTCTCCAAAGCGCAAGAAGCTTAAATTGAAGAACCACGAGCCTGAAAGTGGAATTTGGATGGGAGTAACGGTCCCCAGCAGGGATAATCCAGCAAGCATTACTGCTCAAGTCTTCCTTTCCTCGTTCGATCAAAGGAGCAACAAAGCCTCAGGGTCCAGTGCTTGTTCAACTGTAGCCTTTATCATTACACACTGGTTATGTGCAAATCCAAACAGCACCCCTACACTCTCCCAATTTGATGACCTCCTAATTCAAGGTTCCAAGGAGTGGCAGGAATTATGCAAGGACGAGTCCCTTGCGAGAAAGTACCCAGACCAACACTTTGATCTGGACACCATCTTGAAGGCAAACATCAGACTACTTCAGTTCTCATTTGATGGCGCCTTCATAGGGTGCTTTGACCCTGAAAGGTTCACAGCCCTGGATGGTTTCCCCTCTTTTGACAGTCTGTGGGAACAAATTCAAAAGAGCCAGAAGCCACAAGTCTACATAGTGAGTTGGAATGATCACTTCTTTGTCCTCAAGGCTGAAGACAAAGCATACTATATTATAGACTCACTAGGAGAGAGGCTCTCTGAAGGACACTGTAAAGCCTTCATTTTGAAGTTTGATGATTCCAGCATCATATTCAGCAACGAAGATGAAACTATAGACCGTGAAGTCTTCAACAGCCACAAAGAATGTTGCAAGGACTTCATAGCCCAATTTCTAGCTGGAATACATCGAACAGAGCTCGAGGAGGAAGAGAAGAAAAAGCCTGTAGGTCTTGATGTTTTGCTTAGACATCTGCAGATTGAAGTGCAATCTTGTTTTATTCCTTCCTCCTCTGGCGAGGGCCCCAGTACCCAGGATGAACAAGCCATTCCAGAGCCTGAGCAACAAATTATCCCCTCGCCAGAGCTCATAGTTGAACAACCACAAATCCTGGTTGAGAATAACCCAGAAGGCGAAGAAACGAGTCCCTCCTCGCTAGAGCAACAAGTTCAAGCTCTTGAAGAAACACTGCCACTGTCTCCTCAACAAGTAAGAACCCTGTACCCTTACTTCTAGATTAATGATTTTTAAATTGGTCCTGACATGACCTGTTATTCTCCTATTGTAGTCCAAACTTGTTCCTGTGGACCTGGACGCTCGCAAGAGCATTCCCAACAGCCCAAGAAACCAAGCGAGCAATCAAGCGAGCCAACTGTGATAGCTACTGAAGATCAGCCTGATAGTACTCCAGGTGTCAATGATGAAGATCCCATAGTTCTAGCCAAAGGAAATCCTATCCCCTCTTCATCACAAGGAGACAATCCTCAACTGCTCAGTGCACAAGAGTCAAACACCAAGATCCAAGAACTTGTGGGCAAACTAAGTACACTAAGCACTCCTCCAGACACTCAAGCTCTGCTTCACAAAATTCTCTCTAGGCCCCTAGATTCTCTAAATTAAAAGACATTCAGACCATTCAAAAACAAGTGCAAACCCTGCAGGCCAACGTCCCAGCAGACTTCATTCCTCGCTTGGATGAGCTAGAAGAAAGTCTCTTTGAATTCTAGCACCAAAGCGAAGTCTTCCAAGAACTAACACTCGAGGCTGAGCGTAAGAATAAAGCAGCGGAAACCTTGGAGCAAAAAACTCACAAGGAGACAGAGAGAATCGAGAAACATCTAAAGGAAAAGATTACAAAGGAGGAGACTCTAGCAACCAAACATGCCAAGATAATTGCTCTCGAAGCGGATCTCGCCGTACTTAGAGCAGAAGTAAATGCATTGGAAACTGACATCCCCAGTTATCAAGACGAAATGCATCACTTTTTGGTGGAAGGCGAGACCCAAGCTCAACTCCTGCAAGAGGCACGCGAGGAAGCCAATGAAGCTCGCTTAGCAGCTCATCAAGCCTGGGTGGCCTCAGAGATGACTAAAATCTCGATAAAGAGTTTCTTCCTTAAGATGTAGAATTTTTGGGCCTCTGATGTAGGCCTTTTGTATTTGTTACCAAACAATAAATATTTTTTATGTATTCACATCGTTTTGACAACAAAGTCTGAATTGGGTCCAAAAATCCAAGTTGGGCTTCTCCAATAAGCCCTTTTCCCAATTTTGATCCAGCCCCGTTTTAGGCTGTAATTAATTTTGACTACTTTGATCGTTCAACAATAACTGGAATTAAATTCTTCAACTTGGAATCCGTATCGCGTCAAACGATCAAAATCTTTGAAATACGTTTTACCTGCCCCAAAGATCTCCTCATTTATCATGCACTTCTTGCTAGCAGATAAACCGTCTTCAAGGTCCACTCTTATTTGGACACGTATTCTCTATTTTCAAGAGTAATTACTCTTGCAAAACCAAACCGGTGTGACTCCTGTCTATATAAGGTTTCCCTTTCCTTCGTGTTATGAACCAACACTTTCGCGAGAATGAACTACCTCATTGTTCTTTTGCTCTGGTCTTCCCATCTAAAGAAAGCTCCAGATAAATCTTTCTGTGTTGTGTTCCTTAGATAGCAATATCCATGCCCAAACTTGGACTAGATAGCAATATCTATGCCCAAGCGTTGCCTTGGCTCGTCCCAGATTAAAGGAATCCGGAAGGGACAAGCCACCATCCCAAGGTGAAGACTCCCTCACCCTTCCCTAGTGCACCCGTTCGGTGTCCATATGCACTGGAGAAGGGAGGCCTCTTTAATGTGGCCTGCAATAGATGGGGAAAGATGGGGTGTCACCCTGGGAAGAAGGCAGCAAACGTCAAGGCAGGTGCAAAGCACCTCCTGCGTTTTCAGATCCTCCCCATCCCACACCGAGGTCGATCTCTTTTTAACTTGGTGTTTTGGTCTTCATTTGATAAATCAACCCCAGAGGATGGCAAACAACGCAGAGGATCTGGTGAAAAACAAACTGTAATTTTCTTTTTCTCTGTCGTTGATTCAGGTTTGTTTTTCCATATGGTTTCAGAGCTTGAGGTCGCAAAGCCTTTGTATTCTTCCAAGTATTGAATGTAAAATTTTATATTTGAAGTGTATAAGTTCTTTGTATTGATAAACTCATATATAGTTTGCTCAAAATTTATGCCACAAAAACTGGCTAATATGAACTTTGACTTGGAAGAAAAACCATAAAAAATTACAAAAGTTTGGCCTCGAGTAAAGGCCCTAGCAAATTTAACCCCATAAATAGGCTATTTTAAGGTACATGATCCTTGGTATGTGTTGCCCCTGTAGTTTACTTATGCGAGAGCATAAATAAACTAGATTAAACTATGGTTGGAGGATCATTATACTCCCACACAGGTTGTATGAATTTCTTTAGGTAACGACCATTTATTGGATTCGCGTGTATAGTACCATCTCGATCTCGCAAATGCACTGCTCCTTTACTCAACAGTCGATTGATAATGTATGGTCCTTCCCATTTCTCTGACCATTTTCCTCGTCCTTCAGTCTTCTCGCCAACAGGCAAAATGACTCGCCAAACAAGTTCTCCTTCTGCAAAACTCATGCCCCTTGTACGTTGGTCATAAGCACGAGCCACTTTTTGTTTCTCAGCACGTAGACTATCATAAGCTTGTATTCGTTTCTCATCTAAGTCTTCATGCTCCTGCCACATCGCTTGGACATAGTCTTCACCGATCAAGTTGTGTTGTTCCATCATGCGTAAAGACTGAACATTGATCTCCAAAGGCAAGACAGCATCGTGCCCAAACATCAGTGCATAAGGAGTTGTACCTGTGGGTGTCCTCTTACTAGTCCTATAAGCCCACAAAGTATTAAAAAGTTCTTCATGCCACAGTCTGGCATTGCTCGCGAGCATCCGTTTTAGGATATAATTAATAATTTTATTGCTCGCTTCAGCTTGACCATTGGATTGGGCAGAGTATGGAGAAGAGTGAAGAAAATGGATCCCAAGATCCTTCATTAGAGTATTTACTTCTCCAGACATGAATGCAGCCCCACGGTCTGAAACAAAACTCTCAGGGATACCAAACCTACAAATAATATCTTCAAATAGGAACTGGCGGATGGCCTTTGCAGACGATACCCTAAGAGGTCGAGCTTCGACCCATTTTGTGAAGAAATCAGTAGCCACGATGATAAACTTGTGCCCTTCAGATGAATGAGGATGAATCATTCCAATTAAGTCCAAATCTCATCCTCGAGCTGGCCAAGGCTTGATTATTGGCTGTAATGGTATTCTGGGCATATGGTTGACTGGACCATATTTCTGGCATTCTTCACAACCTTTGGCGAACGTGATGCAGTCTCTGAGCATTCCTGGCCAATAAAAGCCATGTCTTCTTAATAACCATCTCATCTTGGGACCATCTTGATGTGCCCCTGCAATCCCAAGATGGACCTTTCTCATTAACCGCTTGGCGTCACGTCCAAAGACACACCTTAACAGTATGCCTTCCTCTCCCCTTCTATATAACTCAGCATCCTTGAGTACATAATTGGGAGCTAAAAATCGAATCCGCTTGTCAACCGTATTATTAGGATCCTGGAGATAAGAGATAATTTCCCGTCTCTAGTCCTTGTCAATGTGATCAAGTGTAGCAACGTACTATTCATTTTTATCTTCTTGTCGTACAATGAAAGATGGAAGGGTTCTTCTTTCAACCTTTAATATTCGTTCGCGTACTCCATCTTGCAAACTGATACCCGTTGCTAGTTGAGCCAACTCATTAGCTGCATAGTTCTTCTCGCGAGGAACATGACTCAACTCCACTTCTGTAAACAACTTTAATAAGTCACAGGCCCTCCTCGCATAAGGTTCTAATATTGGACCTGCCTTGTATTTTGTCTCGAGTTGTCTGATCACCAGTTGGGAATCTCCAAGGACATGCACATCATTGATCTCCATATCTATCAGAAGTTCTAATCCAATGATTAAAGCTTCGTACTCTGCTTGATTGTTTGTGCACTTAAGTCCAACCTGAAAGAATAAGAATAAGTTTGGCCGCGTGGGGAGATCAAAGCTACCCCTGCCCCAGCCATAGTACTCGTACTAGACCCATCAATATATAAACACCAAGGGGCCAAGTCAATACGAGCGAGATCCAGTTCTGGCCCCTCAACCACCTCTTCCATGGGATGATGAGCCAAAAAATCAGCCACTGCTTGGCCTTTTACCGCCTTCTGAGGGACATATTGCAAAGAAAATTCTGACAAAGCCAAAATCCACTTTCCAATGCGTCCACGGAGAATCGGTCTGGACAACATATACTTCACTAAATCCGTTTGTGCAATAACACACGTAGTGAAGGAAAGCATATAGTGCCTCAACTTACACCCTGAAAAGTATAAGGCTAGGCATAACCTTTCCATTGGAGAGTATCTCGTTTCACAATCGTTCAAGGTACGACTCAAATAGAAAATAGCACGTTCAACTCCTGTCGTGTCGTCCTGAGCTAATAAACTTCCAATGGAGAATTCAGTGGCTGATATATACAGCTTAAGAGGAACCCCAGGTCTTGGAGGAACCAAGACAAGTGGGTTTGTTAAGTAGGCTTTAATGGTTTCAAAGGCCTCTTGATGTATAGGCTCCCATACAAAGTCTTTCTGATTTTGAAGCTTGAGCAATGTGGAAAATGGTTGTGTTTTCCCAGCAGCATTGGCAATAAACCGTCGTAAGAAATTGATTTTTTCTAATAAACGTTGTAGCTCCTTCTTACTCTTTGGTGGGACTGCATTGAGAACTGCTTGTTTCGTGTCATCCGGTATCTCAATCCCACGCTGATGAACCAAAAAGCCCAGGAAATCTCCTGCCTGGACGCCAAACACACATTTGGCTGGGTTCATTTTTATTTGATGTTGCCTCATTCTGAGAAACACTTGCCTTAAGTCTTCAAAATGATCACTTCTGTGTTTCGTTTTAACTACCACATCATCAATATATACCTCCATCGTCTTACCAATCAGATCATGAAAGATCAAATTCATAGCTAGTTGGTAGGTTGCCCCTGCATTTTTAAGTCCAAATGGCATATCCACGTACTCAAAAACACCGGCAAAGCCAGGGCACCGAAACGCAGTTTTATGTCTATCTGCCTCAGCCACTGGAATTTGATGATAGCCAGTAGTGCCATCCATGAATGTTAACATTTCATGGCGGGCAACTGAGTCAACCAACAAATCAGCTATTGGCATAGGGTATGCATCCTTTGGGGTTGCATTGTTCAAGTCCCTGTAGTCAACGCATACTCGCATCTTTCCATTCTTTTTCTTGACTGGGACTATATTGGAAAGCCACTCATTATATTTGGCTACACGTATAATCCCTGACTTAAGCATTTTCTCGACATCTTCCTTGACTAGAATTGTTGTTTCTGTATTCATGCGACGCATCTTCTGTTTTACAGGCTTCTTCCCTTCAATGATGGGAAAATTATGACAAACCAAGTCTGGTGACAGACCAGGCATGTCATCATATTTTTCTGCAAAACAGTCTGCATATTCTTTTAGCAATTCAATAAGCTTGAGTCTTTCCTCAGGCTCCAAGAAGATACTAATAGCCACAGAGATTGGCTCTTCATGTGTCCCAATATTAATGTGTTCGATGGGATCCTTGACTTTGGGAGGTAAATCATCTAGAGCTACTGGAGCTAATTTAATCTCGTCCTCCTCCTCAAAGTCTTGCAAAACGTCTTCATCCACGTACTCCAAGGCTGCAACCATTGGAACCTTCTCAAAGGCTTGGCTCTCTAACAGAAAATTATGAAAGCGTTCGTGTAGAGAAAGACAAGCCTCGGTCTCTAAATCTGATAGAGACCCAATCATGGAGAAAGTCTGGATGGTAGCTCAATGGTGTAGGGTCTTTTGCTATCTTGATTTGCTTGAAGTATACCCCATTGAGCTAATTCAGAGGCCGTAACATCAACTAGGCGGCCCTTACCATCGACGCCACATACCTCCAATGGCCTAAGGTTACTGTGGTGATATCTCGCTTCTAATGCATTAGCAGAAACGGAGTATGGACGAGGGTCAGCATTGACAAGCTCTGCTTCGCCTGACTCCATGTTCCAGAGTAACATCTGCTGATGAAGTGAAGATGGTACACAGTAGCTTCGATGTATCCCGTCACGCCCCAAAATGGCACTATATGGAGATGTGCATTCTACCACAAAGAATGTATAAGTGCCTGAGGCCAGCCCTATGTGTACCTGCAAGAAGACAATTCCCAAGGTCTTGGTTATGCTACCCTGAAAGTTTCTGACACTAAGCGAGGTCTCTTGGATAGCGGACTTGGGAACACCTATTAAGGCCATTGCCTTAACAGTGATAATGTTAATAGCTGCCCCTGAGTCCACTAGGAGTTTATTCAATTGAATCCCTTGGACTTGTCCTGTGACATACAACGACTGCATGTGCATGGCCATGTCAATGGCAGGCTTGGAGAACATCATCTGTCATTTTGTGTGTGATGAATACATCTCTGGTACTTCAACCAGTGTTGAATCATTTGGTAGCTCTGGCTCTTCATCTGGTAACACCACGCTGTTGACGTTCTTGGATTCACCTTTTGATGGGGATAGAGACAAAGCATATTTAGAAGATAAGACATACACCATGTTAATGGCTGAAGTGTCTTCCTCGATACAGTCAAGTGCTTCGAGATCTTCGTCTTCACCGTAATCTACCAACTGCTCATCGTCGTCATAGTTATCATCTCCAGGCAAGTGTCCATCCTCGCTAGACATTGTAGTGACCTCAAGATGGGCAACTTGCTGTATTGGATCCTCAGGAATAGGATCAATGGCTGCTGGTAGTAGTAGTGGTGGTGGAGTTTTTTCCTTGGGAGCAGGGATCAATTTTTGGGTCTTCGCTTGTTCTTCCACAACCAAAGGCCTGGGTTTCCATTGCAAGACTGGAGGCTTGCTTGGAGTGTCTTGTTTCTGCATGCCCCTTATTCCCTTAGGGGGTGTCTTTAGCCCTACTATTTTCATCGTATCTTCCTCAAAGGTGAGGCGTCTCCTTACTGGCTGTCGTTTTGTAGTCTCACAATGAATCTCCTGAGTAGATTCAGGCTCTTTACCTTTAGTTCCTAACTCTGGGTTTCGTTCGAAAACCCCTGGTCTTTGGGCTCTCACCTTAGGCTAGCGAGATTTCCTCCCAAAGACCACCAATAGGTTTGCTGCAAGGGTGTTCAATCTCCTTTGCAACACTTCTGGAGGAAACTCCAGGTCTTCTTCTTTGATGAGGCCAGCCTCGTAAGCATCCAATGCTCTCTTGGCCCTACCAAAGCGTCGTTGAAGGTTTCTCCTTTTGCTCGGAGTCACCTCCACAGTTTTTCCTTTCTCCCTTATGTACCAAACATCCTCCTTTGTAATATTTCTCGAAGCTGGAGGAATATATGGCTTCGCGAGCGTACTTGCAACTTTAGACTCAGGTGTTTTAGCCAGACTGGCTTGGTCTATTGCTCGCGAACGCTTGGGAGCTGGAGTATCTCTTTGTCTTGGTTGTGGAGGCTGATGATCTGTGTGCGAGAATAGCTCTGGGAAAGATTTGGCTGCCTGAGCCAGTTCCTCATAAGAGATCTTCAGTCCACTTCTTAGTTTACAATGTGCACAAAGGGCTACTGGTGATTCCACCTTGGGATCCACCTTTTCTTTTCCTTTATTCCTTGGTGTGTAAGATGGATTCTCGCCAGCAGTTGGTTGGTCGTTGGACTGTTTTCTTTTATTTGATTTGTCACGTGTTAATTCCAACATTCCAACCATAGGCATGGGGGTGGTCAGGTTTGGCAAGGGATCTTGTTCTATCTCTATCACTCCCTCGTCAATCAGCTGCTGTATCTTGTACATCAAATCTCGACAAGTAGCCGTAGTGTGACTTCCCCATCTGTGATGGTATCGACAAAAGGGCAAATCCCTAACATCCGCAGGATGTAGGACAGGTGCTCCCCAATTGTCAGGAACCACAGCTATTCCCTCTAGGCATAGCTTAATGAATATCTCCTCTCGCCAAGACGCGTCATATGTTATGCGAGGCCGTGTAGGTCGGAAAAATGCTATATTTCGCTTAGCTCTTCGTCTGGACTTCTTCTTCGCTTGAGTTGATTTAGTTTGACTACCGTTTGAAGAAGTGCCACTGGCAGGAGAAGTTGTAACTGGAGGAAATCCATCTCGCCCTTGTCGTTTATTTCAATCACTTCCCAGTTGATCAAACCTTGGATTTCATCTCTTAAGGTGGAACAAATCGCTGTTCGATGACCAAAGTGATTGTGGAATCTGCAGAAGTGTTGGGCTGGTTCTTTATACCGTAATTGTCGAAACTCAGTAATTGGGTAAAAAGCGATCAGCCCCATCTCCTTTAGCCTATCAAAGAATTCTTCTGTCATATCCAGTTTGAATGAATAGGCTAAATAGGATGATTGATTCCAGTCCTCCGCACCCTCGAGGTGCTTGTCAGGTGAGGTCCAATTTACATCAACCATATTCACCTGTGGAGTAGGAAACGGCTCGGAATCCACCAATGCAGCGGTTTTGGACGAACCCTCTAATTCTAGTTTTCCTTCATTGATCCACTTCTGGATCTGATCTTTAAGCTTAATGCAGTCTTTAGTAACGTGATTCCATGCTCCATGGAACTTACAATATTTCTTACCCTTTAACTGCTCAACTGTGGGAAGGGGTCCAAAGTCTGCTTTGACGACACGCAGACTATACAACTCGTCCAAAATTTCATGAGCCATGTTGGCGTCATAGGTGTACTTCTCAAATTCTGGCTTAGTGAAAGCCACTGTTGAGAGCTTGATTGGACCCCTACTCTTCTGGAGCTTGCGGGGTTTTATAACTTTGTTTGTTGATAAGTCAACAGCACCCACATGGTCACCATCAGAGTCTGATTCCTAGTCCTCTAAACCTTCAATATAAGCCACTGTTTTTGGCTTCAACTTATCATAGGTTCGACTACTATACGTTCCTTTGGACGCGTTTCTTCTGTTATCTCTCTCTTGCATGTTGCTATAAGCCTTAGTCACAGCCGTTATGAACTCATTCAGAGAGTAATACTTGCTGTTTAAGAATAGCTGATGGAAAGTGTCCTCCAGACCATTCTTGGCCATCTCGACCACCTCTTCCTTACCCAGAGGGGTCTTACATAGATTGTACTCTGACAGGAAACGGTGTAGGAAGGTGACTGGACTTTCTATCACGGATTGGCTCAAGGAAGCCAGCTTTCCAACACTAGTCTCTGGCCTTGCCGTTCCAAAGTGATCTATGAACAAGGCCTCCATATCCTTCCACTCACTGATCGAACCCTTCTCTATTCCAGTATACCATACTAGGGCTGATCCTGATAACGATGAACCAAAAACCCTTAGTTTGAGTCCTTCATCTTCGGCAAATTGGCCTAACTGCAGAGTAAAATAGGCCAAGTGTGTTGCCGCATTTGCATCGTCATCATTAGAGAAAGTCTAGAAGGTTTGGTGTTTAAAATTTTGGCCAACGCCACTCATTGGGGTCATCTTTCATCGGAGGAAACGGTGTCTCGTAAGTTTCATGCATCTTAGATAGTTGTATGTTACAATCATCCAAGAACTTATTTAACCGTTGCTCCCAGGCAAAAGGAAAAGACTCCGCTTGCCTAGTTTTCTTGGCCAAGTCGGATACGGATTTGGTTAGAGATCCTATGTCATTGTCTACCCTTTGTGATAGAGTCGCCGCGTATCGGCGGTATTCCTCCAATCCTTTTTCCATTTGGCGAAGGATATCTATCCGTAGTCTGTCTTGACCTTCTACCAAACTAGTCACCTGGGCCCCCATGGCCTCTCTCTCCTCCCGATCTTGATTTAACTCTGCCCGTAGTGCCTGGAAACCGACTGTTGCTGTATCAACTAATTGGGCCTGGGTGGTGAGAAGTTCTGCCTGTTGCTCGATTTTTTGTTCGAGTGTCAAATGGTGATTAGCTTGGTGAATATCTCGCCTGGCTGCATAAGCCAGGTATTGTTCGAGCGTAAGCCCTATTATTTCCGCCTCACTCAAAAATTGGAAAGACATGGTATCGAAGTTGTTAGCGAAAATAACTTCAACCGCTTGACTACTTAATGAACGACACTCGGTAGATGTGTGTTCACGGTAAACCGGTTGTGGATGTTTGCGACATTGAGGATAGACCCTTCGATAAGGATCTTCAATTGTCGCTTATGGATGCAAAGAGATATTGTCCCACTGGGCGTGCCAAAATGTTCGATTTTGACACAACAGTGGTATCTTGTTTAGAGACAGGAGAATTGGGCGAAGTATATATTATATTTTTTTTTTACGTCCCACTGGGCGTGCCAAAATGTTCGATGCAAAAATATCTCTCGCGAAGCAGTCTCTTTTATCTCGGATGTTTTAACAGCGTGGGCCGGTCTATGCTGTTTGTGCTTCGTATGCTGGCGTGCCACCGTCTCTCGACGGAATATGGACTGATCACAGCCGCCTGACTTCTATATTAAGCGATTAGAACAGGGAGAGCACCAACCCTGCTCGAATAGGTCCTTTTTGCCTAGAAACCTAGGACTTTGATATGTGAATCTCTCGCTAAGTCTTGAAATCGATACTCCACACGTCCTTTCTCGTGCAAAGCAGAGCAATCTCTTAACAGAGTGTTGAGAACACTCGCTCCCTTTGAGTATTCAAGCTCCCAACTTACAAGTGAGCCGCTCTTCAACTTTCTGGTTGCAATTGCTTCCTTGGAGTCGTAATACTTTCACTCGATAGGTGACAAACACTTAGACTTTCTGGTTGCAAGAAAGATAGAAATCTCGAGGACAAGACGTCTAGCCTAGGTTTGTTTGCGTATAGCAAGATTGTTTGATTGATTGGGGGGGGGGGGGGGGGGGGGGCTTTCCATAAGATCATCGCTCTCCTTATATACTCGCTTAATAACAGTCATTCACTCTATGTCAAATTCCTCCTGCTCTTGTAATCACAGTCTGAATCCAACACCAACATACGTGTCGTAATCACTCATAGATCTTCTAATTCCATCATAACTCTTCCAAGAGTTCTATATAAAATGAAACTAGTTATGACAGAACCTAAGCCGCAGAGAATCAGCTAATAAGACATAGTTCTAATAGAACTCAAAGTCTTCCTCTAGCGAAGCTCGCCAGACGTTATATAACTTGACTCTTCACCAAGCACCGCTAATTATAATGGGCCGCTCGCATAGACCTCGGTCATCCAAGCCCAAAATGAAATTCTTTATTTAGGACCAAACAGGTACTCACTGTACTCTTCTACTCAGAAGTATCTTTGTTTTTTAAAGTTCGATAATCTTATAAGTTTAATTATATGTCTTCCAAGCTTCTGCCTGTATTAAGTCCTTGTTGTGTATGTTCTTCAAAATATCTTCTTTACTTTCACGTTTCTGATACGTAAAATCAGTGGATGAGAACCACACTAAAGTAAACTGTGTTTTTTTTGTGTGTATATTGATGTATGAACGATTGTCTAACCTTCAACATTAAGTGTATATTGATACCTTTCGATCCTGCTAATAACAATTAAAAGAATTATGATTGAGTTAATTAGAAAAGGAAAAGAAGAAAAGAATGATGATCAAGTTTGTCACCTTCCAAAATGTTTTCGTATTTTCTGCCTTCCCTACTAATTGTTTACCTGTCTGAATTGTGCTCATCTACTTGTTAAGTGGTTGCTCTATGCTGTGACTTATTCAACTTAACATTCAAATTCTTATGTACTAACCTGTGACAATTCAGACTCATCAGCCCTTTCAGCCAACTTCATATATGTGGCTCGTGACTAGGACTGGGAAGGCTGCTCCAGTTAATCGGCCCGTACCAGAAACTGAACGAGAACAGTTGCTTTTCAAGGAAGCAGAAGCCAGAAATAATCTGAGGAAAAGAATGAGAGGAGGACACAAAAAGGAGTTAGAGAATGGAGAAGTAAACAGACTTGAAACACTGTTGGCTGAGGGAAGGATCTTCTGTGATATGCCTGCCTTAGCAGACAGAGATAGCATTCTTCTGCGGGATACCCGTTTAGAAAACTCATTGATCTGCCAACCACAGCAGAGAAACATTCATGGTCGGATCTTTGGAAGGTTTTTAATGCATCGAGCATTTGAATTGGCTTTCTCCACAGCTTATGCCTTTGCTGGGCTGGTGCCGTGCTTTCTAGAAGTTGATCACATTGACTTCTTGAGACCTGTGATTGCACCTTAAACATCCTCCTCTTTTTTCTTATGTTTTAGCATTACCCATATTGTCATTACCTTCTCTTTCACTTGAATTTGAAATAAAACAGTTTTGGTACTTTTTTGATATTTATGGGTCGAACTGATATACAATATTTACTTGTCTTGTCATTACCTACATTGTCATTCATCCATTTTCATAGAATTGATATACATTGAATGAGCAGGTGGATGTTGGAGATTTCTTGCGTTTCAAATCATGTGTACTTTACACGGAGGTTAATCCAGATCAGCCTCTGATTACTATAGAAGTTGTTGCTCACGTTACCAGACCTTAGTTCAGGTCTAGTGAGGTATGTTCGCACTAACTGCACAGTCAAACAAACAAGGAAGTTAGATCTTGGCCTTAAATTGACTGTCAGTTATCTCAACTCTCTTCATGTTTGAAACTGGTGTCGAATACATTTTATTTTACTTTCACCGTGCGTCCTGAGGCAAAGGCCACAAAGAATGGATTTAGGATACGGCATGTGGTTCCAGCAACGGAAGAAGCAGCACGCCGTATACTAAAGCGCAAGGATGCTCAAGCTTTGCTTTCCACAGCAGTGGTAAACAAATAGATATGAAACGTGAATTATAAATCATGCAAGACAAAAGGGAGTGTAGCCAATTCATAATTTCACATTAGAAAAAAATAAAAATGTGAAACATACTTTGAAGAAATAGGCTGTTGTTTACTTTGCTAAGAAATGTAACTTTACACAGGCGAGGGAGCAAAAACCTCGCTTGTATCCTAAAGTTTATATGTATTACAGATCTCAGAATAACATCTATATCTATAGGATTATTAGGATATTTATCGAGTTCTATACCAGATTTTATTACCACATACATTTGCAGTGTGGAAACTTTTACCTGCATTGTTTTTCCATGTGGATGTGAAATACCTAAAATTTACTTGGCCGACAGACTCAACTTCTGTTTTCAAAGGAGCAGAAAATTAAATGGAGTCCACAAAAATTTAGGAGAATCAAACAAGAGCGCTTCCTCTTCCTGCACTTTATTACTTTTGTAGGTTAAAGATCAGGATATACTGTAAAAAGTAAAATCAGGGGTCCAGTTAAAAGCAAAAGATTTTGGTTTTCTTCACGTGAAATGAAAAAGAGATGAAAGTTTTCAATTTAGGCTCTGGACCCTAAAGGCCACTTTCCTTTAGAAGAAAAGTTTTCATTCATCTCAATTGGATCCAAAGCTTCAAGCATCACAATTTCCAGATATCAGCATCTTTATCTTTACAAACCAGGACTAGAATCATGTGATGTTGTTATCTTTCAATGAAAACGACCCCGCTTTACCAGGAAGGCCCTCAAATTTCAAGCATTAAAATTGTTGTGTCATATGTGGAACATTGCCTGCACTTGCACTGCGACTTGTACAAGTTGACTTGCATACACTGGTCCCAATCCCAGAGTATATTGCAGAGCTTGAAAATTAGACCAACCACTCATGCTACTGTTAAAATGACAAAGAATGAATTAGTAGTTTCAGTACAATACACATTTTTTACAGAAACTATCTACAACTATGTTTTTTTTCCTTCCATTGATTCATGTTCTGGACAGCTTATTCTTCCCAGAAATCTCTGTATATAATCTATATAAAATGCAAAACTACTTGCATGAACTTTTTACAAGTACAAATTTTGGAGGGGAAAACCAGAAGCTATATATATAATAGTGACGGCCGGACGATCCTAAGCTTCGGCCTGATCAAACCACCTACTTCAGGCAGTTTCTTGCTAAATCAAAAACCAAAGCATCATCCTGAAATGAGCTGCAGATTCTATGGAGTTGAGGTGCTCTCATCATCAGATGAATCATAGGGCCGCCTTGAATGGTTTCCAGGTAGAACTTGTGGCAGCATTGGGTTTACTGGAAGTACTTGTTGTTGTAGCATGGGGTTTACTGGAACTGGAAATTTGTGGGCAGTACTAACTATGGTTCGCTCGTTTATCAGACCAACTTCCTTACATACACGATCAAGAACTGCCAGAAAGTCTCTCACTACCATGAAGATTCTAAATGGGTGAGCTTCTTCCCTAGTAGAGTTACCATGGAAATACTCGGTAATCTCCTTCACCAGGGACAGAGCAACACTTTCTTGAGCTTGAAGTCTTATAATCTCCTCCTCGGCCATTTTCATGAACATGGTCATGGACTCTGAAAACTTGCCGCTGCTGTCATCCGACTCTGCTGTCTCAGTTAATCGCACAACCACTCCAATGTTACTAATTCCTCTAGAAAGCTTGGAAACTTCACCCCTAAGCACATCAGAGTCCATGGCAGCAGCTTTCTTCACATTAGTGAGGTCTGAACTGAGACCTGAAACAACTTGCAGGCCAAGTCTCCTACACTTGGCGTCATCATTTACAATTGTGTTTGAAGATTGGCTGCCACTGGGAAGACGAGCACCTTCAGTTCTTATAATTTCTTGTACAACAAAATGCAACAGTGTAGTTTTTCCATCGGCTCCCTTGACATCAGCAAGCTTTAGAAGGGTATCAAGTTTGAATGCATGGGCATCACCGCGGTTTGTCCCAACATTCATCCGGTTTCCGGTCTTGAGCACAGCTTCTAAAAGCTTCAAGAACATCCTACTATTTCTCAATTCTTCACAGGCAGCCTATAGGAAGGAAATAAAAGGTGGATGAACAACAAAGAGAAACTAAATCTACATACGAGGAAAAAAAAAATTAGTGTTGGAGGTGTGATTTACCTCTAGAGTCTCAAAAGACCTTTTAAGGTAATCGATTTCAGACTCAAAATTAGACATGTACAGCATTGCATCAACCCGTTTGAATGCAAAAGGAACATCCAGCAGTTCTTTGAGAAATTTCTCTGCAGGGCCAAGCTTAACTGGGGTATCATCTTTGTACTCCTTCAGCTTACACTCTTCCTCTTTGGTTGGAGCCATCTTCAATAGACTTTCGAGTAATTCAGTTCCAAGAGCATCTGCATTACCTGCATTTAAAACCAGCCACCATTATTTCACAGCCATCAAACAGAACTTGTTACGAAACAGTCAAGCTAAATTCTACCATTTGAAATATTTAAAAAAAAAACCACGAAAGTTCAAGACAACTTGCTAGAGAAATTCTCCATGTAAATACCTTCTACGAGAGCTTCACAAACTTCTTCTATGGTCACGTTGAGTGCCCTAAGCAAGATTGCAATATTCTGCGACTTCTTAGGATCCAATACTCTGTTCTCTTGCTTGGGTGAGGGAATAACTGAGCGTGGGGTTGTCTCTTTTGGATTAGGTTTCGGTGTATTTACAATGAACAAAGTCTCTATCATCTCTTCATTCAATCTACAACAACCCAAATGTTTGAAATTAAGTACAGCAAAACAGTATAACTACCCGAAATGCAATGCCAGTACAATATATGCAAAAGCTATGAAAGAATCCAATTCCTTACTTGAAAGAGCTTGATCTTAGCTGATCCCACACCATTTCACGATCCGAGCTAGCTCTCACTTTATCCCAATGCAACGGCTTCAACTTTGGTTTCGGCACCTCCTCAATCGGCTCCAATGGTGCACTACTTGGTGGCAGCTCCACCGGTGAAACAGACAGCTGCCCGGGGCTCTGAAACACAAAAGGCCTCGAAGGAGGTATCAGCGCTGGAGGCCTAGTGATTGGTTGGCCAGATGGTGTCTTAGGACTCTAAGTCTCCCACAGTCGTCTCACTGGCGGAGGCGGCGGTGGCGGAGGCGGCGGAATCGACAGCTGCGGCGTCTTTAAAGCACCGTTAAGTCTGACCGGAGGCTCCGGTGATGCATGTGAACTGTTCTCCGGCTCTCTTTCTGGCGACGACGATAAAGAAGTAGATGACGATGACGACTGCCTCTTTGCATCCAAATGGATGAATGATCGATCCGAAGCATTTGAAATTATTGGTGAAGGAGACTTGGCCTTCTTTTCATCAGATACTCTGTCTGGTGAAGACGAGCAACTTGAAGAAGATGGAGAAAAGGCAGAGAGTTTTGGAGGCAAAGAAATTGGGGAACTTTGATTCGAAAAGTCTGAAAGTTTCGGTGGCTCCTCTTCCTTGTCCAAGATACTCAACGGTGACGCCAGCAGCGAATGAGAGTTTGCTCTTTCGGGCGAGGACATCGGACTCAAGGAAGGAGAGCGTAGATTTCTCGGCGATGATTCCGTAGTGTTCTCCAGTACTCTCACCGTGTAACGAGGCACTACTGACATGGCCGAAGACTCCGGAGAAGATTTCGGGATTGCTGGCGAGAGACTGATGGAGTGGGACCGAACCGGCGATGAGCCTGAATCGGAAGAGGAGCACGAGCACGACATTGTTTCGCTGATTCTTTCCTCGGCATCGGCCACGGCGGCGAAGTCTCTCCTGGAGTCCGATCCAGCTCCGTTCAATCCTTCGCGGCCGCCGGAAGAGCCTCTCGGCGAGTAGAACTCCTCTTCCTCTTCTTCTTCTTCATCCTCCACGTCCTCCAGTTCGGCATTGGCGCAATTACTGAGCTTGGAACACTGCCGTGAGAGCGGCGGGAGTGGCTGGAGGTCCGGCGAATCGACCTTCGTCGGGTGCTGCTCCAGAACGGCGGCGCGTGAGCTGACGAGCGTGCCGAGGTACAGGAACTCGGAACTGGTGGAGGAACCCGTCCGGAGCTTGTGCGCGGCACCACCGCCGCTGCTGGAGCGGGCATTGCTGGCGGCAGCTGCGACGTGGAAGAGGCGGCTGCTGTGATCGGATCTGCTGAAGGTCTTGTCGTCGTCGTCGGGGAAGTTGCGGTTGTTGTTTCGGCATCGTCGGCAGAGGACAAGCACGGCGGCGGTTACGGCGACGACGGAGGATACGACGGCGCAGATAGCGAGGGCGAGGAGCTTGTGTGACTTGGAGGAGGAGGAGGAGGAGGAGGACTGGGGGAGAATGAGGGAGGAGATGTTGGCCGGGAAGGAGGCGAACGTGGCGGGGGAGGAAGGCGGAGGAGGCGGCGGAGCGGGGTAAGTAGGGAAAAAGGGAGAGTCTGTAGGGGTAGAATTGGTATTAGAAAACGGGTATTTCGGATTTGGATTGGGAGGCAAGGAAGGAGGAGAGGGAGTCGAAGTGGGTGGTGGAGAGTCGCTGTCAGTTAAAAAAGGCTGGTGGAGGATGCGGCGGTTAGGGGATACAATGGGAGCGGAGGATAACAAGAGAAAGAGGAGGAGGAGGAAGAAGAAGAAAAAGGAGGTGGGCATTGTTCTTTGAAGGAGGCCAGTGAGATTGTTCACTGTGCTTGTCAGCGAGGGTGAGACAGAAACAGAGAGAGAGAGAAGAGAGAGAGAAGAGAGAAGAAGAGTAGTGGCGGTGGTGGTGGGTTGTTAATTTAGAAAAGTGAAAAGGTTGAATCTAGGAGTGAAAGGGAGAGAAAAGGGAGATTAGAAAATAGAGGGGAGTTGGTCTGCTGGTGGTCTGGTGAGTAGATTATGTTAAGCTGCATCAGCAAAGATTCTGTTCCATACTTGGACTGGTGGTTTTTTTTTTACAAAAGAGAATTCGATTAAGCTAAAAGTAAAAAGTCTAGCCACTATTGTCATGAATGTCAAGAACATATCCTTAGGTTACAATGTGGGAAGAGTCGGCGTGTAACAACAATAAAAAAGAGGAGGGAAGATTAACAATTCAATCGAAAGGATACATTCTCTTGTAAGCTAAGGTCGCGATAAAATTAACGGCAAAGTTGGCTCTTCTGCTGCTGGTCCAAGACCAATGAATAATAGTAATAATTTGAGAAATAAAAGGAATAATAGTCCAATCAATCACTATATTGGGATTTCTGATAGCAACGATGACTTGAAGGGAATCAGACTCCATATGGAAAGCAGTAATGTTAATAGAAAGAGCCAATTTTAGCCCTTCAATGGTAGCCAAAGCCTCAGCAGCAGCAGACATGGCACAATGGATTGAACTGAGCCTTGAACAAGGTTTCTAGAAGAATTTCGAACGATGACCATGATGCCTTCCATAAAAGTCGAAGAATTCCAGAGCCCATCAGTGTTAAACTTGAGAAGATCTCCAAATGGTTGAACCCAAACAAAAGATGGGGGAGTAGGAGTAGTACTGGGCAGATGGTTCCTTAAAGAGGAAGGACAGTGAAGAAACTCCAAGGAGGTAGAGTAAGATTTCTTGATCACCAACGTTGGGCGAAGATCCACATGGTCAAAGACACAGGAGCACCTATGTTTCCATATATGCCAAAAAAAATAAACACTATGTTAATGACAATGATATGAGCAGGAATTGAATTTGACGTAATGCTTAGTAGGAAGAGATTTTACCAAATATCCAACGAGGTGGTATCTGCCCGATTGAAACTGATGCCAAATGGGTGACCAAACCAAACAACACGAGTCCAAAGGCAAGCGAGTAACAAATGTTCAATTGATTCAGGGACTTCCAGACAGATAGGACATAAATCAAACTTGATGATATGTCTACGAAAAATGTTTTCTCTGGTAGAGAGACAATCTGAGAAAGCTCTCCATAAAAAGGATAAATCTTAGGAAGACACTGAATTTTCTTGATGAGCTTCTAGAAGGATGGTTGAATAAAATGAGAGTGATGCGGATGGGAATTAGGAACCTGGGAGTGACGCCCATGAAGGTAATGATAACCTGATCGAACTAAATAATTATCATTTTTTTCTTCTTCTGCCGGCCAGATGAGCTTATCAGGATGGGGAGGGTAGATAATAGGGATGGCCTGGATAGCAAAAATTTGGGCCTCAACCCGGGGGGGGGTAATTAATTGTATCCAACTTCAATATTTGAAACTTAAAATCAATAACATTCACAACTTTAGAATTAGGAAGGATGGGGAATCCGAGAGGTGTTTCGAGGCTAAGGAGGGGAGCCAGTTACCCCTCCAAAAATCTACATTATTACAATCTCCGATTTTCTAGGAAGCTTGATCAAAATTAATATGTCTAGCTTCGAACAAACTTTACAAACCCAGGAAGGGGAAGGGCCTCTGGTGGCATTAGAAAAAGAATTGTTACGAAAATACCTAGCTTTAAGAACTTTATCCTAGAGGGCATCCTGGTTGTGGATAAGTCGCCAACACTATTTTGTCAAAAGAGCATCATTGAAGAGTTTTAAGGATCGAAATCCTATACCTCCAACATCTTTGGAGTTACACAAGGAATTCCAATTCTTCCAATAAATAGCCCCGAGGAGTTGGTGGACCCCCCCCCCCCCCCCCCCCCGAAATTGTCCCTAGCCGTATTAAGATAAAAACACGTACTTTTATGAAATTTATAGCACAACATAGGATAAGCTGGGATGACAGCCACAACATACTTTATAAGGACCTCACGGCTAGCAAAAGAGTGAGGCGGATTTCCAATTGGTTAGTTTCATGAGGACTTGGTCTTTAATATATCCCAAAGAGAAAACTTTCGAGCGTCTCCAAATGGTTGGAAGACCAAGGTACTTTCCCGGGTCCCATACACCTTCATTTCAAGAATGGCACTAAGAAAGTGAGAAATGTAAGGATTAATATTGGGACTGAAAAATAGGGAAGATTGTTGTATATCAATACATTGATCTGAGGCAAGGCAATAAGATCCGATCATATCTGAGAAGATTTCACAATTAGCCAGATTAGCTTTAAAGAAAAAAAAATAGAATCATCGACAAATATGAGAATCAATCACTGGCCCATTCAATCCAACAGAAATACCATGGAGGAGATTAGAGTTGCACAACTTCCTAGTCATAATAGAAAGAACATTGTGGACAAAAAGAATAGATATGGAGAAATCGAGTCGCCCTGGCGAATACCACGAGTAGGTTTGAAAAAAGGACTAGGTTTTCCATTGACAAGAACCGAAAGTGAGACTGTTTGAACACAAATCATGATTAGTTTGACCCAGCCTGGATCAAAGCCAAGTTTAAGGAGAAAAATATTAAGGAAAGGCCAAGAGACCTTATCATAAGCTTTGGACATGTCAAGTTTCATAGCTAAGTTACCCTCTCCACTAGATTTTTGGAGTTTAATTTGATGGAACATCTCATGGGTGACAATTAGATTGTCTTGAATTTGATGACCACCAACAAAAGCAGACTAATTCTCAGAAATGAGACAAGGCATAAGAGGCTTCAAACGATTAGCAATAACCTTAGAGAAGAATTTATAAGAGAAATTGCACAGGCCAATCAAACGGAAGTCAACTGCGAATTCTGGATTAAGGGTTTTAGGGATAAGCGCAATATGGATACGGTTCATTGAAGCCAAAATAGAACCGGAGGAAAGACTATTTGACGCCGTACCAAGGATGACCTCATTAATGATACTCCAATAATGTTGGTAAAAAACCCGGGAGATACCATTAGGACAATCGACTTTAAGACCTCCAAGCTCAAAAATCGTTGTTTTAATTTCATCAATAACAACAGGTTTTAGCAAGGATCTATTCATATCCGAGGTAACAAGATGGTCGACAAAAGTAAGGGAGGATAATTCAGATTTAAGCGCGGATAACTAATTTTCTGGATGCGGGAAAGAGGTTTTAGCCCAATTCTTAAGGGCAGAACGCACGAATAAAGGTTGCTCATAAGCTGGGTCGCAGGAGAGAGGCCCGGGAAATAATTTCAACTATTTTTATAACATTCGTACATTCATGTTTTGTCAGCCACATTTGCTCAAACCGAAATATGCGGGGTGGTTTAATTTTCGTAGGAATAGTGTCCAACATAATTGAACAATGGTCGGATCCCATAAGATCAAGGTGAAAGACTTGAGAGTGAGGAAAAGAGTCCAACCAAGTTGGGTTTCCAAGAGCTCTATCTAATATTTCTTTTTTAGAAAGATAACCACGATGGTAGGAAAATCAAGTAAAGGCTAGGCCCTTATAGCCAAAATCTTGGAGATTAGAATGGAGTAAAAAATCTCGAAAGAGATTTGGGCGCCAAAGAGGGTGGAAATTACCGCCCCATTTTTCCGATTGCAAAGTAACTCATTAAAATCACCTAAACAGAGCCAAGCAATAGTAGAAGGCAAGGAGTAAAATATCGGATATCGAGGATATATCGACGTTCCAAAATTTGGATATTTCGGCGGAAATATCGATGAAATATCGATCCAGTGAAAATTCTGACGGAAATGACGAAAACTAATAAAATTACATGGAAATTTGTAATGAAACTTTTGGAGGTTGTAACATGATCAATTATCTACCTTATGTGAAAAGAAAATATTGATCTGACATCAAGACATATGAATTTGCTAAATTACTATATGAATTAGTATGTGTTAAGTGCTGATAATTATTAAAATATAATTTATTAGTTCTATTTTTATTTTTTGATGACTAAAACTTATAGGAGGCTAGGCTATCACGCATTTTGTACAATATGTTACACATCACACATCACAAAATCAAATATATAAATACTTCAAAACCACGTAGGGGACCTATGAGGTTCGAAATTCACACTATTTTTCCTCCATCTCCATGTGCATAATCATGTGTGTATTGTGAAGAATAATCATTAAATGATTGTCCTCCCATGTAATTCTGCATGTATTGGACACGTCACGTGAATGGTGGATTGGACATTGAGCATGTGAATATTGGACATTTACCAAACTAAATGTTAAATGTGAAAAGTTTACAGAAATTTCAAAAATTTCGGGAAATATCGGAAATGATTTTGTTCGGGAAATATCGGAAATTTCGAATATTGGACTAGACCACAGCCAGTGTGGACAGGTTCTACGGTGAAAATGTGATCAAAGCGAAGAGTCCTCTTCCAAGTTGACAGAACTTTCTCTGATTGCCGAGTTTCTATTAGAAAAAGGATATTGGGCCGATTAGAGATGCAAAGGTACTTCAACGAACTTCTTGTCAGGGAAGGCCCTATACCCTGACAATTCTAGGATATCACTCTCATTTTGGCTCGGTGACTATTTTCGACCAGTCACGGTAATTGATTATAGAAGAACTAGAGTCCACAGAGCGCACAACAGTCAAAGGCACAATGTGTAGGATATTGGTTGATGTCAGAGTTGTTCTCATAGGAGAAAAGTTCTCATCAGAAGCAACATGGATTGCTTCAATAGCAATGGAACAAAGCAAGAGATCCGTTGGGTTTACCTGGATAAGATTGAATTCCATCATGTGAGTAATTTGAGCCTATATATTCAGGTTCTCATCCAGAGTCTAAGGCGTCGGAGTAGAAGTCAGAGTCTTGATATGATCCTCCATGGATATAGGAGTAGGATAGTAATCACCATTAGATTCTAGGATAAAGTTGTTTTGACCAGAATAGATAGCCACAAGAACGGGCTCATCACTTCTAAATTGCCCACTAGCTTTCCTCCTCGGGATGCTTTTGGTTTAGTAGACCGGGACCTCGTCTTGATTGTTTTAGGGAGCTATGGGATAATCTGAGAAGGGGAATCAAGTACATGGTCTTGATCGATCTCAGTGATGCGACCTGGGTGTTCGACAATAGGCGAGGGTATCGATGTACGTTGCCGTTTAAGTGGAGCGATGAGATCCAGGTTGGAACTCAACTCAAACTCAACCAAGGCACGCCTCAATCTCAAGTGTTCCAAATACGCAGAGATTCCAACTTCATCGGCCAGAGGGAGGGCTACTGGTTTCACCGCCACCAAAGCATGGTCGTGCTGGGTGTTATCGATGATAAGATGAAGAGGAGATTTAGACCTTGTCCTGGACGAAGAGGCAATAACTATAGGTGAATTGGTCTCATCTTGGGCCAGGCCTTTCCCATTGAGAATGGGTTTAGGCACACTAAGTTTTGTGGGACCCTCCATCACTTCTTAGGCTTCAGGGTTACTCTGGTTTTGGGCCTGCATGGTTAGAGCTAAAGAAGCATGAACATTAGAGACTTTGTTAGCTTGGGAAGTTAATACCAAAGTTTTCAAGGTACTAGAGGTCGGAATAGATGAAGCAAGCACCATACCATCTCCAAAATTCATGTTGTGTCACCGAATATAGAGTACCATTAGTAGCATCTCTTGCGGAGAAGAGGTTTAGATCTGCCTAGAGTTGAAGAGGGTGCACTGGTGAGTTTGGTGGTGTCAGGTTAGTAAGATCAGGGATAACATGCACTTGCATGAAGTTATCTTCCACGTTCTCATTGTCATTCAGAGAAAGGATTATAAGAGGTAGTAGATCAACCCATGTGAATCCCTCAATGATTTTGTGGGGAGGTTCAAATACTCTAGCCAGCTGAGTCATTAAGCTAGGGACTAGTTGATGACGACTAGGGAAGGCAGAACGATTGCATGATCTCTCTAGATGACTAAGACGACCGCAATGGATGCACAGGGAGGAAATTCTTTCATACCTGAACTCGGCCCAAAGAGCAGACCTTTGAAACCAGAAACCCCGAATCAGTGGGTTACGAGTATCAAAGTGAACTCGAACGCGAAGGTAAGAACTCATTTGGTAAGGGTGAGCAGGGTCCTCAATGGCTAAGAGATGTCCCGCTTGAACACCAATGCGATGGGCATTTTCGATAGTCATTTGTCCCCGAGGAATGCCATGCACTTGAACCCACACTTCCATGAGATAGAGAGGGAGATCGACGAGTCTTTCTGCCGCAGGCCAAGGGTGAGTAGTCACTGAAAAACCCATGACCGACCATGGGATTCGATGTCAAATAGCAAGGTCAGTCTCAGCGTCCATTGTGATGCCATATGTCGTGTTACTGTATAGCCTTTCTATAATGACAGTACCAAATCCCTCACATGCATGAGTAAGAATGTGGATGACGACATTCACATTTAGGGGACGGAAAACAACCACATGGGCCATAAATTGATTTGGGAGAGCTTGGGGAAGGTTAGCGCCGACTAGGTCAATGAAAAGATCATTGAGGTTTTGTTCTTGTGGTGGATCAATGGTATCGGTCAAAGGAAGGTGATGACAAAGAGAAATAGTTTTGAGTGGCGGCAGAGTTTTGCATGCAAGCAAAAACAGGGAATGTTTCATTGTGAAAAAATATTCTCTGTAAATTTTGTACAAGTTGAAAGAGTGAAGATGGTCAGTGTTAAATAGTCTCTAATAGGGCTCAGATTGAGGATGATGAATAAGGATGGTCATAAAGATCAAAGAAGAAGTAGGTAAACCTACTTAATGAGAAGGAGGAGCTATGGATAGGGAGGTAACATGGAGAAAAGGAAATCGGGGGGAGAGAATCAAACTAAGGTAAATGAGTGGTAAATATCTAGATAGTTTAGGTAAAGATCTTACAACATGGTGCAATCTTCAAAAGAAGATTTGATAATTAATCAGAAAGTAATGAGAAGTAACTATACTCAGCTATGAAGAGGGAGCTTACACTCAACATGGTTGTAGATTCATAAGAAAAAACGAGCTTCCAGCATGGTGATGTGATAGTTCCCAAACCAACTCAGCATGAGACTCCCAACGGAGGCCAAAAGTGATGTTGTAGTACTCTGTGGTACCATAAAACGGGAAGGTAGCTCAACGCGATTAATATAGCAAAATTCAAAAGCCACAGACGAAAGAGAGACGATATTAACTAGAATAGGAAAAGATAACAGTATACATCACTAGAGGTAAATGAGTAGTGGGACTCAGGGATGATAAAAAAGAGACATAGAAATCATAACTCTTTAATAGAGGGGAAAAACTCTCAAGAGAGAACTGGCTTTTTGTTGAATGGAAGCGTGTTTGAACCTTTGCTACTTTCTCACTTGTTGCCCAGATACCATAGCAAAGCAAAGTACTTTCTCACTTGTTGCTCACTTGCTAGTTGCTACTACTCCAAGAGTCTCTAAGTGCTCACTGCCCACTCTTTGTTATTTTTTTGTTTGCTTATGGTAAAAAATTAAATACTCTATCCTATTTTTCTCTGCAATCATAGTGATGATCTTTTCTTTTTTCTATTATTCAAAGAAATATTCACTATGGTTAAAAGTCAATTGGCATTACAGTCTCCCCTCACCAAATGGTGAAATGGGCGTGCATAATTGCATATCATCTACTAATCTGAGAGGAAATTAGAGCAGATCTTTTAAAATCCTTTTGCATTTTTTCTGAGATCTGTTTAAAATTTATATTTATTACAAATTATGTCACAGTATTTATACATCTATATATAAAATTCATATATAGGTAGATTCTCTATCCATGTTGAAATATTACTTGAACTTTTAGTTGAGCTGTTTTCATTGTTCTCTCCTCTCTCCCTTTTTTTCTCCCAAAATACCTTTTGAATACTAAACCCTAGCAGCGCCGCTGCCCATCTCCTCCATTTCCCTTCCTCATTTCCTTTCCACACAGTGCTATAGTCTCTCGTTCATATCCATCCATACCCTAAAATCCAAATCGACACCATTTCTTTGGTTCAGGTGCCATGGTTGCCGACGTGGATGATATAACCACTCAGTTCGAGGTTGGCATAGGTTTCTCGAACAATGATGACAATGGATTTGATGTCCTTGACCTAGCCCGCCGGCAGAAGTGGAAAACAGTGGAAATGAAGTCGAAATGCGTTATGGGGTCGCGCAAATTTTTGAGCCAGTGACTTTGTCAGAGGTTCGAGATCAGTTACTAAAGGCCGATGTGGTGCATTTGTGGTATAGCGTGCTCGATCTGGGTCAAATTGTGCTCCACCGGCATGATGCAGTCCAGTTTTTCTATAGGTTTGGAGATCTGGCAGCCCTCAAGTGAGCTGTGTGTGATCCATGGTTTTTCTAGGACTACACGGTGGTAGTTGAAGAATTCAGTGGCTTCTCTAATCCCTCAGCGATTTCGACGGCGGTGACACAAACCTGGGTGGTTGCTCACAACATCCCTAAGGCAGCGCTCACTTGGAGCTGGGTGAAGCGGATCGGTAATTTTGTTCGAGATTACATCAAGCATGATCAGGCTTTTCTCTTAAATGGTGTGATAAAGATCAAGATTCGGGTGGATCTTTGTCAAGGCGTTGCGGTAAAGAGAAAAATCTGGTTTGCCTCGGATTGTGTGATACCGATTTCTTTTGAGTACCCGAATGTGAAAGGGTTTTGCTTTAAGCATGGCACGTCAGGGTGCATAGGTTAGAAGGGTTGGGAGGAGCAGCGAGCTGAGAGAGCGGCTCAGACTAAACAACCGCCTTCAGGCTTTGAGAATAGGTCTGCTTCCACAACGGCGGCGTGGCCAGAACCGACGGCAAGGAAACAAGGGCCGGTGGCGCAACTGTAATGAGCGGCAGAGATACCGAGGTTTTCGGTGAGAGTGACCCCAATAGCCGAGGCGGTGCATGGTGGACACGTAGCAAGCATGCACGGTGTTCATGTTCAGGTTCAGGGTGGGTTTGGGACACATGTCCTACATGCAAGGAAACCCTCTTTTTTAAGGGGACCTATTGACCTAGTTTGTTTTCTCGCAAATTTCGGGTTCAACTGGTAATCTACAATTAGGCCCATTTAGAGCAAACCTCACGGTCCAACAAACATTGGGGATGCTTCTAAGGGTACAAGTTCTTATGTTAGCTCCGAGCAACGTGGGCCCAAAATGTTGTCACAGACAACTGGATCATCTCTAGGGGTGGCAGCCCCGGTGTACATAGTGGGGGCATCTTCGTTGACTTTTGAAGGATCGAGAACGACTGTCCTGGTGAGCAGAAAAAAGAGAGGGATGCAGGAGGAGACATCAACACTGGGAGCTGGTGGCAGCAGGACAGCGAGCGACTGTGTAGTGGGGGTGTCAAACTATGAGTCCTCGAAGAAGAAGGTGGCACTAACTCTAGTCATTGAAAAGATGGCTGAAGAGTAGCATGCGTTGCTATAGTTTGGGGTGCATAACTAGATAGGATGTGGGTCCCAGATTTTTTTAGTCATTTTCCCACTTTTAGTCTGTCTAGTTATGCCAGTAATAGGCTTGTACCGAGCATATTGTAGTATAGGTTGGTATAGAGAGTTCTTTCTATCGAGCCGACAAATGGTGTTCTCCTTTGTAACTTATCATATATTATATATTCTATATTTCATCTCAAAAAAAAATATAAAATTCATTTAACTGATGGACTACACTAAAGAGCAAATCCACCTATGGGTTAATTGTCTAGGATGAATTGAGGGGTGGACTAAACATCACTTCCATCAACAGAGAATTGAGTTGGGTAATTGGTAGGTTCCACGTGGGACCTACTTAGTTGGGGTAAGGGATGGAGTAATCCTCAACTGATTGACCCAGGCCGTGATCCAAATCAATTGATATGTGGGGCCTAAATATACCCATTTGCATGGCTTGTTTTTTGTTTTTTTTTAAATGTGAATAGTAATTAATCCTTATATTGATCTTGGTTGTTGTATTGTTTAATCGAGGACTAAGGACTGATTTTGATAAATAGTATATTAACTCGAGTTATGAGTTAGTCCAACCCACCAAAATGGGTGCATTTGCTCTAAACCTCAAGAGTCAAAAGTAGTTGTTTCAAAAAAAAAACAAGAGTAGTCACTATTTGTCTTTCTGGGATTTTTGGGTGATTGTCTTGCCGATCTTTTGTAATTGATTATCTTGATGGCCGAAATTTATTAATATTGCTCTAAGTAATTAAGTTTTTTTTTTTCAAAAGTCTTGCGACTGTGAATCGTACACAAATAAAGTAAAAAAACTAGAATAAAAAAAAAACTCACACACTGTGTGTGGAATAAAATATAAATAATAGCGGAAAAAACAAAAATGGTTTAAAAAATTACAGTTTCTGAGGAAAAGAAAACAGTTAATTTCTTTTCAAACATGTGTGGAAAGTGGAAAAGAAAAACAGAAATTAAGAGCATCTCCAATAAATATTTTATTTAAAAATAAAAGTTAAAATTTAAGAAAAGGTTAATAAAACACTGTTTCAACAAATACCCCAAATAAAAGTTAAATGTGATATTTTGTTAAATTTTTAGTTATATTTAACAAAAAAAATTAACTCAATGTTAAAATCTCTATCACGATTTAACGTTTTTTGATTAATAACAAATTAATTCAAAATAACTTGAAAATAATTTTCACTGTTGGAGTGAAAGATAAAAAGAGAGTTGTTAAATTTAACTTTTCAATAAATTTAATTAATTAATATTTATAACACCACCCGTTGGACATGCTCTAACTGTAGCAAAAAATGGGGGGAAAACAGGAGTTTTTTTTTTCTGAAATAGAAAACTCATTTGTCAATTACAATATAGTAGTTTTAGATGATTTTATTACACTTAAATTTAAATTAGAAGGGTAAAATAGGAAGAATAAATCAATTTGGCGCCCGAAAATTAAGGGCGGATTGTCAACGAAAACGGTCTAACCAAGTCTCCCGCTTTTCGCACTGCAAGCATGCACCACCACCATGCACACACACAGCACACTTTATAAAACCCGGCCACGTACTGCTCAGTTCTCTCGTATCACTCCCTCCAGCGATGACGCTAATTAATCCTTATACTGTACTCACGGGAACAGTAACCAATGCCACACCTCCACCGCCCCATATGTCCAGAACCACCACCGTCTCTCTCACAGAACCACCACCGTCTCTCTCACAGAACCACCACAAATGAACCTCACAAAGTAGCTATTATAATAGTGCGTCGAGATCGAACGTCTCGTTGCAGGTGAACGATGATAATGGTCTCCGGAGAAAAATCATCACCTGCTTTTTCCCCAAATGAAACTGAAATCACGAGAAACCCACAAACACGTATAACAGCTAGCCTCGATCAGTGACCGTAACTAGAAATTTTGATTAAACGTGTTAAAATTAAAAAAATTATGAAAATACAAAAATTAGTACACAAAAAAAACAAAAAAAGATGACGTAAAAGTTTAAAAACAAAGAACACTTTTAGGATGATATAACTTTGATTAAAGAAATCATAAGAGTTTACGTTAACTATTAATATATAATTAATAATTAATAATTATAATCAATTTTTTATTTTATTATATTAATCATAAAAATCAGATATAACGAATAATAAGTAATATCTATACAAATTTTATCATTATGTTTCATATTCTAGAAATTCATCGGTATCAAAAATTACAATAATTAACATTACATACTAAAATACAAATGTGTCATTTGACACTCCTGATATATAATATATAGTTGGCTACGCCTGGCGGTCTGGCCTCGATCATGTGGCAATGTGGCATGCATGTTACCTTAATTAGATTATGAACGCAACATTACACAAAAGTTTTGAATGATTACGAGGATGACCTATAGGCTTTGGCACCTTGTGCAGCTGTGCTCAGAAGAATGCATACGGAAGCAAACCACCAAGACAAAAACAAAAACAAACAATATTGGAAAGAACATGCATGAAGGTGATGAAACCAGCACCGACACTTCAGAAAATACTATGCAGCTGCATTATTCCATCCATCACTTCGATCATATTCACATATTATTTAATTTAATTTCAATGTATATGTTGCTCTACTTCTCCATGCAAGGACAATAGTTGGTCAATTCTTTTGGCATTGTAGGTAACAAATTTAGCAAACCAATGGGAGACTTCGCGATTAATGAAACAATGGAAACTGGAGCTAGAAGGTATATTTCGTAACTCATTGTCATTTTCTAAATGAATTGAATTGTTTATGTTAGTTTAAGTATGGATCTACTACCACTTTGTGATACACTGATACAATTCACCTTGCTTCTTTTGTTTAATCGAACAATCATCTTATAAGAATTGAAGTTGTGTCTCCATCTTTTGGCCAAAAGTGATTGATCTTAGGATTATAAAATTTAGATATCTTCAAGAATCAAAGAACAATTATTTGTTTGTTCCTTATTCTATTGCAATGTGATTAAGTGATTAGTGTGCAGAGAGTTTTATAATTAAGGTTTGATTTGCTGGTGCGGTAGTGAGACGACAATGCATCAAGTGTACGTTCTTTAAAAATAAGCTAGAACCAAGACACTTGCATCTAGCTGCATCCAGTAGCTGATAATACATATGCTCAAACGTACATTAGCTTCTCGATAGATATATCAAAAATGTGAGGCAAACTTCTATATATGGTCAATGACGGAAATTTGGGGAAGTATATTTAACTTGTGCATGCTGCTAAGAAAGTAAAGGGGAACTATACGTACACTAATCTGATCTCCTTTCTTGAAAAAAGTTGATACTTTAATTAGCCAGTGGAAATTCATGTGCTCATATTATTTGGTCCTTACGTCCTATCGAATTGATTCTAATGCAAATTAAGCTAAACACCACGAGAGTTGGAAAGCTAGTTGACTTGTTCTAGGAAAAGTAGTAAGATTGTAAGAGTGACTGATTGCATTTTAATTTAGGGATATCATTGCTGATTTTATACGAAAATAGGGGAAATTACCATGGGTTATATATGTGAAAAAGAATCAAACGAACCCGTTTGTGTTTAATGTTTTTGTGTGTAATTTGAAGCGACAATTGGGTATGAGCTATGTTGCACGAACAGTGATATGAGGACACAGACATGTAGGGACACGGAACACGGCACAATCTTAAAAATTAGGACATGAACACGTTGGGACACGGCAATTTAAATTTAAATATTTAATAAATAGAAAAAAATAATAATTGAGTATAATAATCAAAATTATCCATAAATATATATAAGTTTTTTCGGCAGAAGTCTTCACAAGTTAACCATAATACATATATAGAGTCTCATTCCGATGGTCAATCAACTTTGTGGTCAGTGGTGGTCACTTAGCGTTGGATTAAAGTAGTTAAGATCTAGTGGCTGAGATAAACTTGGCTTATACTACAAGAAAAACTCACTTAGACCACAAAACTATTCCGTCGTTTAGGTTCCAGATTCCGTCGTCTAAGTACTTAGACTACGGAATCTCCATCGTCTAAAGTCCACCGTTCAATTGTCGTAGTCTAAGTACTTAGACGATGGAAATTGTTCGTTACATCGTCCAAGTGCGGTCTTAGATGATGCAAAAAGTACGTCCATTGTCTAAGTACGGGTTATAGTATGAAATTATTACGTGGTCTAAGTGATTACTTAGACCACGAAACTATTTCATAGTCTAAGTGATGACTTAGACCACGTATGTATATATGATTTTGTAGTCTAAGTGAATATAATTTTTAAATTTTTTTAATTAAAATTTGAATTTAAAATAAAATACTATTAAATTAATTAAAATAATAAATCTAATTTAAATATTAAAATAATTAAAAATTGTACGTACATCAATATCATTCGGAGAAAACGAAATATTAAAAAACTACGTACAAACTAAGTAAATACGGCAAGAGTAGACGCACTGCCAAATCTCCCGCCTCCAACCATGTCGTCGTCGATCGTCGGGATGTGGAGTCGGAGCAGGACGACAACCTTGTTTAACCCTGTTTTGCATGAGGGCGAGGAGGTTGGCTATCTGCACTTGTTGCTCATCAAGCCTCTGACGTATAGATAACGTTTCCGCCCGTGCGAGTCGAGCCTCCTCAAGGGCTGCTTAATCGTCCGCATCCCGAGCACTTGTTCTCGTCGAGTGTGCCGTAGATGAGTCAGAAGATAAATCTCGTAGCACCTTGCGTCCCAACCCCCTAACGTCCTTGCCCGCTCGACGACCGTATACTTCATCGGCGATTGCAATTTGGCTTTCCCTCAATAGAGAAGGCAAGTCTTCCAGCTGCAAATTCGGGTGTGCAAACTGCGTGTTGGCCAATTCCTGCTGCGCTAGTTCTACCAACCTCGCCTGAAAATAATAATAATAAAAATTAAATAATTATAAATTTGTACGAGAGTTTAATAAATTATAAATAATAATTACGTTAATTGAGAAGAAATATATACGACACTTACGCAGCTTTGACTCGCTTCATTGTCGACCATATGCATCACGTAAGCGGTGACGCTAGCATCCAGATAAAGGTGTTTGGAGCCCTTATCTCTATGCTCCTTGGCGATTTGTATCATCTACTTGGAGCCGGAGGATATGATGTTTGTCTTTCTTCTCCCGATTGGCCTTGTTTACGTCTGATTTCGTCTGTTCGACAATATAAATTATTTAAAAACTAATAAATGACTAAAAAATAAATTATTTAGTGTCGTCAATTTAAATTAAATACAATTCTTCTTCAAAGTGGTTGACCAACAACTCGCACTCATCTTCCCTATCCCCACGCAGCTCTACGGGGGTAGGCGAGCAGCCGAATTGGAGGTAATACTTGTGAAGTCTGTACTTTCAATCACGGTAGATGGTATTGGCAGTGGTGTTGATGTGCCTAAGCATCTCCAGTGTGTCATCCACCGCATATTGTTCCTACAAAAAAAGAATAAAAAATTATAATCGTATATATATGAAATTATAATTTTTATTGGTTATTAAAAAATGAATTTAAAATTTTATTACCGAGAGTTCTTTAAACACATTTCCCTTCTCCAAGTCCGGCAACTCCTTCTAGTTAGGCACAACCATACGAATCTTGTTGCGAATAATTGCCCCGATGTTATGCGATGAGAGACTAGTTAGCTGTGAGGTGGGAGGGCCATCGGTGAAATCATCGTACGGCAACTGGATCTTTTGCCTGGTCGCGTTCAACAGCTTCTTGGATTTTTCGCCCTTTCTAAGTCCTCGGGTCCTTTTCAGTTGAGGGTCTGACGGGGTCCTCCTAACCTTGCACCGCACACTGTAGAGAATAAATTCGGAAGCCGACTCCTGGGCATTTTCTGACATCGATGATCGGTCGGAAGAGGTATTATCGTCATCGCTCTGTATAACTGGGGCATTAAGAATTTTTCCAGTCGCCGCAGCTGAGGGACCAGCTGAAGGATCCGAATGAGGCGCGACGTTGTCCTTCGAGCTCTACCAACCCACTTGCTCTGCGAAGCCTTGGAGCTGAGCATCTTCGGCCTTTTTTTGTGTTTTTTTTTACTCCATGAGGCCATTTTAACCTAAGAATTATAAAAATCAATTATTAAACATATTTTACCATTAATTATAACTACTTTACTATTTACTATTTTTAACAATTTACAATATTTATTATTTTTCATATTTACCACAAAATTTACTATTTTTAATATTTTTCATTTTTTATATTTACCATTTTTTATATTTTTCATTTTTAATATTTACCAATTTTTAATATTTACTATTTATAATTTTTACCTTTTTTAACAATTTACAGTTTTTATTTTTTACTATTTGGTTTTATCATGTTTCTATTTACCATTTTTTTTTTCATATTTAGTATTTTTAATATTTTATCATTTTTAATATTTACCTTCAATTTGTATATTTTTACCATTTTTCTCAATTTATTATTTTTACCCTATTTACAACATTCACCAATTTATAACTTTTACTAATTTACAAAATTTACCAATTTCTAGTATTCACTTAATTTATAATATATTTAGCAATTTATTATTTTTACCATTTTTAATATTTACTAATTTACAATAATTACCGATTTACAAAATATTTACTAATTTATTGGTTTTACCAATTTACCCAATTTACCAATTTATAAGTAAATACAAATACACTGTATTATATCGAAATATGTAATACTATACCTAAATACATATTAAAAAGAAATTATAAATACATACATAAGTAAAAAAAAAATTACCAGCGGTGGGATTGGGCCAGCTGGTGGCGGTGCCGGTGGGAGGCGTTGGAGATGGAGGGAGGAGGCGGGAGGGAGGGAGGGAGGAGAGGCCGACGGTGGAGGAGGTGGAGGCCGGCCGGTGGGAGTCGCCGGAGGGAGACGTGAGGGCGTCGGAGCCGGAGAGAGAGAGAGAGAGAGAGAGAGAGAGAGAGAGAGAGAGAGAGAGAGAGAGAGAGAGAGAGAATGGTATGAGAGGAGAGAGTGATCGATCAAAAATGCCCAGAAACTGCAATTATACTGTTTCATTTAGACGACGGAAGTTGATTTTACATCGTTTAAGTGAAACCCACCTCACTTAGACGACGGAAACTCCTCTTTCCGTCGTCTAAGTCAATCTTGGTTTCTCCCCCAATTAATTGGCAAATGGAAGTTGACCGCCATTTATTTTGGGAACCTTTCAAAAATTGAACTTAGATGACGGAAACGGCCTCCTCCGTTGTCTAAGTTCAAATTTTGAGCGGTTCTCAAAATAAATGGCGGTGGAATTTGGACCGCTAAAAAATCAACTTAGACGATGGAGGAGGCCGTTTCCGTCTTCTAGGTGCTCACCTGGACCACGGACGGTCATCCTCCTTCGTCGTCTAATTAAGTACAATTTCTCTAAAAATAATATTTAAAAATAATTCGTAAGGAAATTTTCGATCTGTCATTCGAATGGAATTGTCGTAAAATATCAATTAAAGAATCGTATATATAAAAAGTGGGATTTAAGACGACGAATTAATTTACGTCTTCAAACTTGTTAAGTATCTACTAATGTGTATAACTTAAGTGTTATTAAGTATATGCTCACTGCACATTAATATTAACGAAATTGAATTTGGACAAAACAGCCGTTGGATACATTTACCATAAGATAATATATAAGTAGAATAATTTTTAGTAAATAGTAAGTTCGTTAAGGGTTTCATCGGAACAGTCAATTGTAAAACCGAAATTTTACAAACCGAAAACGTGGATACATGAAAATCTGTAACTCCTATTTTGGAACCGTCGACGCTCACACTCCAAGAATTGTTTACTCTATGCTCTCGATGAAAAGAATATGCATTGGGACATGGTCTACATGGTCGTTGTCTTAGATGTGAAATTACGATATCATGACTTAGACAACGCAGTGGCCTCATTTGCGTCGTCTAAGTGAAAAGTTTAGGGTTCAATAGGGTTAAGGCTTAGGGTTTAGGGTTTACTTAGACGATGGAATGACCCGTTTGCGTCGTCTAAGATAAAGATTTAGGATTTAGGGTTATATAATTAATTGTGTTTACCTTGGACTACGAAAAGTCGTTCCGTCGTCTAAGTTTTAGGAAAAATGTGATACTTGGTCGTACGGATTTTTGTATTCCGTGAAGCGGGCTCGCTCTTTAATTAATTTAAAGTTAATTATGCGAAAAAGTTAAGAGTATTAATTATTAAATTAAGTACAGAATTAATAATATATTGTACCTACTTCTCCACATAATATAATTAATCATGCATCATTATGTCAAAAAAATTTATTTACAATAATTAATTACCAATTAATATTCTTCGTCGTTACATTGTACTATTTGTCATAATCATCATCATCCTCCTCACCACTGTTATCCGATTGCTCATCCTCATCATCATACTCAACATCGTTCGAAGAATATCTTGAGTCCTCGTCGTCATCCTGCGCCTCATCTTCACTGCCATCATTCTTTAGATCTATAATCTCATCTTGAGTTAGATCTGTAGAGCCATCAGGCATGAGTAAGTGTTCACCAGCTTGAACAGTAATGTCTCTTTGCGGTTCAGCATCTTCAGCCCCCGGTGTCCCTTCAGCTGTCATGGTATTCTATATTCCTCGATGAGAGATATGGTTCACTATTTTCCACCCTTCACTAACTATCGGATTATCAAGATAGAACACCTGCCTAACTAAGGTGGCAAGAGCAAAAAGGCTCATCCTTATACCAACTTGAGTTTGTATCGACTAATAATAGGCCCAGGTCTTCCTTTGTACGCTTGAACCATTTGCATTTGAATAGGAAAACGTTGACATCATTCCAGTAACATAGCAAAACGACATATACAAGAGCCCCGTAATATATATCATTGTCATTCCTAACCGCTACCCCACTGTTTTGTGTTCTTCTTCTTTCATCTTGGGCCAATGAATAAAATTTTACACCGTTCACAAAACATCCGGGATAAATATAGTGTCTAATCGGCTTTCCTACTAGCAAGTGCTTTGGTCAAGACCACTACCCCCCGTGGTTATCGGATTTTTGTAGATCAATCATCTGTGAAAATGGGAAGAATATATATATATATATAATTAAAGGGTTTAATTTCTATAAACATGTATATAAATTAAATAAGTAAACATACGTACCCATTGGAAGAAATAACCAGGGAACTTCTTCTTAACCACTTTTTCAAACCACGCCGAACTCTTGTCTGGATTTAAAGCCTGAAGCTTCTCCCTGTAGGCAATCATGTAAGGCTCAACTTTGTCACAGCCTTGCAACACTACCCAATACGCCTCAATAAGTTCTTCTCGTGTTAACAATTTCTTTAATACTCCTTTAAACGGTCGTACGACATTTGTGACGACAGAAAGATTGATGCGGGCACTGGGATCGGAGGCGATGAGACGTGGTGGATCCTTAAGGTACATGTTGCAGTAAGTAATATACTGTTGCATTAGGTATGTCTCTGCTATGGAGCCATCCGGGGCCAACATATTTTTCACGAATCCTTTATATTGTCTAAGTTGTCTACAAAATCAAACATTCAATTAATTAATTGTAGAATATGTACATATAGCTAGTAATCTCAAGTGGAACAAATAATGGATCGGAAAACCTGTATAATTAATTAGTTGTACTTACCTTGCTCGGGTAGGTGGATCATTAGGTGAATCATGATGTCAAAGAAAACAGGGGGAAAAATCATCTCTAGTTTGCAAATGATGTGCACAATTTGTTGTTGTAGTTCCGCCATATCTAACTTCTTTAACTCTCTGACGCATAACATCTGCCACCATCTGCACAATGCCAATATTGGTTATACGATGTCACAAAGAAAATATGGCCGAATTACCATTGGAATCAGACGTCGCAGCATAACGTGATAATCATGTGTCTTTAGACCAACAAACTTGTGATGCACCTTGTCCACTGCTCCAATTATAGTAGCTGCATACGTAGCCGGATAACGAACGCTCTTAAACTAGTGGAATACAAAACCTCTAAGTGCCAGCTTCGGTGTGTAAGTTGCAGCTGGCATCTTGTTGTACACTCATCTTCTATCCCTCCCCAACCACAAGGGATGACGTAGCACTACCACATTTTAACCCATTGCCAGCGATTTTTAAATCGCCGGCAATATTTTTTAACATTACCGGCGATTTTTGCCGGAAAAATCGCCGGCAATGTCTTTTTTTTTTTTTAACATTACCGGCGACTTACATTTAAGTCGCCGGTAATGTCCCGCCGGTAATTAAAAAAAAAAAAAAGACATTGCCGGCGACTTACATTTAAGTCACCGGTAATGTAAAAAAAAAAAAGAAATTACCGGCGACTTAAATGTAGTCGCCGACAATGTCTTTTTTTTTTTTTTTAATTACCGGCGGGACATTGCCAGCGATTTGCCGGAAAAATCGCCAGCAATGTTAAAAAAAGAAAAAAAGACATTACCGGCGATTTTTCCGGCAAAAATCGCCGGTAATGTTAAAAAACATTGCCGGCGATTTAAAAATCGCCGGCAATGGGTTAAAATGTGGTAGTGTAGATTCATAGATTTCAGATCTTTCCGCGCTTTGGGAGTATCTTTAGTCTTGAACTTAATACCGAGAACTGTTCCCACCACACTGTCGCACACATTCTTTTCTATGTGCATCGCATCCAAGTTGTTCCTCAGCTTCAACTTCGACCAGTAAGGGAGTTCAAATAATGTACTCTTGTGATGTCAATAGCTGAGATCATGTGAATGTATTGGATTGCATTTCTATACATCCTTGTCATTGGTCAACACACCAAGGTCAAAATAGCTCAACCTCTCTAAAATCTCTTCGCCCGACCAATTACAGAGTTTAGGATTATTCTCTACTGTCCAGTCGAAATGAGCTTCATCGTGTCACCACGGGTGATCGTGAGGAAGCTATTTACTGTGACCATGGTAACGCACCTTCCCCGCGTGGCAACTAAAGTTCATGTCGTCCAAACATATAGGACATCTATTGTATCATTTCGTCTTGCAGGCTGCCAACATCCCATACGCAGGAAAATCACTGATCATCCACATTACGGCTGCCCTCATCATGAACATCGTGTCAGTGAATTTGTCATAAGTTGGGACTCCATTTTCCCACAACAGTTTCAGCTCGTCGATCAGAGGTCTAAGGTAGACATCTAAGCACTCCCCCATAGATTTAGGAACTGGAATTAGCAGAGTAAGGAAATTAAATTCTTTGTTTATGCACATCCATGGTGGCAGGTTATACAACATTAGAATAACTGGCCAAGTTTTGACGACAGAGCTATTACTACCCCAAGGATTAAATTCGTCTATAAATAGTCCGATTCTAACATTTCGAACGTCTACTGCAAAGTCTCCAAATTCTCTGTCGAAATGTTTGAAAGCCTCCCCATCCACGCCGTGTCTCAGCACATCGTCATCTATTCACTTTTATGCGTATCATCGCATCGCCTCTGCCGTGTATAGAGACATGTACAAATGCCGCAATCTTGGAATCAATAGAAAATATCGAAGAACCTTCACAGGAATTTTCTTTTTCAAACTCTTCCTGTTTCTACCAGATTCTGTAAGGATTCCAGCAGAGGTACGGATGGGGCCAATTTTGGTGATCTGAGCTGTCGCGCGTATATCGTCATTTACCTGCTGTTAAGAGTAATACACCAAACGGTCGTTAGAAGCCTTGACCGGTTGTTCCCGCCTTCGACTCTCCGACGCTCAAGTTAGTGTATGAAGCGTAACAAACAATATTGATTGAGTAATGGGCGTACCTTGTAATTGTCATAAATGTGTAGTATATATTGGCGGTTGAGTATGGGGTCTTTTGTTGTTCTTCGATGTGGGATCTTGCTTGTTTGGTCATGTTCTGTCCTGGTACCTTCTGTTTGTTTTTCCGAGCGCGTAGGCTATCAGATGGTGTTGCTTCTTTGTTTAGAGTTGAAACCTGTGTTGCTGTCTTGCGTTTGGTCTGAGCTATGTCGATCCATTTGGAGTGACTAAGTGTGCGATAATTGTGTTTACGGGATCACGTACTAACAAGTCCTCCAAGTCCCCAAGTCAAGGGAATCAACTCTTGATTGGGGAGTTGCAAGGCTTTGTCCTGATTTTGCACACGTGGTCACTCGAGAAGAAAGGGGGGGGGATCCTGCTAACCCCGAGTCCCCCAACTATTCGATAAAGAGCAGATTTTGAGGTCGAGAGTCGAAGTGTCGTGCTTTGGAGCCTTGTTCTGCGATGATGCGGGCGTTTGTTGCTGTTCCGCTATTGTGGTGGACTCTGAAACCTGATGTTGCTATTTGGAGCCGCTTATGTGGCGACAAGGGATGTTACTACTCGTCCCACGATAGCGTGAACGTTGTTGCTGTTCGGCTATCGAGTTGGACTCCGAAACCTGATGTTGCTGTTTGGAGCCGCTTATGTGGCGATAAGTGATGTTGCTACTCGTCCCACGATAGTGCGAACGTTGTTGCTGTTCGGCTATCGGGTTGGACTCCGAAACTTGATGTTGCTGTTTGGAGCCGCTTTTGTGGCGACAAGTGATGTTGCTACTCGTCCCACGATTGTGCGAACGTTATTGTTGTTCGGCAATCGGGTTGGACTCCGAAACCTGATGTTAGAGTTTGGAGCCTCTTATGTGGCGACAAGTGATGTTGCTACTCGTCCCATGATAGCGCGAACATTGTTGCTGTTCGACTATCGGGTTGGACTCTGAAACCTGATGTTGTTGTTTGGAGCCGCTTATGTGTCGGGTGTAGCTCTATCGGGTGGATGCGTAACGGGAGGTCCCAGACCTCAGTCTGTTAGCCCCGAACGATGGCGCAGGTCATGATGGTATCAACCGTGCCCATGATAGCGCAAGCATAACTGCCACTTACCTATCGGGTGGACTCCGAAATGGTGTTGCTATTTTTGAAGTGGGGCCCTCTTGTCTTTTCATATTCTGACCCTTTCGTCTTCGTAACGGTTATCTGTCGCTTGGGGTGATCGTGTGTCAGGCGGTTTATTGTAGTTGTTTGCTGCATGCATGACGAGTGGCGTGCTGAATTCGAAGCGGTAGGGTAATTAATTATTGCGGGAGCGTGCGGGGCTCGTGAGACACGTGTCGTAATCCTACGGATAGAAGCGATGAAAATATACGGTAGGCGTTTGCCTAGGGTTAGAATTGTAGCCTATAAATAGTGGTGCTTTCACTTTCACTTTTTACATTTTGCTTGCTTGAACTGAAACTCTGCGTAAACGTGCTCTTGAATCTGTGTGCTTTGTCAATCTTGGAGTGTTGTTATCTCGTGAATTCTCGTCTCATCTCTTCAAAGGCAGTGTTTTTGTTTTTGTTGCTTTTCAAAAATTGTTTTGTGGTGTATGGCTTTTGTATTTGTTTTGGGTACTGTTTTTGGGGTAATTTCTGGGTTTGTGTTGCTTTGTGTTGTAATGTAGAGAGGATTTCTGGGCTTTTTTTGGGTATTGGGAAGAACAGCTTCAAGTTCTTGGGTTTTTTGTTGCTTTTTGGCTATTTTGATCGATTTGCGGGTGTTGGGAAAGGTTTGCACTTGTTTTTGCTGGGGGATTGGGGTTGCGACAGTCTGCACGTTCACCCATTTTGGCTTATCGCCCGTTTTCTTTTCTCTTAAGATCATGGAATTGGTAGCTGTATCCAGTGATAAGTCGCCTCCGTCAACCCCTATGTTCCGTGTAAGGTCCCGGGTTTCATCCCATAGTGTTTCGGACTCCTCGTCCGATAGCGTACTAAGCGTCTCCCCACTGTTCGTTAACGCCAGTAGTGCTTTGCGTAGGTTGTCAGTGCCAATCATAGAGCAACCTGGGTCAAGTGTGCCGAATGCTGATGTGTCCTCCTCTTCCGGGGGGTCAGATGGATACGTCGTGCTCCCACGCGGTGAGCAGGCGTCTGGGGCTGCCCTCCCCGTTCTTCCCCAAGGCAGGCCCGTATTGTGGTGACTGGAGGACGGCCAGATGGTGCAAGAGCCAGAGGGGTCCCCTTCAGTACGGGAGATCAAGCGTTTGTATCGGGACTACCATATCCCCCGTACGGTGAAGCTGAGGGCACTCCGTCAGGGTAAATCGTTCACACGCCCCCCGCGCAGCTACGTATGCATGAGTGAATTCCAGCTGAAGGTCGGGCGGAAGCTTCCCCTGCATCCGTTCTTCCAGTACGCGCTCGCGCTTTTCAACATCACGTTAGGCCAATGCGGGCTAACGTTCACGCCCGTACTGATTGCCTTCCATAATATTTAGAAGCTGAGTGGGCTGCAGTTCCTCACACGGGCGGAGATTGGACATTTCTTCCGTTTTAAGTATTCTCCCTGTATGAAGGACAAGGGTACGATGACGGTCGAGCCCCGAACGAATTGGTGGCTAACGGAGCCCCCTTCCTCCTCCACTGCCTGGCGCCGGTATCACTGCCTTGTCGGAGGCGAGTGGAAATTCGATAAGCCAGATGACGCTCTCTCGCGCGGACACGATCAGATACATCGAGTCCCCGAGTCATTTCAACTGTTAGGTGTGATAAGTGTCGACTAGCGGCGTTTGATGTATTTGTTTGTATTCGTGTTTGCTAATCTGTTTGTGCTTTTTGCAGACCAGAGCTCGTATCCTGTCACCCGTTTGGAGGAGAAACGGTTGGCGAGAATCAAGTTCGCTTTCGATCCCCACCCAGACGCACGAAATTTTTGGGCAGCCAATCACTGGGAGCTTGTCGAACGATGTGGTCTTTCACGCCCTCCTGGTATGTATCTTCTTGTTTATGGCGTTTGAGTAATCCGTTTGTGTAATTTGTTGGGCTGACCTTGTGTACATTGTTTGCAGCTAAGATGAAGAAGTCCAGATCCTTCACGAAGTAGGATGCAGCCCATCAGCGTATGCTAGTGCTAATGGAGAGGGCCCGGCAAGCCCGCATGGTCGTCGAAGACCCAAGCGGTCAGCTAGTGCAAGGAGACACTCCTCAAGGTGTCATGCAGCCCCCCAACTGTAATGAGTATATGGACCCGGTACCAGAGGGTGATGAGGAGGTTGAAGCCGTGGGTGCGACTATCGGAGCCCCAGCTGTCATCCCAGAGGGACGGGCTGAAGAAGTTGCCCCCCAAGCTCAAAGGGGAGAGGGAGAGCAAGCCCGAAGGGATCGCCTCCGGCAGGAGAAGGAAACGTGCAGCCGAGAGCACGGCAAGCATCGTGTCGATTGCGTGATCAGCCGCGTCAGCCAAGGCAAGTCTCCTTCCACCCACACGGGCTCCTCAAGGAGTTCGTTCGAGATTTCCCCCATCCGTCAGCCTGGAGAGGCGGATGGTCACCGGTCCCAGACCTCGGCTAGGAGGCCAGACAGTCAAGGTACCTCCAGCCGCCCGCAGAAGCGCCCTCATCCGTCTAACGAGGCCTCCTCTGTCATGACTGTTACAGTGGCGGGCGAGACAGCGTTCTCGTCAGAGTTCATTGCTCGTATCCAGAGCTTCATGGGTGCGGGCATTGAGAGTCTCCAGAAGTGGCGTCAGCTGGGCACCGACCCGAAAGAATCCCTCAGTGCAGCGTTTGATACCTGTACGAAGCTCCAGCATCAACTCTTCCTTATCAAGGGGCTCGAGGGGTCCATGCTGCAAACCACCTTGCTGTCGAAGTCGAAGGCCGAAAATCGGAAGCTTCAGGCTGACGTGGGCAAGCTGCAACAGGCTCTGACCAAGTCCACTAACATAGCCAACCGGAAGATCGCACGGGTAAACGTGCTTGTGAGTGAGGCCGATGAGCTGAAGAAGGACTTGAGGGAGGCGCGATCCGGGGTGGCTATCCTGGAGACCAATCTGGCTGCCCTCCGAGCGTCCAACGGTGGGCGAATAGCGGAGCTGGAGCGCGAGCTGGCGAAGGCCCGAGCTCATGCCGTGACGGAGGAGGTCCGTCAAAGGATTGCGGATGAGGTAGTGGCCGAGTACAAGGCATCTCCCGAGTTTGAGAAGGTCAGGGCTGACGCAGTTCAGGCTTTCAAGGATTCGGAGGAGTTCGAGGACTTGGTTGTTGCTGAAGCCAATGTCCAATGTGAGGACTTCTCCTCACTCGTGTTGTCGTTTGTCAAGGTGGATGAGTTTGAGGCATGGCAGGCCGCCGAGGCGGAGAAGCTGAAGCGATCGCTGGAGGAGCCGGAGGTGGAGGCGCCAGCTGGGGGTGACGGGCCAATGCCTGGGGAAGGGGGAGAAGATGCTGTTGCTGGGGCCAGCTAGACTGTCTTGTATTTTTTGCTTTCTTTTGCTTTTTGCCTTTTACTTTCGCGCCTACTGGGACGTTTGATGAATTGTACAATTTGATAGTATATCTAGTGCCTTTTGTTCCGTTTACATTGCTTGCCTAATTGCGTTTGATGTATACTTATATTGCTACTTGGCACATAACAAAATGTACAATATGCAAAAGTTTACAATCACTAGATTAATGTGCGTTTAAATTACAAGAGGTGTTTAAACGCAAGTAGATGAATACTTAGTGAAAATACTTCCTTAGGTGTTGTGTATTCCAGGGATTGCCAATCCTTCTCCCAAACATGTCTTTGATGTAAAACGTACCTGGACTTGCGACTGTGTCGATGACATATGGGCCTTTCCATGATGCACATTAATCCCTTGGGCTTCGTTTGAATTGCTTTCATGACCCAGTCCCCCAGTTGGAGTGGGCGCTCCTTCACACGTTTGTTGAATAATCGAGCGACTCGCTGCTTGTTCGCGGTGTTGTGAAGGTGTGATATGTCGCGTCTTTCTTCGAGGAGGTCGTTGTCAAGTCTGAGTCCTTCGCCATTGGTGATGGGGTCGTAGCTTTCGATTCTTGGACTTCTGTACGTGAGCTCGAGTGGTAGTACAGCTTTTGTTCCGAATGTGAGGCTGAACGGAGTTTCTCCTGTCGCTGTTGTTGCTGTCGTTCGGATTGACCATAGTATTTCGGGGAGTAAAGTAAGCCATCGACCATACCAAACGTCTCCTTTCTCGATGAGTTCAATCTTCTTCTTGATTCCTTCCTTGATGATTTTGTTTGGTGCTTCTACTTATCCGTTCGTTTGTGGGTGTGCTGGTGATGCGAATATCAGATTGGTACCTTACCTTTTACAGAATGCTTTGAGCTCATCGTTGTGGAATTGCGGTCCGTTATCGGTGATGATGTTGAGTGGGGTGCTGTTGCGACAGTAGATGAAACGCCACAGGAATCTTTTTACCTTTTCGGTTGTGATTTTGACCATTGGTTCCTCCTCGATAAACTTGGTGTGGTAGTCAATGATGACTATGATGTATCGGTATTGGCCCTTGGATTTCGGAAGCTCTCCTATGAGATCGAGTCCCTATTGTGCAAACGGAACAGGAGAGGTAAGGATCGATAAGGGAACCGCGGGCGCGTGATTCTTGTGTGCGTAGAGTTGGAATTGATGGAATGTCGTGGTGATTACGGTTGCATCTGCATGAATGGTGGGCCACCAGAATCCGCAATGGAGTGCCTTTTGTGCTATGGATCATGCTCCCGCATGGTGGCCGCATACGCCCGAATGGATTTCCCTGAGTATCTTGTCGCCCTTCTCCGGTGTAACGCATTTGAGGTTGGCTCACATCTTCCCTTGTCTGTACAGGTTGTCGTGTAGGATGCTGAAGTTGACTGCTCAGGCTATGATGTTTCGGGCTTGGGCCCGGTCTGCTAGTAGTTCGCCCCTTGTCTCGTACTTGATGATCGGATCCATCCAGCCGGCTGTGTGCGGTTCGATCGTGAAGATCTCTTCTATCATTTTGGTGATGCTTGGCTTCTTCAGCACTTCCACTACTCATTGCCCTGGCTCTTAATGTACGGGCGATGATGCTAAAAGGGCAAGTGCGTCTGCCTTGGTGTTTCTTCCCCTCGGGATGTGGTTAATGTTGAAGTACTTGAGCGTGCTTAACATTGTGCATACAAGGTCATGGTATGCCGTCATCGTATCACCATTGGTCTTAAAGTCACCCCGGATTTGGTTGACGACTAGCTGTTAATCGCTGAAGATGTTAATGATCGGGGGTTCTGAGTTTCGGGCCAACTGTAGACCGGCGATAAGAGCTTCATATTCGGCCTCTTTGTTTGTTGCCTTGAATTCGAATCTTAGCGCGTATTCGGCTCGTACGCTCCCGGGCCCGGTGAGGATGATCCCAGCCCTACTGGTGTTCTTGGTGCATGACCTGTTCACGTAAAGGTTCCATGGCTATTCGGGTGGTGGGGGTTCTTCCTTGTGAGGTTCCATGCTAACGGGCAGCGTCTCGAGGACGGGCTGTATCGCTATTGGCTTTTCGGCCTCCATATATTCGGATATAAAGTCTACGATAGCCTGGCCCTTTATTGTTGTTCAGGGTGTGTAGTGGATGTCGTATTCGCTTAGCTCGACGGCCCACTTCGCCAATCAATCACTGTGGTCGGGCGATTGCAATATCTGTCGTAATGGGACGTTGGTGAGGACATGGATGCTGTGGGCTTAGAAGTATAGCATGAGTCGTCTTGCAGCTGAGACGAGCGCAAGTGTCACTTTCTCAATTGTAGGGTAACGGGTCTCTAGGGTTGTCATGCCCTTTCTGGTAAAGAAGACTGGTAATTCGGAAGTCGTTTCTCTTCGGACCAGGGCCGAACTGACGGCCGTTAGGGAAGCAGATAGGTACAGGTAGAGGGATTTTCCCTTGACGGGTCTGGACAGGAGGGGTATTGAAGCGAGGTACTGCTTGATTTATGTGAATGCTGTTTCGTAGTTGGTTGTCCAAATGACGCTTCACTTGTTTGTCGTTCGGAGGGCTTTGAAGAACGGCGCACACTTGTCCGAATAACGGGAGATGAAGCAATTGAGGGATGCTAGTTTTCCCATGAGGCTTTGGAGTTCGGCCTTAGTCATGGGGGTTGCATGTCTAGTATTGCCTTGACCTTTGTTGTTGATGCCTCGATGCCCTCCTTGCTGATGATGTATCCAAGAAACTTGCTTGTTGTTACGCCGAACGTGCATTTGGCCGGGTTTAGTCGCATGTCGTTCTTTATTAGGAGTTCGAGCACGGTTCGTAGGTGTTCGGGGTGATCTGCTGCCTTGGTGCTCTTGACCAGTATGTCATCGATGTAAACCTCTACAATTTCGCCCGTCAGCCAGTCAAATATGATGTTCATCAATCTTTGGTATGTGGAGCCAGTATTCTTCAAGCCAAACGACATGACTACGTAACAGTAGAGCCCTTTGTCCGTTGTGAAGCACGTTGCCTCCTGGTCTTCGGGGTTCATAAGGATCTGGTTGTATCCTGAGTATGCGTCCATCATGGACAGTAGCTCATTCCCGACAGTGGCGTCTACGAGCTGATCGATCTGGGGTAACGGGAAGCTATCTTTCGGACAGGCCTTGTTTAAATTGTTGTAGTCTATGCACATGCGCCAAGATCCGTTTTGCTTCTTGACCATAACGGCGTTGAAGATCCATTTCGGGTAGTCAACCTTTCGGATGAAACTAATTTTCTGCAGTCTGTCGACCTCTATGTGCATAGCCGCATACCGTACTTGGTCATATGTCCGCCGTTTCTGCTTTACGGGTTTTGCAAGTGAGCTAATGCTGAGTTTGTGGGAGATGATGCTTGGGTCGATTCCGGGCATGTTCGTGTAGAACCAGGCGAATACCTGTTGGCAGTCCGTTAGGACCTGGGTTAGCCAGGCCACCATGTCGGGCTCTAATTGCCCGCCAATGTGGATCGTGCATTCCAGGTGTTCAGGGGATAGTTGTATTGTGCGTTGCCCCTCCCGCTCTTCAGCGGGTCGGATAGCGTTTAGTCTGTCACGCGGGTCATCAGGTTGCTGCTTCTCAGGGGAACACGCCGCCACTGTAAGTACTTCAATTCGCATGTTGTCTTTGTCTGGTCGAACAGTTTTTTCCATGAAATCATACCCTCTGATCGTGCCGATTTCGTGGTCTGTCAGGAACTTTGCCATGAGCATGTAGCCTGCGATGATCAGCCTCAGCTTCGAGATACTCGGTCGTCCGAGGATCATGTTGTAGGACGTGTGGAGGTCTATGATAACAAAGTCTGGTCTGATTTCGCTCTGGGGGGTTCCCGGTGCACCGATGCCGAATCGCATATAGTCGCTACCGAGGGGGTAGGTGGTGTCACCAGAGAAGCTGCCGATGCTCTCGTGGTCCTGCATCATCTTGTATTTCGAGCGCTTGAGGCCCTCGTAAGCCTCTCGAAAGATGGTATTGATGGAAGCACCGTTATCGATGAGGATGCGATTAACTAAGTATCGATCCACCATTCCGTCAATGATGAACGGGAGCGTGCTATTCTGGTTACCTTCTTCCTCGTAAGTGAAGGTGATTGGGGGCCAATCCTTCTTGACTGCCTTGGGTGGATTTCCGGGATGTAGTGCAAACACGTCCCTAGGTCGGGGCTCTTCCCGTTCCCGTAAGCATTCGGCCTTCCGCTTTCCGCCGGTGATGTTGTTGATGGTGCCCCTTGTTAGTATGTTCGTAGCAGGGTGTTTCGTGTTCGTCGTTCAGAAGATCAATGTTCCCTCTGTGTGCAATCGTTCGATTTCCTTGGCTAAGATTTTGCAATCATTGGTGTTGTGGGTGTTCGACTCGTGATATATGCACCACGTTCCCCTGTTGTTCCGCATGGGAGCTATTTTGGGCGCCCTAGGCATGGGCGGGCGAATTTGGCGTTTGTGCTGCTTGAGCACTTCCTCGTTTGTACTTTGTGTGATGGAGAAGACTGCGCGTCGCTGGTGTTGATCTCTGTGTGGTGGGTTTCGCGGTGGTGTGCACTCGCGGTGCGCCTGGTGATACTACTTGTGGTTCCTGTGCTCGCGATAGTGATCTTCGCGCTTGCGGGACGCGGTGGGCTGTGCTTTCGGTGGCGGTTCCTTGGCTGTATGTGGGGATGACGGGCGATCTTGCGTGTAACCCTGCGTCTTCGGGGTCTGCATCGTGCTCGGGCCTTGGGATCCGTATACGTGGGTTTCTACCAGTGCCTTCTGGACGATTAGGTCGATGATCTCGTCGTACCCAAGGTAGTCCTTCCTGACCATCTTGTCCACAAACGAGGTTCCTGTCAGGTTCTCTAGCAACGCCGTTTTTGCTACGTTCTTGTCGAGGTTTCTACACGTGTTCGCAAGGGCCCTCCACCGGTTGATGAAGCCAGATAGATTTTTGTTGTCCCCCTAACGGACCTTTAGTAGCGTGCTGGCGGTGTTGTACTTACCCTCTAGTCGGTATCGCTTGAGGAAGCACTCCGTGAGTTCATCGAAAGAGCGGATGGATTCTGTTGGCACTTCGTAGAACCAGTTTCGTGCTTCTTCCTACAGCGTCTCCTAAAACAGGAAACAGAGGGTTGCATCTGAGTATCGGGTACCTGCAGTGGCAGATTGGTACTTGTCAATGTGTGTTCGTGGGTCTCCCTTCTTGTTGAACCTGCTGATCTTGACGGTTTTGGAGTACGAATCCATGCCCTGCGCCAGGATATCGTCTGATAAGGGGCTCACACGAGGGGTGTACATTCCTTTTGGCCCGGCGTGCGTGCATTTCTTGAGTGACATGATTTCGGCCTCCATCTCCGCCATTCGCCCGAGCATGGCGCTCCCAACCGTCGTGGGTTCCTCGTCGTCATACCCCCGTATCCTTTCGGGCGGCGATGGAGGTCCTGGGAGCCGGTTGTTTCGTTGTCCCCACGGTGGGTCTACCCTGACAGTTTGCCCGCTCGTTCCGGATTGGTCCGGATTCTTCTCGTTGGGTCTCTTGGCTTTGGATGAACGCTTCAAGCCAATCCTCCAAGCGCTGTCGGGCTTGGCGTTCCTGGTCTCTCTCGGTTCGAGCCGTTTGGAGTTCTTTCACAAGGTGGGCTGCTGCTTTGTCCTCCGTTAGGTTGTTGATGCTGTTGATCGCGTCGACCGGCGTGTCTCTTGGCTTTCGGGTGTAACGTGGTCTGTTGCCATCTTTACTGCTATGGTTTCGGGTGGTTTACGATTGCTCGATTCCCACAGATGGCGCTAATTGTTTCTACCAGATTCCGTAAGGATTCCAGCAGACGTACAGATGGGGTCAATTCTGGTAATCCAAGCTGTCGCGCGTATATCGTCATTTACCTGCTGTTAAGAGTAATACACCAAACGGTCGTTAGAAGCCTTGACGGGTTGTTCCCGCCTTCGACTCTCTGACGCTCAATTTAGTGTATGAAGCGTAACAAACAGTATTGGTTGAGTAACGGGCGTACCTTGTAACTGTCATAAATGTGTTGTATATATTGGTGGTTGAGTATGTGGTCTTTTGTTGTTCTTCGATGTGGGATCTTGCTTGTTTGGTCATGTTCTGTCCTGGTACCTTCCGTTTGTTGTTCCGAGCGCGTGGGCTATCAGATGGTGTTGCTTCTTTTTTTAGAGTTGAAGCCTGTGTTGTTGTCTTGCGTTTGGTTTGAGCTGTGTCGATCCGTTTGGAGTGACTAAGTGTGCGATAATTGTGTTTACGGGATCACGTACTAATGCTTCCTATTCTGCTCATATCTGCACTGGCCACATACGAGACAATAGTCCAAATCTGCATACTCTTTGTAAAATAGCACACAATCATTTGGACATGCATCAATTATCCTGTACTTTAGGCCGAGGCTTCTCAAGATATTTCTAACCTTATAATAAGATTGCGATCATCAAGAAGCAACTTACATATTTGGTCCTGAATATTGTCCAAAGCATTAACTGACATTTTTTTCTTCACTTTTATTTCCATTTGCTTCATCACATATTCCAACATATTCTCTCGACATCCAGGGTACACCGGGGTCTGGGCTTCAAGTAGCATTGTGTTGTACTTATCCATCTCAATGGTGTCAATGGCCAAACTAGCAGCAGAGAATGTGTCATCATGTCCATGAGTAGTATTGTAACCTCCATCTTCGTGTTGGTGTCCACCATGACTAAATCTCGGAAATGCATCATGCACCAAATCCGCAGTTGGGTTCCAAGCAAGGGGGCCGGTACCACTATCGTTGGACGAGGCACCATGACAAATGTACCATAAGCTGAAGTCTACTGCTTCACTATGCTTGCTTCACGTAGTGTAACTTCACATCGTACTATTTTCGTACAGGTGTTGCATCATAACATTAACCTCCACATACTGATAGTTAAGACATTTTTTGCACGGACACCTTAAACGCTTCTTTCCTTGACCATGTTCCATCGTAAAATTCACAAATTCTCTGGTTCTATCTATATACCAAACATCAGTTCTATTCCGCAACTTTATCTAACTCTTGTCCATACTTCTATGAAATTTAATAATTATCATATTAGTCAACAATTATATATACATATTTTCAAGTAATTATTAAACTATTATATATATAAATTTTCAACTACCTTAATTATTAACGTATAATTAATTAAATATTTATTAATTAACAATGAATATACTATACATCAATTACTTTAATATATCTAACATACATGTACGTTTTAACTAAATATTAACCAAATTTTTAAACATCCATGCATACTAGTTAATTAACTAATATATATATATATATATCAATCAATTACCTAACTTAATTATAAATATTAGACGTACTAGCAATGCAATCAATCAAACATACAATTAATTATAAATATAAACGTTAAGATTGTCAAAAATTAACTACGTACGTACCTAGCCTTCACCGATATATCACTACCACATTCTGGCCTATTGCCGGCGAGATTTAAAAAAAAAAGCCAGCGACGGAGCAAGTCGCCGGCAATAATGAGCATTGCCGGCGACTTGAACCGTCGCCGGCTAAAAGTCCAAAAAGTCGCCGGCAATGCTCAAAATTATTGCCGGCGACCTTCTCCGTCGCCGGCAATAATCTCTCTACCATTGCCGGCGAAATTCCGGCTGAAAAATCGCCGGCAATGGTGAAAAATTATTGCCGGCGACGGAGAAGGTCGCCGGCAATAAATTTCCACCATTTCCGACGATTTTTGGCCGGAATTTTGCCGGCAATAACTCCATTGCCGGCGATTTAATGAATCGCCAGCAATACCTCTTATATCAGATCCAGATCGCAGCAGCTCATTCATTTGGATAGAGAAAAATCCGGTGAAATCGAAAGAAGGAAAACGCTCTGAAATCCTTGGGTATAGTCAAAAGGCGTCGAAAACCCGCTCGGGAAGCTATATACGTAGCTATATATAGGTACGTACGTATATACGTATGTATAAATATGTGTGTTGATTTAATTAATTAGCTAGATCGATATATATATATATATATATGCATGTGTTGATTTAGAGTTGAGATATTGATTAATATTGGTTTGATATGCATGTGTTGATTTGGAGTGATTGACTGTTGATTTTGAGTTGATTTGAGATTATTTCGATGAAAATATGTTAATTAATTTGTGTATATATATATGTATGGATATAAAATTATTTTGTGAATATTAATTGTTAATATGTCTATATATATATATATATATACAGGCATGTTAATTTGTAATTGTGAATTGTTGGTATATATAAATTTTTTTTAATTTATATGCATGCATGGGTCAATTCGAATGTAATTAATGATGATTTATTAATTAATTAGTAGTGAATGTGTGTGTATATATATAGTACGTAATGTTAGAATTTTCAGGATGGACAAGAGTTGGATGAGCCTCGAAAGATGGGATGTGAGATATCACCATGGAATTAGGAGTTTTATGGATTTTGTGAAGGCTAATTGTGGAGACACTACACTTCATTATTGCCCGTGTAAAGAATGTAAGTGTCGCAGCGATCGATTTCGTTTTCTCATTGATAAAGTCCAGAAGCACCTGAGTAAATACGGGTTTTGGGATAAGTACACTTGTTGGATTTATCACGGTGAAACATCGTTAGCGGGTCCGCATGATCATGGACAATTTGGTGAGAATAGCAGTCCATCCTATGATCATGGACATTTTGCTGAGAGGGCCAGTCCATCCTATGATCCAACATCGATGTTAATTAATGATATGTTTCCTCATGAGAGTGGTGTATTTACAGATGAAGCACCAAATGTCCCTCCCGTCGTGCAGGGTTTCCCCCATATTGAGCTAGTCGAGCCATTACCTGGAGCTCATGCCATGACAAGCGGTATGGACAAGTACAACAACTTGATTGCATTACAACAGACTTCGTTGTACGACGGTTGTAGTAAGACTGTTCTTGAAAGTGTGATGGGAGTGATGCAGCTCAAAATAGAGAACAAAATGTTTGTCAAAGCTATTAATTCTTGGCTGAAGTGGACTGCTTCGCTACCGCCACCCGGTCATCGTCTTCCTACCACTCATCATAAGGTGCGACATATCCTGAAAGATCTTGGGCTTTCCTACATCAAAATCCATGCATGCAGATATGATTGTATTCTCTTCTGGGGAAAAGATCTTGAAGACCTTGAAGCTTGCCCGGTATGTTTTACAGAAAGGTATAAGTTGACTCCTGCAGGCAACAAGAAAGTTGTGAAGATACTTCGATATTTCCCGCTTATTGATAGGCTGGAGCGGTTGTTCATGTATGTTTTCACGGCCAAAGCTATGAGATGGTAGGCTGAGAGGAATTTGCCTGACGATGACACATTTATACACCCTTCCGACGGAGAGGCTTGGAAGCATATGGTCAGGGAGTTTGATCATTTTGCAGCAGAGGTCCGAAATATTTGGCTAGGGCTCTCATCTGACGGATTCAACCCTTTTGGCAACATGAGTCTTCAATACAGTATATGGCCAGTTATTTTGGTATCGTACAACCTTCCGCCATGGATGTGCATGAAGAAGGAATACAATATGCTGACTCTGTTAATTCCGGGACTGGTTTATCCAGGAAAGTGTCTCGATGTGTATTTGAGGCCTTTGATTGAGGAGCTTAAGTACCTGAGTGAGTGTGGCCACCCCACTTACGATAGGTTCAAAAATGAGATGTTCCAGATGCATGCCATGCTTGTTGGCACCATCAGTGATTTTCCTGCCCGCGGTATGTTGTCGGGCAACGTTACAAGGGGTTACAGGGCTTGTTCAGAGTGCATGACGGTTGATTGTTGCAATCTTCATTGCAGTAAAATTGTTCAGATGCGTCACCGTTGTTGGCTTCCATATGATCACCCATTTAGGCAGGATCCAGACGCTTTTGATGGGACTGTGGAAACAGGTGTGGCACCCAGGCGATGGACAGGGGATGAAATTTTGGAAGTGTTGAATGAATATGATTTTGGCCAGCTGAGCAATCATCCTGAGATAGTGGCGACAATTCCAGACAAGCCCGAAAGGTATAAGTTTTTGACACACAAGAGCATATTCTGGGAACTCCCTTACTGGCCCAGGTTGCTTATCAGACACTACCTAGATGTCATGCACATAGAGAAGAATGTGTGTGAACGTGTGGTGGGCACAGATCTTAATTTGGAGGGGAAAACAAAAGACATCCCTAAGGCACGCATTGATATGAAAGCTATGGGACTGCGGAAACATTTGTGGTTAAGAGATGGTAAGAAAAAAATGCCGCAAGCTCCTTACACCGTAAAGCCGAAGCATAAGCATGAAATTTTTTGGGTGGCTGAGTAATGTTAGGTATATATTCCTATGGCTATGCAGGAAATTAATATAATTTTTACTTATATATGGTTATATGCAAGAAATATAATTGTTGTTTATGGCTATATATGCAGGTATCCTTATGGCTATGCAGGAAATATAAGCAGGTGTGCTAACTTCCGGGACAATAAGATGTACGGATTAAAGAGTCATGACTGCCATGTACTGCTTCAACGCCTTTTCCCTATTTTCATTCGAGGGTACCTGCCCAAAAAGGTGGTGGAGCCGTTGGTGGCCTTGTCAAGATTCTTTCAGAAGTTATGCACCAGGGAAGTTAAAAAATCAGATCTCAGGGAGATGCAAGATGACATCATTTTTATCATGTGCAAGCTTGAGAGGATATTTCCCCCAAATTTTTTCGACATCATGCCTCACCTGATGATCCATCTTCCCGAACAATTGTTGCTTACCGGTCTCGTACACTACACTTGGATGTATCCCATGAAAAGGTACAAATGATTCATACATTTGGTTTGCCTCTGTTTTTATATGTAAATTCTTATTTTTTAAGTATCATAACATGCACTTGTTAACTTGTAGACAATTGGGAACCTACAAGGATTATGTGAAGAATAAATCTGCACCTGAAGGGTGTATCACTGAAGCATATATTGCGCACGAGTGTGTAACGTACACGAACTTGTATTTGGGAGCACTGGAGGACCCCCAACAACAGATGCCGATAGATGAACCTCAGTTCAAACTTTCTATCATCTCCAATGACGTGGTAGTACAGGGAAGCTTGCCAAAGTCGTACAAGTTGGATGGAAATGAGATAGCCATTGCCCACTGGTCTGTACTAATTAACTGTCCAGAAGTACAATATTGGAAAAACTATCATCTTCACTGTCCTGCTATTGCCGAAAATGTTGATTACCACAACAGGACGTTTGCAAACTACTTTGGTCAATGGGTAAGGGTATATGTGTATATATCTATTTTTTATATCCTTATATAGCATGTGTGTACGTGGTTCTTTTTCTATGTTCATAATTTATGGTGTACCTGGTTTCTTATCGTTTTCAAATGAACCATGTAGCAAATGATGGTTGTCCAGAGTGGTCAAACGAATTGAGGGTCCTGGCGATGAAACCGATAGCTTCAAAAGTTTACTCGATGTGTCAGGTCAATGGCGTGAAATTTATATGTGAAAATCGAGACGACCGACTGAAAACACAGAATTGTGGGGTGATGGTCCATAGTGGCCAGGATGGCGTTGACTATTACGGTGTCCTTCATTCAGTTGTTGAACTAATTTATGGGAACCGCATGAAAGTGCACTTGTTCAAGTGTAGATGGTTTGATACTAGCCCGGAGAACACAAGGACCGATCAGTACGAAACATTTTCGGTGAATACTGCTACAAGCTGGTATAAAGAAAACACTTTCATTCTTGCCACATCAGTAAAACAAGTGTTTTACCTTGACGATCTTCTGAACAAAGTCCCGTGGAAGGTGGTTAACCATGTTGCTCATAGAAACATATACAGTGCTGCCACACTTGGTGAGACCGCAGATGATGAAGAAGTTACTGCATACCAAGAGCCGAACGCTTTTGACATTCCGGAATCATCTACGATTCGCCTTAATAATGTGAGATCTGGGAGTGTGGTTCGAATTACAGGAGCAGAACTTCTCGATGTTAATCCAAATGAAGTTGACGCTGATTTAGATGACGAGGAGCAGCACATATTGCCAGAGGTTACCTATGAAACCGAGTCAGACTCAAGTGATGAAGATGATTATGATTATCATCCTTAGTACGTTAATGATGTACGTATTTTAATTCTAGTCGAAAATTCTAGTCGAAAATTATAGTCGTACATTATAGTCGTACATTATAGTCGGAAATTATAGTCGTAAATTCTAGTCGGAAATTATAGTCGTAAATTATAGTCGGAAATTATAGTCGGAAATTATAGTCGGAAATTATAATCGGAAATTATAGTCGGAAATTATAGTCGAAAATTCTAGTCGGAAATTCTAGTCGGAAATTCTAGTCGAAAATTCTAGTAGAAAATTCTAGTAGGAAATTCTAGTCGGAAATTATAGTCGTAAATTCTAGTCGTAAATTCTAGTCAGAAATTCTAGTCAGAAATTATAGTCGGAAATTATAGTCGGAAATTCTAGTCAGAAATTCTAGTCGAAAATTATAGTCGTACATTATTGTCGTACATTATAGTCGGAAATTATAGTCGGAAATTATAGTCGTAAATTATAGTCGGAAATTATAGTCGGAAATTGTAGTCGGAAATTACAGTCGGAAATTATAGTCGGAAATTCTAGTCTGAAATTATAGTCGGAAATTATAGTCGAAAATTATATTCATAAATTCTAGTCGAAAATTATAGTCGAAAATTATAGTCGAAAATTCTAGTCGAAAATTCTAGTCGGAAATTCTAGTCAGAAAATCTAGTCGGAAATTCTTGGCCGGGAATCACTATCATTAACTCGTTGGTAATAGTATTACCCATTTATTCATTTTTTATTTTATTTTATTAGTATTGCCGGCGAGTGCAACACGCGCAGTGGGCCAATTATGAATGCTCGCACACAAATGTTGCCAGCTGTGCGAGGAGAGGAGGAAGCTGCACGATCCGGATCCGTGCAACCCCCAGTCCAGCCTCGAGCCTCAGTCAGCAGACCCTCAGTCAGCAGACCCACAGACGAGCGACAGTCAAGGGGGGCATCAGAAACTCCCTCCATCCAAATGCCCCTATTAGCCTGGTGCCTACTCCCGTTTCACAGGAATCATCTGAGGCAGATGGTGTTGGAGCCTCATCGTCTAGGCCTCGTCTATCTCCGCCGTCCGGTCTCTTCCTGCCCGACGAGATTCATGTGATCCCTAAATTCGATGATAGGGGAGGCCTATTTATATTGAAGGACGGCCGGAGTTCCTGAGCGTGGAGGAAGCGTACAACTTCATCCCATTCGACCCCGTGTATCTTTGGAGTGCGAGGTGCACCAACCAGCAAACGGACGATGCAGGTAAATTTTATTTAACAAGATTGATTACTTAATTATTACTTAAGCCTTACGATAGGTTCAATTAATGATATCATTTTGTTGACATTGTATTATTAGGCAATTTCGTTAATGGCACTGGAAAACGAAAGACTAGAGGCCCCTGCACCGGGAAGAGACTTGAGCAGGCCACCGGGGGAAGGAAAACACTCATTAGGGCCAATGAGCATTGTGAGGTGATCGAGACATTTGACACCACGCGAAAGTATGCCAGCATGGCCGGGGCCGTCGTGCGGGATAAGGTTCTATTGCTTTGGCCAGATTGGGAATCTGTGCCTCTCTACGTGAAGATGTAAGTGCATAATGCACTGAGTGTGAGTTAAATCGTATTTTCATTACGTAAATTTTACATTTATTAATTAAGTCCGAATAAATATATAATTTTACCGTTTATATATTCATCTTGCAGGTGTGGTTTGACGTGGATGAATGCTTTATTCACACGTGGGTAGAGAGTCAACTACATATCAGGTGATGTGATTCGAGTTATTTGAGTATATATCGAGTTAGATTTTTGTTTATCAAGTGTTTTAATATCTCTAACTTTTTTTCTGGTGTTAATATAGGTATAAAAAGTGGAGAACGAGCTTTCAAAACATTACACACAGTACAAGGAGTTAGGCCGAGGTTCTACCCCTAGCGAATTCCGGTTTAGGGAGTACGAGTGGTTGTGGCTGGTAGCCCACTTCGAGCACCCCAAAGCGAAGGTATGCATCCTGAATATATTTTACAACCCTAATGTATCGTATCACTTTTAAATAGTTAGTTACTAATTTTTTTACATATGTTTATCAAACAAGGCGATTTCCAAGACGAACAGGGAGAACAGATTGAAAAACACCAAGGCCCATCATGCAGGTTCACTCAACTATTTGGGTTGGTCGAGTAAGGTGCAGCAACAACAAGAAGTCAACCCGTTGATGTTTGTTCATCAGAAGTTCTATCCACAGTGCCCTGAAGAAGCGGTAAGTCTTTAGCCTTATTAGTTTGTAGTTCACATATGCATGTGTTAATAAAACTATTTTTCTCTATTAATTTAACTCGTTTAATAATACGTTATTCATATTCGCTTTTCAATTAGGCGAGAGTGGAGGAAGCGATCACAGAAGTCACCATGAATATAGCTCGAAACAACCATCCTGACTGCTCGGAGGAAGAAGTGACCCAGTATGCCTCTCAGATCGATCCGCTTGATCGCCCTATAGCGGCTCAGATCATGGCAAAAGCGTGTGGGACTGGAAAGAATACCTACTACTGTAGGGGAATGGGCTCGGCGGGCGAAAGAGTATTGAAGAACACTTCGGAATACTCTACCGGGTCAAGAACTTCAACTTCTAGGAACTCTAACCTAGCAGCGGAGCTTCAGAGGACACAGAGGGAGTTGGAGGAGCAAAGGAGGCAGATGGAAGAGATGCGGCAATTGGCCAAGCAGCAGGCAGTCAGAGATGCCGAGTACCGGGTGATGGCCGAGCAACACCGAATGATGGTCCAGCAGCAGACACAAATGTTCACATGGATGCAGACGATGTACGCGTGCCAGACTACCGAACAACCGGTCCCCACACCTCCCTCGGTCCCTGTGTTCCACAGTGATCCACCACCGCAGCAGTCACCGCCACAGTAAGACCAGGATAGCAACCGGAGTTCAAATGATTACGTCCACTTGGATTTCCTCGACCTTGACGTGGGATTTCCTCGACCCTGACGTGTAGTTGTAGTTTATTTTCGTATTGTTGCTGTTTGTACTGTACGTTGGACAATTATGTGTGTACTGTTGAACTTGTATTTGTACGGTTTCTGTTTTTCAGTGCAGGTTCTGGAATTGGGCCCAATCTAGAACCGAATTTTTTTTGACAAATTTCTCCGGGTATTGCCGGCGACTTGGACCAGAGTCGCCGGTAATACCCCTCATTTTTCGGCCACGGCGGAGCAATCATTGCCGGCGACTTGAGGTAATGCCCTTCATCATTGCCGGCGACTTGAGTCGCCGGCAATTAATACTCAATCATTGCCGGCGACTCAAGTCGCCGGTGATTCCTTGAGTATTGCCGGCGACTCAAGTCGCCGGTGATGCCCTTAAGCATTGCCGGCGACTTGAAAAATAAGTCGCCGGTAATACTTTCACCGGCGAGAGTATTACTGGCGACTTAAAAAGAAAGGCCGGCGACTTTAAGTCGCCGGCAATACCCTATAATGTTGTAGTGTATGGCGAATCGATGATCGGAGCCGGAGATATATATATATATATATATATATAGTGCTAGTTGTACGTGTGAGGAGAGTCTAATCGAGAGAGAATGAAAATGAAAATGAGAATGAGCGAGCGAAGATGAAAAGAATCTGGCACAATATATATAATGCATCACTTAGACGACGGAACATGAGTACTTATCGTCTAAGTGACTACTTAGACGACACAGCATCAGTGCGTGATCAAAGTAGTCACTTAGACGATGGACTATGCTTAGTTTCTGTCGTCCAAGTGATGAATGAGACGACGCACCGACGTTGCGTCGTCTAAGCGGTTACATAGACGACGACATGTCGGTGCATCGTCTCACCCATCACTTGGACGACAAAAACTCTTTTCCATCGTCTAAGTGTGACTTAGACAATAGAAAAATGTTTAAGACGACACAATTTATTGGCATCGTCTAAAATCTACTTAGATCACGAAACAGTGAAGGTTTGGTTGTCTAAGTGAGTTTTTCTTGTAATGTTAAATAAATGGATTTCTTTTCTTTTTATCTTTTTCTTATTCTTTTTCTTAAATTTGTTTTTTGAATTAGAAAGAAGAAATGGAAATTTCTGATCTAACCTTGTTCGATTCGGTTGCAGCAGCACTGCACCGGCTAGCTCTGTAGTCTTCGTCGTCCAAAGGATTCGCTTGCAGTCACCAAGCCCCCACAATCAATCCTTTTCACTTTTTAGAAGAAAGTTATTATTCCAATCTTGACCCTCGATATTAAATCAGACGGTGATAGTCTAAAGAATACTCTTGATTGACTGGCCCTAATAAGGTGGTTAATATACCAAAAGACTTCAACCCCCGCGGTAACCGAAGCAGCCGGCCCTCAGACTATTCGCTTCAACTGAATCAACTCACAGTAAGACACTCTCTCTCTCTCTCTCTCTCTCTCTCTCTCTCTCTCTCTCTCTGCACTTCAATGGCTTCAGCAGAGTTCCTCAACTCCATAGAAAGCCTCCAATGCAACCTCTCTAATGACGACAATCACGAGTCCGATGCCTTGTTTTCCAAATAAGCTAGCATGCACTTCTATATATCTATCTTGTAATCTCTCTCAAAAACTTATTAAGGAAAAGGGTCAGAATTTGGTGTGAATGTGACCTTGGTTTTAGGAAGCAAAAGCTTATTCCGCACAGGAAGTCTCTCCCAATTGCTACAGGTTGGTGGTATATAAAGACTGAAGTTTCTATAATATTCTAGATTAATCTCCATACTAAATTTCAACAATTGATTAATATGCCTTCATACTTAATATTTTGGTCATCTATCTGCTGAGGGTGGGTTCAGGGACTATTTACTAAACTGAGATCCTGTTTCTACTTTCAAAGATGTTATTTTGATGTACAGTAAAACTCTGATAATTTAATACTTGATTAATTAATAATTTTGTTAAAATAATATTTTTTGTGGATCTTAACTTAGGGACTTAAGTATTAATTTAATATTCAATTAATTAATAACCTCGCTAAATTAATAAATTTTGTCAATCTCAAAATTATTAATTTATCGAGATTTTACTATAATTTGATTCCTAGTTAAAAAGTAGCTCATCCAGGAGGTTTGGAAACATGATACCTTAATTGCCGTTGGTGAAAATGGAAGCAGAAAAACAATGCGTATGTTCTACCATATCGTTCTCATTGACTTGATAGAAGTCAGTAAATTATTTGATAAACATATGTACTTATTATGTCATTTATGCAGAAGTGATTTCCTGTTTGACATTCCATGAGGAATTGAATAGGATGCATAGATGTACGGTTGAGATTAAACCTTCTCTTTCTGTTTGACATACAATATTTATTAAAGTTTAATATCAGCTGTACACATATATATCTCATATCATTCCTCCTGAAATATCAAACAGGAGAACACTTCTGGTCATTTATGTGCAAAGGTTAAATTTTTTAGTGCTTAATTAGCTTTGAACTTATTATATATGGGGGTGTTCTTCTATTATGAACTGGTGGTTCAAATTCACCCGTCTTCTGTGCTGTACTGGGAAAAACCAGTGTGCATAGTTTTCAATGAGCTGGTCGAAACCAATGACGCAACATTTGTCTGTAACATAACTAGAATCAACTTCTCATGGTTGACTGAACTTGCTCCTCCACGACTGAAAAAGGTCTGCCTATTTGTTAGGTCTTTTTATCGTTGGATGTATGAAGTTATAAGATTTTTACATTGGGTTGATATTGATGTTGGTATTAAGTTCTTACAGTTACAATGTTTCATGCAGGTATGGGAACGACACAAACTACCTTGGATCTCCCATTGCCGAGAACCTGGTCGATAGCTCTACCGCTAGTCTCCGATTGATGTCTGCTTCCTGACGTTGTTAGAATCACATGTAGGCATTTGGGGCCATAGCTGATAAATGCATCCGAATAGTGACTTTGATGTCTCTAAATGGCTGTAGCCTGTAGGTGCAACTTTTTGAAGACTAACCAACTTGTAATGGAGCATTGGACGACCATCCGTTGACTGAGCTATTCACTGAGTTTGAATTTCATTTTCGGATTGGAACAAATTCTAAAGTTTACTTTTAGACTTGAAACTTTTGGATAGGATAAAATACGAGTAATTATGCAATGTGCGCTCGAGTTTTTACATACACTATTTATTTAAACCCAACGTATACCAGTAAGATAAGATTATGAAAAGTGTTCCGTACACTATAGGGGCACGTTTGTTACCCAGGACTGTCTAAGTCGGGACTATTTCTTATAACAGTCCCGGACTATACAAGCTACGGACTGTACTGCAGTAATCCCTAACCCAGGTTTGGTACTGCTTCGGACTAAAGAACAGAACAGTCAGAATAGTCCAATCCTACGTTTGATGATGCACCGGACTAAATTTTGTAACTCAAATATTTTGTTGCTATTGCTGTGTATCCGGCAACACCTAATGAAGCCAGCCAGCCTCCAACTGCAGTAAACCATTGATCATATGAACATGAGAAAGGAGCGTGAACCAGTTTTGTACTCATGGCCTTTAATCTCGACGTCTTTCATGGCCTTCCTCATCACCCCATTTATTATGTTTCCCATCCTTAATGTTTCTGTAATCACCTGCATTTATATATATTTTACCAATTTCAATCAGCATATACAGATACATAGATTCTGATGGGCTAGTCTGTGTAGAGTGTAAATTTCCAGTAAGCAGTTAACTTACATGTTGTGTAAAAAGGTATCCACATGCATATAAATTGATGCAAAATGCAAACCTTAGTAACCAAGTCAAATCATCCAACTAATATCCAAAATCACACAAGCCAAAAAAGTTGACTGAACCAGGGTGAACCAAGCTGAACCAAGCTAGAACTGGAACCTTGATTCTTTATCAAGGTGATTCACCCTGCTGATACTGAACCAGGGTGAACCAAGCTAGAACTGGAACCTTGATTCTTTATCAAGGTGATTCACCTTGATTCAAGGTGAATCAAGGGCTTACTTCTTTATGATATATAAGGTATCCACATGCATATAAATTGATGCAAAATGCAAACCTTAGTAACCAAGTCAAATCATCCAACTAATATCCAAAATCACACAAGCCAAAAAACTAAAAAAGAACATGAATGACATTCAAAGTACTGAAATCAACCAGGCTGAACCAGGGTGAACCAAGCTGAACCAAGCTAGAACTGGAACCTTGATTCTTTATCAAGGTGATTCACCCTGCTGATACCCTGCTGATACTGAACCAGGGTGAACCAGGGTGAACCAAGCTAGAACTGGAACCTTGATTCTTTATCAAGGTGATTCACCTTGATTCAAGGTGAATCATGGGCTTACTTCTTTATGATATAAATGGTAAGGATAAGTAATCACTCCAACACAATGGCTCTCCAAGCTGATCCGGCTGCTGCAACAACCATAAACATATCACAGATAAAAGAACACAATAACATATACACAATAACATATACACACCATGTTGATTAAAAGAGTAATAGTTTACACAAACAAGTCCACCAATTAATACAACAATGGAAACTGAATTCTCAATTAGCATTTTACATGTTAAGAAAGTACAAAAGACATCAATGCTAATCTAGTAGTACAAAATGAGTTCATCCTAGCAAATGGTGGCTTGTCCAACATGTGTAAAGTCAGCAACTCCCCCAAAAGGTTAAAGTCAGAAGCTAGGTAGATCCCCTACGAGCATCAAGCAAAGCTTGTTCAACATATATGGTCCTTGCTTCACCACGCAATGACTTGAACACAGAGATACGATGTGGCTCCTTTAAAATGTATTCCACAACCTTAATTTGGTCCAGAATAGGAAGTCCAATATCCTCAATTTCTTTAGAAATATCAGAATAACGATCTTCATTACCTTTCAATATGGCATCAGTCACCATTTGCAATTGTTTTCCAGATTCTTCAAACAGCTTTTTCATTGCATCCATGACTCTATCCTCATCATTTCTTTTCCTCTTTTTTTGACTAACTTGAGATTGTCGGCTAGCTTCTCTGCTTATTGACATAGGACTTGTGTCATTCTCAACATCAACATCAACCTCAACCTGAACTTCATTGATGCTCTGCTCCTCCACCATATCAGCAGGGGTCTCAGCCGCACTACCATTAGCACGATCATTCCCAAATATGTTTCCTAGTCTTTCAAACATGGGATACGATTTGTTTCTCCAGCCTTTTGCGTTTTTGTTTTGCTATGGCATAGAAAGAAAAATGAAACCAGTAAGCCAAGATATTAAAATAGAATCTGCAACCTCAATAATAAAGCCAAGGTATTAAAATCATTACCTTCTCATAAGTCTCCCACACTTCATTACTATCAACTTCCACACACTTTTTTACATCATTCCATGCAAATCCACTCTTGTTTATCATGTCATATATGATGCTATAATCCTTCTTAAGTTTCTTCAACTTTGACTCAATATGTGGACTTGCCTTCAAATTGGAATTAGGACATAACAAATTCAAAGCATTCTCTATTTTCCCCACTGTACCAGATTTGAAACTTCCAGCGTCGCAGCGTTGTCCACTAGCAACAATGCCATCAAGCACATTCAACAAAGATTCTTCTTCGAATTTGGTCCATATACGTCGTTGCTTCCCTTGTTCAGCATTCTCATCACCACCTTCCATACTGAGCATACAAACAATAATTAGACAAAAAGGAGAAACGTCATTAATGAACACACATAAACATATCACAGACCTAAGAACACATTATCTTTCAGATATTGCAGAAATAGAGGTTTTTAATCCAATATAAATCGTATGTTCCCTTGAAATGTATCTTTCTCATAAACAACAATCCAACAAAAGAACAATTGAAGACATAAACAACAATTGAAGACATAAACAAGAATCCAACTACAATGTTTGAAACAACAATTGAAAACATAAACAACAATCCAACTACATAAAATCTTTCTAATCAGCCGCACAACACAGCTCTAGCTACAATCTATCTAACGTCTTGCAGATCTTCCTCCCCTTGCACTCCTCACAGCCCTTCTGCCCCTTGTAGTATTTTCTTCAACCTCAGCAGCTCTTGCTTCCCTTGCAGCCCTTCTTCTTGACCACTCATTATACATTCGTAAAGCCAGGTCATTCCTCCAAGCAGTCCATTGATCAGACGATTCAACGTGGTCAATTACATTAACATTTTCCTCATTTTGTGACTCTAAATGAAATACTGCATTCTCCATCGGATCTACAGACATCTCTCTCCTAATCAAATTGTGTAAAAGACAGCAAGCCATAATTATACGGCTTTGTGTCTTTATTGGATAAAATGACGGACTCCTTAGTATTGCCCATCTTCCTTTCAGCATTCCAAAACAGCGTTCTATGACATTTCTTGCCTTAGAATGCTTCATGTTAAAGTATTCCACATGATCGCGTGGCATATTTCCATCATCCCATTCTGATAAGTGATACTTTGTTCCTCTATATGGTGCAAGAAATCCCTCACCATTACTGTAACCACCATCTACAAGGTAATAGTAACCTAATATCCAAAATAAAAATTTTGTTATTAGTGTGTGTAAAGGCAAGGAAACAATCTGAATTTTTTCTAAACCCAGTAGCCTTATCGGTGGGAACTCTTAATCCATTAGGCCTAGTGACTGCATAATGAAGAACCCTAGAGTCAAATGCGGATCCCTCCCAACCCGGTAAAACAAATATGAATTGCATATCACGAGAACAAACAGCCAACACATTTGTAGCAACTTCACCCTTTCTTGTTCGATATCTTGGCTGGTCATTTGCAGGTACACGTACTCTAATGTAAGTCCCATCTAGTGCCCCCAAGCAATTCTATTAAAACAAAGATTCATTATTCATCAACTGCATGGACACAAGGCATAGTTTAGGCTCGGAAAAAAATTGAAGTCCCTAAATATACAAACCTTAAAACACTTCCATCGCTGATCTGTGCAATCAGCAGGTACTGGATCAGGTACCCTTAACAAACTCCCTTGCAATCGTAAGACACCTTGTAGTACTGAATTGAAGTACCTACTAACAGTCTCTCCAGATCTAAAAAATCTACCTCTAATCGTACGATTTTTGACATGATGTGCAAGCGTATGGAGAAAAATACATACTTGCTCTTCCACTGACACCAACCCATCGTTCTTTATCCTCCCATCTGTGCGCAACAATTCACATAGCAAGCCAAAACACCTTCTATCCATTCTCAGTTCATTCACACACTCAGTGTCACTATTACCTATGATACTATCTAGATAACTCAAACGAGTTTGTTGTCTAATGAATGACCGATTATTTAAGGCCTGTCTTTCAGCACGCCTTCTCCTCAAATTAAAAAACTGTAGCACAAGCATAGTGCAAGCACACATGGTCCGTAGGTGCCATAAATTCACCAATAAGAGCAACAAAATGTGTCTTCGATCCATTATCTAATATTCACAGGAAAATATAAATCAATGAACTACTCACACAAATAGGAAGAAGAAGACCTAGTTATGAAATTCATAGTTTTGAAATTCATATTCAGCATTTTCAACCCTATCTGCAGTAGCATTCTAACCACACTGCTTTTGCATTTAATTTTACTTCCAAAGCTATGAAGTTTCTTAATTGAAATCAGATCAAGCAACCCAGATCAAGAAGTAGACTAGCTATGAAACTCATAAATTCATATCAAATCAAGCTACCCTGACCAAGAATCATTCATCAATCAATCAAATAAACACAACCCATAAACAATTGTCAAGTAAATCGATCTATTTTAACCCATACCAGATCGGTACAAAAAATTCAAGCTGGAGCAAGGATGAAGACGAGAGGGAGAGAGAGAGAGGAGGAGGAGGAGAGAGAGAGAGAGAGAGAGGCAGAACCTGGAATGAGACCAGACGAAGTCTTCTGCAGAGTCGATGAGTGAGAGAGCAGAGCTGTAGTGAGAGAGCAGAGCAGAGCTGTCTGGGACGAAGTCTTCTGCAACGAAGCTTATGGAGTCCCCCCAATTTTGGGGCCGCTCCGTAAGCCGAGAAATGGGGGACGCGGGGACTGCGTAAGCTCATTAAACACAGTCCCGTGTTTTCACCAAACTTGGATCTCGACTTATTTTTCTGTGTAAGGTACTCCAGTCCAATCCAAACCCAGGTAACAAACGTGCCCTAGATGTACTCCATAAATTATGCATACGCTAAATACGATTAGACTAGCGAGAAAGAAAAAAACTAGCAGAGACGCGATAAGCGCCACAAGGGATAACCCAGCCTTCTTTCTGTCTTTTGCTCGTTTGGCGGCCTATGGCCTCGTCGACGGCGGCCTGAGGTGCAACCGGACGGGTACAGTTCGAGAGCCGTTGATGGGCAATAACGAGTGTTGGAGTTTGGTTAGGGGCAGGGTTCATTCAAGCTGATCCTTCCAAAATCAAGGTCATGGAATTGGGGAGATTAACTGACTGGTTTGTGGCGAATGGGCGAGGTTGGGCTTTCTCAATTTGGATTGACTATTCTCTGATCAATCGGTGACGCCGACAAAATGTTCCCAGAAGTTTGAAGTTAGTCGACTTGTGCTTTCGATGATTCGGTTTCGGGTGCAACATGGGCTAAATGGTGTTAAAGGCCGAGGGGTGGTGATGGTGAACTGCGTTGATTCAGCTGGTGGAGATCTGCCGGAGATGGGCGGCGATACAGGTGGTCGGTTGCGGAAAAGCGGTGTACGGTTGGTGCATGATTTTGGTGTGCTAGTGGCCGAGCTGCTTCTCTGTTTTCTATTGGGTTTCAAAATTTAGTTTGTTTAAAACCCTAGGCATATGTTATTTTACTTTTAAAGTTCTGAAGTTTAGGTTTTTCTATTTTATGGTTTTAGTAGTCGTTTTGAAAATAAACAGTATAAGGTAGGCAGAAGTAGATTTTGTCCTGAGTTATACACATTTGGTGTATTGTCTGCTCTAGGTCAGGACATTCGTTGGTTTGTCGCATAGACACACCCTCTTAGTCGTAAGATGAGATGTAGTGCTGACAGTAGTTCTTGTCGGCAGCATAGTTGAAAAATTGTTCAACGTGAATTGATGTGTCGTCATTGTCATGTTATCTTTTTGATATTGTATTGCCTTATTTGTAAAGCAAATGACGTAGTCAATGATGCACTATTTGCTAAATGATGCATTTTAAAATACAATGTATTAGTTGAGTTATCTGCTAGTATTTCAGATGTTTCTCTTCTTAAAAGGTTTAGACCTTATGTCCCCTCCTTGTATTATATCGTTTCATTAATCGAGACTCAAAAATAGTTGCAAGCCCTTACTTAAAAAAATGCGATTAGATCAGATTAGCTACTCGAACGAGTATTAATATTTTTACATTTAACCATTGCCAGATTATGGTTTCTTCTCTTCACATTAGTCTATATGGTCTCTCTTCTCTTAAGCAACATTTCCCCATCTGCATATAAGAGTTGCTTATGCCATTGTGGAAATATTAGCCCGTAAATCGTGAAATGATTCAATTATTGTTAGCCTATCAAATTCAGTCCCTGGCGCATTACTGTGATTAGCCAATGTTACTTTTGAATTACAGAGAGCCGCAACATAACTGGTCATGGCCACCTGGACTGAGTTATTAAACCGCCAGCTTAGGCATCATCATCATCATCATCATGCTAAAAAGAACGAAGTGAGAAACTCCAATATGTTACTGGATAGAGATCTGACCGGAATAGCAAACAAGTAAAGTTATCCAAGATGTCGCGAGGGAAGGGATTCAGAAAGCTAGCCTCACTCCAACACATTACCAACATTATACAAAGGGATACCGGAATTTACAAATAAACCGTTGTAGATACTATCAATAAAAATAAGGAGCAGCAATAGCTTCGTTTTCATTACGAGGAATATGATTCAACATAGTAACAAGTTTTGGGGAAGGGAAACAAAAGGTCACTTCCAACCCCTTGCCTAGATTACAAAGTCACAGAACTCTGAATAAAGTAGAGATCAAACTATTCCCCCAACACATGAGAAACATCAATGTGGACATAAGCAGGCACCGTACTAAAGTAAAGTACGAAATCCAATAAAAGAAAAGGCCAATGCAAAAAGTTATGCAGGTAAGCTGTATAAAAATTGAATATAGCACTTGGTGTTCAGAAAGCTTTAGTTGAGCATGGCTTATTACTATAAGTTGGATGAATTCTCAAATCCGGGTCAGAACTCATATTAACGAGCTTTGTTTGTCCTAGCCATCAATTCTAAGTCAGAACTAACATTTGCCTTGCTCCCTCATCAGAACCTAAACTATTTGCTCTCACATCTAGATAGGCTTTCAGACTGTAATGTAGGATCTAGTAAACCTTGACTCTGATAGGAATGTTGACGTGGTGACACAAGTTTAATTATCAGTCTATAATACACCACGCTCCAATGTAGCAAGGTTAGGGATAATATTACATGATGAATTTCTATTTATTTAGATGCAAGTTCAATTACCTACAGCCTTAAAACAAAGAAGAACAAGAGAAGTTGACTTCACAACAAGAGCTGTACCAGTCATAAGGATTCTGCCATAACTACCATTACTTGCTCTGAATTCACAAGTATATTTAAATGATAACAAATCAAATTCAGGAGAACAGAGATAAACCTAGCCTTAAGATTATTTGGGTTTATCAGCGATGCTAGCCTTTGTACAACAAAATAGGAACACAGGGATCAATGTACACAGTCTCTATCCAATTTTCTCTGCAACTGGTACAACCTCTACATCACAAAATATAAACTCTCTACTTAGAGATAATCCAAAAAAGATCATATAGGACATGCAATGAAATCCAATGTCACTTGAAAACAGAAGAGTCCCCTATTTCTCTCAAATTACTGGTGTCCATATTAGATCACGTTATAGTACAAAGGAGTTCATTTCAGTGAATTTTACCTTCAATCCACATATTTCTCAGCAGGTGAATTCACCTTCTTCAAAATCTTTAGTCAGTTCCTAGGTTATTCTGCAAATAAACCAAAATCATCATGTATCTAAACCTCATACCAAGCGACACAGCACCAACTACTATGCCTATTAAACGAGAAAAGTTTGTCAAAAAGGAAAACTCATGTTTTTGGAATTAGTAAGGTATTATTTACAAGCAATATTTTGTACCAAAAGCAGAGAAAGTGCCTGCAAAAGGCTACAGAACCTACTGAAATACATCAGAACCAGAATTTTGTATCTGTTATCAAAAATATATATACACCCTTCTTGTTTTACCCTGCCAATGAAGCACGATAACGATATCTAAAACATTATGTATATTAAAGAATCCCAACATCCTTGCTCATTGGCCACTAAATCAATTATTTTCTCCACACTGCATTTGCCAACCCCATCTAAGCACTAAAGCCGGGTAAGTCGTGCAGAAAAAATGAGAATAAATGAACCACCAATCTGTAAGAGGCTTAGGTATTATGGGATCAGTGTGAAATGCAAAATTTATTTTCTTCAGAACATAAAGTACATAAATTCCTACTTTTGATATTACAGGAAAGGTAAAGACGTGTACCTCAAGAAAAATAATATCAGATGAAAGGTCCCCTCCAAACTATGAACGCAACCATTTGAAGAAAACAAATTTACTAAAATATTCCAACACTCAGCCAGCTACCTTGATCACACCAACTTCATCTAATTTTGAGGTCTTGTGCTGAAAGAATTGTGAGATACAGAGACTTTACTTTTAGGGTAGGGCCGTAATCATGTACACCAAATGAACATAAAATCAGTACACCCAACAGAAAATGTTATGTTTACATTACCTTACTTTTTTTATGTCTCTGGACATCATTGAGATCTTCATCTCCATCATGTTTCCTTTTCTGAAATCATACAAAAGTAGCAAGACTTAAGCAAATAACTTCAAATAATTAAAAGTTTTGTAATTATATAAATTTAGCATACGTAATCATGTACATAAAAGATTATGTTCCTACTTTAGAGAAGTAGAATCATTGAAAAGAGTTGAAGACACATACTAGTATAAGCAATTCAAAAATATATGTTTAGTAAACAAGCTCATAACGGTAATGAAACAGAAAGTATAAGGATTTATTATAAAACTTAGCCCACTCTCTTTTATCTACACCATCTGAGGTTGACATAAAGTACTATTTCAGTTTGTTAAAAACAAAACAAAAAATTACTAGATTGAACCACAAGCAGCAGTTGGAACTACAGGATATGTCCAGGAATAGTATGAAAAAAACACTGTAGATCTACATTATAGAGCAGCTTGGAATTTCATGCAATTAGTTTCCTCCTTAGTTTACCAAATTAGCTCCCAAAAAAACATGTAGCTGCATGAGTGAACAAATTTCCAACCTTTTCCTGTTTCTTAGAAGGATCACCGCCTGAGTCGAGTTTATCCTTTTTCTTCTCCTTGTCTTTATCTTTATCTTTACTTCGATCTTTATGTCGGTGTTTGCTCTTTTTACGCTCTTTATCCTTCTCCTTATCTTTGTCTCTGTGCTTTTTCTGTTTCCTCTCCTTGTCTTTAGACCCACTCTTTGACTTACCTGGAATAGTTGGCGTACCCTTATCTGCCTATAAAAGATGAAAGAATATATCCTTTATTCTGAAAGGGAAAACGGTTTTTCATGACCATATTTATCCAATCTATGAATAAGTATTGTCTAGTACAAGTACAAAAGCCTGAAACAATAGCACATGGAGCAACTACAAGTAAAATTCTCACAGGAGGTAAATCGATAGGAGCAGTCTCTTTGAGTTGGAAGGCCTCTCTGAGAACACCTAGGTCAAAAGGTTGTATCCGAGGTTTAGTATCCCTCGAGTATGTACTCTGAATTAGTTCATCCAATTGCATCCCCTCTCCTTTTCTGATTTCTGTGTCTCCCACCACATTGTGAGTATAATGTGTGTCTGAAATTGATACAGGAAGAGAACATTTGCAGAAAAACTCATGGTGTGCTTGCAACTTGTAGTGACTTATGAGATCTACAGCACCAGTTAGCTCTCTTGGTCCTGAACCCGAAAGCACTTTGTCAAATAATATACAATAATCTTCAACAATTATTCAATTGAACACGACAAAAATAAATAAGTAGATGTATGTTTCTCCTTAATCTTGTATGGAAACTTATGAAGGAACAAAATATGGGGGAAAATGTTTGTGTGCCTGGTGGGGCGCTGCTGATGAGCTCAATCAGTGTCATACATGAATAAATGATGTTCTGAAGAATACTTTGATTAAATTATTTTGTTTGTACACAACTATATGATTTAATTGACAACTGTAATGCAACAGTAGGAAGAAATAAGAGGAAAACTGTAAATAGACAATATAAAGAAACTAAAATAACAACCTCTTCCAAACTTTGCTCCTTCAGGATCCATGGGTCAATTTGTCATGGAATGGTGGCCAGTTATCAACTGTGGTTTCACAAAAACAAAATCCAACTAAAACAATAAATGGAAGTAATTGAAAATTATAAAAATAGCAAGTAGGTTCAAACGAATTATTAGAACAATGTCAACGTTTTTCTACTAAACAGAAATAAGCATGCAAAATAGTCCATATTGAAGATGCAGAATATGGTTTTCATGGTTCAGCACAAGAACTGAAGAACAGAGAAATTTCATCGTTCAGCTAACTTGCCAAAATCCACAGGGCAGAAGACAGTCTTTCACTTTGTGTATATGAATACACGATCTTACCAACTGGAAATAATATGAAAACAAGGACTCTCTTCTCTTCTTTCGTCCCTCCCTTCTCTTGCTCTCAAAACAAGAGCAGGACCCCTACTAACATAGTCAAGTTATAAGGATATCAGATTTCTTCAACCGATCATTTCCCCTATAGCGGATGGGTAATTACAGGTAATCATACATCAATGAGGATTACGACTAACATATTCTAACCCAATTGGAATCAGTAGAAATTCATGACCACTTGTGAACCACATCAGTATCCTCTACGACACTGTATCTTAATTGCCTTGATAATTCTGGAAACTTAACCCACACAGCACCTATGCTAGCAGCAACAACAGTCCCATTCATAATCAAAAGGCCTATTTTCACACCCTCGATCAGTCTACGAAAGAAATTGATTTGTTGGAGCATTAACAACTAAAGACTACCCTAAAAATTCTGCAAACTCAACTGATGCAATTGAGTTTGTACTAATGTTTCCAATTTTGATTATCAGTCGAAACAAAAACAAAAAATTCAAGGTTAACGTTTTTACAAACCAAAATTGTACGTATTCTCGGCGTTCCTTATCTCTAAATTTCTACTTCCAGCAAAGCTGGGTTATGAATCCAGCACCAAAGATTTGAAGAGAAAAACAGTAAGAAGCCAAATTAAAGAGAACTAAGAGAGGGCAAACCTCTGGCATGAATCCGCAATTGCACTTGTACCGATAGTGTTCCGGATCAAGAGAGACAAGTTGGTAATATTGACTCTGCCTCTCACCCCCACTTTACCAGTCTCTGGTGAGCCCCAAGCTCAACGCACTGATTCCAAACGCAATTCAATAATTGACGAGCTCAATGCGAAGTTGACCTGCCAACTGAAGCGATTTACGAAACTGCCACCCCCGGTCGGGTTTGGGGCTTCCGGTCAGCGAAGCTTGATTTCTCGAAACAACGAAGCGCCGGGGCCAGAGGAGCTGGAAAAGCGACGACCTTTAAGAGAGAGAGAGAGAGAGAAACCACCACGAGTCTATGAGGCGGTGAAGAACAGAGCAACGGTCGTCACCGTGGAAGGGCTTATTTATATATCCATCACATAATGTAACCAAAATCTGAATCTAGAAAAAAGCTAGGGTTTCGACCTGAAGACCCTCTCTCTCTCCCTCTCTCTCTCTGGTTTTTGGGGATTCACGGTTTTATTTTGATTTTGATTTATTTGGCTCTGTTTTTGGTCTCTCTCTCTCTCTCTCTCTCCTCTCTCTGTGTGGCTGCCTTATTTGGAAATTGGGAGACGGGGGCATAGTGAGTGAGAGTGTTTTCGGTATTTATATGTGGGGGTAGTGTCGCTATTTCCACAATCAATCGTTCAAATGAGGTCCTCTGGATTTCACGGATTGGTGTGCCGTTTTTGTGCTCCGACCTCTCCCAATCACAGACGTAGATTTTCTTCTCTTCTATATATATACACACATATGAGAGGGAGAAATTTGGATTTTATGATTAATATTGGGAAGGAAGGAAGGGAAAAAAAGAAGCCAGAAAGGGGGGAGAAGAACCTGTCATGGAATTAGTGTGTGAGGATAGAATGTGGCTTGTACTGTTGAAGACCATGTGATCATTGCTTGAAGTTGAATTTTGTTCAAACATGAGATAATTGTGGTAGTTGTACACAAGGAGAATTATTGGGATGGTAATGGATCGGGTCAGGTAGGGTCGGGTTTTGGATATCCGAACCTGAAATAAACTCAATTAATTGAATCTGACTCAAACTCAAAAAAAATTAGTTCAAGTTTTTACCTGACCTAAACCCGTCGGATATGTAATCTCCGAACTAAAAATACTTAAAATAAAAAATATAAAAAATAGATTATAAATGTTACTATTTTATAATAAAAACAAAAAATATATATTAAAAATTAGATAAAAATTATTAAATATAATAAATAAACTATAAAAAAATATGCGGGTCGGGTTCGGGTTTGGTAAATGCATATTCATACCCGACCCAAACCCGTCAGCATTCGGGTCAGTAAATACTCAATACCTGGCTTTTTTCCTTAGAAATCGGGTTTGGTCAGGTGTTAGGACCATAATTATGTGTCTATTACGCTCCTAACTTTATGCTTATAACTTATTTTCTATGAATAAAATATATTTTTTAATACGTTTCCTTGTCATGCTAGGAAATAGAGAGTTTGCGAGGAAACAAATTAAAAGATAGAGATTAATCACTTTTTGAAGAAGCCAAACAAGTTTCCTAAACATTTGGAGAAGAATGAGCAAAACCTAAAAAAGAACAAAAAGTCAACCGTCGGTCGACGGTCAACTCTGGTGGTCAACACCAGCGACCCCTTGCCGGAATGTAGCTACTCGTTACTTCTTCTAATTTATGTTCTAAATGGTGTGGATTAGGAAAGTCATTAGAATCTACTTCTGTGTTCTCTAATAGGGACTTAGGAAGGAAAGTCATTCACATTCATCATAAGTGAACACATATTGAACTCATTAGGCATGTGGTATGATTAAGATATGATTCGTAATTGAGTTGCATTCTAGTTTCGGTTTTCTTTATATATGAATGTTAGGCTAAACACTTTTAGTGCTCTAATGGCCTAGAAGATTCGATTCACAACCAATGGTGATTCCTAAAGATCACAAATTGGACAAGCATGTGAATCGGACTAAACTCATAACTTGGACATTGTTAGTACATTGAGTTGGTTAGTGGCGATGCCTCTAGCCGATCAAACATTTCCTTTGTTTTGTTTTACTTTATGTTTTCACTTTATTTAGTTAGTTAATCAACCAATCAACTCATATAATCACTCACCGTAATTGCATCATCCCTCGCAATGCTAAGTCTCCAAAAGACTTGGTAGGGTGAGATACACTTTCACATTTTATTTCCTTTTAGTGAGTCATAGTCTTTATGCTCTTTGTAATGTTACACCTTCTTAATTTGACTCCTTCGTAAATGTTTTTCGTGCAGAAAGAAAGATTGATCCTTGAAGATGAAAACAAAAGACTGAAATAACATTGTTACCAGGTTCAAGTGGCAACCAAGCAGATAGAAGGTAAAGGCTTAAGGTATGTTTTACCCTTCTGTAATGTGTTGTCCATGAACATACTACCGATTTATGTTTCTCTTGTAGTCTTGAATCAGTTGAATAGCGACAAACATGGCAAGTAAAGTTCGTCATGTACCGATATTGTCTTAACTTAACCACCTTTAAGGTGTTGAGTTTTATCCACAAAAGGGCTCGGTACAATTAGGAATAGTCCATATTTATTTAAGTTGTATTTCATCTTGTCCTATTTCGATGTGGGATCTCCAATCCAACACGCCCCCGCACGTGTAACCTAACTCTAGGTTAGCACGCGGAAATACATTCAGGAGCCAACGCATCTTTTTAAAGGCCCAATTCATTCATTTAGCTGGAACCAACTGCCTAGATTTTAATTTGACCTCATTGGACTCGGGACGCTATTGGAGAGGAACCCGCTTTGACACTAAATTAAAAAGTATTTCAAAGAGAATTCAAATGATTCATTCATCCTAATTTTGGGGTTAATATAGCTTTACAAGTGGTTTCTCAAAAGGAAAAAATATTTACACAATTCTATCATATCTACATAAATTAATTCTAATTACAATAGGAATATTCTTTCCAACACTCCCCCTCAAGTTGGTGCATAGATGTCAATCTTGCCCAACTTGTCAATTCATCCTGCAAATGCTTGATATGACAACCCCTTAGTGAGTACATCCGCCAATTGCTCTTCCGAAGCTCCAAAGGGAAACCGTATAACCTTCTTATCCAGGTGATCCCTGATGAAATGTTAATCAATCTCTACATGCTTGGTTCGATCATGTTGTAAAAGATTATAAACAATCTCAATTGCTGCAGTATTGTCACAATGCAAATTCATGGCCTTATGGAGCTTGAAACCTAGATCCTTCAATACATTCTTAATCCACAACAGTTCACACACTCCATTTTTCATCCTTCGGTATTCAGCTTCAGCACTAGAACAAACAATCACATTCTGCTTCTTACTGTGCCAAGATACTAAACTTCCAACAATAAAAGTGAAGTACCCAGAAGTGGATGCCATATTAGTCTTATCACCTGTCCAATCTGCATAAGAATATCCTGTAACTCCAAACTCACTATTCTTTGAAAATAGTAAGCCTTTACCAGGTGCAGACTTCAAATATCTGAGGATGCACATTACAGCATCCATTTGCTCTTCACTTGGATCATGCATGAATTGACTAACAACACTTACATAATATGTAATATCAAGTCTCGTATGTGATAAATAGATCAATCTTCCTACTAACCTCTGATACCTGCCCTTATTCGTAGGAACTTGACCAGGACACAACTCCAACTTATGATTCATTTCAATAGGAGTATTAGCAGGTTTACAATCCAGCATTCATGTTTCAGTAAGAAGATCAAGCACATACTTCAATTGTGACAAGGTGATTCCCAACTTGAATCTTGCAACTTTAATTCCCAAGAAGTAGTTCAATGGACCCAAGTCTTTCATCTCAAACTCTTAGGATAAACGCTTCTTCAAATCTTTCACATCAACTGGATCATCACCTGTAACAACCATATCATCCACATAGACAATCAGAGCAATAATGTAACCCTTGCGTTTGATGGACAAGTTATGATCAAAGTTGCTCTGGTATTATCCAAATTTTTTCATAGCTCCAGAAAATCTTCCAAACCAAGGTCTTGGAGATTGCTTCAATCCATACAAATATTTTTTCAATCGACACACATTTCCAACCTCACACGGCCTACAATTAACACCTGGAGGAATATTCATGTACATTTCTTCTTCCAGATCTTCATTCAAGAAAGCATTCTTTACATCAAATTGATGTAATGACCAATCATGTCGAGCTGTTAAGGCAATGAGCTAGAATACGTACAGTACTGATTTTTGCCACTGGAGAAAATGTCTCCTGATAATCCACTCCATATCGTTGGGTGTAACCTTTTGTAACCAGACGTGGTTTATATCGATTAATGCTTCCATCTGCCTCCAGCTTCACTGTATACACTCATCTACATCCAACTGTCTTCTTTCCGGGTGGTGCAGGAATAGTCTCCCAAGTTTCATTCATTTGTAGGTCTTCTAATTCTTCATTCATAGCTTGCTTTCACTTTGGATCCGCTAAAACATCCTACACATTACTGGGAATAGATACTACATATATTTGATTAACAAGTGCATGTGATCTAAACAACCTATGGAGAGATATAAAGCTACAAATAGGATATTTAGCTTTGGCTTCTATGGCTAGTTTATATTGTTTCTTTGGAACCCATTTTGTTTCCCGTTGAAACCTCATAGACATACTAACCTCTACACTACCCAATTTAATGTTATCAGTACGTACCTCAGGTGCGACATTCTGGGAAGACTCTTTAGTTAATGGAGTCGAAGGGGGGTCTTTATGAGATCAGACTTTTACTTTGTGGCGTTTCAAATTCAGAATTCAACGGGTCGAAAACAGCATTCTGTCTCATTCCAGTTCCATCCTTTGACGGGTTAAGGATATCATTCGACCGGTCGAAGGACACATTCTGTCCAGTTTCGGTGCCAGTTGTCGATGGATCGAGGATGTTGCTCGACCGGTCGAAATATACCTTCTACCCAGTTTTGGTTTCGTTGTTCAACAGGTCAAGGAGAGAGTTCGACCAGTCAAACTGGGCTTCTACAGGTTTTGTCCTATTTTTAGTTTCAAGTCTCCTTTCCAAGCTCTCCAATTCTTCAAATTCTTCCAAAATCAGAGGATTTTCTTCACATATACTTTTCTCCCCTGAAGGAAAGACTCTGAAACTCCCCCTAAGTAATATGGTTCAGATTCACATAAAGAAACATCCAGATACACATGCATCTTGTTCAAAACTGGATCATAACAACGGTCACCTTTTTGGATTTCAGCATATCCAACAAATACACACTTCACAACATAAGGAGCAAGCTTCCCTTGCAATTGTTTATTGATGTAAATGTACACAGTATACCCAAAGAATCTTGGTTCCAAATTTGGGAAAGATGACGCCTTCAACAATTCATGCAACTTCTGATACGGGTTCTGGGACTCAATCACACGAGAGGGGGTGCAATTGATTAAGTAAGCAGCAGAACACAAGGCATCTCCCATAGATTTGTAGGAACATGCATACCAAATAGAGAAGCACGAACAACTTCCATCAACTGTCAATTCTTTCTTTCGGCTAATCCATTCTGTTGAGGAGTATAGGCAATGGAAGTTTGGTGCCTAATCCCATGAATACCCAAATATGTTGACATATCACCATTAACATACACTCCACCATTGTTAGATTGAAGGACTTGGATTGACTGTTGGTAATGAGTTGCCACCATCTTGTGAAATTCAAAAAATCTGGCATATACTTCACTTTTACATTTCATTAAAGAGACCCAAGTCATTTTGGTACATTCATCAATAAAACTCACAAAGTAGTGAAATCTAAAACGAGAAGAAGTTCTTGCAGAACCCTAAACATTCGAATGAATTTTCATGAAAGGAACAAAACATTTATTCAAACTGTGAGAATAAGTAATATGATGGCTCTTGGCTAGTTCACAAACATTACACTTAAAATTTGATTCATCAACAACTGAAAACAACTGATGTTGTAACTTCCTAAGATATCCAAAATTCAAATGGCCTAAGCGACAATGCCATAATCACACTGCTTCTTTGGCTTTATTTAGACTACTGGTACTGTGAGCTTGACTGATCTGCGCTTGTCAACTCCAAGTAGTACAATTTATCCCTTCTAACACCATAACCTAGGGTCCTCCTTGTCAAAATGTCTTGAAAAATATAGAAATTGGGAGAAAAGGTTATAGAACAAGAGAAGGCTTTGGTGATTTGACTTACTGATAATAGGTTATATGCTAGAGAAGGAACAATAAGGACAGAATCAAAAGTTAATTCATGAGAGAGTTGAACAGATCCTTCAACAAGAACAGGAGAAGGGGAACCATCAGCAATAGAGACAACATATTCATGAGAGGTTTTAATGGTATCAACAACACTAGGATTATTTTTCATATGATCAGTTGCATCAGTATCAATTATCCAAGATCTATCCGCAGATAATGTGGTTATAGAAGATGCCTTACCCCCATTACTTGTTTCGACGATGAGTGCAGATAGTGGTGCAGATGATTCGGCGATGGTTATAACCATTTTGAGGATGTTCTTACGTGACCTCCGAGTGAAATCCCACCATTCAGGGTATCCAACAAGTTCATAGCACCGTTCCTTTGTATGACCAACCTCCTGACAATGATTACATGTGAGATTCGAAAATTTGGCAGGAGACTTTCCACCAGAATGAGGAGGACCAGAGAAGCCAGGAGGAGGGCCCTGGCGTCATTGTGATTGAACATCGTTGGCGGTGTTTGAGGAGGAGGAAGAGGCTGCCATGACGGAGGCTTCATGTGGAGGTGTAGAGAGTGCGGTCTGGTTGCTTTGGAAGCGTCTAACATGGGCATATGTCTAATCAAAATCCAGCTTTTGTTCCTTCCTCAAGAGTTCTTCATATACTTGACTAAATTCAACATTAAGTCCCATTAAGAACATGTAAACTCATTGACGGGTCATACAAGAAGATTCATTCACAACGCCATCAAAAGGTGTTTTGAGAGTGCATCATGCGTTGATCCATCTCGTCCAGCCATTCTACAAGTTCATTGTAGTATGTTGAAAAAGGTCTTCCATTCTGTTTCGTCGTATAACACAGGCGATGAAGCTCAAAAATTAGGGTTTCATCCGATTCATCATAGTATATTTTGTACAAGGCATCCCAGGTTGCTTTAGGTGTGGACAATCAGAGGTACTGATTCCTCAATCCAGGGGACATATTCTCAACAAGCCAACACTTCACTTTACCATTGTCAGTTGCCCATGTTTGATATTCTGTAGAGGCAACGACAAGAGGGTTTTCGTGAGAAGATTAAGCTTGTTCCGTCCTTTAATACGAATCTTCATGAATAGTTGGTTTTAGTGAGGAGCTCGCTGATGGAAAAAGTGGAGTTGTCTTGAATGGTGTTATGGTAGTGTTGGTGATTATGAATGGATTGTACAACGGCTGCTCCGTTGTTGGGGACGAGTGCTCCTACATCTTCAACAAATATGTTTTGTTCACCCTCCATCTCTTCAAGCGTTCAAAGTACAATTACAAATTCAGGTATAGGGAAAAAAATTGGGTGGTGATTCAGTGTTTTCAATTCAATTCAATTCAAGGCTTTCAAATTCTAGGAACTTGGCTCTGATACCAAGTTGAATAGCGACTAACGTGGCACGTAAGGTCCGTCATGTGCCAATATTATCCCAGCTTAACCACTTTTAAGGTGTTGGGTTTTATCCACAAAAGGTCTTAGTACAATTAAGAATAATCTACATTCAGTTAAGTTGTATTTCATCTTGCCCTATTTCAATGTGGGATCTCCAATTCAACAGAATCAACGGCTGAGAATGGATATCCAGTTACTCAAGGAAATATATGCTCTGCGACGATCTTCCAATATGATACTACCGATTCATACGAGGAAAAACCATAGACAGTTTGCAATGTGCAACCGCTGCGTTATTTTCGACTGATTATTTCAATAATAATCCTACAATTTCTTGGACTAGTAAAAAAAATTGTTATGAATGAGCTGAATGATCTCTCTTAACAGTACTTGATCATAAATTTTCTCTATCGAGTACTTCCAAAAAAAAAATTCTCTATCGAGATATATGGGATTAATCTTGCTATTACATATTTGTGCAAAAATGAGGAGGCACCAAAAAGTGATCTCGCTATTACATATTTGAGCTGGAAAACAGACTCTGAAAATGATACTACCAGTTCAGCTTGAGTGAGAACATTAACACCAAGCACAGAAGGTCTGCATTGAGCAGCAATTGTATTAAGTGGTGTCATTATCAGACAATATTGATTCTACATATTCGTATACTAGTTTTACATCTGTTAAGACCAAGTAGATTGATCTATTAAACATTGCCTGATCATCACTCATTATCCATGTGAAAATGAAGACCCCATAATCGAAATACATATCACTGCAGCAAACACACTATTATTTCCTTTCATCAATCATCAGTTTAAGTAAAATAAAATATGAAGAATATGATTGATGTAGACGAAACCTCAATACAGGTCTTCCACCCAGGAAGCAGCTCAGAATCACATGTCCGAGTAGTTTAATCTGAAGAATGAGATTGACAATATTCATGTCAAAGTAAATCACAAATAATCATCTTAATGACCAGACATGCCCTATACACATTCTTTCTTCTGTTTTAATGGTAACATCTGCCCTATAGCATTTGCACAACTCGATTGCTGTAGCTGAAACCTCAGTACAGCTGCTCAGGTACAAAACAGAGAGCTGCTTGCAACCATTTCGTAAAGCTTCCAACCCACGATCACATAGATGTCGACACCCGACACCGACTCACATGAAGTCTCTCCAGCCTCTGGCAGTTTGTCCCGATAGAAGACCATCCGACTAACCCGGCTTCATGACACACAGCTAAGTTCCATTCTTCAAGTAGAGAACAACCCTCTGCAATGCTACAATAGACTCATCGTCGACGGTTCTACACAAATGAAGGTTAAGAAACTTAAGCTTCGGGGCATATCCTCTACCAATGGACCTCAGACTAGTTCCACCATTATGGAAAATTAAACCAGATAGGTTCAAATATTCAACCCCACTGTCACTGACAATACCTGCAACTCCCTTTGGCTCAAGCTTGCATGATTCAGCTTCTACATATGCTAAAGTTGAGGAACAACCCTGAAAGCCAATACCAGTAACACCCTTACAATTTGATATCCTAATTGCCTGAAGCTGGCGACACTTCCGTGAAAGAGCTCTTAACCCAGAGTCAGAAATAGCATGGCAGTACTGAAGATTCACATCTTTCAAAGTTGAACAGGACTTGGCCAAACTCTTTAGCCCAGAATCAGTAATTTGGCAGCGGTAAAGGCTGATAACTTGTAATGAGGGACAACTGGTAGCTACAACAGACAATCCATGATCAGTGATACAAAAACAGCAATCCAGGCGAAGTGTATGCAACTCTGAACCATATCTTGCCAAATGGCTCAAGCTTGAATCGGGTAACTGTGTGCAACCAGAAAATGACAAAGAGTGCAAATGCTGAAAGCAAGTAAGCAGCCTCTGGACATGGAAGCTGTTAATGGTAACATGTGAATTTGATAATGAGGAAATGTCAAGTTTTGCAAATGAGCATTGAAACTGCAAGGATTGGCGGCAAACATTTTGAATACAAAGACAGCGATGGCAAGTTAGGCCAAAAGATTCACGGTCAGAGCTAGAATCAATGCGTTGAAAAATAAGGAAAAGACAATCCTCGGGTAAGTCCACAATGGAACTAGGAGCACTAGTACTAGAATTACAAGTAGTTTGCACTTTGCAGCATCTTAGCACTCTTCAGAGGGCTGCAAAGCTCGAATTTTCACTGTGAACTTTTTATAATATGAAGTAGACAAGGTGGGAGAGTCAAAACTGCAAAGAACAGACGAGTCACCATATCCATAACCAATATGAACTCCACATTTGCGACAAAGCAGCTTAGTCTTTGAACGGTAACGACCCCAAGTGACAGGAAAACAGTTCACCTCATCAACCTGCGTGAACCGACTAAGATCAACTGAAACGAAGGAAATAAAACCTTTCTTGACAGACTTTTGATAATCAGAGCCTATCCCAGAACCAGAGGCAATACGATTTGAAGACGACAAATGCAAAGGGTATGCACAAGACCCACAACTGTAAGGGGTTCAAAAACAGAAATCAAATTCTGCATAACAATAAACCCTCTTAAATTTCAGTTTCAAACACCCATCAAATCAACAGAAATCCACAACTCGAATAATCATATCAATCTCTGCATGGCAATTAAGTGTTGGTGATTTCAGTTTGCAGCACCCAGAAAACTAAAAACATAGCAAGCAATGCATGTTTATGCAATGGTCAACTGTCATTAGTAATGTGTATACAAAACCAAGATCAAAGTTTTGGGAATTTCAGATAAAGCTCACATAGGAAGACTAGTAATCCCCAGTACCCATTATTCAGAAACAATTCATGCCTCAAAAAACAGCACATATATATATATATAATAAAGTAACAATCTTTATGAAGAATTGACATTGAACTTAAGCATAACCACATGGATTGCAATGAAAACTGAGAATGGATTAAGATTCAGAGTAATGGGAATTGGGTTTGATTAGTAGTGGGTTACCTGTAGGAAACCTCAGGAGCAGGTTGGGACATCCTCACTCATCCAATCCCAGATTAAATCGAATTGTCGTCCGATCCCATATTTGATATAAATGTTGATGTTGTTGTTGTTGTTGACAATCGACAAAACAATAGGGGGTGTGGTTTCGGTTGAGATATTCGTTAGTCCGGATCGTACTTCGTCAAAGGGATTACCTGTTCTTTTTGACATATGCAACCAGAGATGACAACAAGGTTTAATTAGACCAAATATATAGGGTTCAATAGATTTACATACCAACACCCTTTACTGTGTTGGGGTTTTCAATTTGGTACACAATTATGAAAATGTTGGGATTCTGCACCCCAAACATTTTACTCTCTTATTTGTTTTGGACCATCAATCAATAGATTTAAACACCGACCCCTTCACTAGATTAGGGTTTTTTTTGGTACCACACACCAAAATCTTAGAACATACCCCAGAGATTTGTTTTATGACATTGTCGACTCCTTATTTTGGATATTTTAAAGTGCATCTATTATGAAATTCATGTACCGTAAATGTTACTTATAAAAATTTCCTATAAAATGGTGTAAAGATTAGATAATTAATAGTTGTCGCAGTTCCAAAAAAATGATATAAAACGGCTTAAATGAATATTTTGTTCTAACTTGTCTACATCAAACATTATCGTATTTAACTTTTCGATAATTCATTATTGTATTAACAAAATTTTACATTTTCTCTCCATTTTTTTTCGACATTGGAAAGTAGATGATGCCAAGTTCTCGTAGAGTAGGAATCCAAACAAAGTAGAGATACCTTCCTTGTTTTGGTATGAAGTAGAGGTGTACATTAGACGGTAGAGATTACCTTTTGTCCTTCGTTTTGGCATGGTAAACTTAACGCACAAGAAAAATAGCAATTTTTGTTTCTTTTGTTCTTTTTTGAGAAATAACGACTTGACGAAGAAGAAATAAGAATTGGGCCATTTGGACTGGGCAGTAAGCCCAATTAACTAGGAAATTGGTAAAAACTAAAAAGAGAGAAGAAAGAGCCATTCATTTGGGGAATTGGGGGAAGTAGATGAGGATTGAGGTGGCCCACTGAAACGGTGTAGAGATATCGGTGCTGATTGATTGAGCTCAATTCATTTAGATACATAACAACTCATTCCTACGTAGTTTTACATATAAACCCAGTTGGAGGTGAGTCAAATACTCCTCAATCTCTACTACTACAAGCCCTTTCTTCTTCGTAGTAGTCTTCTCTCCCTCTCTCTCTCTCTCTCCAATCGAATCAGGATCAGGTTTCAATTCGCACCGCTTGTTTTGATGATGATGATGCATTCTACATAGTTTTTTACTTTTTTTTTGGTTCTCGATTGATTTGTCACTGTGTTTCTTTGTTCGATTCAGGCAGATTCCATGGCTTCGGAGCAGAAGGATTTGCCTGCGGGTAACTTCTCTGCTTTTTCTTGTATAATTGATTTGATTAGCTATCGTCGCTTGTTTTTTGTGATTAATTTGATTGATCTAGAACAGAGTTGAATCTTGGAATGAAGTAAGAGTGAGGATTGTGATTGTGATTAGGATTGGGGTTAGGGATTGGAAGTGAGGACATATTGTGTGAAGTGTTTAATTTGCATGGAGTTTCGGAATTTGTTGAATTGAATCACTTGAATCGATTTGGTTTTATGCGTTTCCTATGTAGTTCGAATTGAGGGGTTTTAGATGCATTTGGCGGAGGCTTGATCAATGAGTCTCTTTACTTTCTTGTTGTAATTGGATGGAAGATACTGTTTTATATGTATTTTGTTCGCCCATGATGAGTTTAGTTTTCAGTCTTTACAAGAATGCTATTCTCACAGTGATCTGAATCTTTTTCGGTTCAGATGCAAAGCCAGTTCCCAAAGAGGAGAAATCTGAGACATCTACTGGGGAGTCACAGTCCCCACAACCTGCAGCAGCAACGGCAGCAAACCCATTTCAAGCGGGAGCAGGAGGGTTCCCTTTTCCTGGTGGAGCAGGGGGGATGCCTTTTCCATTTCCGGAAGCTGGAGGAGCGGGTCCCAATCCCTTTGATTTCTCTGCCATGACCGGTTTGCTTAATGTATGCTACATGAACTAATTCCTCTTAAGATTATGCCAACTAGTATCTTGCTTGAAAAGAAGGGCTACAACTATTTGCATGACGGAAAAAGGGTTTTTAGGCCTATGGCGTAGCTGTGGAAATAGTTTCTCTTACAGTTAAAAAATATAGTGATGATGAATTTAAGTTAAAGTAATATGTACAGTGCTTACCGCTCCTTATTACACTCGTTTCACAAGTGCTTCATTCAACTAAATGTCATGGACTATTGTGTATCATGTCATCCAATTTAAAGAAATCAAGTTTTAGTATGCGATAGAAATCCACAACAGAAGAATATATTATATACTGTGGATCACTTTTGAAGTGCTCTTACCTCTTCCACTCTTTCTTTTTGTTTTCATGTGTTTTCACTCTCCAACTACACTAGTGCTTCAGTTCTGAAGCTCAGTCAGTGTGTTTGAAACTTACAAGTGCCTTATATGTGATATGCACAGGATCCAAGTATCAAGGAACTAGCTGAACAGATAGCAAAAGATCCTTCATTCAACCAGATGGCAGAGCAACTTCAGAAAACTTTTCAAGGTGCACCAGCTGATGAAGGTATCCCTCAGTTTGATAGTCAACAGTACTATTCCACGATGCAACAGGTCATGCAAAATCCTCAGTTTATGACCATGGCGGAGCGCCTCGGTAATGCATTGATGCAGGTATTTGATGGCCTTTCACCATTAATGCATTCCAAGTTTGAACTCCCTTTTCTTTTCTTGCTTTTTGTTGTGATTTTCATATAAGTTTTTAAACTTATAAATTTTTGCTATCAGGATCCATCCATGAATACAATGCTTGAGAGTATTGCAAATCCATCAAACAAAGATCAGCTCGAGGAGCGTATGGCACGCATCAAAGAGGATCCTTCTTTGAAGCCTATATTAGAAGAGATAGAGACTGGGGGTCCTGCTGCCATGATGAGGTTAGCAAAACTTGATGTTCGATAGGATCATGGTGTTTGAGCCATTCATACGTCTTTCTATTTGGGTGTCCGAACATTGGTTCAACTGATTTGGGGAATTCTGCTGTGCAGATACTGGAATGATAAAGACGTTTTACAGAAGTTGGGAGAAGCAATGGGTCTTGCAGTTGGGGGTGAGGGAGCCACTTCTGAGGTGTCAGGGGATAAACCCGGGTCACCAGAGGAAGCAGAAGAAGCTGGAGCTGAGGATGAACCCATCGTTCATCACACTGCTAGTGTTGGTGATGTGGAGGTATAACACTGGATTATCTGATTCTAGGCCTAGTAGTCTGTTCACCCTATAGTAAATTCTGTTCACCCTATAGTAAATTCTCTGTTCTTAGTTGTACATATATTTATATGGTATGCAATTGAGCCAAGTTAGAAGATGGGCAAGTGTTAAACTTTTAGCTTTGTTAATCAGGGTTTGAAAAATGCACTAGCCGCTGGTGCCGACAAAGATGAGGAAGATTCAGAAGGAAGGACAGCTTTGCATTTTGCATGTGGATATGGCGAGGTATGACGTTCTCTTTAACTGAGGTTATCTGTCCCTTTTTTTTTATTTGCTGGATTGTGTAAACCTATACATATCATCTTACGATGAAGGGTATTCATAGAAATTATGCATTTCAGGTGAAGTGTGCTCAAGTGCTTCTTGATGCTGGAGCAAAAGTAGATGCACTGGATAAGAATAAAAACACTGCACTTCATTACGCAGCCGGCTATGGCAGGAAGGAATGTGTGGCCCTTCTATTGGAAAATGGCGCAGCTGTGTAAGCCAACACGTTTTTTTTACCCTTTCTCACAGCTCAATTATCTTTGTATTTTCAGGTAAAATTGATTCTGATCAAACTTTTTTATTCTTTTGCCTGCAGCACATTCGCAAACATGGATGGGAAGACCCCTATTGATGTTGCCAAGCTGAACAACCAAAACGATGTACTTAAGTTGCTTGAGAAGGATGCCTTCCTCTAGATCATCATCTTGGCATATGTTATGGTTCGGGAGTGTTTTACAATTTGCTTTTATCTGTTGGGGTTTCAATCTGCTTTGATCTGCTCAGGGATGTAATCACCACACCACACCACTGCAACTTGATACTTGATTTGTCATTGTCTGTTATCTTTTCTCCTTGTGATTCCTACATTTGGTTAGAATTTGATTGTAAACATAAATCTTTTCATGGAGACATGTAATATGTGGTGTACCATTTTTTTGGCAAGCATATGTGGTGTACCATTTGAAGAGCAGCTTCGGTATTACTTTGCGATTTTATTCTGATCCATTTGTATGTATGTTAGTTAACTGAACCACTAGGTTCATATATGTGGCTGTGAGTAGTGCCTTGGATCACTGTGGTTCCACATGCGTACAGTGGCCAAATAAGAAGAGCCAGTAATGACTCGCATCAAAGCCAAAGAAACATCAAATAATTGATAGTAGACAGAGGTTATCATAATGACAGTTTCTAGTCGGTGTTCTATCTGGAAACGTTAGGCAGCTTATGTTTTTATTTTTGCTAACAAACACTACTAAATAGCTTTGTGAGTCGGAAGTCTTGTTTGGATTCGAGGATGACCAGTGCAGATTGTAGAAATATGAAAATAAAATACTAAGATGGTATCCAATCCATGTCCAATATGCCATCTGTATACTACACTTGTACAGTGCGTCCACTTTCCTAGAAAACCCTAATTCCCAAATCTTGTTTCTTAGAGGCAAAGGCCATAAGGGGGAGTGGGCTTGAAATGTTGGGGGAAGCTAATTAAAGGTGGTGGCGATGTTTCAAAGATGAGATAGATGAGATGAAAATGAAGAACACGACTCACGAAAATAAACTAAAACCAACAGACATAACATCTGCCATCCCACCGTCAAACCAATCAACACCTATTGATCATATTCATCACAACACACCCAAATACAGTCAACCACAACCCATTGATCATATTCATGCATATATAACTGCGGACAGAATAAAACAACGGCACAAGCAACATACACTATACACTCTCCGACCACTCACCGGCCTTATTCCTCTGCCGCCGACGTCAGCTCTCACCACCAAGCATCGCCCCCTCAGCGAAACTACAACAGCCAACAACACCACGCCGCCGCCGCCGCAGTAACCGTACAAGTCACTCTCGGAACTTACGGATTCAAATCTCCGCCTCGGTGAAAACTGCCAAACCAAATATGAGGATTTGATATTTCAATACTTAAAAGAGTCAAAAAAAATTAAGAGAGAGACTGAGAATGAGAAAGAGAAACAGTCGACGCTCCGCCCTCTCCGAACTCAACCGAAGCGTCTCGGCTTCGGCGACGACGATGGACCTGGCCGACACGCTGAAATCCCTCTACAGAAAAATGGATTGGGAAGGCTTGATTAGATTTATTGTCTCGAGGAGAAAGGAGTCGGTGTTGCTGAGGGCGGAGGTCGTGGAGGAGGCGGTGGACGTGCCGAGGCTAGTGTTGGACGCGGTGCCGGGGTTTCTCTTAAAATTTATATGCCAAGTGTTACGGAAGAGAGAGAGGACAGCATGGCCTTTTCACCCTAATTTTGAATGCCGTGTCAACAAACAGACAGAGAATTGACGGAATGATTGGAAGTATCACGGTGATAGGTCGAGTACTATATTGACTATTGACAGGGTAGAAAGATGACGAGTATCATACACTTATTTTTTCTAACTTATGTAGGGGTTTTTTAGAAAAAATTTAACAAACAGTATCTCAACTTTAGTAGGACTTGCTGAAACAGTATCTCCTGGATGGATCTGCCAGATTCCATCAACCCATCGAAGGAAAACTTTGACCCGTCGGAAGCTTTGGTAGAATCATCTTTCAGCGTAGTACCCTATTCTGAGACACCTAATGATGTGTTGGTAGGACTTGCTAATGCCGAGTATCTCTCTAACATCCGCATAAAAGACGTTCTCAAACTGGTTATGTATTCACCATTAACGATATCTTGGAGATCTACAAAACAAACACTTGTTGCTAGTTTCTCGAATCATTCTAAAATCATAGCTTTACATGAAGCTATTAAAGAGTGTGTCTAGCTTAGATCCGTTATACACCATATTTGAAGGTCTAATAGATAACCATCTACTATGATAGCACCAACCTGCATATTTGAGGATAATGCAACTTGCATTGAACAAATGAGGTTGGGTTACATTATGAGTGACAATAAGAAACACATTTTCCCGAAATACTTCTACAATCAGCAATAACAACAGTTACTGAATATCCATGTGAGTCAGATTGATTCTACGGATAATGTTGTAGACTTGTTCACCAAGTGACTTCTCAAATATACATTTGTGAAACATGTGAAGCGCATTGGTATGCGACGTTTATCTAAACTTTGAGATTGAGATATCAATCATGGGAAGTCATTTTGGTAAACATTAAGGGAAGTCTACATTATATGTAGTGTCATCTGTAGTTGATGCGTTGTACTCTTTTTCCCTTCGACCAAGTCTTTTATTTGCCCATGTAGTTTTTGTTTACCCAGTAAGGTTTTTAGTGAGCCAACAAATTATACATCATACATTAGAAACTCAACACAAGGGGGAGTATTTAAGGAAAGTATATTCCTGCTCTTTTGATGTGTGTCTTGTCCTAATTAGATTAAATATAGATTCTAACAATATCTGATTTATTGGGAAAATTTAGTATAATTGATTGTAATGTATGTATTTAAGGTTATCTATCGATGAATAAAGACACAATTTCAGTCTACAGTATATTAATATAATTGTTTATTTACCACGCTTCCTTCGCGTATCCGTTTTCGCAGTTCCTCACACTTCATTTCTACGTACCCGCACCTTTTTCATGCAACCTAGATTACAATCAGGGATTATTAGAATCTTTATTATAATCTAATTAGGACAAGACACACATCAAAATATACGGAATATAATTTTCTTATACACATACAATTTTTTTTTAAATAATTATAAGATTTCATTCTTATTGCCTCAAAACTTGAATTCAAGACCTAATAACCTACTTTGGTGCTCATGACACTGAGGTGTCCCACTTCGTCGTACAACTTGTAATTTAGGTTATTTAGCACCTTATTAACCTAATTTTTACAGAAACCGTACCACAATGTTTACCCTGGATCTGAGGCTACAGTTCCTCTCTTGATACCTAGGAATTCCGCCTTTCAGAAAAAGAAAGTATATAAATAAAAAGGCAGCTCAATGAGAAAGAGCAAAGAAATGAACAGAATTCAAGATTGATAGCCATCAGCATGGGAATATTGGCATATTGCGAAGCTGCCTAATAGTTTGGAAAGACCCAATAGGAGGAGGAATGCAGCACTACTAGTCGGCCGTCCGGTTTCTCAGCCAAAGGGTCAAACGAAAAGTCAAAGCTCAAGGATGGATTCAAAGCTAGCTAGCTTGTTCCATCTCGTCGTGTCTTGCTCCCAGGGGTTGCCATCTTCTTCCATTAAATTAAATATGAACTCAAAAAAGAGCGCGTGGAATTTGTGAGCTTGCATTGCAGTCCGTATAGCACTTGCACGTAAAGCCCAAATCTGGAGTGTCTCCGCTGTTTATTCGTACATACACTCTGAATCTGAATCTACAGTAACATGAGTAACATCATCATCTCGTTTTAGAAAAAAAGAGAGCGGTGAAATCGGTAACAAGTTTTCCATGGAGAGCAAACATGATAAGAGACTATTTTGGTATAGAAAACGTCATAAATAATTACAAGAAGTTTCACCTAAGCATAATTCCACAACCATAATGGACACGATTTGTGTGAATAATTATGGGATGTTACCTAAAACAGTTCTACCAGTTAGGGAAACAAAATCCTGAGATTTTGATGGCAAAAACAGTAAAAACTGAAATGTGGGATTAATGGAGGAGGGAGCAATAATGACGGTGGTGATTTGTTAATTGTAATGGAGAGGAAGGATGGCCATATCATATGGGTAACATGCTTGTTTGCTGAAGGAGACAGCAAAAGCATAAAAAGAAAAGGGGGAATAATATGGAGCCAGCCCAAATGGCCTAGCCTACTCTTTTGTCTTTTTTTCCTTCACATTTTGCGTTTTTGGGTCTGTTTTTATATGCAGATTAAAACCTCTCTAAACTTCGTAGAGGTCTAAATCTCTCTCTCTCTCTCTCTCTCTCTCTGCCGGAGGTGAGTGAGTGCTCGCCTCGCCTGCACTCTGTCTCTACCTCCCTCTCTCCCATTTTGTATTATAAATTCAGAAGAACAAAAGAATAAAAGCCCAAAAGATCCAGAGTGGTAGAGAGGATTTGTTTGGGTGTTTTAGCCGATCAGATATTGTTTATTTTGTTTAGCAACAAATGGAGAAGGAAAAGAAGCCGCAAGTTTCTGATGTGGGAGCATGGGGTATGAATATTGTCAGCTCCGTCGGCATTATCATGGCCAACAAGCAGCTCATGTCCCCAGCTGGCTTTGCCTTTGGTTTTGGTCGGTTCTTCTTCACTTGTTGTTTCTTTTTAGTTCCCAATCTTTACTTAGTTTCAGATCTGGAATTACATCCATAGTCATATTTCATGTTCAATTCTCATCATCATTAGTGGGTTTTCATCTCCGAATTCTGGGTTTCTTTTCTTTTTGGCTAATTCGTTTCTGTTTGGTTTGTATGATTGCCTGACTGATTAAGCCTGAGAATGATGAAACCAAAGTTTCCTGTTTTTGTTTTGTTGATTGATTGTGTTTGGACTCATATTTGTCAGACAATGACACAAGGGGTTGCCAAAATTCAATTAGATTCCAATGAAATTTAACATGTGAACTTGGACAGTTTACTATTATTTGCCACTCACGGCTGCTCTGCCGTTGGCTACCCTTTATTGACTTGTTATCATTCTCTGTAGATCTGACATCAGTTTAGATTTAGATTAGGTGGGTTTCGATTAGTTAGGCTTGAAGTTTTACCCTGTTGCATGTAGTAATCTCATTGAAGATTTAAGGATTCGCTAATTGATTGTGATTTCTGATTTGTTTCAGCTACAACTTTGACTGGCTTCCACTTCTCTGTAACTGCATTGGTTGGTTTCATATCAAATGCATCTGGGTACTCGGCATCGAAGCATGTTCCTCTGTGGGAACTCATTTGGTTCTCACTTGTAGCTAATGCTTCAATCACCGGGATGAACTTGAGTCTCATGCTTAACTCTGTCGGGTTTTATCAGGTGGATATCAGATTCGATTAACCTAAACATTTTCCATTTAAGACAAGTTTTTACTCCCCAGGTTTCTGACATTCTTCCTTTGTGTTTAATGTGCTACAGATATCGAAGTTGAGCATGATTCCGGTGGTTTGTGTGATGGAGTGGATTATCCATGGCAAACATTTCTCCCGGGAAGTGAAGATCGCTGTAGCAGTGGTGGTTGTAGGTGTGGGCATATGTACTGTGACTGATGTCAAAGTTAATGCCAAAGGTTTTCTCTGCGCTTGTGTTGCCATCTTGTGTACATCATTACAACAAATTGTGAGTATTATTCTTCAAATGGTTTAGGCTTAACAACCACCTTTAAATACCGTGAATCTGACTTTATTATTCTTGTTCTTACTGGAAACAGTCAATAGGTTCGTTACAGAAGAAATACTCGATAGGCTCTTTTGAATTACTTAGCAAGACAGCTCCAATTCAAGCTCTATCCCTTCTCATTCTCGGTCCATTCGTCGATTACTTCCTCACTGGAAAAATCCTCATTGACTACAAGATGACTTCTGGTGCATTTGTACGTGCTTGTTATGCTTCGCTATTTGATCTGAATCTTCTTCCTAAGCTTATGAAGAGAGTAAACATTCATATCGAAACTAATATGGAACTTTTTTGCCCCAATGTCTGCAGGCTTTCATACTACTCTCATGCTCTCTAGCAGTGTTCTGTAACATCAGTCAGTACCTTTGCATTGGAAGATTCTCAGCAGTATCATTCCAGGTTTTGGGCCACATGAAAACTGTTTGTGTCTTGACATTGGGGTGGCTACTCTTTGATTCACAGCTCACATTTAAAAACTTAATGGGAATGGCTCTTGCCGTCATTGGCATGATAGTGTACAGTTGGGCTGTGGAGGCTGAGAAGCAAACTAAGACATCCCTCCCAAGCACTCTCACAGAAGAGGATCTAAAACCATTGAAGGAGGGTATCGCAGAAATCCCATTGAATGACTCAGTTCATGGTGAGGCTAAAGTATAGGTTTATAAAGTTACCATCGTCGTCATCAATCCAAGTCTATTCACCCAATACAGGCATTAAGTACACCACCGGATTCTATTAATTCACAGATAATGTTTTTTTGTTCTTTTTTCTTCCAATATTTATTTTGGCAGAAGCAAGCATTTAATTAATAATGAAGTTTAGGTTAAACCAGTTGTAAAAATATTTTGTATATGGATTCCAGTGAAGAAGTACAATCAACTGAATCTTTTGTGTTATTTCTTCAGTATATTGGATATTTTGAAGGTACATTATTCGTTTAACTTTATTGAAGTCGTTACTCTCCGTAATGTACACTGCAGAGTTCGTTATGGTACTTTGCTCATCAGTCATCACTCCAACCACTTTACCAGATTCCAGTTATATTCTCATACTCTGTGTACAAGCAACAAAAAATCAAAAGGAAAAATGACGTTTACATAGTGCTAATATATTAGAGAATCCCTGGCAATTCTTGTAATGACATTTTATTCTATTTGAAAAAAAGTCGTTTCACGAAATCATTTCTGAAACTATGAAAGTGTTTTTTGAATTTGTTTTTAAAGTTACGTCTCTTTAGAAATTAGACTATCATTTAAGCAAATAACGCACCTAGTCCACCATGAGAGGGTTCTCTCTCCAATACCCTAGTAGACGTTCGGCGTCTGCGGCCTTTTGGCCCTTTTGGCGTGTGTCGAGCACCTCAGCAACCGCCTCATATGCCATTTCTCGTATGCTAGCTCTTAGCGTTGCCCCTTCATGGCTCATGAGTGTGCGGATTAAGTTCTCCTTGACTTTTGACAAGAGCTGTTGGGCAAACCAATTTGGTTGTTCTGCGGGTTGGATTGCTAAGCAATCTTTTGGCGGGCCAGCGTCCTCCACGTGGCAAATTAAAATTTTGGGAGGAGTTGCGGTTGGATTCTTGCGGGCGAGCATCGGTGACGGCAATTGATCGAGGGTTGGTCTTGTTGCTTCTCGGGAGCAGGGTCGGCTTTGGTGTTTTGGATCGACTTGAGATCTTCAGATGCCGCGACGTGGTGGTGGTTGGTACTTTCGGGTCATAATGGAAGCGTTCTTCTGCCGATGTTGTGGTTGAGCGTCGCAAATGGCAGCGTGGAGCTTGGGCTAGTTGGATTGTAGGCTTTAGCTGAGTTTTAGGCCCGAGTTTTGGGTTCAAATCCCTTTTAGATCTGGACTTAGGATCTGGGTGGCCAATTTTTTTGTTAGAGTATGTTTTAGACTTTTTGTTGGGGATTGGTGGTCTTGTGCCTGCTCCGGCAGAAGTCTACAACATTAAAGGTTCTAGTTATGATTTGTCCGGGCTCGGTTGGTCCGTCCGCTCTGATAATGTCTCTTAATCATGGTTACATGGTTTGTATTGTGCTTCATTCCAGTGGTTGCATTTCGATCTAGGTCTTGTTAGATCGGATAGGTTCTTTAGGAATGTTGGTGTTCCCTTGGTCAAGCCCTTTGGGTGGACTTATGTATAATGTAACAAATTATTTGTTTTAAGGGTAAATTACATATAAGGTCATATAGATAAGATCTATACTACATAAGGTTACTCCACATTTTTATCCCAAATAAAGGTCACCTGACATAAAACCAAAAACAAAAAAAACCTAAAAGTTTGTCTTATTTACAAATATGTCATTAATATATAAACCTCATAATCTCTCTCTCTCTCTCTCTCTCTCTCTCTCTCTCTCTCTCTCTCTCTCTCTCTCTCTCTCTCTCTCTCTCTCTCTCTCTCTCTCTCCGAAAACCCTAGCAGAGCCTCCTCATCTTCTTCTTCGATGAAACTCTATGGCGGCAACTTCGCTTCATCTTTCTCAATGGCGAACCCTAAGCTTATCGCCTCCTCCCCTTCTTCTTCTTCTTCTTCCTCAAGCCGTGTCTTCTTCGACGATGCTCTGAAACCCTGGCGACGACTTCACATCTTAGCTTTCGCCGTTAAGCGTAGCCCTAAGTGCTTCAAGAACTCCACTCCTCACTTCAACAAGGTCCTCTCTCTCTCTCTCAACGTTTGAGCATAATCTGTGGTAGTGTTTGCTTTGGTTTGGTTTGGTTGTTACGAAAAAGTTGTTGCGTATGAAGTAGTGTCTACAATAGTCTGTGGTAATGAGTCTATAGTAGTATGTACAAATTGATATTCTTTAGTTTTTATGCAGTAGTGTCTACAATAATTTGTTGTAGTGTTTGTGTTAGTCTGTAGTAGTGTGTACAGATTGGTGTGGTTTGATTTTTATGCAGTAGTGTCTACAATAATCTATAGTAGTGCATCTGTGAAACAGTAGTAGTACATCTGTGAAACAGTAGTAGTGCATCCGTGAAACAGTAGTAGTGAATATGTGAAACAATAGTAGTGCATTTGTGAAAGTGGTAGTAGTGCATCTGTGAAAGAGTAGTAGTGCATCTTTGAAATAGTAGTAGTGTATTTGTGAAACAATGATAATGCATCTGTGAAGCAGTAGTAGTCCATTTGTGAAATAATGGTAGTGCATTTGTGAAACAGTGGTAGTACATTTGTGAAAGTAGTAGTAGTGCATTTGTGAAATAGTAGTGCATCTATGAAATAGTAGCAGTGCATATGGGAAACAGTAGTAGTGCATTTATGAAACAGTGCTAGTGCATTTATGATTCTGTGGTAGTAGTGCATATGTGAAATAATAGTAGTGCATATGTCAAACAGTGGTAGTGCATATATATGTGAAACAATAGTAGTGCATCTGTGAAAGTGGTAGTAGTGCATCTGTGAAATAACAGTAGTGCATTTGTGATTCAGTGGTAGTAGTGCATTTGTGAAATAGCAGTAGTGCATTTGTGATTTAGTGGTAGTAATGAATTTGTGAAAGTGGTAGTGCATTTGTGAAACAATGGTAGTGCATTTGTGATTTAGTGGTAGTAGTGCTTTGTAAAATAGTGGCAGTGCATCTGTGAAACAATAGTAGTGCATTTGTGAAACAGTAGTAGTGCATTTGTGATTCAGTGGTAGTGCATGTGTTGTTAAGCAGTGGTGTCTAAGTTGTTAAGCACTATTGTTTATTTTGATGTCCATTTTGTTGTTTGGCAGAGGAAGAAATAGTAGTAGAAGTCAAAAAGAGGAAGACGGCAAACTTGGAAGCTCATTTTGACTATACAACAGGAAGAATGCAATCAAAAGATTCAAAGTCCAAGTAGTAGTGTAGTGACAGGTTTTACATTGTGTTAGGGTCCATGTTGAATGTTTTACATTGTGTTACAGAACAGTAGTACTTACCATATTTTGAAGTAGTACCCTGAATATTCTGGAGTAGTGCTTACTAGAGACAGCAATAATGTTTACTAGAGACAGCAGTAGTGCATTGTGTTACAGAACAGTAGTATTACAATGTTTTGAAGTAGTACCCTAAATGTTTTGGAGTAGTGCTTACTAGAAACAGTACTAGTACATTGTGTTACAAAACAGTAGTACATTGTGTTATACAACAGTAGTCCCCCGTTGTCTCTCTCTCTCTCTCTCTCTCTCTCTCTCTCTCTCTTTTTGAAATTTTGAAGAAGACGAAGAAAAAAAAGTTAATATAAAAGAGCAAAATTGGAAAGACAGAGCACATGGATAAAAAAGTGACATTAATTAGGATAAAAAGTATAAATGACTTTACGTGTGAAATATATAATTTCCTACTGTTTTAATGTGACGAGCTCTTTGCTTAAAAAAAATAGACTATGCTAAAAGTAACTAGCACTAAGAGCATCTCCAACAACTTTTCAATATATTCTTTATTATAGAGAAGCAAAAGTCAAAATATTTTACCTCAAACTCTAATAAGTTCTCTATTTTATATGGTATAATTTAATGATTTCTCTTATAATATAATGAATATAATAATAAAAAATTATATAATCATAATATTAATTAGGAAAGACAAGATTAAATAGAGGAAATGTAAAGAGAGAGAAAGGGAGGATATGTGAAATTTGAAAAGTAACATTAAAGTAGGAGTATTTGTAAGAGATGCTCTAAGAAGATGGGTATGCTAATGGAGTATAAGAAACCTTGCTTCCCAAGCAAGAATTTTAGTTCAGTTAGAAAAAAGCCTAGCTTATTGCTGAAAATGTATAAGCTTGATTGGATTTACCATACATTACACGTACAGGCACATGGAGTGTCTTTGCTTTGCTCCTTTCAAAGCTAGAGTTCATTTGACTTTAAAATCAAAACCGGAAAAAGAGAATGTTTTTGATGGAGTGAAAAGCAAGTTAGGTTTTAAGTTTGTCGACACCGACAAAGAGTAAAGGTACTTAAAGAGGATTGAGAAAGAAGCCAATCGTAAGAATATTAAACATTCTTTTCTCAACAAGCATGCCGTTCTTAACATTGGCTCGGCTGGCCCCGAAGAGAGTCTGAGCTAAGAGGGAGACCGGGTAATTGGTCTGCGCTTCTGCGATGCTGAAAGGTATTTCGAGAATGTAAGAAATCTGAAAGTATATTTGACGTTGTGTTACTTGTGTACTTGAATAAAGACAAGTCTGATTGTTTTGTATCACTCATGTGAATTGCGTTTTGTTTCCACTGGACGTGGAAGCGAATGATCATATTCAGTATCTCCATGTAATATATATACTTAGCACCAATATTTCGGAATATTTCATCCAACAATATTTCGTAAATTTTCATACCTCAACTTAACAAAATATCAAAATTCTATTCTAATTTTTGAACCTGGATCAAACACCATATTTATCATTACTAAATATGTCGCATTACGTACCAGAATGACATACTTTCATAGATAAAATGACTAACGATATGGAGTTAGTAATAAAAGATATAATTTTTTGTTCGGAGTTAAAAGTTGGGCTGGAGTATGATTTTAATATTTTATAAAAATTGAAAGTATGAAAACTTAGATTAAAAAAATTTCACGTATTGCTCTATGAAATTTCCCCCATCTATAATACATCTATCAAACTAATTTACTTCACTGTGTCGGAGACCATCTCTACACCCATCATTATTAACACCATACGAGTGAGGTTGGTGAGGTGATCCAATGTCCCCATTTTACATATATACCTTGCCAATCTTGGATTGCATGATGGATGGTTGATTACATTATTGGGCAACAAACATGTGAATGTGCATGAGAGTAACGATGAAGTTGGTTGCTAAATGATGATGAGAGATTGTGAGGAGACAAAAACGAAATGAGAAGGAATATGCTGCCTTTAGGCTTCAGCCAGTATATCATATCATATGAAGCATGCATTATGGTCTTTATTTCCTTTCACCATTTCCATCATTTCGATCATTTTGATTTGATTGATTATTGATTATCCTCCAGATTTGTAGATACAAAACTCGCGCGATCCCATACCTCAACACTTGCTTCTAATCATTTCAACGTAGATTCATGCGTAGTTTCTCCGCCTTAAGCTATAATTTTAATTTAACAACTATATATGTTTAGCAAAAATAACTCGAGTGAAAGAAATGGGAGTTTGGGGTTTTTTTGTTTTGTTTTTTGTTTTAAGTTCACCACGGAGACTAGGTGAGATGTGATCTCATTACAACCTATATATATATGAATAGTACAAACAGTACTGACAAAAATTATTAACTATCACTACTCTTTTTAAGTACGCTAAACTCAATAATAGTTAAACTTATTTACATCATAAGAAGATCATGAGAAGAATCATAAATGAAAATGATGTACCCCTAAGCACTCAATTGTGATAGGTAGGCCAAAACCGATAGATCACACAATCTAAACATGGTGAAAATAATTCGACGGCACTAACAATACCTAACTAGGATCCTAAAAACAAATAAAATTATTGTATTTAAACTAAATACCTAAAAAAACTCTTACAAGACAGCCCACAAAATTTGGCCAAAAAACTCTTAGCCCAAGCCGCTTCCCAGCCAACAGTAGCCACAGACGCCGCCTATGATAACACCACAACCTCCCACTTCAGCCCGCAGCCCTGCACCACTTAGACTGGCCACCCAATACCCTGTCGCCGACCAAAACCTTCCTCATTCTCTTGGTTTGGGCACGTCGCCTGAGTAACTGATCCACATCAGCACACCACCCACCAAAACACCAACCGAAAATCGATTTTAATAAAATCCTCTTCTGCTAGGGGCCGTCCTGAACTGATGAAGTCTACTGGGGGAATTCCTGTCAGTGTGGCTTTTGACTCTCCACTTGAGGGTGTGCCCTTTGGTAAAAGGGTTGTATCTGAATTCTACAACCATATGTCCCGCTCGCTGGATGAAAACACTAATTCTCTCCATAAGGTCCGCCATCTAGCTAGCACTCCGCAGGCCAACAAGGAACGGATCTTCGATCGTATAGCTGAGGTTATGCATGAGGTCCATCTGCTAATAGAGCTCCAAGGATCTGACGCCAAGCAGACAGAGCTTGTAAGAGTAAAGCATGAACTCGCACTGACGAAAGGTGAGATAAGATGTTTCACTACTGGGAGAAAGAAGGATGAGAAGAGCCTTCGCTAGCTCAAGCAGGAGTTGCTCTCTTGGGATGCCGTATGAAGGAGGTAGAGAGCTGGGAGAAAGGCAAAGAACTTATGCAGCAAGCTTAAGAGGAAGCCCTAAAGGAGAAAAAAATCTGCCGAGGTGACGCTGAAGTTGGCGGAAGAGTGTTTTGACGCAAGCTTGGAATTGATCGGCTATTTATAAAAGCAAGTCAGTGCGCTTAAATTGCAGGTGGCTGACCTAGAAGCAAAAATTGCGTCAAGTGCAACTGAGAAGGAAAATGCCCTGGCGGATGCACTGGCTAAGCATCGTTCAGAGATGGAACAGGTAGGTCAAGTTGCCATGGCTAACTTGAAGACTGCCTGCAAGGAATCAGGTTACTTCCGTCTGAAGAAGTATGCTAAAGATCATGGTCTGGCGTATGAAGGAAGTGATGATGGGTCTAACTCTGAGGAAGAGACTCGTCCTTATGTTGATGCTCTAGATAAGGAGGCTCTATCAAAGAAAACTCAGACGGATCCAAATGGAGGCCAGACGGGGCTTGTGGAGGGGCAAGTGGTGACCACCAGCAGTGATTCCTTGGGCGGAGAAGATGGCAATGAGACTTCAGTTGAGTCTATCAAGGGAGATAAAGGTGAGGAATCGACTTCTAGTATGTCAAGCTCCAAGAAAGAGGAGGAACTGTAGTGTTTATTGTTTTTGTTAATTTATCTATGTGTAGGGTGTTGTTATATGTAAACTTAAAGACAAGTATTTTTTGGCTAAGTGTAGACTGATTATGCTTTTGCTTTTGCTTTTGCTACGTTCGCCCTTGTGTGCTTTGTCCTTATTCAATGAATGGTCTGAGGAGAACTTAATCACATATGTCCCCTATGTTAAGTGAAAAAATGGAAGTATCAATCAAATGGAAGTGTGTTTAACATTTAACACATGTGATGGTCTAAAAAGTTCTCAAATTCATTGACTATAGTTTAAAAAATAAAGAAGTAAGGACAATGTTTGTTACAACAAAATCCTTAACGCAACCTCATCCCACAGTGTGGGTGCAACTGGCTACGTTAGGGTAACTACACAATGATGTCAATGATGGTATTTTCTGAGGTTTTCGATATTCCATGGATGTGTCAAGGGCTTTCCACTTCGGTTGGAGACCGGTTACTTTGTAGGTGACTACCTTTAGAACCCAGTCTTCTAAGTGTAGGGGTCTAGCCCTGACGCGTCTATTGTACGAATGTGCAGTTCTCTGCTTGTTCATAACATTACGGAGGTGTGCTGTGTCACGTCTCTCTTCCAGTAGGGCTGCATCTAGGGCCGTCTTCATTTGTGGCCTCATCAAAGGTTTCAACCCTTGGGCTAAGGTGGGTTAACCCTAACGGAAGAAGTGCTTCAGTTCCGACCATGAGGAAGGATGGTGTTTCCCCTGTTGCCTTGGTTGCGGTAGTTCTGACGGACCAGAGTACTTCGGGTAACTTCTCAACCCATAGTCTATCCTTAAGATTGCCTAGCTTCTCCTTCTTCAATCCTCTCTTCATTATTTTGTTCACTACTTCCACTTGGCTGATTGTCTTTGGGTGTGAGGGTGAAGAGAACAACATTGTAGTTCCCTTTATGTTTGCACCAGTTGATCAACTCGTCATTGTTAAATTGTGCACCGTTGTCCGTTATGGTTGTTAACAGGGATCCATAACGGTAGAAGAGATTCTTCCACAAAAAGTTCTTTACCTTCTCGGTTGTTACTACCACCAACACTTCTGCCTTAACGTACTTCGTGCGGTAGTCTACAATGACTATGATGAAGTTGGATTATCCTTTGGAGGTTGAAAGTTTTCCAATCAGGTTGAGTGCCCACTGTGCGAACGGGACTGAGCTGACTATGATGAAGAGTGGTATGGTAGGAGCTTAGTTTTTGTGTGCAAATATCTGGTATTCGTGGGGTTTTGTTGCCAACTCGGATGCGTTAGCCTTTATTGTTGGCCACCAGAAATCATATCTCATGACTTTGTATGCTAACGTCCTTGTGCCAGCGTGATGGTTGCAAGTTCCTGAATGTACCTCCTCCAAGATGGACTGTACCTCTGCCTCTGTAACACACTTCAAATTGGGCCAATTGGGGACCTACATGTATAATTGTCTATTTCGAAGACTGAAATTTGCTGCTTTCATTACAATCGTTTGGGCCTGCATCTTGTCTGACGGGAGTTCCCTAGTAGACTTGTATTTTACAAGTTTAGTCATCCAACTGTGCTCCTTAACTGATAGTGAGAACACTTCAGTCAAAGTCTTGCTAATGCTGGGCTTCTTAAGTCTCTCTACTGTTGTTTGACTTAGAGTGTGTGCTGTTGGCGCAGTGGCTAGACAGGAAAGTTCCTCTGCCTTGCCATTCGGCTCTCTTGGGATATACGTTATTGTGTAATTCTTGAACCTACTTAACAATGTCTTGACGTAACCCATGTACATGGCCATTTAGTTCCCTTTAGTTGTGAACTCTCCGTTTACTTGGTTGACTACCAATTGCGAGTCACTGAATATGCTGATGCCCAGTGCCCCTGACTCTTTCGCCAACTGTAGTCTCGCAATTAGGGCCTCATACTCTACCTCATTGTTGGAAGCCTTGAAGTCAAACTTCAGTGCATACTTTGCTAAAATCCCCGCAGGTCCCGTCAGTATGGCCCCTGCCCCACTCATTTTTGAGTTTCTAGATCTGTCTACATATAGGTGCCATGGTGAGGAAGGTTTGGTGAGTGGTTTATTCTGATTGGGCTCTGTTGTGATCTGCTGGTCCATAATCTTCTCCCTGTCAGCCAGGGTGAGTTCCGCAATGAATATTGTCACTGCTTGATCTTTCATTGTCGCTCGTGGTTGGTAGTGGATGTCAAATTCACTAAGTTATACAGCCCATTTACTTAGTCGTCTACTATGTTCAGGGGATTACAGGACTTGGCGGAGTGGCATGTTCGTCATCACTTGAATTGTGTGAGCTTGGAAATATGGGAGCAATCTCCTGGCGGAGGTTACCAGGGCTAATGCCAAAAGTTCCAACATGGGATAACGAGTTTCTGGCGGTGAGAGTCCCCTTGCTGAATAAAATATGGGTAACCCCCCTTTTTCTTGATCTCGTCTAACAAGTGCCGAACTGACTACCGTTAGAGATACAGTGAGATATAGGTACAAGGTTTCTCCCTTGAGTGGCCTGAAGTGCATTGGTACAGACGCCAAGTACCGTTTGATGTTTTGAAAAGTTTCTTCACACTCAGGGGTCCAGTCTATAGCATTTCTGCTTGTCTTCCATAAATCCCTGAAGAAAGGTTCACACTTGTCCGTGTAACGGGAGATAAAGCGGTTGAGGGAGGCTAGTTTTCCTGTCAGACTTTGTAGGTTTGCCTTCGTAGCTGGTATTTTGGAATCAAGTATTGCTTGAATTTTCTCAGGGTTAGCCTCGATGCTCCTCTTACTTACAATGTATCCCAGAAACTTGCTGGTGGTAACGCCAAAGATGCACTTGGCGAGATTCAACCGCATTCCTTGCTTTAGCAATATCTGCAAGTTTACCGCTAAGTCTTTCACATGCGTCTCCTTCCTTACACTCTTGACTACTATATCGTCCACATACACCTCTACCGTTTGGCTCATCTGGGGTCCAAAGATTTGAGTTCCTGAATCTTTGGTATGTGGAACCTACATTCTTTAATCCAAAAGGCATGACGTTATAGCAATACATCCCCTTATCTGTTATGAATGTTATGGCCTCCTGGTCACTTGGTTCCATTAGTATCTAATTATAACCGGAGTATGCATCCATGACAGATACTAGCTCGTGGCCTGCAGTTGCCTCAACAAGCTAATCGATTCTAGGAAGGGGAAAACTATTCTTTGGACAAGTACTCTTGTTGACGTTTGTGTATTCGATGCACATCATCCATGATTCGTTACTCTTATGGACCATGACAACGTGTGAAATCCACTTGGGATAGCTAACTAGCCAAATGAAGCCTATCTTGAGTAAACGGTCAACTTTCGCATGCATGGCGGCGTAGCGCTCTTCATCATACGCTCTTTGTTTCTGCTTGACTGGTACCGCGTCAGGAGCATGACTGAGCTTATGAGTGGTCAATTATGGGGGGATGCCTGGCATGTTCGCATAAGACTATGCGAATACCGCCTGATGGTCCCTCAAACATTTGACAAGTTTCGTCTTGAGGTCACTGCTCAACTGGTTTCCCATGCGGATTGTTCGCTCTAGGTGTTCGTCTGATTGTTGCACTATGGTAAATGAATCTTTCTCGTTAACAGGCTTAAAGGAACATGTACTTTCCCAGGAGTTATCTGGTGTGTCAACCTTGAGTGTAGTGGCTGCCAAAATGTCTTTTACTGCCAATACCTCATAGCACCTTCCTCCGCTAGAGTTTGCTGAGACATCCTAGGTCTCATATCCTTTGACGTACCAGACTCCATGATCCATTGGGAATTTCAAGAGGAGGAGATGGTTAGCTATGATGATCCTCAGTTTGTTGATGGCTAGCCGGCCTAAGATGGCACTATAAGCTGACGGATAGTCGCAAATAATGAACTTCATCCTGATCTCCTTCTGTGGTGTCCCGGGTGTGCCCAGCCCAAACGTCATCGTATCGCTCCCTAGTGGATGCAAAATTTCTCCCGAGAAGCCCGTTAGTGGCTCGTGATCCTACACTAGCTTTCTGGAAGATCTCCTCAAGAGTTTGTAGGTGGGCAAGTAGATAATATTCATCGTAGATCCGTTATCGACTCAGATGCGTTCCATGTTCCACCTGTCTACCATTGCGATAATGACAAACAGAGTGTTGGGGTCAACTGTTTTCCTTCTACTCTCTTCATCTGCTGAAAAGTTGATGGTACCCCAGTCCGTGCATCTGACCTTGGGAGCGATGTCTTGACTAACATTGCAAACTTCTCTCCCATTTGGGATAACGTTCCTTTGCCTCTTCGATTGGCCCCCAAATACTGTGTTGATCGTTCCCCTAATTTTTATGGCTGCCACCTGACATGTCATGTCTGCCCCCTTGGGTTGTCTATCTTTCTCTACCTCTGAGATTTTCCCATCCTTGCAGAAGTTGTATAGGATGTCTTTTAACGCACCACAACTATCTGTAGTGTGAGAACGCTTCGCATAGTACTGGCACCAATTACCCTTGGTGGGTCACGTTTGCGTTTGTTTATGGAACTTGGGGGGAGGACCAGGTATCATGTTCCTGTGCTTCTCCAAAATGGCCTCAATAGGTGTGTTGGTAATGGCGAATATTTCCTTATGGGGGTGGTTTCGTTGGGAGTGAGGCTAGTTGTGGGGTTTTGCATAGTGGTGCTGGTGGCCTGTATTCTGACAGTGATTGTCATTTTTGTAAATCGGCCGTTTGGAATGGGGTTCGGTTTGCGGTGCAAGATCCCTGGGTCGTTTGTCTTTTTGCTAGTGGTGGTTCGGTTTTGGTGGTGGCAGAAGTTCCTCATCAGGTTCATGGCTGGGTTGGGGGTAGGTTTTTTGTGGTGATTCTTCTCCTGATTGTTATCCTAACGGTTGTTGAATTTTTTCCAATAGATGGTTTTTTCAATCACAGCTTTCTCTACCGCCAGGTCTATCACTTCGTCATAATTGAGCCAATTTTTTTTACTAACTTCTCCTTAAACGGGGATGGTAGGATGTCTTCCCTAAATGTTGACAAGGTCACATCCTTATTCAAATTTTTGCATGCTTGTATAGCTACCCACCATCTGTTCACGAAGGTGTGAAGTCTCTCTGTTTCACTCTGCTTGATCTTGAACAAGTTGTCCCTTACGTTGTATTTCCCCTGGAGCCTGTACCATTTGAGGAAGCTCTCTGTCATTTCCACAAATGGGTGTATAGACCCTCTAGGCATTTCGCAAAACCAATCCATAGTCTCTCCCATTAGGGTCTCCTGGAACAAATAACATAAGGTTGCGTTATCGTAGTTTCTGCCTGCTGTTGCTGATTGGAATTTGTTTAGGTGCATTCTCGAGTCTCCCATTCCGTTAAACTTGCTATCCTTTAGGGATTTCCCGTGGAAATCTCTGCCTACCCTGAGTATCTCAGCTGAAAATGGTGTTGCTCTTGGTGTGTACATGTGAGCCATATTCTGGTTATGAGTTTGCTTCCCCCGGCACACTTCCGCTGTCAGGGCGTCAATTCTGGCTAGGAGTTATGTCACAAGTTGGTTTCCGCCTGTCCCTTCCTGAATTCTTTGAGTGGGGTTATTGGCCCTAGGGTTCAAATCAATTTTATCCTTGACCTTCCGTCTGTCAGAGATTGTGTCAACATGACGTCCCCCTTCTTCATCAGACAGGTCATCTCCATTCTCGAAGGGTTCCTGTGAGTAATAGTCATCTTTCCTAACGCGTCTTGCCTCTAATTCCCCCTCAACCCTGATTCTGGCCTGGCACTCTTGGTCTCTCTTCTTCCTTTTCATTTCCAATTATTTCAGTCACTGAGCGTTGATGGCGGACTCATCAAAGTTGGTCCGGTTACGTTCGAGGCTGAGGTAGTGTTAGCCTCGATATGTCGTTGTTTCTCCATCAAGGGTGTGATGAAATTTCCTACGTCTAGCTCGGTCAAGATGCGTATTGTTGCTTTCGTGTTGATGTGGTAATGCGGTTTACAATTGATGTGTTTTCCACAGATGGCGCCAACTGTTTTAATTGGTTTCCGTTAAGGAAGGTGGTAATGGACAGTAAGATGATTGTGAGGATCATCAGTGGATTTCTCTTTCCTCTGCACTTCACCTATTAAACTGCAATTTACAAAGTGCGTTAGAGATCGAGACAGGGTGGCCCACATTCGATACTTTGATGCTTAAGTTAGTGAATCAAGAGTGCAATAGCATTAGCAAAGTACTAGCGTGAGATGCATTACCTCATTCCCGCCATAAATGGAGTCTTAAATAGGCGGTTGGAGGTTGGTTGAGCATTTATCATTCGATGTGGGATTAGCCTTCATTACTTTATTTGCAGTACTTGTCTAAATCATTAGGTTTGGTGAGCGCGTGTTCCGTCAGGATTTGATCAATTCCGAAAAGTGCATTCACCAAAGTTGTTCATTTCTGATCAGTCCTTCTGTTAGTTTATGAGATATAAGCAAATGTTCAGCGTTAATCATGCTTAATTAGGCATATACAGTATGGTATACTAACAATGTTGCTGATAATGAAAACTTTGTTTGGTGCTATTAGAAACTATCCACGAGTATCGAGTCCATTTTCATTGGTTTGTAAAATTTAAAGTGTGAAATAACAACATCAAATGAATGCTTGGTTTGGTGCTATTGAAAATATCCGCGAGTACCAAGTCTATTATTCGATATTCATTGATTAATAAAAATTTAAAGTGTGCATTAGAAACATCGAATTTTTAAATAAAATATTTAAACAATAAATTTAATTTCTTAAATTTGTATAAACATTGGAATTTCTTCCTTCAATTTCACATTGTCGCGACCCGTGCCTCGTCGCCGGCATCCATTCTAGCATTTATATATGTTGGCGAGAAGTCTTTATTAAGGAGGAAGAAGAAATGTAACCGTTCCTAAGCCTTTGAGCTAGGTTTGTACGTAGTGCATTTTGCCAACGCTGCCTTCAATCCGTCTGTCACCATCTCCCTTGATCGATCCGCTTCTACAACATATACAGAAGCCAATTTCCGACCACCGTCGACAATCATCCACGGCCACACCATGCATGCACAAAAACACCAAATTGCGGCTCTCGATCGTAACTCTTTTTCATTCAGATAATTAACAAAACAATAGTCTTTCGATTCTAACACCAAAGTTTGGCCTTTCATATCCTCAACGGCCAATATTTCCAAATTATATTTAAAAATAAAAATAAAATAAAAAATAATAATAATAATAATAATAACAACAACAATAACAACAACAACAACAACAATAACAACGACTACTACTACTATTCATCATCGAAATAAAACTGAACATTTTAAAGCCGAACAAAAAAAAACTGAACATTCTTTGTAGTTTCTATTTTTGCTTATACTGAGAAAAAATCCCCATAAACTTAATTTTTTTTTTTTGCAACACCTACACTTATCCATTACTCATCGTGGTTGGCTGCATAGCCAGTTCCCGATACTGGTGTGTAGCCCAATGGGCGGTCTCCACTGTACATGGCAGTGTCAGTTGCCCAACACCAACTTCAATGCCCACTTATGTCGTCGTCTAACCTCATCTCCTACATCTTCACCATTCTTAACAACAACAACAACAAGGACACTACTACGCTCACAACTCAAAATCAATAAAATTGCTTATACAACAAACTCTACTAGTTACAAAGAGATACGTGATGTAAATGTGGCATGGGACTTCCATTGCCAAAGGTGTAGGTGCTGTGTTTGATAAGAGTTCACAGAGAAAGCTGTCTCTTGTTGCTGCCGGATCAGCTGCTGGAATTGCTTCTGGTGAGTAACTTGGTATTTCTATTCATGTTTGTAAATGCTCCAAATATCAGTTTCTTTTGTTTCATATGTAATGGTTTTGGTGATGATTTGACAGGGTTCAATGCTGCTGTTTCGGGTTGCTTCTTTGCGGTGGAGTCAGTCCTATGGCCATCACCAGCAGATTCTTCTTCATCTGTTTCCCTTACAAACACCACATCGATGGTCATTCTTAGTGCGGTGATAGCTTCTGTTGTTTCACAAGTTGGTCTTGGTTCTGAACCAGCTTTCAAGGTCCCAGGCTATGACTTTCGTTCACCTAGTGGTACACTTTCAGTTATCTATTCATGTCTTTGAGATGGATACATATATGGCTATCTGTGAAATCAACTGAATTTATATTGGGACTTGAATTGCCATATTTTCTTCATCAGTTTTGCATCAGTATCATTATCTATGACTATTTTACCTAATTCTTAGTGATGTGATCTACCTTTACATAACTTTTTCCACAATTATATGTCAGAAATTTAATTTGAATATTACTGTCAAGTGATATTTTTGCCCAACACTAATTATTCACTCTACTGGGATAAATCTTTTTCAGGACATGTGTTAGTATGTCTACCTCTAGACATTATAGTTATAATTGAAAAGGTGTGGCTTTTTAACAATGGGATATATTCAACTTATTTTCAGAGCTTCCATTGTATCTGCTACTCGGTGTGCTATGTGGGTTGGTTTCATTAACCTTTTCTAAGTGCACATCATACATGTTCGTTGACAATCTTCAGAAGACAACTAGTCTACCTAAACCTTTTTATCCTATACTAGGTGGCTTAGCAGTCGGAGTTATAGCATTGGCATATCCGGAAATCCTTTATTGGGGATTTGAGAATGTTGACGTTGTGCTAGACTCTCGACCATTTTTGAAAGGCCTTTCAGCTGATCTCTTGGTTCAACTGGTGTTGGTCAAGATAGCTGCAACCTCTTTGTGCAGGGCCTCTGGGTTAGTTAGAGGATACTATGCTTCCTCACTCTTTATTGGTGCAGCTACAGGAATGGCATATGGAAAATTCATCGGTTCCGCTATTGCTCAGTCTGATCCAGCACTTCATCTCTCCTTCTTGGAAGTAGCATCACCCCAAGCATATGGACTGGTACTCTCTCTTCATTTTTGAAGTTATGAAGTTAGTTAATATGCTTTCAGACTTCTGATCAACTTGCATGTTTCTTTTCAAGATGCATTTCTTTTTGTAGTTAAATGGAATTGGCATTTTTTTAGTTATGCATATCAAACAAATTTTATCAGCCATCATCTTCAGGAGAAAACCTTGTGATGTTGTGCTTCATTTGATTAGAGAAGCTCGAAGTCAGCTATCTTGTTGACTTTAAATTGTTGGATCATCTTTTAACAGCTGACAGATATCGTACTGATATAACTTGCCATGATAAGTTGCAGAATATTGGAATTAAAACCCTAAACCTTGCTGTATGAAATACTGTTGTTCACTTTCTCTTCTGATATTGAAGTGTTTTGGGTTGGAAAACTAGAATTTCTGACCATTGAAGAGCTTCCATATACAGGTTGGAATGGCTGCTACTCTTGCAGGAGTATGCCAGGTACCTCTTACGTCAGTGCTACTGCTTTTTGAATTGACACAAGATTATCGAATTGTTCTGCCACTTCTTGGAGCTGTAGGATTATCTTCATGGATCACATCAGGACAGACAAGGAGAAAAGAAGTCTCAAAGAGTAAGAAAAGCACACAGAGAAAAAGCAGTAGCATTCAACAACCTGAATTACATTCTCCTAGTGCAACCGGGTTATCTTCCAATAATGCAGCTGACAGAGAATCGAATATGAGTGACCTTTTTGAAATGGAAAGCTCACTATGCATCGATGATTTTGATATGGATGCTGAAAAGTTTGAAAAGAGAATACTTGTTTCAGAAGCCATGAGAACAAGATACGTGACTGTTTTGATGAATACTTTGCTTACAGAAGCAGTGGATTTAATGCTGGCAGAAAAGCAGCCCTGTGCCATGATTGTTGATAATGAGCACATATTGATTGGTTTATTGACACTGGAAGACATTCAAGAGTTCAGCAATAAATATGCACAATCATGAAGACAAAGACCCCAGGTAATAATTTTAGTTACATTATTAAAACTTGAAAGATGATATCAAATCTTTACTCCTGTTTGATAACTATATTATGCAAATGCTAAAGTAGTAAGCAAGGTCAACGTAAAATCACAATTAAGCTAGTTATGGAAAGAAAATCGGTGCTGGCTCACTGTATCATTGCTCTTTTCAATGTAACCTGTGAACTAGCATTCAAGAGAATCTACACATATCTTGCAGGAACTTTTAGTATGTGAAATGTGTTCTTCAGATGCGGAAGCATCCCGAGCAGCATGGACTGCTACAACCAGTATGGATCTATTTTCTGCTCAGACAATTATGAATAGATATGAGATGGATCGGATTCCAGTTGTTTCAGAGCATTCTCAAGATCGCAGTGGACATCTAGTTGGCCTTTTAGACAGAGAATGCATAAAACTAACTTGCAGGTACTAGCCTAAAACTATATTTACAGCTCTGATAGGATCGACAACCTTGAAATAGCAAGTATATTTGTTGTTTGTTTGAAGTTTCTTTTGCTAAATTGTATCCACTGATGTAAACACAAATGAACTTAAAACATAGTAATTTATCAAAGGATTCACATTATAGTTTTTGTAGAGAAGATTGCACAAACATTTTTTCACAACTGACTCTGCTTCTTGTGGTGAGTGCAGAGCTCTAGCTACCAGAGAAGCCCTTTGCTAGTAATCAACACGGGATGGCACATTTTCTGCAGATGAACCAGAATAGTCATCAGATTTATTTTTGAAGATTTACAGTCTCAACCTATCCCGAGTACATACAATTCAGGCATCCACACAGCTGCTGCTTCAGAGCGGCTCAGCCACACAAGGCCAAGTTCCCATTTTGTGGAATGCGTTCTCATTCGTCAATGTATGTGACAACAACCGAATCCAAATACTACAGGGGAAGACTACAGACATGATATATGACACCGTATAGAAGGTTACTGGAGTAACCGATTTGGTTTTCAATTCCTCTCACCATTTTGCTTTGTAATTTGGTTACCACAATGCCATGTTCTCTCACTACCATTTATTTGATTGCACATGCTGGAAAATTCTCTCCCTTCTTGAACGGAGTATAGATCAATACCAACGAGAGTTTTGAACATCATCGTTTGCCTTATGGCCTTTATTTCAGTTCAATTTCGATTAAACCATTTTCCCAACCAAATTGTCCAAAACAATCTTCTCAAATTTAAGCCCTGAACAATTTGCATTTAAAATACTTAATAACCTTAAAATTACTAGTGAAATAAACTGTTTGGAGTACAACAGTGCTAAAAATTACTAGATTACAGCTTCTTGTCTTTCCTATCCAATTATGATCATTCTAAGCACACTCTTTACAGGCTAGATCGGATACATTGTTTCCAATACATATCCATATAGCAAGTGAAGAGCGCTTGCAAGTCCAAGAAATACTAGTGAACAAATTACCAAATCCACAAAGCAATTAACAGCTGAGGCCAAAAATAATAGAGGTTCCTTATGATGATAAGGGTTGCATCTGATCCGCAGGTTTATTCAGAGACTCTTGTTCGACTTTCACACTCGCTTCCTCCATAGACCCAGAGCCCATATCTAAAGCCTGCTAATACAACGTCAACAGAAAGAAACTATCAATGTCAATGGCATGTTCATATATAATAACTGAATCCTGATTTCATCTGTGGACTAAGGTAGCCAACTTCACCTTTGCACTTGTCGTGATCTCATCTAGTCCTGCATCATACCCTCTAGCTGTCTCTGTGGCTCCTTTCTAGAATAAATCATGTAAACCAGAATTAGAAATAGTTGAGACATGTAGGGATTAATATGGTTCAATGACTCATGCAGCACTCAATACAAGGAAGATCTCTCTAAATGTTGTCAACGTGTCATACATAAGAATGAAAACGATGCGTTAGATTGAGCACAATTATTCGATTGAGCACATCATGAGACATGCAGTGGAGAAACATAGCATAAAACCATAAACAACCAGATTTAATAATACTTAAGATTTACATAACATCTTCTTTTTTTAATAATTACATAACATCGTTTAAGAAAGAGTAAATAGGTGAGAAAAGTACAATATGAAAAGAAGTAAAGAACACATACTAACATAAAATGCATCTTAGTCGGTATACTTATGTGCTCATCCCAACATATAGGCAGAATAATTTTTCATAACTTTCGTCTTTCCTTGCTCAAGCATGTATCTTTGCCATATCCAATTACAATTACTCATCAACAATGAAAAACAAAAGCACACACAGACCATTGCATCAAATTAAATTTGTTCTAAGAATACTTCAGATAACATGACCTAATATCCAAATTTCAACAAAAGATAATAAATATGCTTCCACGCTATAATTAATATATGAGATCATCAGATCAATCGTCACATACCGGATCTTTAACTTCAGGTTCAACGATCTCTTTCTTTACTCTGCCGGGTAATATAGGTTTACTGTTTAAACAATAAAACAGTATATTTCAAGGAAGGAAATGGAGATAATGGAAGTGGACTAAATTTAGAGTTTAGATATTTTTATAGATAAATAACAAGAACCGACATACCGTTCATCATCAACCTCCATGTCAGAATCAGCATCCCATCTCTCATCTTTGTCCTCCTGATCTTCATCTTCCTGAAAAAAAAAATTATATAAAAGACGTGAGGGCAAAATACAGACCTTGCCATACCATATATATCAATTCAAACAACATTTACGAGTACTAACTTTCAATAAAGTGCCAATGAGTTTTCGGTAGACTAGAAGAAAAGTAACAAGAAACATCATCTTTCAGGATGGGAAGGACAAACAAATAGTTAAAACTAACATGCTGACATGCAATAAGGCACGACTACGGGACTATAGGATTGGAGCCTTCTCAAGAAGAATCTTCTTTTGGAGCCAACATAACTTCCAGCTAAAGATACGTTTTACGTTCTTTTTAGCATTCAGTTAAAGTATAAGGCGACTTGACCATATTACTTATTTCAAAAATAGACTGAGAAAACCAAGGGATCTCCTCACTTATTTTATTTGTATCATGTGAAATGAGAACAAAAACGGCACCAGGATATACCAAATCAAATCAATCAATACACAAAAGACAATGTTAGAAAACATACCTCCGGAATCTCATTTTCAGGAGGCCTCTCATGAAATTGGACACTAGGTGCATGCTGAAGCCTGGAGAGATTTTCAAGAAGTTTTGATCGTATATTTTCCAGCAAGTCATGAGTGTTCTTATTCTCCATGTTACTAGGGGCCACATGAAGGGTATAGTCTGGACCAAAATACTCATAATACTCATGCTGAGGCATTTTGTCTTCAATTTCTGCTCCCAGTGCAACTCCAGTCTGTTTTACATATCACATATTAAAATCAGTAATCATCATATTATTCGTGACTTGAGAGTGCACATATTAACCAATTGCGCTGCGCTGAGATGGTAAGCAGAAATAATACACAATCCAATCCAACAAGAGTAATCACATTCCTTGACCACCTGAAATCATTTCTGAGCACACAATCCTCAATAACACTACAACTACATTGCAAATGTTTGTGGTATGAGGTAGACAACTAAATCGTATGATGATAACCATGCTATAAATTTCAACATGAATGCATTACAATTGAAATGCATAAGGAACCTCAATATATAAAGTGAAATACAAGTATACCTCATAGCACCAGCAACGAGCAACATTGCGAATAGTATAGCCGCCACCACCTAGAAGCAAAAGCGGGACATTGAAGGATCTCATGTACTTGACACATTCAGCATGACCCTTGATGGAAAGATTAAAGCAACCAAGCCTATCACCGGACAACGAATCGGCCCCACATTGCAGAACAACAGCACCAGGCCTAAAAATCTCCATCACCTTCCCGATGAGGGGTTTGAACAAGTAATGGTAGCTCTCATCATCAATGCCATCATCCAACGGAACATTGAGTGAGTAATACTTCCCTTTCCCATACCCAATATCACGTATGTCCCCCGTCCCAGGGAAATAGTCTCCAAACTTGTGAAACGAAACGGTCATGACCCTGTCCGTTGTGTAAAACGCCTCCTCAACGCCGTCCCCATGGTGGATATCAATATCCACATACAAAACCCTCTGTTCCCACGACAATAAACAAAATCTCAATAATCCCAATCATACACCCTAACAAAATGTAACTACACAACATAAATACAATTCCAATTTCCACAATAACTATGCAAAATCAGGTAAGGGAATCCGAACCTCGTGCTGCTTAAGAAGCTCCAAAATCGCAAGCACAATGTCATTAACATAGCAAAACCCAGAGGCCTCACACTTCTTAGCATGATGCAATCCCCCTGCCCAATTAATCGAAATGTCACAAATCCCATGGTTGAGTTTAACAGCACCGCCGACAGAGCCGCCCGCATAAGTCTGACAAAAGGAGTACAACCCATCAAAGACAGGACAGTCCTCGCCAACATTGAACCGCTTGAGCTGCCGGAGCTGGTCCTGTTGGGTCTCCGGTGTAATGCTGCGGAGGAATGCCACGTAGTCGTCCGCGTGGAAGCGGCAGAGGTCTCGGTCCCGGGCAGGGTAGGGTTTGAGGACCTGCATGTGCTGGAGGAGACCGTAGTGGGCCAAGAGTGCGTGGGTCATTCTGATGCGGTGAGGCTTCATCGGATGGCCTTGTCCATAATAGTAATTTCCGACTTCAGGGTCGTAGAAGTAGCTCACTTTACGCTTCACGCCGTCGGGACCGGAGGCCAGCGAGTTGCCGCCCGTGTCCATCTCCCCCTGTTTCAAAAACACAACAAGAACAACAACAAAGATTCATTTTTTTTAAGGTTTTGGGTTTTCCTACACATTCAAGGTGGGTAGGGCAAGATTGGTTTTTGATTTGGTGCAACATAAACAAACAAAAAAGTGAAATTGGATTTAGAGAGAAAGAGACCTGGATGGGAGGCTTTGCTAGGGAGACAAGTACAGAAGAGAAGTGAGGAGGAAGGTGGTGGTTGTTTGGTCTTCTTCTTCTGGTTTTGTTTGAGCTGCGCAGATGTTAATGGTGGTTGAACTGGCTCTCTGTGCCTCTCGGTGTTTCTCGAGTACTAAATAAAGGAGATTTTTTTTACTACACTACTTGGTTCATGTGTGGGCTTCTACGGGTATATGGGTTGAACCGGAATTGTGTAGAAGAAGATTATTTGGGCAAAAATTGACGAAAAATTTATGACTTGCCAGGGGCTCAGAATATGAGCCATTGGTAAAAATGCAAAATGTCTTTTTATAGCTCACATATTTGTTGAGACATTTGACTTTTACATGATTTATCATAAATCAACATATTTTCGATGGTTAAACAACATATTTTCAATGGTTTTGTATCCGTTTATAGTAAAATAAGACTCGTATTTTTGAGTTATACAGATTCTCCTACCAAATCAATTAGTTCATACTTCATTATACTTGCTGTTTATAATTAAATAACACTCGTATTTTGAGTTCTATAGATTCTGGTACTAAATCAATTCATTAATTATCCGATAACACGACAAATGACACTCGTATTATAAGTTATATAAATTCTTCTACTAAATCAGTTCATTTATTATTTGATAACACGACAAATGAATTAGATCTCACTCTGACACAAGTCAACATCTTATAGATCATGCATTATGAACTTAAATATGATGCTTAGAAACTCAATAAGTGAGACTCACATACATATAAGATTTTTAGAGTTATGCTGTGATGCCAAAATATAGAATTATTAAGTTTTGTATTTTGTTTTGTTTTTAGGAGAAGTGGTTGCGACTCAAATTCATTGAAACAAATGGTGTGCAAGACACAATTACAAAACAATGAGCTCCCCATGAGAGACATCACATAAATATAGAATTAAAGAAAAACATCTAAATAACCTATATTATCGATAACATGTGCAACAAGCTCAAAGTGTAAACAAGTAAAAATTGAAAGTGAAAATAGTGATTAGTGATAGACCCCCAGCAGTTTGAACTCAACTTGATACATGATTCGAAACTCGCACGATTATAAATGAGTCACGAGTTTGTCAACCCGCGCATGACCCTTTTTTTTAATGAATTGATCTCGGGTTGACCGGATAACACGAAATAACCTGTATAATCTGTTTATTTTAATTATTTAATATTTATATAAAATCAATTAAGAAAGATTTATTCAATATTGTTTCCCATTAAGGTTTAGATATAAGTGTTGAATATCCCATCATTTTGAGACATTGAATATTTAATTTTTTATTTAATAATATAATTTAAAATTTATGTATTACACATTTATTAAATATGTTGTTAAGGGGTCAACTAGAGACCGACCTATTTATAAATGGGTTGAGTTTGAGTTTGTATTTTTGATACCATAAGTTAAATGAGTAAAATATAAATTTGTATTTTTGACACGATAAAAATTATAACCAGATACGATACGACCCATTGATTAAGCAAATGCTATATCAATGAACATGACACTACTATAGTAAGGACCATAAGCAATATAAGATAAAACCGAAAAGGCAATTCGAAGTAGATTTGTAACCGAAGTTAAGAGAATGCCTTGTGCGGATGTCATTTGAACGAAGGTTTATCTAGCCGATGAATCGGAAAGACAAAACAAAGATCCAAAAATCCAAATAAAGATCATTCACATCTAAAAAGAAGTTTGATCCTTTCGAAAAGAGAAGAAGAAGTTTGACCAAAATTGGCCCCTGACCCAACTTGTAATAACCCGAACTTGATATGGGCCTCCACATAAGATTAAACGCAACATGGATCATGGGCTACTAAAATTGTATATCGGCAAAGTGGCAAACAGCCGAGTGAGCCAACAATTCAACATGACTATTGTGATTGTGGACTTTGGCTAAATTACTTCACACAGCCTGCACGAACGTCATGAGATTATGGGTGGACACGAGAGGGATTGGATCAATTTTTAGTCGTTTATATTCCTATCTTTATTTCAAATGGGACGGCAAGATACGATACGGGACGGGACGGGACTATATGAGGTATTTTAAAAGTCTGCTCCGATCATCTCGAAACCTAAATGGGTCAAAACGGGTCTAATTTCGGGTCCAATTTGAAAAGAACATTTAGTAGAGCATTTAACAATAAAAGTTCGAATGAAACGAGATGAACCAAATTCCAGACTCAATATAAGATAAACATAGTTTAATAAGACTTAAGTCTACAACTACACAAAGTCATACAATACTACTTAATGTTTAATTAAAAGAAGTAAAACTACAAGCAATTTTATTTAATGTTTAATTGATACATTTAATTCATATTACAAGTAGTGTAATACTTTGATCGTTCTAGGGTAATTTTATTTTTTTGTTGAATAATGCTAATTTTTTGATAATTTAATATGTCAAATGATAAAATAGACATACTATATTATGTGAAACGGGTCTATCGGGATTTTAAAATCAAGTCTCGATCCCGTCCCTAAAAAGGGGGACGTAACAGAATAGTAAAAATTTTATTTTTCGTCTCGTCCCTTCCCAAACAAGATCGGGACAAGATTGAATCGAGTTCGAAATTTGCGAGATCCACGTCCACCCCTACATGAGATTAAGTTTTTTGCCTGGCTTGTCTACTTTCAAGTTTCAACAACTGCTCAAGTTTAATATTACATACAGAATCACATAGAACACAACAAAATGATTATTTATACTATTCTTTTTTTAAAGAAAGACCCTTTGTTTTTCACCTTGTTATTTTCTTCCTATATGGCCCTTTAAATATATGTTTACTTAATGGTGTTTCAGTAATAGATGAAATAATAAAAATAAAAAATAAAAAAAACTTCTTATTTGCCAATAACTACTCATTTTTTCAATAACTACCTTGAAAAGAAATCTTAAACATGTTGCAGATGCATAGTGTCACGGGGCGACTTTGAGAAGCGACAAAACGGACCGTGCGGCACTTGCTTGTTAGCAAGTAAGCCAAATGAGTACCTTGCAAGCAGCAATAATCCACATGATATTAATATAATGTAAGGGAAAAGCAAATAAGCAAGCAAACATGCAAGCGAGCAAGCAACCGTGTGGCCTGAGCGTTAGAGAAGAACACAACAATGAACGAATAATTTAAAAATCGAATGGGATAATCTCACAGTGCACAGATGATTCAATCTCCTCTCTTATTGATGGTAAGACGTTTAGGGAGACAAAAGTACATGTGCTTACCTATACTAGTTCTTGAGTCCAGTAGTAATGCTGACTAGGAACCCCTTTATATATATGATATTTTACATAAATTCACTTTGCAGGAGGAAACATTAAAATGCTTGAGGATTCATAATAAAAGAAAAAATACCATTATAACTCTGACATACAAGCAATCAGCCACAGGCTTAACTTATGACCCTGGATAAACTTGCTTGTGGCCTTACAACTTATCGAGAGGCCGCACGACATGCCAGTAGAATGCGACTTTTGACATCCTCTCCCACGTAAGCTGTCAACACCATCGACGACTCTTTCTGCTTGAAATCTTCGATCTTTTGTTTGAACTTCTTCAATGCATCCATATTCTCCCAGCTTCTTCGCCTCCAAGGTCTGTCCACTTGAATAGAAATTGTTGTTGCGGGTACATTCTTACCTTTATCATCCTCTCGACAAGAACTTGCTCTACTTCTTTCGGCTTTGGTGGTCGAACATCGATTTGTTCACGTGCTGGCTGGTTGCGGGTAAGGTCTTCAGTATCGGGGTGGTGAGGCTTGATGTTGCTTACATGGAAAATATGGTGAACTCGTAACTAGGCGGGGACGTCTAACTTGTAGGAGCATCTCCCCACCTTAGAAATGACTGGGAGTGGCCCCTCATACCTTCTGAAAAGCCGACCGTTTCTGGTGCGCAAGAACCTAAGCTGCTCCAGGAGAAGTTTGACCAGGACCATGTCTCTAGATTGGAACTCACAGGGCTTTCGGCCTTGGTCTGCCCACTTCTTCATTCTCTTGGCCGCCTTCTCCAGATAGGCTTGAGCAATCTCTGCATTGTTCTTCCACTCCTTAGTAAAGTTGAATGCGCGTGGGTTCTTTCCTTGATAAACTTCGTGTACTGTGTGCAGTAGAAGAGGCTGCTGACCTGTGACAATTTCAAAGGCACTCTTGTTAGTTGCAGAGTTCTTCTTTGAATTGAAACAAAACTGGGCGACATCGATTAATGCCACATGATTCTTCCGATTGGCATGAAAAAAATGCGTCAAATACTCCTTTAACATCCCATTAAACCTCTCAGTCTGCCCATCTGTCTAAGGGTGATAGCTTGACGAGATGTTCAACTCTGATGCCAACAACTTGAACAATTCTGTCCAAAAGGTGCTAGTGAATCTAATGTCTCTGTCACTGACTATGTTTTGAGGTACTCCCCAATACTACACTATGTGTTTAAAGAAAAAGGTTTGCTGTATCTTCTGCGGGGCAATGCTTTGGTGTTGGCACAAACGTGGTATACTTAGAGAATCTGTCCACCACCACCAATATACCTGAGGTGTCCCCAATTTTGGGAAGGTTTGTAATGAAGTCGAGCGATACAGTCTCTCATGGTCGTGTGGGTGGTGATAAGGGTTCTAATAGCCCCGACGCCTTTTGTCGCTCAACTTTGTCTTACTGGCATATGAGGCAGGTCTTCATATACTCTGCTACATTATCTCTCATCTGCGGCCAGTAGTACCCCTGCTTCAGAAGGGCATGAGTTCTTTGCCATCCGGGGTGTCTTGCCCAAAGAGTGTCATGACATTCCCTCATTAACATCCTACGTAGGCCATCTGCTCTCGGAACAAACACCATTCCTCCCTTTGCTATTAAGAGTTAATCTTCCAACCAAAAGCGACGACTCTTCCCTTCCTTAACAAGTTTCACTAGAGATTGAGCCCCATGGTCCTTCTCCAAACTCTTTCGAATTCTCTGCTTGATTGTCGTGGCAACAACATTGCTAGACAAACTCGCTAAAATCTTTAAGGCAGCGAGGTCAGCCTTGCGGTTAAGAGTATCCGCCTCATGATTAGTGTGACCGGCCTTGTGCTCAAAGTGAAAGTCAAACTCTATGAGAAACTCTTGCCATTGAGCTTGCTTAGGAGTTAACTTCGGTTGGATGAGGAAGTGACTCACAGCTGAGTTGTCTATTTTCACAACAAACTTGGACCCCAACAAGTAATGCCTCCATGTTCTCAAACAATGGATTATGGCCAGAAGTTCTTTTTCTTGGGCCGTGTACTTCCTCTCAGCTTTTGATAACTTGTGGCTCTCATACACCACGGGGTGCCCATCTTGCAATAACACACCCCCCAAAGCAAAGTCTGAGGCATCTGTCTGCACCCCAAAGGATTTAGTGGCATCCAGTTGAGCCAGTACCGGATCTTCCATCACTGCTTTCTTCAACTCTATAAAGGCGGTCTCACATTCGCTACTCCATACCCACTCTACTCTCTTCTTCAAAAGCTCAGTTAGAGGAGTGGTCTTCTTCGAGTAGTTGTGGATAAATCTTCGATAGTAATTGGCTAACCCAAGAAAAGAACGTAACTCCTGCACATTCCTGGGAGTTTTCCATTGTTGTATGGCCTCTACTTTCTCCATGTCAATTCGGATGCGACCCCGTTCAATGATGTGACCCAAGAATTTGATCGTGGTTTGTGCGAACTCGCACTTTTCCCTCTTCACATAGAGCTAGTTCTCTCTTAGCTTCTGAAATACCATTTTCAAATGCTCTGTGTGCTCCCAGAGTGTAGAGATGTAAAAAAATGATATCATCTAAGTAGACCACTAGAAATTTGTCGAGGAACTCATGGAACACCTGGTTCATTAGTGTGCAGAAACTTGTAGGGGTGTTAGTCAACCCGAATGGCATCACCAAGAATTTGAAAGCACCATAATGGGTTACACATGTTGTCTTGTGTTCATCTCCTTCGGCAATGCGAACTTGATAGTACCCTGAGCGAAGATCTAGCTTTGTGAGATATTGGGCACCACCGAGTTGGTCAAACAAGTCTGCAGCCAGAGGAATATGATACTTGTTCCGTACTGTGATCTTGTTAAGAGCTCGGTAGTCTACGCACATCCTCAAACTCTTATCATGTATCTTCTGAAACAACACAGGTGCGCCAAACTGCTCTGCCTTTCAAATCTGCTCCGCCTCTAACATCGCTTCTAACTGCTTTCTAAGCTCCACCAGTTTTGGAGGACTCATTCTATAGGGTGCTCATGCCGGTGGCTTTGATCCTGGTAGAAGCTCGATCTCATGGTCCACACTTCTCCTCGGGGGCAACTGCTTCAGAAGTTTCAGAGGCATCACATCTGCATACTCTATCAACACTCTTTCGACCTCTTTTGGCACTACTCCGCTTTTATTGTCCTCTTTTGTCAAGGGAACAAGGACATATGAGTGTTCTTGGTGCTTCACACCCTTCTTGAATTGTAAAGCGGACAATAGTCTAGGCTTGGTGGGCTGCTTAATTCTTATGGGTACTACACATGGGTTCTCCCCCATGATGAGAAAATGTTGGGCAGTAGGGATAGTGACGACTTTCTTCTCCAGCAGAAACTCCATTCCTGATATGATGTCGAAGTCATTCATCTGCACTACGACCAAGTCAGTTTTCCCTTTCCACCGTCCCAATTTCAGGCGTACTCCTTTTGAAATCCCCACTGTGAGTACAGCCTTTGAGTTCACAGCTTTCATATGGCCCACATCCTTTTCCGTCTTCAGCCCCAACCTCTTTGCTTCCACCTCCGAGATGAAGTTGTGGGTGACTCCGGTGTCAACCATCACACTTTTGGCAGGTTTCCCTTTAATGACTGCATCTATGAACATCAACCCTTTCGATTGAAGCTTCACAGGGGTCTTTGATCTCTTCTCCATAGCCCCCAAGAACCGTAACGCTCCCATATGACTTGTCTCCTCTGCTTGATCTTCATCCTTATCGCTTCCCTGAGATTGGATAGATGCTTGTAAAGTAGATAAAGCACTTTTATGAGGACACTCATTAACTCTATGAGGACCTCTACATAAGAAACAAGAGATCGGTTTATGAGTGTAGCCTTGGGAATTGAAGGGTCGAGGCATGAAGGCGCCTTTAGAGCCAGCTAGTTTGGAAATTGTAGAATCTTTGGGGTTTTCTACTCTTCGATCTCCCTTACTTGAGCTTGAAGATTTGGACTCCGCTCCCCCACTTTTACTTGGCGCAAGTCGTGCCCCTTTGTTGGTGTTCACATGTGAAGGTTGTGGCGGCCTTCTGTTGGGGTTCTCATCAAAAGTATAATCAGCCAGCCTTTCTGTGGCGACTTTTGCAGCTGCCAAGTCTTGCACCCTTTGCCTCTGGAGTTCGGTTCTCGCCCACGGCTTCAGGCCTTCCAGGAAGTAGAACAACCGGTCCTTCTCAGACATGTCCGGTATGTCCAACATTAGTACAGAGAACTTGTTAACGAATTCCCTAATGTTGGTAGTGTGTTTCAGCTCTCTTAATTGTCGCCTGGCAACATATTCAACATTTTCGGGATAGAACTGGGCCTTAAGCTCCTTCTTTAGTTCCTCCCAAGTGACGATAGTACAAACGCCCCTCCGGATGTCGTTGTACTTGGTTCTCCACCACAACTTGGCGTCTCCTGACAAATATATTGTTGCCATGTTCACCTTCACTTCCTCAAAGTCAGACTTCACAGCTCGAAAGTACTGCTCCATATCAAATAGGAAATTCTCAAGATCTTTGGCTACTCGCGCCCCTCCGTATGCTTGAGGTTCCGGTATGTTCACCTTCCTGTAGTCCGTCACAGGTTGGTTTCCCATCGCACGGATGACTAAGTTGAGTTTGGAATTCATTTCCAACAACTCATTCTTGAATGCATCAATAGTGGCTCGAACGTCTTCCGTCATCGAGTCCATAGTCACCTACATGGTGTCAAGAGCATTACTCATGGCTCAAATCTGTTTGTTTTGAAGAGGCCTCTCCTCAAGGTCTTTGGCTCTTTCCCTTGGGACTTTCCTCTTCTCAAGGGTCCCAACTCGGGCTTTCAAATCTTCAATCTTGTGGACTCGCGCCGCCATTTCATCTAGGTTGACACAGTCAAGAAGTGCTGTGATATCAATCAATCTGTCAGGGATTCCCGCAAGTTCTCTAAGGTGGTCCTCGATCCAGCTAAATCGTTGTGTGGTCGTCATATTAGGCATCTAGTTCAAGCTAGTGAGCCAAGTCGGCTCTGATACCAATTGTCATGGGCCGACTTTGAGAAGAGACAAAACGGACCGTGCGACACTTGACTATTAGCAAGTCAGTCAAATGAGTACCTTGCAAGCAGCAATAATCTACATGATATTAATATAATGTAAAGGACAAGCAAACAAGCATGCAAGCGAGCAAGTGAGCAAGCAACCGTGTGGCCGGAGCATCAGCGAAGAACACAACAATGAATAAATAATTTAAGAATTGAATGGGACAATCTCATAGTGCACAGATGATTGAATCTCCTCTCTTATTGATGGTAAGACATTTAGGGAGGCAAAAGTACATGTGCTTACTTATACTAGTTTCTGAGTCCAACAGTAATGCCGACTAGGAACCTCTCCATATATATGATATTTTACATAACCTCACTTTGCAGGAGGAAACATTAAAATGTTTGAGGAGTCATAATGAAAGAAAAATTACTATTCTAACTTTGGCACATAAGCAATCAACCACGTGCTTAACTCATGACCCTGGACAAGCTTGCTTGTGACCTTATCGGGAGGCCGCACGGCATGCCAGTAGAGCGCGGCTTCTGACACGTAGCATGTGCTTCAAGGCTAGTGTTAAATAATAGAACACAAGAATAGCATGGCTTACCTAACCTTCTCTTACTCTTCTAACCCCCAACAGTTCTTGAATGGAAACTACTCCTAATGCATCTGACATGTATGATCAAAATGTATGTATATATACTATCCATCCGTCCAAACTGTGGAGTAATGCAATTCTGTATTGAAGAGGATGGATCGAAAACTTGAATCCAAAGGCAGAGTTTGCGTTACGGGAGCTTCTGGATTTCTGGCATCTTGGCTTATTAAGCGGCTTCTCTTGTCAGGGTACCATGTAACTGGAACTGTTAGAGATCCAGGTACCTTCTGCGGTTGAAATAAGTTTGTTTGAAACTACTTTATGGTCCTATCTATAGAGTACTAACTAATAATAAGACTAATGATAATGTGGTTGACTTATATATGTATATGTTCAAAGGAAACAAGAAGAAATTGGCACATCTGTGGAGGCTGGAAGGAGCTCAAGAAAGACTGAAACTGGTGAAGGCTGATTTAGTCGATGAAGGTAGTTTTGATGATGCCATCTCCGGCTGCCATGGAGTCTTCCACTCGGCTTCTCCTGTACTCAAACCTTCTTCTGATCCGAAGGCATGCAGCATATATATCTATCCCAGACTATTTACATTTGATATGTTATGTTGTTATATTGTCGGACTATTTATTTGGACCATGTTCAAATCGGACATTCCTAGAACGTAACATGTCATGGTATCTAGGAACATTTGAATAACGTAACTTCTAAATTAAGTTAATCAAGATCATTGTGGGATTGTTATGTGTCATGCAACACAGACAGAAATTCTGGACCCTGCTGTTAAGGGCACGTTGAATGTGCTCCGTTCCTGCATGAAGAATCCATCTCTAAGACGCGTGGTTCTCACCTCATCATCTTCAGCTGTAAGGGTCAGAGAAGACTTTGATCCAAATGTACCACTGGATGAGTCATCTTGGAGCTCTGTGGAACTCTGTGAGCAACTTCAGGTACCCTGGCCTTAACTAATTAAACACTTTCCTTTAAATCTGTCCTTGTTGAAGTTTTAAGTAGCCTAGCTACAACATTGCTTAATCTCAATATATGAATTTTCACATATGTACATAATATTGAACTGTGCTTCTGATATCATTTATCTGTGCAAAAAGATTTGGTACCCTTTATCAAAGATTTTAGCTGAGAGAGCAGCATGGGACTTCTGCAAAGAAAATGGGATCGATTTAGTAACTGTTCTACCCACATTTGTCATTGGACCTAGTCTGCCACCTGATCTATGCTCTACTGCGTCAGATATACTTGGCCTGCTCAAAGGTAATCAAACACTCTATCTGGTTTTATTTATCTGGTCTATAAATTGTTGGATATCAAAAATGTTTTGATACATTAAGCAGGGGAAACAGAGAAGTTCAAATGGCATGGAAGAATGGGATATGTTCACCTTGATGATGTTGCATGTTGCCACATTCTAGTTTATGAGCACGAAAGTGCTCAGGGTCGATACCTTTGCAGCTCGACTGTTCTGGACAACGACGAGTTAGCATCCTTACTATCCACACGATATCCTTCGTTACCCATCCCCGAAAGGTTTGTATATAATCAATCGGGCACATACAATAACTAATTGATCGAAAAATCCAGCGTCATCTAGCTCACATTGATTTAACTGTTGCTACACTGAAATTTTATCAGGTTTGAGCAGCATGAAAGGCCACGCTATGAGCTAAACACCTCAAAACTGATGAGTCTAGGATTCAAGTTCATGAGTGTTCAAGAAATGTTTGATGATTGCATTGCCTCTCTGGTGGAGCAAGGGCATCTTTCTCCATTCTAGCTAGCCATACAGTCTGGCTTTGTTTAGTGTTATTATAAATTCAATAAGCCAAGGCAGTTGGATGCCTTGTCTTATAGGATTTGCTTTCCTTTATAAAGCTTCTAAAATAGATTTGTTTTTTTTTTTCGATGAGTAGATTTGTATTCATTGTCACCTTTTTTTTTTTTTAAGAAAACGGGCATTGAGCAAATTCATTGCTCTGACCCGAAAATTTATTAAAATCCGAAAAACGATACATAAGATGGGGGACAAAGGCCAAGACCATCTTAAGAGACAAAACAACGGAACTATACTTGCTTCGGAAAACAACCAAGCAAAGAAACATATAAATAACTCACCAATTAGGAAACAAGATAAGTAAGAACCTAGTCTTGAACGAGCTGAGAGAACAAGCTACAAAAGATGACAATTTCGTACACCAAGTTTCAATAACACCATCTGCCCCTGCTTTTGCCAATGCATCAACAAGCTTGTTCCTTTCGCGAAACGTATAAGAAACATGAAGTTGAGCATGTTTCATAAATAACAAACAATGAGTCCATAGAATTTTTAATCTCCAAGACACAAGATGAGGATTTTAGAAATAAGATACAATAAGTGTCGAGTCTGTCTGAAGCCAAAGCTTATGCCACCCTCGAGCCCAAGCCACGCACAAAGCTTCCACAACTGCAAGAATTTCTGTATCAACAGCACAACTCACGTCAACCTTGTAAGCAAAGGCACCTATAATCACACCTGAAGAATCCCGATAAACCCCACCATAGCCTGCAATGGAAGGAGGCCTAAAAGATTCATCAATGTTTACTTTCAACCAATTACCTGGAGGAGGCTCCCATAACACCGGGGTAAACTTAGGGGCATAAATCCAAAAAGGAGAAAGCCCCAGAAGCTTGTAAATTGGCAACACACCACTTAGAATTGAACACAACTTAAAATATAATAATGTTGCATCCCTCAAGCTAGTAACATAGAAATTACAGAACCTGTCTCTAGAGAAAATTCTAGCATAGAATCAAATTTGGTTTCTTTCATACCATATGCACCAACACCCTGTAACAAAGCCCAAAATCCACATTTTCCTTGTAGCTATAGAGTAACCATTTAAAGTACCAGGAGAAATGAATTCTCTAATAGAAGCGGGATAAGGCCGATTAAACAATGCAACTAGCCATCCCCAAAAATCTTGCACACATCTTCAAGATAGGAATAAATGACTTGTTGACTCCACATTAATACCACAAAGATTACAATGTGATGCCAAGCTTGTTCCTCTACTCTAAAGCATAGAATCAGACATGATCCTATCATGAAGAACCATCCAGGTCAACACACTCCTCCTAGGAGGAATATAATTAGTCCAAATTAAAGAACCCTAATTACATTGAACTTGCGAATTCAATACAAGAGTATAAGCATCACTTGCATTCAAATGACCACTTGAAGCACCACTCCAAACAACACGATCTGCAGATGCAAAAGCAAGGAGAGGACAAGATAATATTTCAGCTGCCACATTAGGAAAAAAAGTTGAAATCAAATGAGGAAGGAGTCAAACATTGTTGCCCAGATAATCATTAACATATTCCTTATAGTGCTTCAACATTTCCTTGTGTATACCAAGCATAGACGATATAGGAAGAGAGAACCAATTATCTTTCCAGAAATTAATTGTAGCACCATCACCAATCAACCATTTAAGATTTGGATAAAAAGAAGGCCACAACTTCCGTAGACCAAGCCAAATGGATGATCTCTTATAAGACTTTAGAGGCTGGAACCGAGAGGATAAAAACCTTGAGCGCAAGAAAATTATCGAGGCGAGTTAGAAGAGACCACCTGCCAACATTGCTTAAGAAGGAGAGACATATTGATCACAACTATGTTCTTCAACCACAAACCCCCTTGATCACGAGGTAGACAACAAGTACTCCAAGAAATCAAGTTTGAACCCCATTTTAAAGGATCACCAGACCAATAAAATTTACAAGTCCATTGTTAGACCTTGTGTAGAAGAGATTTTGGCCATTTGTAAACTTGAAAACTATAAGTCAGTAAACTTTGAATAACCGAAGAAATAAGTTGATCTTTGGCAGCACGAGAAAGAAGGGAGCCTTTCCAAGACAGTGATATAAGCATGCCCACATATTATTACAAAAATCTTGGAAGATTCGACATTGCTTTAAAATGAATCTCAAATGCTTAATCAAATCGTATAAATTTATGAATTCCTCGATTACCTAATCACTCAACATAAGGGAAGGGAAATCTCTAATATCTTGTTTATGGGAGTGGAGGGGTAAATATTAAAACTGGGGTAAAATTGGATTTAAAAGTAAGTGGAGGTGTAAATATCTTGTTTATGAATTACCCCTTCTGCTTGTAAATCGCCGATTTCCCTTTGCAAAAAGGTAAAATTGGATTTAAAAACTTACAAAAATTGAAGGAAGTGTAAATATTAAAATTAGAGGTGTGAATAGACGCACAAAAAAAAATATGTACCCAAACCGGACTACCTAAACAACTCTAAGTAACTCTTTGATGTCTTGTGCTGCTTATTTATAATTTTCTGGTCTTTCAATTGCTGAATCAACAAATCAATATGACTATCTTCAGTTCATACCAAAACGAGCCGAGTGTGATGTTGAGACATTGTGAGGTAAACCCTACCCTATTCCTCTAGCTACACCTTGCGTCTCATCCCCCTAACCTCCTTGCTAACTCGACGACCGTATACCTCATCAACGATTGCAATTTGGCTCTCTATCGATAGAGGAGGCAGATCTTCTGGCGGTAAATCCAAGTGTGCAAGCTGCGTGTTGGCCAATTCCTCTTGCATCCGTTCTACCAACTTCGCCTGAAAATAATAATAAAAATTAAATAATTATAAATTTGTACGATAATTTAATAAATAATAATTAAATAATAATAACGCTAATTAAAAAGAAATATATACAACACTTATGCCATATTGACTCACTTCATTGTCGAACCCAGGCGTCACAGTAAGTGCTGACGCTAGCATCCAAATAAGAGTTTTTGGAGCCCTTATCTCTGTGCTCCTTGGCAATTTTGATCATCTGCTTGGAGATGGAAGTATGATTTTTGTCCTTCTTCCCCCGGTTGGTTTTGTTGATGTTGGAGAATTTCTGTTGGACAACATAAATCATTAAAAAATTAATTAATAACTAAAATAAAAATAATTCAATTTCCTCAATTTAAATAAAAAAATAATCACTTTATATTCTTGTCCTTGGAAGTGGGTGACCAACCACTCCCACTCATCTTCCTTATTCCCACACAGCTCTACGGGGATAGGCACGGGGCCGATATCTTCTTAATACTTATGAAGTTTGTACTTCCAATCACAGTAGATGGCGTTGACAGTTTAGTTGATGTGCCTAAGCATCTCTGGTGTGGGATCCACCTCATATTGTTCCTATAAGAAATGAATAAAAAATTATAATTGTATATATTATGAAATTACGATTTTTATTGGTTATTAGAAAACAAATTTAAAATTGTACGTATTATGTACCGAAAGTTCTTTAAACACTTTCGCCTTCTTTTCATCCGGCAACTCCTTCCAAGTAGGGGCAATCATACAAACATTGTTGCGAAGGATTGACCTGATGATGTGAGAGGAAAGACTAGCTAGCTGAGATATGGGAGGGCCATCGGTGAAATCGTCGTACGACAACTGGATCTTTTGCCCGGTCGCCTTGAACATTTTCTCAGATTTTCCGTCTTTTACGAGACCGCGAGACCTTTTGGGTTGAGGGTCTGTCGGGGCCCTCCTGAGCTTGCGCTGCGCGCTGTAGAGGATAGACTCAGAGGACGCCGACGACACCTGAGCATTTTCTGCCATAGACGTCCAACCGGAATGGGCATCATCATCACCCGTCAGGATAACTGGGGCATCAAGAATTTCCCCAGTCGGCATTGTCGAAGGACCAGGTGAAGGGTCCGGAGGAGGCGTGACATTGTCCTCCTCTAACTCCCAACCGACTTGCTCTGCCAAGCGTCGGAGTAGAGCATCTTCGGCATTCTTTTGGGTCTTTTTCTTTCCCCACGGGACCATTTTAACCTAGCAGTTGTTAAAATATTATTACCATAATAATTATATATAAAAATTTACGATAATTATTTACAAGTATTGAGTGCGCCTAAGATTTAAATAGAGTACATTGGCTTGGTGTTTAGGTCGTTCAATAAACGTGCGACCCGCGTGATAAAATATAAACTTTCAATCAAATAACCTTGGTTCAATCGAAAAACATGGCTAATTAGGGATATAGATAACGCGAGAGGCAGGACTAATTTCGACAAAACACCCCGAAGCTAACCAAATCAATGGTATATACTCTATTGGGGTTAGTCTTTCTTAGATCCAAAACCTGTCACCAGTCATAACCCGTTTCTAGACACCATATTCGACATTCAGCCAATATTTCAAGAATTTACACTCCCTCAAGTCCTTTGCAACCTCCGCCCTCAACCTCGTGTCCATAAATTCACTTAGGTTATGGTGTGCGGTGACAAAGTCCACACATCACGAGGGGTTAAGGAGATAATGTAGGAAATGAGGCGCCATCTATTCCAAAGAGTGCGACTTAATAAACCAAACTTATGTACTAAATTTAAATCAAAGACTACCAATTTACTACAAAATTGCCATAATTACCAATTTATTATTTTAATAATTAAATCATTTATCATATTTACTACAAATTTACAATATTAAAATAATATTTAGAAATTATAATTACATACAATAATAATTAACAATTATAATATTAATTACAATAATATATAATTATAATAATTAATTATTAATTACCAAGCATTTACAATAATAATTATCATGCATTTACTAACTAATATTAGTTATTATTACCAATTATTACTAATATATTATTTTTACTAATTAATTTACCAATTTACTAATTTATTAATTAAAATATAATTATGTTAAAAAATTTAAAAATTACCGAAAAGAGGAGTCGCGGGAGAGCAAAGTCACCGGAGGGAGGGAGTCGCTGGAATGTCGCCTTAGTGGAGAGTCACCTGATTTTTCGTCGCCGGAGGAGGGAGGCCGGATTTTTTAGAGAGAGAGAGAGAGGGGGGGGGGGGAGGGATGATTTGAGAATGGGATGAGGGGAAAAGGATCGGCCAACTCCTTTATATAGTGTTTCACTTAGACCGCGGAGCTGTTTTCTCCGTCGTTTGAGTGCACATGGACGACGGAAACATCATTTTCCGTCGTCTAAGTGAACCGTTTCAACTTTTGGAACAAGCGCCCAATTAATTAGGCAAGTGAGAGTTAACCGCCTTAATTTTGGGGAGTGTTTCAAATTTCACTTAGAAAACGGAGATGCCTATCTCCGTCGTCTAAGACAAATTTGAAACTCTCCCCAAAAATTTGGCGGTGGAAATTGAACCGCCATACATCTTTAACCTGGACGATGGAGATGGTCAATCTCTGTGGTCTAAGTGCAATTTACGTAAAATTAATTTTTAAAAATAATTCGCAAGAAAGTTGCCGATTTGTCATTCGAATGAAATAGTCGTAAAATATCGATTAAAGAATCGTATATATAAAAAATTGAATTTAAGACGACGAATAATCTTACGTCTTTAAACTTGTTAAGTATCTACTAATCTTTATAACTTAAGTGTTATTAAGTATAGGCTCATTGCATATCGATATTAACGAAATTGAATTTAGAAAAAACAACCATTGAATACATTCGCCATAAGACAATATATAAATAGAATAATTTTCAGAAAATAGTAAGTTCGTGAAGGGTTTCATCCGCACAGTCAACCGCAAAACCGAAATTTTAACAAACCGGAAACGTGGATACACGAAAATTCGTAACTTCTATTTTGGAACCGTCGAATCTCACACTCCAAGAATTGTTTACTCTATGGTCTCGACAAAAAGAATATGCATTGGGACCTGGTCTAGATGGTCGTTGTCTTAGATGAAATTACGAAATCTTAACTTAGACGATGCAAACACCCCTTTGCGTCGTCCAAGTACGTACTTGGACGACGCAAACCACTGTATGCGTAGTCTAAGTGAGTACTTGGATGACGCAAATGAGTGTTTGCGTCGTCTAAGTGAAATTCCCTTAATTTAGGGTTAGAGCCTTAGGGTTTAGGGTTTAGGGTATACTTAGACGACGGCTTGGCTCTTTTGCGTCGTCTAAGTACTATTTTTAGGATTTAGGATTTTATATATGTATAATAAATTAGTATTGTGTTTAATTACCTTAGTATGGACTACGAAAAGTCGTCGTTTTTTTATCCCCGTTTTAATAGTTGTGAAAATTAATTAATTAATGTGATTCGACCGATCAAATTATCGAACGATCCAATCCTCCGGATTAATTAATTAATTTTAATTTACGTTGGTCGAACCGACCACGCTATTTAATTAATTATTAAATTAATTAATTAAGTATAAAATTAATAGTTGTACATACGTACTCCTCTTCATAATATATATATTAAATAATCGATCGATCATGCATGATTACAATAATTACAATAATTAATTACCAATTAATATTCCTCGTAGTTATATTGTATTCTTCGTCATAATCGTCATCATCCTCATCCCCGTTATCCAATTGCTCCTCCTCCTTATCATACTCAACATCGTCCGACGAATAACCTGAGTCCTCATCCACGTCCTCATCCTGCGCCTCTTCTTCATCTACCTCATTAATTGCATCAATAATCTCATCTTCAGTTAGATCTATACAACCATCAGGCATGGGTAAACGTTCACCAGCTTGAACCAGGTCCATTATGTCGGAGCGGATGACAGAAATATTAGGCTCTTGATAGGCAGGAATGTCTCATTCCGGTTCATCAGCATCTTCAGTCACCGGTGTCTCTTCAATTTTCGTAGTATTCCATATTCCTCGATGAGAGATATGGTTCACTATTTTCCACCATTCACCGGCTTTCGTATTATCGAGATAGAACACCTGCCTAATTAAGGTGGCGAGAGCGAAATGCTCATCCTCATACCAGCTTGAGTTTGTATCGACTGATAAATGTCCTAGGACTTCCTTTGTACACTTGAACCATTTGCACTTGAATAGGAAAACGTTGACATCATTCCCGTAACATAGCTGAACGACATATACAATAGCCCCTTAATATAGATCATTGTCTTTCTCAACCGCTACCCCACTGTTTTGTGTTCTACTTCCTTCATCTCGGGCCAATGAATGGAACTTTACACCGTTCACAAAACATCTGAGGTAAATGTAATGTTTAATCGGCTTCCCTGCTGGCCACCACCGGGGTATACAGTGAACTTTACACCATTCACAAAACATCCGGGGTATACAGTGATGCTTCGAAGCTAGGCCTGGGTTGTGTTTTGATGCAGCATGGAAAGGTGGTGGCATATGGTTCGAGACAGTTGAAACCACACGAAGTTAATTATCCTACTCATGATCTGGAGTTAGCTGTCATTGTGTTAGCATTGAAGAGTTGGAGACATTACTTGTACGAGGCGCAGTATAAGATCTACACCGATCACAAAAGTCTTACCTACTTGTGTACGCAGCCAAATTTGAATATGAGGCAGCGGAGATGGATGGAGCTAATTAATGATTATGACTACACTTTCGAGTATCATCCAGGGAAGGCTAACGTGGTTGCTAATGCTCTTAGTCGGAAACATGGTGCTTCTCTCTTCCATGTACGTGTTGCTAGAGTGTCACTTTTGGCAGAGTTACGGGCAACGGGAGTAGGGTTGGAGTGGAATGATGATGGAGCATTGTTAGCCTGTTTCCAAGTTCATCTGGTATTACTTGATTAAGTTCGTGAAGCTCAAGATTCAGATGCCTATCTGCTGAGATAGGCATCTGAATCTTGAGCAAAAAGAATTTGATTCAGAATAGTGTACCGACCGAGTTTCGGATAAGGAGTAATAACACTTTGATGTTCAGGGGGAGATTATGTGTGCCCAGAGGTAAGGATTTGAAGAAGGAAATACTCGACGAATCTCATTGTTCTACATATGCTATGCATCCGGGTAGTACAAAGATGTTTCGGACACTTAAAGCTTATTATTGGTGGCGAAACATGAAGAGGGAAATAACAATGTACGTGAGCAGATGCCTGATTTGTCAGCAAGTGAAGGCGGAACGCCAGAAACCGGCAGGTAAACTCCAACCTTTGGAGATTCCAATGTGGAAATATGAGCATATCACTATGAATTTGTGTATCAGTTACCTCGTACTTCTGGTAGTAGTACTGGTATTTGGGTGATTATGGATCGCCTTACGAAGTCAGCTCATTTCCTAGCACTTCCAGGAAAGCTTCCCGTGAGCAGATTGGCAAAGCTGTACTTGAAGGAGGTTGTGAGATTGCATGGTATACCTATATCTATAGTTTCTGATCGGGAAAGTCAGTTCACTTCTGAATTTTTGCGGGCATTGCAGAAGGCAATGGGGACTAGACTACATTTCAGCAAAGCATTTCATCCCCAGACAGATGGTTAGTCGGAGAGGACTATTCAAACTCTGGAGGATATGTTGCGATCTTATGTTTTGCAGTTCAAAGGGAATTGGGATCAGCTTCATTTGATTGAGTTTGCGTACAACAACACCTATCAGTCTAGCATTGGGATGGCACCTTATTAGGCGTTGTATGACAAACAGTACCGAACTCCATATTGTTGGAGTGAAGTTAGCGAGAAATGGCTTCTTGGCCCTGATTTGGTAAAGAGTACCATGGGAGACGTTCAGATTATTCAAGACAAATTGAGGGCTGCATAGGATCGATAGAACAGTTAGGCTGACGTGCGACGAAAGGATCTCGAGTTCGAGGTTGGTGATTGGGTTTTCCTGAAACTTTTTCCTTGGAAGGGTGTTGTTTGTTTCGGGAAGGTTGGTAAACTTCGTCCGCGATATGTAGACCGTTACAAGATCACCGAGCGAGTTGGTGCGGTGGAATACAGATTGGCATTACCTTCTAAGATGGCCAGGGTACACGATGTGTTCCATGTATCCATGTTGCGGAAGTACATTTCTGATCCATCCCATGTGTTGACACCATATCAACTTCCTATACGGGAGGACTTGACCTACATGGAGGAACCAGTTCAGATTCTTGATCAGAAAGTCCAGGATTTGCGACACAGAGCCATTCCTCTTGTGAAGGGATTGTGGCAGAACCATTCAGTTGAAGAGACTACTTGGGAGACAAAGCAGCACATGCGAGAACAGCATCCTTACCTTTTCGTCTAGCAGGTATGTAAATTTCGAGGGCGAAATTTTTGTTAGGGGGGTAGATTTGTAACGACCCGAATCGAAGTGGTATATTAATTGTCTTGATTCGCGAGTTTCACGATTAATTGCAGTTTGTCATAATTAGTCGATATGGTGGATTTGTAGTACACACTACAAGAAAAAACTCACCTAAACCGCAGATCGTTTCCGTCGTCTAGGTGAGGTTTTCCGTCGTCTAAGTACTTAGACAACGAAACTTCCGTGGATTAGGTTACGTCCTCCAAGTACCGTCGTCTAAGTACTTAGACGAAGGAGAAGGAGGATTCTGCGGTCCAAGTGAGACATAGACCGCAAAAAAAGTCCGCGGTCTAAGCGTTCACTTAGACCGCGCAAAAAAAATCCACGGTCTAAGTGATCACTTAGACCACGGAGAATTATTTCTCCGTGGTCTAAGTGAACACTTAGACCGGGGAAAAAGTCCAAAAAATCCGCGGTCTAAGTGAACACTTAGACCACAGAAAATTTATCTCTGTGGTTCAAGCGATTATTTATTTATTTTTAAATTAAAATTTTAATTTATAGTAAAATATTAGTAATTTAATTAAAATACTAAATTCTCATTTAAATAATTAAATATTTATAAATTAATTAAAATATTAATTTTTTATTTAAATAATAAAAATTTGTACATAGATGAAATTAAATCGTTTGGAATCGGAAAAAATGATATGATAAACTACATAGCTAGAATACATGCAAACTACTAAAATACTGGAGGAGCAGATGCGCTGCCAAGTCCCCCGCCTCCAGCCGTGTCGTCGTCGTCGGGGTATGGGTTCGGAAGAAGTTGACACTATTGTCGAGCCTGATTTTTCATGAAGAAGTTGACACTAAGTACTTTTCCTCGCCGAACTTCCCGTAGATGAGTCGGAGGATAAATCTCGCTGGACCTTAGGTCCCATCCCCCTAACCTCCCTTCCAGCTCTACGACTGTATACCTCATCTGCGATTGCAATTTGGCTCTCCATCGATAGAGGAGACAGGTCTTCCGGCGGTAAATCCGGGTGTGCAAGCTCAGTGTTGGCTAATTCCTGTTGCGCCCGTTCTACCAACATCGCCTGAAAAAAATAATAAAAATTAAATAATTATAAATTTGTACGACAATTTAATAATTAATAATTAAATAATAACTACGCTAATTAAAAACACATATATATCACTTACGCCGTATTGACTCGCTTCATTCTTGAACCCAAGCGTCACGTACGCGCTGATGCTAGCATCCAGATAAGGGTGTTTGGAGCCCTTATCTCTGTGCTCCTTGGCTATTTGAATCACTTGCTTGGAGCCGGAAGTATGATGTTTGTCCTTCTTCTCCCGGTTGGTCTTGTTGATGTGGGAGAATTTCTGTTGGACTCCATAAATCATTAAAAATTACTAAATAACTAAAATAAAAATAATTCAATTCTCTTAATTTAAATAATAAAAAAACATCTTATATTCTTCATCTTGGAAGTGGTTACACAACCACTCCCACTCATCTTCCATATCCCACGCATCTCTAAAGGAGTAGGCACGGGTCCGATATCGTTATAATACTTATGAACATTGTACTTTCAATCACGGTAGATGGCGTTGACGGTTTGGTTGATATGCCTAAGCATCTCCGGTGTGGGATCCACCACATATTGTTCCTATGAGAAATAAATAGAAAATTATAATCGTATATATTATGATATTACGATTTTTATTAGTTATTAGAAAACAAATTTAAAATTGTATGTATTTGTGACGACCCGAACCAGAATCAGAGGTGCGTTTGGCACGATTTTCGAGATTTGAGTTTAGTCGCAGTTTTGCGATATTAAGTGGTTTGCCGATTCGATTCGCGACTTTATTTTTGGTCGAGAATTTAAGTTGGGTGTCTTCATGGAAATTGTAGAGTACGTGATTTTGAGCTCGTGGGCGGTTCCGGAAGATTTTTACGATAACCGAGGAATATTTTATGATTATTTGAAGTTTCGGTTTCCGACGAGTTTATCCGATTGTTTCGTGTTTATCCGAATCGTGAGGGTTATCCATTTCGAATCGTCGATCGACCCGAGGGACGAGTATAAATATCGAAAAGTCGAAAAATAGTCGTGAATTAGTCGGAAACTTCATTGTGAACTTTGACTAAGCTTTGACTTTTGGTTGACTTTCCAAATTTGGAAACCTACTGTTGACCCGTGAAGGTGGTGGACGACCCGTTTGACTCGCCGGCTGACCCAATTTTTCCGGCCATCTCTGGCTAGGCCGAGGGTACATTTCGACTCACCTTGAGCTCCTCTTTCATTTCATGTTTGAGTTTGTGTGAATTAATCACGTTTTGGGGGGCTTCGAAGTAGGGCCGATTTGGGTTTGTCGCCGGTATCGGGAGGAAGTCCTCTGGTGGACGACGGTGGTGGTGGATAAGGGGGTTCGACTCCCCTTGTCCTGGGGAGTCTAACCATGTGATCGATTAAGGTTTGGGTTGAGTTTTTGTTGGATCCGAATGGGTGGCCGGAATCTGGGATTCCGTTTGGTTTCGAGGGGTTTTGGTAAGGATGGAGTGGGAATTGGTCTGGGAGCCAATTAAGAAATGTGTCGGGCTGATCGTGATCTTGAGAACTGGAAGTTCTCCGCCGGTGAATTTCGCCGTTGACGGCGCTCCGCCGGCGGCGGCGGCGGTCAACGGTGGTCAACGACGGAGGAGTTGACTTTTTCAGATTTTGATGAAATTAGTGTCGTTTTTCTCGTAATCACGCCCTGGTTATCGTACAGAGGTTTTTGGGTTGATTTGATTAGCCGATTTTCAGTCGAGATTTCGAGTTGGGATTTTGGGATTTCCGTAATTCATTTTGCACTGCATTTCGTATTTCCGGGAACGGTTGGTTTCCGTGCATCAGTACAGTGTTGAGAACTATGATTTTGATCGGTTATGTTTTATGAATATATTAAGGAGATCGAGATCGAGATCTGGATCGTGATCGTGCTTCAGGCGAGGGATCTTCCGCCGGACCACGAGTGTAGCGCGTGTGCGCGTTTCGAGAGTCTGTGAGTGGACACTTTATTTTCACGGATTGATTGCGAGTCCTTATTTATGATTTACGAACTTGAGCATGCAGATTGATTATGATTTGACGAGCATGTGTTTTATGATTATGCTTATACGAATATACGTATACGAATATATACATATACGTACATATTATGTTTTAAGCATGTGCATAGAAAAGATTTATGATTTGGTTTACACAGAGTACAATCTCAGTATATGTTGTGGTATCGATACACATTGGCTTCTCGGCTGATCCCCGAGTACGCTCCGGGGGGGACAGATATCCTGACCCGAGGCCTTTCTGGCTAGGAATCACGTGTGGGTCTGGGATCCCGTGATTCAGACTGTGTTATCGCGTGGTAGTCCATGAGTGATTCCGCGATTTTATATTGCATGCTCTGTACGCGTGAGGAGTTGGAGTCTCCCTCGTGTACCCGGACGCGTGAGGAGTTGGAGTCTCCCTCGTGTACCTTTTCTTTACTTATGCATTTGACTCGCATATGATTTTTATACGTATATATTACTTGGTGAAAGACATTTATTTTCGTCCACTCACTCTAACGTGTTTATTGTCTTTCCCCTGGGCTTTTTGGTTTCCGTGCCCAGTTGCAGTTCAGGTTTTGGTGTTTTCACGTCGCGTTTTGGAGGCTAGTGATCAGAGTTACCTGTGCTTTCCAGTAGGTTCTTATTTCGCCTACTGATGTGTATATGTTGTATATGTGTTACTAGAGGTCGCTCTGATACATTCTGATACCTGTTTATACGGATTTTCTCAGATATACATATATGCATAGTACAATATGTTTACTGTTTATTGATTATATTGATGATGAGAAATCCGGATGGGATTGGTGCCCACGGTTTGGCTTTTGTGGCATAGGATGAAGTGTTATTTTCAGGGTGCAGGTTTAAGCAATTCTACGTTAGTAACGAAACTCTGCCGAAATTTTGAAAAATTTTTGTTGGTTCGTATTTTCGAAAGGGTTGATTCCGGTTTAGGTAACTGAATCTGGATTGGGTCCTTTCAGCTTGGTATCAGAGCATTAGGTTGTCAGATTCTGTAGACTCTTGTAGTTGTGACGCTTAGGGTATTTGAGTTGATACAGCATGACTGGAGTGATGACCCGACTGGCCAGCGGTACTCATCAATACTTCGGGGGTTGTATGTCCTCAAATATCTGCAGTTTCATGATTACGTTATTTCTGCTTGTGCCTAATGCTTTGCTTGTATCAGTAGGATGTCTCCTCGACGTGGTCCCCGTGTTGACCGGGATGATGATCCCGATGAGGATCGCCGAACGCGCGACTTGGTTATGCGAGTGCTGCGTTTGGAAGAGCGTTTTGACCCTGTGGTCAAGGCTCGCACTGCAGGTGCTACTGTGTTTTTGGGTTCAGTTGATCCAGAGATATGCGAGGCATGGTTGGTCCAGATTGAGCGTGTTTGTGAGCGTCTACAGTTTACACCTGAGCAGATGACAGTAGCCGCAGTTGGTTTACTTGAGGGTGATGCATACTTTTGGTGGGTCAGCACTGACAGAGTTCCTGTGGATACTCCGTGGACATTGTTTCGTGATCTGTTTATGCGGAGGTATTTTAATCAGGCTACCCAGCAGCGCAAGTACGAGGAGTTCACGAACTTGAGGTAGGGCAGTTTGTCTGTACTTGAGTATCGGGATTGGTTTACTCGATTGTCTCATTTTGCGCGGGATATGGTGGCTACAGAGGAAGCCAAGTGTCGCAGGTTTGAGCTGGGATTGAATCTGAACATCAAGGCGACGTTGACTACGATGCCGAGGAACAACTTTGATGAGTTTGTTAGTGCTGCACTCCGAGGCGAGGATATTGAGCAGGAGAGACAGCAGATGTACCAGCCGAGACGGTTCGAGGAAGGTGGACCGAGTCAGGGGCCTTCAAAGAGGCATAGTTTCGATACTTCCGGTTCAGCTTCATCTTCGGGCGGTGGGTCATATCGACCACCAGCTAGTGTACCTAGACGGAGACCGGGATGGAGGAGAGATCGACCGCAGCGACCACAGGCTAGTGGAGGTTCCAGCGGTTCTAGTTATCCTCGACGACCTTTTGGCACTTTTGCTACACCGAGGGAGTACCCATTGTGCAACTTGTGCAATAGGTATCATGTTGGTTTATGTCAGCGGGGTACTGTCACTTGTTACAGTTGTGGCCAGGTGGGTCACTATTCGAGGGAGTGTCCTCAGTCGTATGGTGCTGGTGGACAGGCAGCTCAGAGTTCCGGAGGAGATCGAGGTGCCACTTCGGGAGCTCGACCAGCACAGTCTGCAGGTCAGGGTAGCCAGCAGGGTCAGCCCCAGCGAGGACGACCAGCCGGACAGGCGAGAGTTCATGCTATGACTATGCGTGAGGGTAGAGCATCACCGGAGGTCGTTATCGATACGTTACATGTTTTTGGTATTTCAGTAGTTGCATTGTTAGATCCGGGTGCCACACATTCATTCATATCAATTATACTGTCATCATTAGCCACGGTGCCTGCATCTCCACTTCCGGGGTTGTGGAGAGTGTTGTATCCATCAGGTGAGGTTGTGAGCATCGGTTGGGTTTACCGAGATTGTGAGGTGTTTGTTGATGGCCATGGTTTAGCCGCTGATATGTTGTTGCTTGATATTGTGGATTTTGATTTGATATTGGGTATGGACTTTTTGGAGTCGCACTGGGCTATGTTTGATTGCCACAGGAAGGAGGTCGCGTTCCGACGACCAGGTTTGCCTGAGATATTGTTTCGTGGCGAGATGAACACTTCCCTACCGTGTTTGATTTCCGCGATGAGGGCGGATCGGTTGATGAAAAATGGTTGTGTTGCGTATTTAGCCCATGTTGTGGATACTACAGCTGCAGTGCCGGATCTTGGTAGTATTGAGGTTGTGTCTGAGTTTCCGGATGTGTTTCCAGCAGAGTTACCTGGTATACCCCCTGTGCGGGAGATTGATTTTACCATTGAGTTGTTGCCGGGTACTGGACCGATTTCCCAGACACCGTACCGGATGGCACCTGCAGAGTTGAGAGAGTTGCAGATTCAGCTTCAGGAGTTGTTGGAGAAGGGATTCATTCGACCGAGTGTTTCTCCGTGGGGTGCTCCAGTGTTGTTTGTGCGGAAGAAGGACAGGTCCATGCGTTTGTGCATCGACTATCGGAAGCTGAATCAGATTACAGTGAGGAACAAGTATCCGTTGCCGCAGATTGATGACTTGTTCGATCAGTTGAAGGGAGCAGCAGTCTTTTCGAAGATTGATCTTCGATCCGGGTATCATCAGTTGAGAATCCGGGATTCAGATGTTGCCAGGACAGCATTCAGGACGCAGTATGGGCACTATGAGTATCTGGTTATGCCGTTTGGGTTGACCAACGCCCCCGCAGCTTTCATGGACTTGATGAATCAGGTGTTTAGACGGTTCCTGGACAAGTTCATGATTGTATTCATTGATGATATTTTGATATACTCGAGGAGTATGGGCCAGCACAGGAAGCACTTGCGAGCGGTGTTACGGAATTTGCGGGACCATCAGTTGTTCGCGAAGTTTAGCAAGTGTGAGTTCTGGTTGGATAGTGTGAAGTTTCTGGGTCACGTGATTTCGGCCGAGGGAGTTAGTGTTGATCCTGACAAGATTGAGGCCGTGCTGAATTGGAGTCGACTCACTACTGTGCCGGAGATCCGGAGTTTCTTGGGGTTAGCAGGTTATTATCGACGATTTGTACATGATTTCTCCCGGATAGCTACACCACTGACCAGATTGACGAAGAAGGGCGTCAAGTTTGAGTGGTCTGATGCGTGCGAGGAGAGTTATTTGCTCCTGAAGGAGAGATTGACTACCGCACCGGTTCTGACATTACCAGACGACAGTGGTGAGTTTGTTGTGTACAGCGATGCGTCGAAGTTGGGCCTTGGCTGTGTGTTGATGCAGCATGGTAGAGTTGTGGCATATGGTTCCAGACAGCTGAAACCGCACAAGGTCAACTATCCGACGCATGATTTGGAGTTAGCCGCTATTGTGTTAGCGTTGAAGAGTTGGAGACATTATCTGTATGGTGCTCAGTGTAAGATTTTCACTGACCACAAGAGTCTCACTTACTTGCGGACGCAGCCGGATTTAAACATGAGGCAGCGCCGATGGATGGAGTTGATCAATGATTATGATTGCACGTTTGAGTACCATCCAGGGAAGGCCAACGTTGTAGCGGATGCACTTAGCCGGAAATCTGGAGCTTCGTTGTTTCACATGTGTGTGGCCAGAGTGTCGATGTTAGCCGAGCTTCGAGCTACAGGTGCTGTGTTTGGGTATGATGATGATGGAGCTTTGTTGGCCAGTTTTCAGGTTCGACCGGTACTGGTTGATCAGGTACGGGAGGCACAGGATTCAGATCCTTACTTGCTGGGCAAGAAGACCATGATTCGGAATGGTGTGCCTACAGAGTTCCGTTTGAGCGACGACGGTACGTTGTTGTTCAGGGGCAGGTTATGTGTACCCAGGGACGAGGACTTGAAGAAGGAGATTCTGGACGAGGCCCACAGTTCAGCGTATGCGATGCATCCCGGAGGTACCAAGATGTTTCGTACATTTCAAGCGTACTATTGGTGGCGCAACATGAAGCAGGAGATTGCCGCGTACGTGAGTCGGTGTTTGATTTGTCAGCAGGTGAAGGCGGAGAGACAGAAACCTGCAGGGAAACTACAGCCACTTGAGATTCCGGTTTGGAAGTGGGAGCACATTACGATGGATTTTGTCTATCAGTTGCCGCATACTTCGGCGGGCAACACTGGCATTTGGGTTATTGTTGACCGATTGACGAAATCCGCACACTTTCTTGCACTTCCAGGGAAGATTTTAGTGGGCAGATTGGCCAAGTTGTACTTATCAGAGATTGTTCGCTTGCATGGTGTGCCTGTGTTGATTGTTTCTGACCGTGATAGTCAGTTCACTTCTGAGTTTTGGCAGGCCTTACAGCGAGCGTTGGGCACGAGATTGCGATTTAGTACAGCTTTTCATCCTCAGACTGACGGGCAGTCCGAGCGGACCATTCAGACACTAGAGGATATGCTGAGATCATGCGTGTTGCAGTTTCGTGGTAACTGGGATCAGCAGTTGCACTTGATTGAGTTCGCCTACAACAACAGCTATCAGGCCAGTATTGAGATGGCACCGTACGAGGCTCTGTACGGGAAGCAGTGTCGCACTCCATTGTGTTGGAGTGAGGTGGGCGAGCGTTGGCTCATTGGTCCTGATTTGGTGAAAACCACGATGGAGGACATACAGGTTATCCATGATCGGTTGAAGATTGCCCAGGATCGGCAGAAGAGTTACGCGGATGTGAGGAGGAAGAGCTTGGAGTTCGAGGTCGGTGATTGGGTCTTCCTAAAACTGTCTCCGTGGAGGGGAGTAGTGCGTTTCGGGAAGCGTGGCAAGCTTCGGCCGCGATATATTGGTCCGTATGAGATTACGGAGAGGGTTGGAGCTGTTGCTTACAGACTTGAGTTACCGGCTGAGATGGCTCGTGTTCATGATGTCTTCCATGTTTCGATGTTGCGGAAGTACATCTCAGATCCTTCACATGTGTTAGCTCCACAGTAGTTGTCGATCAGAGAGGATTTACCGTATGTTGAGGAGCCAGTGCAGATTCTCGATCGTCGTGAGCAGGAGTTGAGGCACCGTGTGATTCCGCTGGTGAAGGTCTTGTGGCAGAACCATTCAGTGGAGGAGGCCACTTGGGAAACCGAGCAGCGTATGCGGGAACAATATCCTCATCTGTTCACATAACATGTACGTAAATTTCGAGGTCGAAATTTCTTTAAGGGGGGTAGATTTGTGACGACCCGAACCAGAATCAGAGGTGCGTTTGACACGATTTTCGAGATTTGAGTTTAGTCGCAGTTTTGCGATATTAAGTGGTTTGCCGATTCGATTCGCGACTTTATTTTTGGTCGAGAATTTGAGTTGGATGTCTTCACAGAAATTGTAGAGTACGTGATTTCGAGCTCGTGGGCGGTTCCGGAAGATTTTTCCGATAACCGAGGAATATTTTATGATTATTTGAAGTTTCGGTTTCCGACGAGTTTATCCGATTGTTTCGTGTTTATCCGAATCGTGAGGGTTATCCATTTCGAATCGTCGATCGACCCGAGGGACGAGTATAAATATCGAAAAGTCGAAAAATAGTCGTGAATTAGTCGGAAACTTCTTTGTGAACTTTGACTAAGCTTTGACTTTTGGTTGACTTTCCAAATTTGGAAACCTACTGTTGACCCGTGAAGGTGGTGGACGACCCGTTTGACTCGCCGGCTGACCCAATTTTTATGGCCATCTCCTGCTAGGCCGAGGGTACATTTCGACTCACCTTGAGCTCTTCTTTCATTTCATGTTTGAGTTTGTGTGAATTAATCACGTTTTGGGGGGCTTCGAAGTAGGGCCGATTTGGGTTTGTCGCCGGTATCGGGAGGAAGTCCTCTGGTGGACGACGGTGGTGGTGGATAAGGGGGTTCGACTCCCCTTGTCCTGGGGAGTCTAACCATGTGATCGATTAAGGTTTGGGTTGAGTTTTTGTTGGATCCGAATGGGTGGCCGGAATCTGGGATTCCGTTTGGTTCCGAGGGGTTTTGGTAAGGATGGAGTGGGAATTGGTCTGGGAGCCAGTTAAGAAATGTGTCGGGCTGATCGTGATCTTGAGAACTGGAAGTTCTCCGCCGGTGAATTTCGCCGTTGACGGCGCGCCGGCGGCGGCGGCGGTCAACGGTGGTCAACGGCGGAGGAGTTGACTTTTTCAGATTTTGATGAAATTAGTGTCGTTTTTCTCGTAATCACGCCTTGGTTATCGTACAGAGGTTTTTGGGTTAATTTGATTAGCCGATTTTCAGTCGAGGTTTCGAGTTGGGATTTTGGGATTTCCGTAATTCATTTTGCACTGCATTTCGTATTTCCGGGAACGGTTGGTTTCCGTGCATCAGTACAGTGTTGAGAACTATGATTTTGATCGGTTATGTTTTATGAATATATTCAGGAGATCGAGATCGAGATCTGGATCGTGATCGTGCTTCAGGCGAGGGATCTTCCGCCGGACCACGAGTATAGCGCGTGTGCGCGTTTCGAGAGTCTGTGAGTGGACACTTTATTTTCACGGATTGATTGCGAGTCCTTATTTATGATTTACGAACTTGAGCATGCAGATTGATTATGATTTGACGAGCATGTGTTTTATGATTATGCTTATACGAATATACGTATACGAATATATACATATACGTACATATTATGTTTTAAGCATGTGCATAGAAAAGATTTATGATTTGGTTTACACAGAGTACAGTCTCAGTATATGTTGTGGTATCGATACACATTGGCTTCTCGGCTGATCCCCGAGTACGCTCCGGGGGGGACAAATATCCTGACCCGAGGCCTTTCTGGCTAGGAATCACGTGTGGGTCTGGGATCCCGTGATTCAGACTGTGCTATCGCGTGGTAGTCCATGAGTGATTCCGCGATTTTATATTGCATGCTCTGTACGCGTGAGGAGTTGGAGTCTCCCTCGTGTACCCGGACGCGTGAGGAGTTGAAGTCTCCCTCGTGTACCTTTTCTTTACTTATGCATTTGACTCGCATATGATTTTTATACGTATATATTACTTGGTGAAAGACATTTATTTTCGTCCACTCACTCTAACGTGTTTATTGTCTTTCCCCTGGGCTTTTCGGTTTCCGTGCCCAGTTGCAGTTCAGGTTTTGGTGTTTTCACGTCGCGGTTTGGAGGCTAGTGATCAGAGTTACCTGTGCTTTCCAGTAGGTTTTTGTTTCGCCTACTGATGTGTATATGTTGTATATGTGTTACTAGAGGTCGCTCTGATACATTCTGATACCTGTTTATACGGATTTTCTCAGATATACATATATACATAGTACAATATGTTTACTGTTTATTGATTATATTGATGATGAGAAATCCGGATGGGATTGGTGTCCACGGTTTGGCTTTTGTGGCATAGGATGAAGTGTTATTTTCAGGGTGCAGGTTTAAGCAATTCTACGTTAGTAACGAAACTCTGCCGAAATTTTGAAATTTTTTTGTTGGTTCGTATTTTCGAAAGGGTTTGATTTCGGTTTAGGTAACTAAATCGGGATTGGGTTCTTTCAGTATTACATACCGAAAGTTCTTTAAACACTTTCGCATTCTCTTCATCCGGCAACTCCTTCCAAGTAGGGGCAGTCATACGAACCCTGTTGCGAAGGATTGACCCTATGCTATGAGCTGAGAGACTACCTAACTGAGATGTGGGAGGGCTATCAGTGAATTCGTCGTACGGCAACTCGATCTTTTTCCCGGTCGCCTTGAACAATTTCTCTGATTTTCCGCCTTTGATGAGTCCGCGAGTCCTTTTGGGTTGATGGTCTGTCGGGGCCCTCCTGAGCTTGCGACGGGCGCTATAAATGATAGATTCAAAGGAGGCCGATGATGCCTGAGTACTTTCTGCCATGGACGTCGGACCGGAATGGGCGTCATCATCACCGGTCGGGATAACTGGGGCAGCGGGTTCCTAGTGGGTGCTGTCGAAGGACCAGATGAAGGGTCCGGAGGAGGCGCATCGTTGTCCTCTTCTAAATCCCAACCGACTTGCTCTGCCAAACATCGAAGCATAGCATCTTCGGCCTCCTTTTGAGCCTTTTTTCTTTCCCGACTGGACCATTTTAATCTAAGAGTTGTTAAAATATTATTACCATAACAATTATATAAAAAAATTTACGATAATTATTTACAAGTATTGTGTGCGCCTAAGATTTAAATAGAGTACACTAGCTTGGTGTTTAGGTCGTTCAATGGACGTGCGACTCGCGAGATAAAGAATAAACTTTCAAATCAATCAGCTTTGGTTCAATCAAAAAAGGCCAGTTAGGGATAGAGATAACGCGAGAGGCATGACTAATTTCGACAAAACACCCCGAGGCTAACCAAATCAGTGGTATATACTCTATTGGTGTTAGTATTTCTTAGATCCAAAACCTGTCACCAGTCATAACCCGTTTCTGGACACCATATCCGACATTCAGCCAATATTTCAAAAATTTACACTCTCTCAAGCCTTTGCAAACTCCGCCCTCAACCTCGTGTCCATAACTTTACTTAGGTTATGGTGTGCGGTGATGAAATCTACACATCACGAGGGGTTAAGGAGATAAGCTAAGAAATGATGCGTCATCTATTCCAAAGAGTGCAACTTAATAAACCAAACTTATGTACTAAATTTAAATCAAAGACTACCAATTTACTACAAAATTGCCATAATTACCAATTTATTATTTTTAATAATTCAATCATTATTATATTTACTACAAATTTACAATATTAATTACAACAATATTTACAAATTAAAATTACATGCAAAAATAATCACCAATTATACTATTAATTAAAATAATATTTAATTACAATAATTAAATATTATTTACTATGCCTTTAGAATAATAATTATTCATTTACTAACTAATATTAATTATTATTACCAATTATATATTACTAATATATTATTTTTACTAATTAATTTACCAATTTACTAATTTATTAGTTAAATGAGAATTATGTTTAAAACATTAAATATTTCCTAAAAGATGAGTCGCCGGAGAAAGTCTCCGGAAAGTCGTTGGAAATTCACCAGAAAGACGCTGGAAAGTCGCCGGAGAGAGGGAAACGCCAGAATTTTGGTCGCCAGATAGTCGCCGGAGGACGGAGGCCGGATTTTTGAGAGAGAGAGAGAGAGAGAGAGGAGAGGAGAATGGGATGAGGAAAAGAGGATCCCCCACTGCCTTTATATACAGTTTCACTTAGACGACGGAGCCCTTTTTTTCGTCGTCTAAGTGAACTTGGACGACGGAAAAGGGTGTTTCCGTCGTCTAAGTGAACCGTTTCAAAATTTTGAAACGACGACCAATTAAATTGGCGGGTGGGAGTTAACCGCCTTAATTTTTAGCATCGTTTCAAATTTCACTTAGACGACGGAGATAGGTTTCTCCTTCGTCTAAGTCAAAATTTGAAACGGTGGCCAAAATTAAGGAAGTAGTATTGGACCGCCATGGTTCTTGAACCTAGACGACAGAGAATGCCATCTCCGTCGTCCAGGTGTCCACTTTGACGACGGAGATAGGTAAACTCCGTGGTCCAAGTGAAATTTACGTTAAATTAATTTTTAAAAATTATTCGCAAGGAAGTTGCCAATTTGTCATTCGAATGAAATAGTTGTAAAATATCGATAAATGCATCGTATATATAAATAATTGAATTTAAGATGACGAATAATGTTACGTCTTTAAACTTGTTAAGTATCTACTAATCTTTATAACTTAACTGTTATTAAGTATAGGCTCATTGCATATCAATGTTAACAAAATTGAATTTGGACAAAATAACTGTTGGATACATTCGCTGTAAGACAATATATAATTAGAATAATTTTCAGAAAATAGTTAGTTTGTGAAGGGTTTCATCGGCACAGTCAACCGCAAAACTGAGATTTTGACAAACCGGAAACGTGAATACACGAAAATTCGTAACTCCTATTTGGAACCGTCGAAGCTCACACTCCAAGAATTGTTTACTCTATGGTTTTGACGAAAAGAATATGCATTGGGACATGGTCTAGATGGTCGTTGTCTTAGAAAAAATTACGAAATCATCACTTAGACGATGCAAACACACGTTTGCGTCGTATAAGTAATCACTTGGACAACCGAAAAGAGTGTTTGAGTCGTCCAAGTAAGTACTTGGACGACGCAAACATTCTTGTCCGTCGTCCAAGTGAAAATCACTGAATTTAGGGGTTGGGGCCTTAGGGTTTAGAGGTTAGGGTTGGGGTATACTTAGACGACGGAAACGCCATTTTGCGTCGTCTAAGTACTATTTTTAGGATTTTATAAATATATATATGTATAAATTAGGGTTTAGTATTGTGTTTAATTACCTTAGTATGGACTACGAAAAGTCATTTTTTCGTCTCCGTTTTAATAGTCGATCGACGTGATAATTAATTCATGTGATTCAATTCGATCGATAAAATTATCGATCGATCCGATCCTCCTCCGATCCGGATCGATTAATTAATTAATTAATTATAATTTACGTCGGTCGAACCGACCACGCTATGTAATTAATTAAGTACAAAATTAATAGTTGTACATACGTACGTACTCCTCCTCATAATTAATATTTATATTAATTAATATTGATTGATGATGCATCATATATTACATTAATTACAATATTAATTACCAATTAATATGCTTCGTCGTTGTATTGTACTCTTCGTCATAATCGTCATCATCATCATCCCCTTTATCCGATTGCTCATCCTCCTCATCATATTCAACATCGTCCGACGAATAAACTGAGTCATCGTCCTCGTCCTCGTCCTCATCCTGCACGTCTTCTTCATCTACCTCATTAATTGCATCAATAATCTCATCTTCAATTAGATCTGTACAACCATCAGGCATGGGTAAGCGTTCACCATCTTGAACCAGTTCCATTATATCAGAGCGGATGACAGAAATATTAGGCTCTTGATAGGCAGGAATGTCTCATTCCGGTTCAGCAACATCTTCAGTCGCCGGTGTCCCTTCAATTGTCGCAAGTATTCCATATTCCTCGATGAGAGATATGGTTCACTATTTTCCACCCTTCACCAACTTTTGGATCGTCGAGATAGAACACCTGCCTAACTAAGATGGCGAGAGTGAAAGGCTCATCCTCATACCAGCTTGAGTTTATATCGACTGATACAAGTCCCAGGTTTTCCTTTGTACGCTTGAACCATTTGCACTTGAATAGGAAAACGTTGACATCATTCCCGTAACATAGCAGAACGACATATACAATAGCCCCATAATATAGATCATTGTCTTTCTAAATCGCTACCCCACTGTTTTGTGTTCTTCTTCCTTCATCTCGGGCCAATGAATGGAACTTTACACCATTCACAAAACATCTGGGATAAATATAGTGTTTAATCGGCTTCCCTGCTAGCAAGTGTTTTGGCCAAGACCACCAACCCCCCGTGGTTTTTGGATTTTTGTAGATCAATCATCTGCGAAAATGGAAAAATTAAAGGGTTTACTTTCTACAAACATGATCAATATGTATATAAACTTAATACCGAGACATACGTACGTACGTACCCATTGGAAGAAATAATAAGGGAACTTCTTCTTAACCATTTTCTCAAACCATGCCAAATTCTTGTCCGGATTTAACGCCTGAAGCCTCTCCCTGTATGACATCATATACGGCTCAACTTCGTCACAGTCTCGCAACACTACCTAATCTGCCTCAATAAGTTATTCCCGTGTTAACGTTTCCTTTAATACTCCTCTAAATGGTCATACCACATTTGTGACGATAGAAAGATTGATGCGGGCACTGGGATCAGAGGCAGTGGGAGGTGGTGGATCTTTGAGGTACCTATTGCAGCAAGTAACACACTCATGCATAGGTATGTCTCGGCTATGGAGCCATCCGGGGCCAACCTGTTTTTGACGAATCCTTTATACTGTCTAAGCTGTCTAAAAATTCAAACGTTCAATTAATACATTATATAATAAGTACATATATCTAGTAATCTCCAGTGGAACAAATTATGAATCGAAAAACTTGTATAATTAATTAGTTGTACGTACCTTTCTTGAGGATATATCCAAGTGTACTGGACTGGACCAGAAATGAGCACATGCTCGGGCAGGTGGATCATTAGGTCAATCATGATGTCAAAGAAAGCAGGAGGAAAATCCTCTCTAGTTTACAATGATGTGCACAATTTGTTATTGCAGTTCCATCACATCTGACTTCTTTAATTCTCTGGCGCATAATGTGACGACCCGGACCAGAATCAGAAGTATAATCGGCTTGATTCGTGAGTTACAGCGCAGTCGCGGATTTTCGACAGATATTGGAATCGCCAGAGTTCTTAACGACTAAATTATTGGCCGAGAATTGGAGCTGGGTCTCTTCTCGAGAGTCGTTCTATATGTGATTACGAGTTCGTGGGCGGTTCCGGATCGTTATTTGGATGACCGAGGAATTAGTTATGAATATTTGAAGTCCAGATTTAAATGGTGGGTCACTTATCGACTAAATTACCGGACGAGAATTTGGTTTCGGCTTCTTCACGGAAGTTGTTCAGAATTTAATTTCGAGTTTGTGGGAACTTCCGGAGCATAATTTGGAATTACGAGGAATTAATTGCGAATATTTCTGTTTGTTGGTTATTTAGTCGATTTAATGTGTGTTGCTTTGAAGGGTTGACTTTTTATTCGGTTGGCCGATATGTTTGACTTCGAGTGATTATGGAAGATTATATCGAGTCGAATTTGTGGCCGCGAGAATTATCGGAATCGGAGTTACGACGCGAAAGTTACACGCATTTGAAGTTTGCCGAAAAGTGATTTATGGGGTTTCCATTTTGGGAAACTATAAATAGTGAACTTGCCTAATCAGGAAAGTCAAAGGCTGCATTAATGTGTTGACTGGCGTTGACCAAGTCAACGCGGGGTGGTGGAGGTGTGCGACGGGGGGAGCGACGGCCACGGCGGTGGCTCGCCGTCCGGCCACCCCAAGGTGTGGGGTTGGTCTCTTTCACTTCGCCCCGGCCTCCCCGTTCCGTTTCCAACGTTCCCTCATGGCGTGGCTTGCCGGAGGAGGTGCAATTTTCCGGCCAAAGTTTGAAGAAAAATGGTGAATTCGGGTTGCTCGATTTAGGCCGAATTGAGCTACAATTTGGAGTGGGCTTTGAAGCTCTCATCCCCTTGATGCTCCCCTGTAAGTTTCGTGTTTCAATTCGATGTGTACATGGAGAATTTTGGATTTGAAGATTTGATACCAATTCGGTTTTGCTTGAAATTGAGCTAGTTAGAGATGAAATTGGCCCTTGTTGTAGTTGACAAAGTTGCTCAGTGCACGATTTTGAGTGGAATTGGTGAAGCTCCGCCGTGAAATTTTCCGGTCAACAGTGGCGCCGCCGTGGGCGGCGGTCAACGGCGGTCAACGATCAACGGGTTGACTTTTTGACTTTCGGCAAGTCGCATGTCATTTGACTCGAAATCGCGCCCCGATCGCAGTGGGGAGGTTCGTTTTTCGAGTTGAGCGTCCGAACGTAAAGCGAGGTATTGAAGTGGTATATACGGATTTTCGACGATTCGTCGACTTTGAATTATCTGTTTCCGAGAACGGTGGTTTCTCGTGGTTTGATTTGTATTGTCGGATTATGATTTTGAATATGGGACATTGTGAATATTCAGGGGTTCGTGATCGTTGTTTTGGCGAGGGACTTTCCGCCGGATCACGGGTTAACGCGATACGCGTTACGCCAGTCTGTGAGTGGACATTTTATTTTCACGGAAACGATTGCGAGTCTTTTATATGATTTTCGAACTTGAGCATGCGTATGAGTTTTCGGATTAAATGAGCATGTGTTTTACGATTATACGATTATACTTATACGATTATACGTATACGAGTATACATACACTTATATGCTGTTTTATGCATTTGCATCGAAATGTTTGTGCTTTAATTTACACAGAGTACAGTCGCTTATATTGTTGTATCGATACACTCGCATCCCGGCTGATCCCCGAGGATGTGTACCGGGGGAGGCTGTGACTCCTGACCCGTGACCTGTACCGGGGGGAGGCAGACCTCTGACCTGAGGCCTTTCTGGCTAGAATCGCGTGGAAGTCTGGGACTCCGTGATTCTGACTGTACTAGCACGGTGTGTGTCCATGAGTGACCCCGTGGGATTTTACTTGCATGCTCAGTACACTGGAGGAGTATGAGTTTTACCTCGTGTACATGTGTTGTTTTATTTATCTGGACTCGCATATGTTTTTATAACATATATATTATCTGGTGAAAGACATTTATTTTCGTCCACTCACTCTAACGTGTTTATTGTCTTTCCCCTGGGCTTTTCGGTTTCCGTGCCCAGTTTGCAGTTCAGGCTCTGGTGTCGCACGTCGTGGTCGGAGGCATAGTGCTCGAGCTACTTTGTTTCATCCAGTAGGTTTATTGTTCTACCTACTGTGGTATGAGTATACGATTATGTATTAGATGTCGCTCTGAGCTTCCTATTGAATATGTTATACGATTTTACACTGGATTTCAGTAAAGTGTATATATATTTACTACTTTACGTTATTGTTGATATATTGAGAAATCCGGATGGGGTTGGTGCCCACGGTTTGCTTTTTGTGGCATAGGATGGAGTGTATTTTACGCGTGCAGGTAATAGTAATTCCACGCTAGTAACGAAACTCTGCCCAAATTTCGAAAAGTTTTTGTTGGTTTGTGTTTTCGAAGGGGTTCGATTCCGATTTAGGGTGCTAAATCGGGGTTGGGTCCTTTCAGCTTGGTATCAGAGCATTAGGTTGTAGGTTCTGTAGACTTCTGTAGTCGTGTTTACTAAGGATATTTGAGAATGTACAGCATGTCTGGAATGGTGACCCGACCGGCCGGCGGATAATCATCAAATTCCGGGTGTTGTATACTTTCAAATATTTGAAGTTCCATGATTACGTTCCACTTGTTGTGAACGATATTGTATTCATTAGGATGCCTCCTGACGTGCTTTCCGTGTCATTTCGGTTGTGGATCCTGTTGTGGATCATTCGACGCGTGAATTGCCAGAGAACAGTGGATTCAGATGAGTATTCAGAGTTCAGTGAACTGTGTGGCACGGTTTGCCTGGGGATGTGTATATGGGCGTCTATATGTGGCCTCAGAGCTGAGATTTATTGTTGTTGATGTATGCCTGAGTCAGATCAGTGTATTTTGTGGGCTGTTATTGTGTAAGTACCGATTGCGACTCCATGGCCTACATTCAGAGTGATGTTTACACGGTAATGGTGTTATCAGGCTATCCAGCAATCGTATGTGGAGTGCTTACCCACCTGAGGCAGAGATGCATTGTTCCTATGTTATTTCGGTTTGCACGAGTTATGTGGCTTCAGAGGAAGCAGTGTACGAGGTTCGAGATGAGTTTGAACCTGAGCATCAGAGAGATTCTGATTGATGTGCCTCGAGTTATCCGTGAGGAGCTTAGTGTGTTGCACTCAGCGGCGAGGTTATTGTGAAGAAAAGATGTACACGGTTTTCGATGTGACGGTTTGAGGAAGTGGATTCAGTAGTGAGATTTTTGATGAGGTTAAGTTCCGACACTTCGGGATCAGTGACTTCATCAGGCTGTGGCCTTTTCGATTATGTTGAGGATCCTCTACTGGTCCGTTTGGCGATGGCGGAGATCACAGTGTAGCGGACTTGCTCCTGTGGCATGAGTTTGGGTGATCGTTGGTGATCCTTTCACGCAGCAGGTGTTGCAGTGACATGTGTTTGTGGAGCACTTTCAGTTGCTGTTTCGGTGGCCAGGAGGGTCACGTTGCGAGGGAACGCCCTCAGCCAACTGTGTTTGAGGTTCGACAGCTTAGAATTCGCGAAGGAATCATGATGCTGTTCTTGCAGTTTGATCAATGTATCCTTTTGATGAGTTATTCAGCAAGTTGTGGTTGATGTGTGCGGCTAGTTGGGTATGTTGGAGTTTGTGCCATGACCTTGTTTGAGGACAGAATTTTCTCCGAGGTTACTGTTGCTTGATGTCCATGGCGATTGTACCTGCATCTCCACTTCCGAGGTCTTGGAGAGTGTTGTATCCATCCAGAGGTTGCGAGATCCTTGTTGGAGGTTATGACTTAGCCGCAGATCTGTTATAGCTGGATATTGCGGTTACAGTATGTTTGTGAGTCTGACGACGCATTTGGTTGTGTTCGAGTGCATCGAGGAGGAGGTTGTGTTTCGACGACCAGTTTTCCCGAGATGCTGTTTCTTGGTGATGGTCGAGCAGTTTGTGTAGATGAGTTGTGTGGTTTTCTTAGCTCATGTTGTGGATACTGTAGTTGCTGTGTCCGACATTGGTGACATTGTGGTGGTTTCCGAGTTTCCAGGTGTGTGTTGGAGGAGTTACCAGGTGTTCCTCCAATTCGGGAGACTGACTACATCATTGAGTTTGTTCCAGGCGCTGGACTCATTTTATCGACGTCTTGTCGTTCAGAGCCAGCGGAGCTGATAGAGCTATTGTTTCGACTCCAGGAGTTGCTGGAGGAGGTTTCAGGAGATTTCATGTGACCCCACATATTTGCGTGGTGTGCTCTTGCATTGTTTGCACTGATGTTGTATGGGTTGACGAGGTGGTGCATTGACTACCGGAAGCCTGATTCGTTTCAGAGGAGAGTGTGTATCCTCCGCTTCGGATTGATGATTGGTTTGATCAGCTTGTGAGAGCTTCAGACTGGTCGAAGATCGATTTCGGATCCGGATACCATCAGTGGTGGTTTGTTGAGTCAGGTGTGGTTTTCGGATCTCGGAGCGAGCATCTGGAGTTCTTGGTCACTTCATTGGTTGACCAATGCTCCGTAGATTGTGTGGACTTGATGGACCATGTGTTCAGACGGTTTCTGGACGAGTTGCGGTCATGTTTGTTGGCAATGTCCTGAAGTACTCCGAGAGTGTGGACCAGTACCTGGAGCAGTTGCGAGCGGTTTTGTGGACTTCGCGTGACGATTAGCTGTTTGTGAAAGTTCATTCAGTGTGAGTTTTGGTCGATTAGCGTGAAGATTTTGGGCTATGTGATGTTATCCGAGGGAGTTGGAGTGGATCCTGACCAGTTTGAAGCCGTGTTGATTTGGAGTTTGCCCTACTACTGTGCCAGAGATTGGGGGTCTCTTGGGTTTTGGCAGGCTTGTACCGACGGCTTTGTACAGGATTTTTCCTGGATTGCCACTTCACTTTACGGATTGACGAAGAAGGCGTCAGGTTCATGTGGTTCGATGCACGCGAGGAGAGTTGCTTACTCCTGCAGGTTGGTGACCGTTACTGCAGCTTTGACCTTACCTGACGATCATGACGAGTTCGTGGGTTATGGCGATGCATCGAGATTTGGTTGGGTTATGCTTTGATACTGTGTAGCAGAGCGGTGGCTCATGGTTGCGGACAGTGGAAACCTTGTGTGGTTACGTATCCTTTGTTTGATTTGGGTGTAGCTGTCCTATTGTTAGCATCGGAGAGTTCGAGATTTTATAGCTACGGCGTGCAGCGTGGTGTAGGATGTACACCGACCATTGAGTTTCATCCACTTGCATTTTCGGCCAGATTTGGGCTTGAGGCAGTGTCGATGGATGGAGTCGACTGACGACTATGGCTGTACATTAGAGTTTGTTCGAGGAAGGCTAATGGTTGCACTTTGACCATCCATTTGGGATGATGTTGCTGTTGATGCATTCAGTCGAGAGTTAGGAGCTTCGGTATTGCATGCGTGTATGTGTGGCTCGAGTTTCCGTATTAGCCGAGTTATGGGCTACGAGAGCTGAATTTGAGTATGATGATGTTGAGGCTTGTGATTTTGCGCGTGTTTGGCGCTAGTGACGCGGAGAAATGTCAGATACTTCAAGTTTACTACTCGTGACGCAACATGAAGAGCGATATAGCAGCTTGTGCGAGCACAGCATGTGTGTACTGATGCCACATTCGTCGACTGGCGATGGCTAGGAGGCAGAGACGTGCCAAGATGTGTTAGCCATTTGAGATTTCCGGTTAGACGTGGCGGTTGCTGTTGTGATCTCGTGTGTGTTTATACGCAGTTTGGTTTGTGATACCGGTTGTTGGGTCTTTGTGGACAGTTTGATAAACTTGGGGTATGTTTACTTGTACTTTCGGAAATGATTTCAGTGACAGGCGGTTATGGCTATGTTTGGTGGAGGTTGTCCATCTACATGGTGTACCTGTGTCCCAGTTCGCCGATTGAGGTGATCAGCTACGACTGTGTGTTGGTGAGCTTTGCAACGAGCATTGGAGACCAGACTACGAGATAGTACCAGTTCTTATCCTCGGATTGGCGAGCGATCTTTGGGGACTATTTAGGCCTTGGAGGGTATGTTGTGGACCTTGGTATTGCAGTTCCGGAGGATTCGGGACCAGCAGTTTCAGCTGTTCGAGGTTGCTTGCAGTACCAGGTTGTTGTCCACTGTGATTTTGATATTGTTTGACGTCGTTTTGTGGAGTGTGTTACCACAGACTGTCAGATTAGCGGAATTAGGTTGATTATTGCTCGAGTTCGATGTTTGAACTATGCTGATATGAGTGTCTGAGTTATGTTGATGTGTGAACTGAGTTGTGATTTGCCTTGATGTTTTGATCCATATGTGGTCATAGGCGAGTTTGTGTATGCCGTATGGTTCGGCATCGCCTATAGTGTTGGCTTTGTGTGTTGTGTTCCGCGTGGCGGAAATATGTTTCAGGTTGTTGCGTGTTGTGTACCCTATCTGTTCCTTATGTAAGAACACTTAGCGATTGTGTGAGCCAGTTCAGATTTGTGATTTGAGGGTACAGGGATTCCGGCACGGAATTATCTCCTATTGTGGAGTTTGTGATTAGAGTTGTTCAGTTGAGATTGCCGTTGGTGAGTTGAGCAGTATGCAGAGGCAGTGCTCCTACCTTATAATCGGCAGATTCGGAAATTTCGAGGTCGAAATTTTTCTAAGGGGGGTGGATTTGTGACGACCCGGACCAGAATCAGAAGTATAATCGGCTTGATTCGTGAGTTACAGCGCAGTCGCGGATTTTCGACAGATATTGGAATCGCCAGAGTTCTTAACGACTAAATTATTGGCCGAGAATTGGAGCTGGGTCTCTTCTCGAGAGTCGTTCTATATGTGATTACGAGTTCGTGGGCGGTTCCGGATCGTTATTTGGACGACCGAGGAATTAGTTATGAATATTTGAAGTCCAGATTTAAATGGTGGGTCACTTATCGACTAAATTACCGGACGAGAATTTGGTTTCGGCTTCTTCACGGAAGTTGTTCAGAATTTAATTTCGAGTTTGTGGGAACTTCCGGAGCATAATTTGGAATTACGAGGAATTAATTGCGAATATTTCTGTTTGTTGGTTATTTAGTCGATTTAATGTGTGTTGCTTTGAAGGGTTGACTTTTTATTCGGTTGGCCGATATGTTTGACTTCGAGTGATTATGGAAGATTATATCGAGTCGAATTTGTGGCCGCGAGAATTATCGGAATCGGAGTTACGACGCGAAAGTTACACGCATTTGAAGTTTGCCGAAAAGTGATTTATGGGGTTTCCATTTTGGGAAACTATAAATAGTGAACTTGCCTAATCAGGAAAGTCAAAGGCTGCATTAATGTGTTGACTGGCGTTGACCAAGTCAACGCGGGGTGGTGGAGGTGTGCGACGGGGGGAGCGACGGCCACGGCGGTGGCTCGCCGTCCGGCCACCCCAAGGTGTGGGGTTGGTCTCTTTCACTTCGCCCCGGCCTCCCCGTTCCGTTTCCAACGTTCCCTCATGGCGTGGCTCGCCGGAGGAGGTGCAATTTTCCGGCCAAAGTTTGAAGAAAAATGGTGAATTCGGGTTGCTCGATTTAGGCCGAATTGAGCTACAATTTGGAGTGGGCTTTGAAGCTCTCATCCCCTTGATGCTCCCCTGTAAGTTTCGTGTTTCAATTCGATGTGTACATGGAGAATTTTGGATTTGAAGATTTGGTACCAATTCGGTTTTGCTTGAAATTGAGCTAGTTAGAGATGAAATTGGCCCTTGTTGTAGTTGACAAAGTTGCTCAGTGCACGATTTTGAGTGGAATTGGTGAAGCTCCGCCGTGAAATTTTCCGGTCAACAGTGGCGCCGCCGTGGGCGGCGGTCAACGGCGGTCAACGATCAACGGGTTGACTTTTTGACTTTCGGCAAGTCGCATGTCATTTGACTCGAAATCGCGCCCCGATCGCAGTGGGGAGGTTCGTTTTTCGAGTTGAGCGTCCGAACGTAAAGCGAGGTATTGAAGTGGTATATACGGATTTTCGACGATTCGTCGACTTTGAATTATCTGTTTCCGAGAACGGTGGTTTCTCGTGGTTTGATTTGTATTGTCGGATTATGATTTTGAATATGGGACATTGTGAATATTCAGGGGTTCGTGATCGTTGTTTTGGCGAGGGACTTTCCGCCGGATCACGGGTTAACGCGATACGCGTTACGCCAGTCTGTGAGTGGACATTTTATTTTCACGGAAACGATTGCGAGTCTTTTATATGATTTTCGAACTTGAGCATGCGTATGAGTTTTCGGATTAAATGAGCATGTGTTTTACGATTATACGATTATACTTATACGATTATACGTATACGAGTATACATACACTTATATGCTGTTTTATGCATTTGCATCGAAATGTTTGTGCTTTAATTTACACAGAGTACAGTCGCTTATATTGTTGTATCGATACACTCGCATCCCGGCTGATCCCCGAGGATGTGTACCGGGGGAGGCTGTGACTCCTGACCCGTGACCTGTACCGGGGGGAGGCAGACCTCTGACCTGAGGCCTTTCTGGCTAGAATCGCGTGGAAGTCTGGGACTCCGTGATTCTGACTGTACTAGCACGGTGTGTGTCCATGAGTGACCCCGTGGGATTTTACTTGCATGCTCAGTACACTGGAGGAGTATGAGTTTTACCTCGTGTACATGTGTTGTTTTATTTATCTGGACTCGCATATGTTTTTATAACATATATATTATCTGGTGAAAGACATTTATTTTCGTCCACTCACTCTAACGTGTTTATTGTCTTTCCCCTGGGCTTTTCGGTTTCCGTGCCCAGTTTGCAGTTCAGGCTCTGGTGTCGCACGTCGTGGTCGGAGGCATAGTGCTCGAGCTACTTTGTTTCATCCAGTAGGTTTATTGTTCTACCTACTGTGGTATGAGTATACGATTATGTATTAGATGTCGCTCTGAGCTTCCTATTGAATATGTTATACGATTTTACACTGGATTTCAGTAAAGTGTATATATATTTACTACTTTACGTTATTGTTGATATATTGAGAAATCCGGATGGGGTTGGTGCCCACGGTTTGCTTTTTGTGGCATAGGATGGAGTGTATTTTACGCGTGCAGGTAATAGTAATTCCACGCTAGTAACGAAACTCTGCCCAAATTTCGAAAAGTTTTTGTTGGTTTGTGTTTTCGAAGGGGTTCGATTCCGATTTAGGGTGCTAAATCGGGGTTGGGTCCTTTCACATAACCTTTTCCATCATCTGCACAATGCCACTATTGGTTCTACGACATCACGAGGCAAATATGGTCGAATTACCACTGGAATCAGACGTTGCAGCATAACCTGATAGTTATGTGTCTTTAGACTAACAAACGTGTGTTGCACCTCGTCCTCTACTCCAATTATAGTAGCTGCATACGTAGCCGGATAATGAACGCTCTTAAACAAGTGAAATACAGAACGTCTAAGTTTCGGCTTCACTATGTAAGGTGCAGCTGGCATCTTGTTGTATACTCTTCTCCTATCCCTCCTCAACCACAAGGGACGACGTAGATTCATTGATTCCAGATCTTTGCGCGCTTTGGGAGTATCTTTAGTCTTGAACTTTATACCGAGCATTGTTCCCACCACGCTGTCGCACACATTCTTTTCTATGTGCATCGCGTACAAGTTGTTCCTCAGCTTCAACTTCGACCAGTAAGGGAGTTCAAAGAATATACTCTTGTGATGCCAATAGCTGAGATCATGTGGAGGTATTGGATTGCATTTCTTTACATCTACGTCATTGGTCAACACATCAAAGTCGAAATAGCTCAACCTCTCTAAAATCTCTTCGCCCGACCAACTACAGGGTTTAGGATTGTTCTCTACTGTCCCGTCAAAATGAGCTTCATTCTATCGCCACGGGTGGTCGTGAGGAAGCCATTTATGGTGACCCAAGTAACACACATTCCCCTTGTGCCAACTAGAGTTCACGTCGTCCAAACATATAGGACATCCATTATATCATTTCGTCCTACAGGCTGCCAACATCCCATATGCTGGAAAATCGTTGATCGTCCACATTACGGCAGCCCTCATCGTGAATATCGTGTCAGTGAATTTGTCACAAGTTGGGATTCCATTTTGCCACAACAGTTTCAGCTCGTCGATCAAAGGTCTGAGGTAGACATCTAAGCACTTCTCTGGAGATTGAAAACCTGGAATTAGTAGAGTAAGGAAATTAAATTTCATGTTCATGCACATCTACGGAGGCAAGTTGTACGGCATCACAATTACTGGCCAAGTGCTGACGGCGGAGCTATTACTACCCCAAGGATTGAATCCGTCTGTAGATAGTCCGAGTCTAACAATTCTAACCACTGCAACAAAGTCTCCAAATTCTCCATCGAAATGTTTGAAACCTTCCCCATCCGCGGCGTGTCTCAGGACATCGTCTTTTATTCACTTTTTTGCGTACCATCGCATCGCCTCTGCTGTGTATAGAGACATGTACAGGCGCTGTAATCTGGGAATCAAGGAAAAATATCGAAGAACTTTCACAAGAATTCTCTTTTTCGAACTCTTCCTATTCAGCTTATATCTGCACTGGCCACATACAGGACAATAGTCCAAATCTTTATACTCTTTGTAAAACAGCACACAATCATCCGGACATGCGTCAATTATCCTGTACTTTATGCCGAGACTGCTCAAGATATTTCTAACTTTATAATGAGATTTGTGATCATCAGGAAGTAACTTACATATTTACTCCTGAATTTTGTCAAAAGCACTGATTGACATTTTATGCTTCATTTTTATCTTCATTTGCTCCATCACATATTGCAAGACATTCTCTCGACATCCAGGGTACACCGGGGTCTGCGCTTCAAGTAGCATCCTGTTGTACTTATCCATCTCACTAGTGTCAGTGGCCAAGCTAGCAGCGAAAAATGTGTCATCATGGTCATGAATGGTATTGTAACCTCCCTCTTTGTGTTGGTGTCCACCATGACTAAATCCTGGAAACGCATCATGAACAAAATCTGCAGTTGTGTTCCAAGCAGGGGGGCCGGCACCACTGCCGCTGGATGAGGCACCATGGTAACTGTACCCTGAGCTGAAGTCTGCTAAGCTGAAGTGTACTGCTTCACCATACTCGCTCCATGTAGTATAACTCCACATCATACCATTTTCATATAGATGGTGCACCATAACATTAACCTCTACATACTGACAATTAAGACATTTTGGCACGAACACCTGAAATGCTTCTTTCCCTGACCATGTTCTATCGCAAAATTCACAAATTCGCTAATTTCATCCATATACCAGACATCACATCTATTCCGCAACTTCATCCAACTCTTGTCCATACTTCTACGAAATTTTATAATTACTTATCATATTAGTCAATTAACTATTAATTCTATATATATATATACAAATTTTCAAGTAATTATTAAACTATTATATATATACACAAATTTTCAACTACCTTAATTAAATGAAATTATTAATTCATTATCTTCAATAATTACCTTTATTAATTATTGGTGAATATACGTACGTACTCTACATCAATTACTTTAATATGTCAAACATGCTTGTATGTACGTTTTAACTAAATATTAACCAAATTTTTAAACATCCATACATATTTACATACTACTGGTCTATATTAAACATCCACCACTTGGACAACGGAGAAATTATCCGCGGTCCAAGTAACACTTGGACGACGGAGACACTCTTTCCGTCGTCTAAGTGTTACTTGGACCGCGGAGAATTTCTCCGTCGTCCAAGTTCCACTTAGACCACGGAACCTTTAAGGTTCCGTGGTCTAAGTGAAGTTTTCTTGTAGTGACATGATTTCGAGCTCATGGGAGTTTCCGGAGGATTATTTCGAGTTACGTGGAATAAGTTATGAATATTTCCGGCCGTTGGATTTAGTCGTGTTTATCCATTTTGGTTTCGATTCGTTTTGGACCGTTGATCATCTTGGGTTGCGCATATAAATATCAGAATAGTCGTAAAATTATCGAAAAGTCGCATTTAGGCAGTTTGACCGGCGTTGACCAGGTTTGACCGCATTGACCAGAGCTCCATCGCGAACCGCGAGCTGTCGCCGTCCGACCCGAAAATTCCGGCCATCTCCACCCACGATTTGGGTATGGTTAGAATCCTCTCGTGATTTCCTATTGGTCTGGACTTGATTTTGTGTGAATAGATTGAGTTTTGAGGGAGAACGAGCTCGGCAAAATCTTGGGATTTCGTCGCCGTCGGGGGCGGTGCTCCGGCGAGATTTGGTGTCAGGTTTGTGGGGGTTTTTTCTTCCCCTCAACCCATAGATCAGTTCTGGGTATTTAATTTTGGTTAAGGTTAAGGTTTGGTGGTCGCTGTGGTGGTGACCATAGAAGAGAATTCCGGCGAGGTTTCGGGTCCAATTCCGGCCGGTGTGGTTGGAATTGGCCTTGATGGTAGAAGGAAATGATGTTGGGCTTGAGGAGAGGAAGATTTTGATGTAAGGGTCTCCGGAGAATGTCATCGTTGACGCCGCGCCGCCGCCGCCGGTGGCGTTCAACGATGGAGCTCCGGCGAGGATTGACTTTTTGGATTTTGGAAATTTTTATACCGTTTTGCTCATAATCGCGTCTCGGTTGTCGCCATGAGGTTTTTGAATTGAATTGAGTAGTCTATTTTGGGACGAGGGTTAATGGGGTATATTTTGAGAATTTTGTAATCCTCGTCGATATTTTGAGCGATACGTCTTTCGAGAACGCGGGGTTCTCGACGTATTAGCTCTGTATGTTGTGTTTCAATATGTATTGATTGTATCCCTGTTATTCAGGTAATCGTGATCGAGCCTTTGATGAGGGATCTTCCGCCGGACCTCAGAGCTAGCTTCGCTCTGTGAGTGAACCTTTATTTACACTGTCGTTGCGAGTTCTTGGTTTCAGTATTTGTTTCCAGTATAATATTCATATTATTTATCGTTTTGAAAATATTATATATTTTATTGGTGATGGCATGTATTTCTTTAGCATCGATGCATTGGCTACGCGGCTGATCACCGGTAGTCCATCTATCAGGCTTGAGAGATTCACTTGATATGTCGACTAGGCTTGAGAGATTCACCTAGTTTATCACCGTTGAGTTTGAGAGATTCGCCAGACATGCTACTCTGGCGAGGAAATCCGCCGGAGTGGCGACTTTTATGCATTTACGAACTCGCATTATTTTATGGATATAATTGGTGAAAGGCATATGATTATTTTCGTCCACTCACTCTAACGATTTTATTTTCCTTTCCACTGGGCTTTTCGGTTTCCTTTGCCCAGTTTGCAGTTTGGGATCCAGTGTTGCGTGTCGACTGTGGGAGCATATAGTTCGGATCACACTTCAGTCTCTGTAGGTTTCTTGTTCGACCTACTTGATGTAAATGATGTATTTAGGCGTCGATCTGATTACTTATGTTGTTTTCAGTTGAGTTTACTCCTGAATGTTTTTGGATTTCTTGTAAACCTTCAGGTTTATATTATATATGATGTTGAGAAATCTGGATGGGGAACGAGGTCCCATGGTTTGGCTTTTGTGGAATGTTCGAAGTGTGTTTCTTTGCAGGTTCTAATAATGGTTCACGTAATTCTAAGCAAACTCTGGCAAAAAAAATTTAAGGTCATGTTTTCGAAGGGGTTTGATTTCGGATTAGGCAACTAAATTGGAGTCGGGTCCTTTCAGCTAGACTTAGACCTCAGAGATTTTGTCCGTCATCTAAGTGACACTTAGGCCGCGGAACCGTAAAAGTTCCGTAGTCTAAGTGTGTTTTTCTTGTAATGCTAGCACATGCATTTTTTAATTTAATTAATCAAATTAAAACATATATACCAATTAATTAAATAATTAATTAACAAATTAGGATATAGCTTACAATTAGCTCAACAATGCAATACAACAATGGAAGTAATGCTAAGGTCGTCGGAAAGTATTTTATATTTGCCGAAAAAATTAATCGTCGTACGTAATTACGTACGATATTAAATTAAAAAAATTAATCGAGAGAAACGAGTTAATACCTTCACCTATAAGGAGATAAGTGGGTAAAACTAGAACTCTGGGAGTTGAAAATTCGAGTTTTGATGAATTTTTGCCAGATATTATTTGGAGCCGCTGGCGGTGGATTTTTTTGAGTGAGGAGAGAGACCAAACTGAGAGGGAGAGAGATAGGGAACCTAAGTGTTGAGGACATAAGGAAATCTGATCGAGAGATCTAATAATTGACTTTTCTTAGACGACGAAATATTTCGTCGCCTAAGTTTCATGTTTCTGCCTAGGTTATCACTTAGGCGAAGAAATAGTTTTGTTGCCTAGGTGTTCAGTTAGGCTACAAATGGTCCAAATCGTCGTCTAAGAGTCCACGTAGGCGACAAAATATGTATCGTCGTCTAAGTGTATAATACTTAGACGATGACAACAAATGACCGACGTCTGAGTGTGCATCGTAGGCGACCAAACGTCACGTTTTGTCGCCTAAATGCATACTTAGGCGATGACTTGTGTTTCGTTGGCTAAGTCGCACTTAGGCGACGAACCTACTAAGATTTCGTCACCGAAGTACAGTTTTCTGGTAGTGTCGTATGTAATAATGATTCCTATTACTTGATGATCAAGTAGTAGATTTCCATATCATATAGAGACTTAACTTGAGTCACTTTATATAGACCATATATTCTACACATCAATGATATAATAACAGAAGAGTTCTCACTCTCAAATGCTGTTTTATCCCAACAATATTCAAATACTAATCCTATTCATAACCTAAATAAAGGTGATACCTTTAAAAAAAATGTCACACAACAAACTCTGTCACTACCTAGATCGCATATCTTTCGATTCTAGAATGGTTTTGATGATTTGATCCCGTATCATATATGCCCCAAGTCCCCAACAGTATCAAATTCAAAACTTGAATTAGGTTGATTTGAAATTTTTATGCACGCAGATCGTGATGCAACCGATAAATATCTCCATAAGAGATCGATGAGTCATATTCATGCATACAATCACTTGAGATAGGATAAATAACATACTTATTGGATCCTATATATTTGATCGAGATTCTTTGCGAGCTAGCTAGCTAGCAATGTCGCTGGACCTGGACCCCAAGTAGTGGATGAGAAAAATCACAGGCACCACAAAAGCAAATCACAGGCACCACCTGGAGATCCGAGTGGATTAGACACCGACACGAGGACACGTGCCCACGTGATTGATGAGCGTTCATGAGGCTGCTAGTGCTGCCGCGTGTTCGTCAATACCGTAATATGACATGGGTCTTTTTCGTTCACGTTTTAATTCAAAGCTTATAGTACGTTTGGCCAACATGTTCGAGAAAATATAACTAGAATGATGGACCGGATTTTGTCACAAATTTACGATTAAGTATTTATTTATTGAATTTTTAAAATATAACGTCATTTTTTCTTCTCTTTAACTGGTATTCACACTTCCCTCACTTATAATACATTTTTTTCTCAAAAACTTTTCCTATAATGACAATTTTTAATTTTCAAAACAGACAGACATAGTTAAACTTCAGTGACTTTTGATATTTTTAAAAGTTCGATCAGTGACTAAACTGTCGATTGTGACAAACTTTAATGATCATTCTAATTATTTTTCTAATATATATATATATATATATGCATGGCTCACTGCTTCAAGAAGCATACATATTTCAACCTACAAGAAATACAATTCAAGAAGGATCAGATGATAAGATTCATTAAAAGATGCAAATTTTGATTGAAGCTACTCAAGCTTTGATAAAACTAGATTTCATAATTTTGGACAAATGCCAAATAAATTAGAAAATTTTGTTAGAGCATCTATACGGAGGCCGAAATCGCTTGAGCAGTAGCAGACCCTGTAGAGTAATCGCTCGAACATGCCAAAAATTGGATGTAACTATGGTTTGGGGTGTGCGCAACCGAACATTGACGGAGAGAAAGAGCAACATGTGTTTTTATTTTTATTTTTATTTTTTAATTGCACACGCCAATTATAAAAAAGAGAAAATGCATGCATTGTGCCACGTGGCTTGCACATGCTTGATCTCATTTACTGGGTCGTTTGATTCGATTTAAAATTCGATCAAACGGTCCATATTTAATTAAAACGTTTAATTTAAAAAAAAAACTAAAATTGACATTAAAACATCTAAAATTCATAATAAATAGTTAGAGTATCCGAAAAATTATACGAAAATTCTTACAAACTTGCAATAAAATAGGCTACAACTCTGACGAAGGAAGTATAGCCAAATTCATGTATTGAAAATAGTCGATTTTAAAACTTTGTATTTACGACAAAGTCGTCATCATCGCTAATTGCGTAACGACGAAACTAACACACACGTGTCGTCTAGTTATTGGTTGAAAATCTTACGAAGAGTTAAAAAATAAAAATATTTAAAATTGATGAATATTAATAGGAGGTGCGGCTATTTTTCTGCCGCCGCAGGAAAAACAGGTATTGATCCTCCTATTCGATGAATAGTGTCAGCTCCTCTTTAAAATATGAGGTGCAAGACAAATAGAAGGTACAAATGGGTGTAGATGCTCTTGATCTCTTCACGATGACAATTACAAGGAACAGAGCTTATGAAGTGAAAATTTGCATTTCTTACATGACAAGTAACCATTTACAGAGTAAGCAAACATTCAATGCCATATCCACACTTCCCATCCCCTAGGCAAGCTTTTAGATCAATATACTCTGTATCCACACGGACAACTCTAGACATTGTGGCCAATCTGGCCATGCCTACATTTATAAGTTTATGTATTGATTGGATCATCAAACCACTCCAACCCATTTCAATGATGATCTAACATTTTCACCAATACGTCTTTTCACAATAACTGATTACGTGATCATCCAGTATATACCTAATGGAGCGAGTTGTATGTGTTAAATAGACTGGTCCGATCTTATGCAAACATTTTCTGATGCAAGTTAAGGTTCTGTTTAATCGAACTAGCTAAACTGATATATACGTACTGGATCAGTTATGTATGCCAAAATGTCTCATCGTGTATGTGGATTCTGTGTATCCAATTACTTTGCCTGTGTGATAGCTAGCGTGGAAGCTTACAAGCCCGTACTATCTTGTGGTCCCCAAGAATGTATAGACACCATGCTCGGTGTTTTGGGAATTAAATTTTAGGTGTGAAAAAAAATTTGTTAAAAAAAATAATTTCTTTAAAAAATTGATAAAGTTTATTTTATTTTGATGAAGCATCTAACTTAAAGAGTTGGAGACATGGAGAAAAAAGGTGGAGATTGAAGAGCGAGCTTCGAGCGGAGATGCATGAGAAGAACTACGAAGGGCGGGAAGGGAGAGACTGCTGAATGGAGATAAAAACGAACAAGAAAGACTGAGATCGTCATTTTGGATTTATATATATATTTTTTGGTATATATATATTAACTTTCTTTTGGTTAAAAAACTTGGAGTGCTGCCGCACACCTTAGCCCCTTAGCTCCGTGCCTGAGCATATACATATGTATAGCATGTAAACAACAAGTTTTCCAGAAATGATGGTGAAATTTGTCTTCACAAGTCGCAACTTTGAAGGAATGCCTCAAAGTCCTGGTGGTGCTTTGTTTCTGTGGCCCTATACCTATTTCAGCCTGTTCCCATCTGCATTTATTTTTGGTAAAACTAATTAACTTGGATCAATCAGCGGTTCCTGGTTCAGCCTGTTCCTATCTTTACAACCTGACAAACACAGATAGATAGACTAAATACTCTGAGATAAAGCTTCACATTTCTGGTAAAGGGTACAGTGGAGACACAGAGGACAGTATGACGAGATGAATGGCACACGTTGAAGATTAATCCTTATTAAATTTTCCATATTTGTCTAGTTTTCAGGTGAAGCGCGCAGTAGTATTGGCTTCATTACTCAAACTGCAGAACAGAACAGAACAGTTGGCTACTCTTTCTGATGAGACATCAGGAACTTTCCCCTTTCCCATAATTCTTCCAAGCAGGTTTTCTTTTTTTTCATTGAACTTTCCTTTCATGTCTGTTCATTTAGCACATTGATCATGTTACTCTAGTTATGTTCACTAGAGTCTTCACCATTTACTATTACATGTATTATTTAGCTATTCTTTGTTCACATTTTAGCTGGATGGAAACAAGTCTAAAATTTTCTCTTGGGAGTTTTGAGTGTCATGGATTTGGAAACTTAATTTGGAGTAGTTGATGAACTGTTGTACGAAAAGTTTCCATTTGTAGGAACTTTTCGACAATTTCTGCTGCTACAGCTTTCCCATGGTAATTGTGTTGTCTAATCATGGCAGGTGGTTGGAATTGGTACTCAACGAAGATAGAATCTTAAAAAAAAATATGGATAAACCAAGAGTACCTGGTGTAGATAAGCAGAAATCAAAGGATGCTGGAGTACATCCTAGTAGTAATAAGCTGGAAAGTGGATCATCAAGCACTTCATCCAAGTGGATGGCATTCGATACACAAGCACTAGAAGAGTCTTCGAACATCAAAGCTGCTGCTTCTGCTGACAATGATGCTATTTCGGACTCAAAAATCATAACCGGAAAGGCAAGTATAGTGTCAAGAACAGCAGAATGGGGAGTTGTGGTGAAGCCAGATGATGTTGGAGAAGGGAGTTTTAAGGTCATGGGAAGGTCCTCAGATGATGGTACTAGGAGCAAAAACACATCAGGGAAATTTGATACAACAAGGACATCATCAGAGTCAAGTCATAGCTTTGATCAAGTGGCCTATCCAAGGGTTTCAAATGATCTCAAGAATGCTTTAGCTTCATTGCAGCAGACCTTTGTGGTGTCTGATGCCACAAAAACTGATTGCCCTATCATGTATACCAGCAGTGGCTTTTTTACCATGACCGGTTACTCTTCAAAGGAAGTCATTGGAAGAAACTGGTAAGTTACTACTGGTCAGTTAAAAAACCAAAATACATGGCGTTTTGGATTTATTGAAAGGGGGGATGATAAGAGGCCCAAATGAGCATTGATATGTGGAGGCTCCAATCTTATCAGACGTCATTGTTATATCATCAGTTAAATTATGAATTTATATAACTAATCATTAATGGTATTATTTCTTTAATTAGTAATCATAAATATATTTCCATTTCTAAAACTTTTGCAATTAATATAGTTCCAATCAATCTCATTACTTTTAATAGCTCTAACGTATATGTCTGCATATTTCTCTTGATATAATCATATTTTTTATTCATATTTTGAAAAAAAAATTATATTGTTTATTCATTAATATGAAAGATTAAAATTAAATTTACTGATATTTAAAATGAAAAATATTAACTTCATCGCTATGAAAGCAATACTACCGGAAGATATATATATATATACACACACACATATTTTAAACAATATGTATTCCACATACAATTTAAAATTTTGTTTAGGATGATGCTAGCTAAGTCCTAGTTAGTTAATTCGCGAATCGCCGAATTTTTGAAAAAAATGTCCGTTTGCTGAATTTTTTGAAAGATTCGGGAAAAAATGTGTTTTTTACTCAGCCAAATTATTCGCGAATTTTACGTTTTTTTTTCAATAAAAAATTAATTTTTTATTTTATTTTTATTGGATTTCCCTTGTTTTTTTTTCTCTAAAGAAATTTTAAAAATATTTAAAAAAAAGTTTGGTGGAATTTTTACGAATTTTATTCATATATAACTACCGAATTATACACGTACGTATTTTTTATGTTTAATTCGCGTACTATTTTTTATTAACAGAGAGCTAGCTTCGAGAACTAAATTAAAATAATCAAATAACAATGATCAATAATGTTTAATTCATCACACAAATTTATATTGAAAACTTTAAAATATATTACTTGATGGGTAGTTTACTCTCATACTATGATTTTAAAGAGTAAAGTTGATCAAAGTTAAAAAGAAAAACATAATAGCAATAAGATGTATGATGACTAGGATTTTTATTTTTATTTTTAATAAGAAGTAAGATTATTTTTATATATAATTAATATAATTTAGATATAAAATTTTAATAATGACATGAATATAAATATTATGTCATGTAAATTTGAGACATACACATCATTCATCCCAATGAAGCATACATATTTTTATTGAAACTCCAAGGAGTCCAAACATTTTTATATGAATGTTTACAAGTTGACAGTGAACCAAGTTTAATATCATTGTTCAGATTACATCATTAAAATTTTATCTTGATTTACGGTTAACTTGATTTATTTTGAGAACTTCTCATAAAAAAAGTGATAAAAAGGTTTTAACTTTAAGAAATGACTTCTCAATGAGATCAATAAAAAAATGCTTTAATAGATACGACACCGTTTCCCGCGTCGAGCTAACCAAGACCCTCCACTCCACTTCCTTACCTCACTAGTTTTGCAATTGATTTTACAAATTTCATTTTGGGTCTTGGTTTGGATTGTTCAAGATGTCTGGCTCAATGAAGAAAAAGAGAAAGAGAAAGAGAGGAATTGTTGGGTGCTCTAAAGTTGTGATCTTTTTGTTGTAGCCGGTTTCTCCAGGGACCAGGAACGGACCAGAATGAAGTGTCGAAAATCAGAGACGCTGTCAAAAACGGAAAAAGCTACTGCGGTAGGCTCTATAACTACAAGAAGGATGGCACTCCGTTTTGGAATCTTCTCACCATCACTCCAATCAAAGATGACACTGGAAAAACCATCAAGTTTATTGGGTCAGTCCTTAAATACTTGAATTCTATAGCTATGTTTTTTTTCTTTCTAGTTTGAATACTTGTACTTAATAGGGGGTATCTTTGTGAGTAATGCATATAATGCAAAAGTTATCAGTTTTGTGTTTGTTGATACTAGTCAAATGATAGCAACATATTAATAGGTGCGTAAAGATTGTATATTTTTGTGTGTAGTGCAAGAAATGAACTTTATACATGCAGAATGTTAGATTCGTGTTCTTTGGTTTGACTTAAATGATGACTGCAACCTTAATTTTATGAACCTGTTTTGTAGCAAAAGCGGCTTACATGTTGGTTTGTGCAGAATGCAGGTTGAGGTCAGCAAGTACACAGAAGGGGTGAATGAGAAAGAATTAAGGCCAAATGGGTTGCCCAAGTCGCTTATCCGCTATGACTGTAAGCACCAGTTCTCTTTGTTGAGTTATTAGTATGAGTGTTTCTTGAAAACTTATTGTCGTGTTTCATGCTCAGCTCGGCAGAAGGAGAAGGCATTGGGCTCGATTATGGAAGTTGTACAAACTGTGAAACATCGACGTACTCACATCCAGGATGCCAGTAAATCTACCAACAATAATCAAGAGACAGATAACATGAACCTTGAATATGTCCTACCTAAATCTGCAGCAATTGCAAGTATGAGTACACCTGGTAGACAAACTCCTCAAGCAGATGTTAAAGGTGGGAGATTTTCCCAGGATGCAGGCAAACTATCGAGAAAACAAGGAAACAGTCCCTCAATGGGGTCAGTACTTTTCATTTGAGATTCTGAATTTCAGTTGTGTCACATTTGTTGAGTGCAGGAGTCGAACTATCAATTTCTAGATCCTGTGATTTAGATGTGCCCTTATGTTTCAGTAGTAAGTAGTGATGTCACCTTTTTTGTTAACTAAATAAACATGTTTATTAATTAGGTGTTCTAATTCCTGCAGACTTAAGTCTAGGTCTCTAAGCTTTGGAGGCAGGCTTGAAAAGGAACCAATTGTTGAGCCAGAGGTTTTGGTGACCACAGATGCAGAACCCTTTGATAGTTGGGACCGGCCAGAAAGAGACAGGGATATACGCCAAGGAATTGACCTGGCAACCACATTGGAACGCATCGAGAAAAACTTTGTGATTTCTGATCCTAGAATACCTGATAACCCAATTGTAAGATTTTTGTTTTTGTTTTAATTGTTAATTTTTTTTATTCCTTTACTTTATAGCTCAATTTGAAAACTCTCCCAGTTGTACTTTCATCTGTACCTGTTTTTTGATCGACCTGGATGAAATACTCTTAAGTAATTGACATTACCCAACCTCATTTTCAATTGTTCTTTAATCCTTTCTGTTTCCAAATTTCCAGTAATTTCACTTGTTTGCTTTATGCTATCAGAAACTTACGTGGCAGAACAAAACTACTAGTGTTAAGCCATATTTGTATTAGCATTACATTTTCTGATTTGTGATGATATAATTCTTATTATAAGTGCTGCCATATCTTTTCCCAATTCCATTTATATACTGTAAAAGATAGATGATTTTGATAGCCTTTAACTCTTTCCCGTGCAGATATTTGCGTCTGATAGTTTTTTAGAGCTGACTGAGTATACGCGAGAGGAAATTTTGGGTCGGAATTGTCGGTATAAAAATTAATTTTATTTATGCTTTTATCTTTCAAGGTTCATTTGAATGATTTGATTAAGTTCACCTTTATAATTTAGTAAAACGTTAGTCAACATTTTTCTTTTTAACAATTGTGCAATAATTGATCTTCACCATATGAAACTAAAATGAATCTTTTCTATCAGCACTGTTAATAGGATTTAAATTCTTATTGTCTACTTTGTAGGTTCCTTCAAGGTCCTGAAACTGATCTAGGAACAGTCTCAAAAATAAGAGATGCTATTAGAGAACAAAGAGAGATTACTGTACAGTTAATCAACTATACTAAGAGTGGTAAGAACAATCATCAGTGTTGTGATTTTGCATTTATGATGTAAAACAGTCAAAACCACAGTCAATTCATTTTTCCAATCCAGCATTACACTCAAATCAGTTTCACTGCTCATACTTCTTGCAAGACAATAAATACATTTTCAGCTTGTCTCGTACATCTTTGCAATTTCATGTTATCTAGTTTTGCATTCCTGATTGTTTACTTGACTTGCAGGAAAAAAGTTTTGGAATTTGTTCCACTTGCAACCCATGCGTGACCATAAGGTAACATCATGATTCTTATTCTAGGTGGAATATAAATCTTGATAGGCTGCATGTATACATATGTATAAATTTATAGTTACATATGTATATATTTATAGTTACATATGTATATATGGAACATATATGTATACATATGTATATATTATAGTTATACACATATATTGATCTTTTCTTTTGAGTGTTGTAATTTGTGTAGGGCGAACTTCAGTATTTCATTGGTGTTCAACTGGATGGTAGTGATCATGTAGAACCTCTGAGAAATCGCCTATCAGAGAGTACAGAGCTAGAAAGTGCTAAAGTGGTAATTGTCTTTCTATTATTTTCTTACTGTATGTATTCTGATGTTAATCAAATATGTGTATCATGTACTTTGAGTGTTCGTGACTTCAATAATCAAAATTCCAAGGCCTGGTAGCCTGCTCCTTAATGTGCCATTTCCAGATTGTTGCAAGAATATTTTGCAGAGAACATTAACTATTTGAAAAGATGATATGGAATTACAGAATTATTTTTTCCAGCACTGAATTTTACAGAATATTTGATTAATTAAAGAAAATATGTATATCTAGAAAAGCTAGCTAGACTTATTTGCATTCACTAATTGCTACAGCTTAGAAAGATCGTCAGCTTATTGTTTTGGACATGTAATCATCTACACTACATTTAATATGTGTAGTTTGATAAATGTTAGAGCTTCGGTTGCCCTATATTTTCCAAGGTTCATGTTCAGTTTCATACTCAACCCATGCCTTCTTTACTTGATGTTTCGATACTTTAGTTTTCTCTTGTGTACACCTGGTCTACTTCTATGTACAACTGTTGCTTTTTTCTATATGAAGCATTTTATTTCTCAACAGGTGAAAGCTACTGCAGAAAATGTTAATGAGGCTGTCCGAGAACTTCCTGATGCCAACTTGGTAAGGTACTTCTTTTGCTCTGAATTATACTGGTAAAGAGATTCTTTTGGTCCAGAATTTCTGTGACATGTACCAAGTAAAATGTGGACTGACATCCAAAAAATAAAACATTGTAAACTTTGATACTGTTAATCTATTGCTAAAGGTTAATGACTATAGCTGATGCAAATCTTGTAATTTCATTGTTTAGAGACCAGAAGATTTGTGGGCAATTCATTCTCAGCCTGTCTTTCCAAAACCTCACAAACGGGACAGTGCTAGTTGGTTAGCAATACAAGAAGTACCAATCTGTAACTTTTAATTTCATGTTGTTTATGTAGTCCCTAGAATTACAAAAATACAGTTGCTTCCTGATTGTTTCCATAATCAATATGTTTGCATGCATGAGGTGTTTCCATGACTTATCTCTAGTGCCATTTTCTTCATTTCTCTTTAAAATTACCTGCAGATCACTGCCCGCGGTGAAACAGTTGGTCTAAATCATTTTAAGCCCATAAAACCATTGGGTTGTGGCGATACTGGCAGGTACTGTAAATTGCTCAGTTATGTTGATATGCAATGGAACCTTCACAACTATATCATAGGATGACCATATACTACAGCTGAATTGCATGCTTTCATCTGAACTATTGGCTAATGCCAATTGCCAAGGAACCTGACAATTTTATATATAGTCTGTCATTAGTGGCACAAATTTCTCAACTTGTAGTGTTTCGTTAATTATTTCTGTTGGATCTCTATATTTACATACTTAGATTACCATGTATTATCCACAGTGTTCATTTGGTGGAACTACAAGGTACTGGTATACTGTATGCTATGAAGGCAATGGAGAAGTCAATAATGTTGAATCGTAACAAGGTATGTACATCAGTACATGTAAGAGGTTACATGTTCAACAATGCGGAAGAATGAACTCCAGTAGTGTCCTGGAAAAGAGTTTCACAATATTGTGAATGAATCTGTGCCTGAAATCTAGATACATACCCTCTAGCTCGCATTGGCATTTTCAAATGTATAGACATGCACTTGTATGATGTTTTGCTCACGTATTACTGTAATTGTCTCAGGTCCATCGTGCATGCACTGAACGGGAAATAATTTCACAACTGGATCATCCTTTTCTTCCTACGCTATACACTTCATTTGAGGTCTGTCCTTGCTGCAGTACCACTTCTATAAAGAATTTCATATATGAAGACTTCGTTTTCAACAATAAAACTAACTAGATATGGCCAACTATACTGATGGGTTTTGTATGATCTTCTCAGACTTCTACACACGTTTGTTTGATAACAGACTTTTGCTCGGGTGGAGAGTTATTTGCTTTGCTTGATAAGCAGCCTATGAAATTCTTTAAGGAAGAATCTGCTAGGTGCTTTGTTTGTTGGCTCGTAATACCTTTTAGTTCAATTGCCAAACTTGCCTAACTGATGCTTGTAATTTATGAGCCGGATGGTACTCTGATTGGGCCGACTCTTTAGACTTTGCTTGTCCTGTACCTGCTATCATCTGTTCTAGTTTTCATGGATATGGATCATCTTTATTTTTTCGTTTTATTCCCGAGGTGTACATGTCTTCTTTGACCATAAGTCAATACTTGTGAAAGTTGATTGTTTGGTTAGTAAATATGTCATTGGAGGCAAATTGCATTTCATAGTCTCACCTCTATACAGTTGCAGTATGCTCTTATGATTCTGTGTTTTAACTTGCTATTATATCTCAGGTTCTATGCTGCAGAGGTTGTCATTTCCTTGGAATATCTTCACTGTCTAGGTATATCATCACAACTGAACTTATCATGTGCATGCTTTGGTTCCCCCCTACAGTTCACTTTTCTTGTTTCTCTCATATAAATGGGAAGAAAACTTCATAAAGTCATATGTGTTCTTCCCACCGTTTGCATTATCAAATATTGTTTCTGATTTGTCTTGACCTAGACGATTAATTTAAAAGCTATCTCAAACTTTCCAGGAGCTTGAGAACTCCTTATATTAATGTGTACTAATTATTTTATTGGCTTTCTTACAGGAATAATCTATCGCGACCTTAAGCCTGAAAATATTTTACTCCAGAAGGATGGGCATATCGTCTTAACAGACTTTGATTTATCATTTATGGCATCCTGTAAACCACAGGTACACACTATCTTATCCCTCTGAAGATAAGTTATTCTTTCTTTACAGAGGCTACTCTTGTGCTCCCCAATGATAGGTCATTTGTGTTTACAAAAAAGACTTGTATAGGTTATTCATGGATTAAATTATCATCTAAACATTTTCATTAATACAGTGTGTGTCATGTGCCCTGGTAATTTTGAGAGATTAATTTACAAGCAATGTTTTCTGAAATTCCCTTCTATGTATACTTGGTATAGTTGATTAATGTATATATTTATCCAATGCAGATTATAAGGCATCAATTGCCTAAGAACAGGAGGAGATCTAGTCGTCAACCACCTCCAACATTTGTTGCAGAGCCAGTTAACCAATCAAATTCATTTGTTGGAACCGAAGAGTACATTGCTCCTGTATGGTGATTTTTAATTTTGGCTTAGGAACTTTCAAATTTCAAATGTGTATTAGACAGAAAGTTATGCTTTGATTTCATGCAGTTGTATAATGTTGCTAACTTTAAGAAAAGAAATTCATGCATTGCTGCATCAATGAATCGTCTATACTGCAGATTTGATTAATCAAAAGAACACTGAGGGAAAGTATATATGTTCAACATACTGTGCCGATACTAATGAAAAATAGTTTCAAATCCATGTTTTTGCATACTTCTTATTGTTGCTTGTTTTTTTCAGGAAATTGTTACTGGTGCAGGCCACAGCAGTGCTATTGATTGGTGGGCTCTTGGTAAGAACTTTGTCTGTCTTGGGTGTGTATGTGTGTGTACAGACGCACGTGTGAATGCTAACTTTTGTTCTCGCAAGTTTGATAATGCGTTGGTGCTTGTGCTGTAACTTTCTGTAGTATATAAATTGTATAATTTTTCTTTTCATGACTGAAGCAAATCATTGAGCCCATACCGACTGTAAAAATATGTATAGATCATTTGTTCCATCCATGTCATGATGAATGGGACTCCTACTTAAGTTGTTTGCTAGTGCCTGTGATAGGTTTTCTCTTACTAATTCAATTGATCTGTGTTTGCATTCCAGGCATTTTGTTGTATGAGATGTTATATGGCCGCACACCTTTCAGGGGGAAAAACAGACAGAGAACATTTACCAACATTTTGCACAAAGATCTGACATTTCCAAGTAGCATTCCGGTAAAAACTAAAGTCGAGCTACACAAATATACTGCACTTAACTACCTTTTTGATAGTAAATTCCTAATGTCAATATTTGGAACCTAATTAAAACCTGCTTACATTTTGTTTTGTTTTGATATTTCCAGGTAAGCCTTGCAGCTCGGCAGTTGATCAATGCATTGTTGCAAAGAGACCCTGCCATACGTTTAGGGTCCAAAACTGGTGCAAATGAAATCAAAGAACATCCTTTTTTCCGGGGTATTACTTGGCCATTGATCCGTTGCATGGTAGGACTACTTTGTTCAGTCTTTTGGTAGAATTTATTGCTCCATTATAGTCTTGGATCAATGCTAGTTTTGGATATACCACCCCAGATTAAGAGAATACTAGTAAATATCATAAGACAATTAAGTTTTGTTCTGTATACAGAGCTCTCCGCCATTAGAGGCGCCTCTTGAGCCTATTAGCATTGATCTAAAGGCCAAGGAGATCTCGTGGGAAGATGATGGGGTTCTTGTGAATTCAATGGATATGGATATTTTCTAAATGGTGTGTTTCATTACTCTTACACTTAGCATTACATCAAGGTGTATGGTATCTGACATTTCATTATATGCATTATATTCCCCGGTGAATTTGCAGGACCATTCATCTCGTTATCAATGAAATCCTGGACTTATGTTGCATTACTAATCAAGATCGTTGGCCATAGCGTCGTGCATGGGATCACGTTATGGTTAAAACTTTAAAGCCTGATTTCTGAATTGTCAATGCTAAGGGAAGGATCAGCTAAGAGGCTTGATGCACAAGGAGATTATGTTTCAGCTCTGTTCATTCTAAAAAAAAAAAACAGTTGCGAGCAACTATCTTTAACCATGCATGAATAAATATTCGTAATTAGATCAACACTTTCAAGTTATAATGTTAATATCAATGAGTACCCTGTAGCATGTTGAAATATGTACTTTCAAAATCTTTGTGAGTTCAAAAGATGGCAACGATTTGTATACTTGATATTGTACCCTACTCAAAGGAAAACGGCATGTTCAATATCGTTCTGTTAAACTCACAGACGCAAATGATAATAGTAGCAAGTATATTTGGTTCACCACAGTTAAGTTACGTCCGCAGTAAGTATAAGGAATACATGCAAACTAAGATTACAGTACAAATACTCGTTCAACACCAAATTCTCAGAAGGATTACTCCCATTCCAATGAGCAAGATTAAAACTCTCGATCACAAATAACTCACTCTTTTTTCTCTTCCTTTTCAAAGTTTAACAACTACGAAACTATCACCTTATTTTGGCCCTCAAGTTACCAACAGAATATCAGATATCACACAAATAATACATAACACTTTTAAACCTGAAAGCATCGGAAGAGTAAGCAAGTGTACAATCTGTTGAAAAAAATAGTAAATAACCAAATGACTTGTCGGTCTGGAAAGGAAATCAAAAATAATAATAACCATATTAATACAGCACAAATCAATTCAAATTAGTAATACAACAGATGATTATATTTATGTTCATTGTTCTTGACTACTTGGTGGCCTGCGCAATCATATTACTTATAGAACTAGCCTGCTCTTTTGCTGTCTCCACCAAAGAATCCTGCAATGCAGTAACGAAATGCAATTAGCAGGAGAAAAAATATTTGACGAAAAGTGGATGGCACAGATCTAATTATAAATATACCTGTGCTGCTATCAACCGTGCAACTGTTTTCTTGCTCGATTCTTGAAGTTCACCAGCAATCAAAATTTCGTCCAGTATATAGTAAGCCTTCCATGTTTAACAGTCGATAGCAATTAGGTGTAAGCTCAACTTGCTTACATATAAATGTAGAAAATGCATAGGATAAATTCCATTCTAAATCATTGATTTTAACTGAACAGAAACACATGTTTAGATAAGACAAATATCCTGAGACTGAATTTCACGAAACAAAAAGTGTTGAGCATGAATCAACATACCTTGTGGAAGTTAAAGATCAAGTCCAGCTCACATACCTACAAGCATTAACAATCTATTACAACCCTTGCCTTTATCGAAAAAATACTGGAGATCACAATGTCATGTTTCACTCACACTGCCAAAGTATCGGTCCAAAATTTCGACAAAATGATGAATAATTTCAAGGACCTCTAACTCATTATCGTCTTGATCGATACACATGCAGAAATACAAACTAGCGTATCTGCACAACACATCCACAAAAACAAAATTATTAACAAACTCCAAGAAGGCCACTCATCAATAATATTCTCACAAGCAAAAGCTTAGTGTATATCCCTGCACCTCACCTCTTATAAACAACTTTGTATTCCCTCCACTCCACAAAATTGCAGAGCTTGGGACCTCTCGCAAGGATCACTCCACTGAGCTCGCGAAGGACCTTCCCATATCACAAGAGCACATAATCACAAGCAGTTATAAAACGGTATCAACAACAAAAATCATTCTCACACCAAATACTCAAACAATCGACACAGCTCACACATTAAACTGAATCATAAAAGGAATCTAAAGTATATGAGAACTGTAGGGCATGTCGTACCTTAGTTCGTTCCTTTTGGGTATAAGGCGAGTACCATTTAGTCAACCTAACTTTTCCTTGCCTACTTATAAGAAGCACAAACTGAATCTGCAATACGAATAATAAGTTCAACAACCAAACCAAAAATCTTCATAAAACTCAATTAATTAAGCACAGAAATGCTGCCAAATCTCTCACTACTTGTACAAATTTGCAGATATTGGCAGAGATGAATTCAATTATTTTACTTCTACAGCTAAAACTGCTCAGATTTTGTTCATTACAGAACCAATTGATATCAGATTTCGACCTAGTTGCTACTAGATCCAGATCTAAGAGTTTTAGCAGCAGAATTGAAATATGGAGACGATTGAGATGCAATTGAAGAACTAAAACGATATGAGATCGGTGAAATAGAAGATGATGAAGAACAAGAAGAAAAAAGGAACTGCGTATTGCGTTACCATAGTTGACGATCGACGGGTTTACTCTTCAGAGCTCGAAGCTTTCACCGAAACCAGACTGGGAGCTCTTGATCCTGGTTTTGAGTCCCCTAAAATTTGAGAATTGAGACTCAAGAAATAGTTGTTTTCGGCTTTTCATGGGCCAATAAAAGTGAAAATGGAAATCAAAACTATGGGCCGCGCCGAAATGTCCCTACGCTTTTCAAGGCCCGTATTTACGCGAGTTGGGTAGTTTGCAATAAAAGTGAATGCAGCCCAATGTATTGGCTTAGGGTACCCATTGGATTATAGGTTATGAACTAGTCTTGAGTTTTCCATTTTTTTCTTTTTCAAGAGGATTAAAGAATTTCGCTCGTACTCTTTTTGGTTATCAACAAATTGAAATAAACTCGGCCACATAACTTATAGATGTATTTTACCGAGCTGGAATGTGTTTGGCTAGAATTTTGTGTCTTGTTGGTGTTTATGATGTTCTCTTCGATCTGTTTTTGAACGGTCTTATTGTTGTATAATTCCACTTAAATTGATTTGGCAACTAACGATTCCAGACACCATTTCAAAGTAATAATTGTATGTGAAAGTCAACATGTTGATTAGTCTTTGCATCCGCTTTGAAATAAAAATGTTCTTCAACATGTTGATTGATCGATCACGAACTCAACCATGGCAACATGTTATACCAATCCCTCCCTATTACATTGTTTGTTTACACGGATGAACAAGCTCGTGTGGTCGTGTATCTTCCAACAATTTAAAGTCTAGTATTTAAATTTTCAATTGAATGACTTGCAATGCAAAATAATTCTGAGATTGCATATTAAACGTAACTAAGAGTGCTTCGTCACCTCCTTGACCTAGCACTACCGATCATCAATAAACATATATGAGATCCAAATACGAATCATTTGTCACATATACAGTCTCAAACTGATTAAACTATTATCTCTGTTGCATCATGTTAAAGAGTAATGGAATGAAGGCCTCTGATCTTCTCAATTCTCTGATCGAGTTCTGTCAACCCTAGCTAGTCGATTACTTTCCTAGCTAGCTAGCTTTAATTTCCATACTGCAAAGTGCATGCTATGGAGGAAGCATTCCTACCTGAAGAGATAATAGTGTTAATCCTTACTTTGCTCCCCGTGAAATCATTGATCCGATTCACATGCGTCTCCAAACGCTTCCATTTCATAATTTTGTCAGACCCCAAGTTCGCCAAGTCCCAACTCAAAGCTGCTCATGAGCACAAAACCCTAAATCACAACCTCCTCTTATGCACAAAACCTCCAGATAAACTGTGTAAACTATCGACCTTTAGAGACGACCCTTATCCCTCAGTTAGAAAGCTAACATTTCCTTTCGAGCCACCAATTGTAGAAACGTCGGCGTATTATGCCGTCTCCCTGCTCGGTTCCTCCAATGGTATTGTATTTCTAGCTTTCAACCGCAGTATATTCTATATCTGGAACCCATCAACCAGATTCTTCAGGAAATTACCTGACTTGGGCTTCCTCTTAAACAAAAATAAACATGCACATGAGCTAGTCCGTTATGGAGTTGGCTATTTTCCGAATTCCGACGACTACAAACTTTTCGTATACTCCAAAGACTATGTTGGAGGTACCGGAGAGGCTGCTGTGTTGTCCTTGAAATCTAAAGCTTGGAAAAGGCTTCAAGTCTCCACAGACGCTAGTATCAGTGGGGTGGGGACTTATCTGAATCAAGCACTTCATTGGTTGAACAGAGATGGAGTTATCATGGTTTTTGATTTGGCAGATGAAGAACAGGAGGAGGAGAAGTTCAGGGAAATGTTCCCGCCTAATTTGAAAGATGACGTTGGTGTTGATACACATTTTACTTATCTTGGGGTTTCTGCTGGAGGACTCCTATCTATATCTCGTGTTTCGAAAACTGCCCCAGATTGTATCCTTGTGTGGATCATGAACGTGTATGGCGTTAGAGGCTCGTGGACTAAGCTCCTTAACGTGAAGGTTTCGGTTCCCCCTGGGTTTAGTTACTTGAGGTATGATGACTACTACTGCGTCTGGATTAGGGAAGATAGTACGGTGGCCATTATATCTAATGGAATCTATGAAGAGTTGATAAGAATTGATCACAAAGAAGAAGAGAAGCAGGACAGATATACGATCGACTTCTTTTGGCTCATGATCCAATATCAAGAGACTCTAATCCGGATGGATGATTAGTCTTTTTTTGCTCTTTGCTTGCATAGCAGCTTTGGAAATCGATTTCTCGGATGTAGGACTGCAAGTGCAAGCTTTATGGGAGGGCTCCTGTTTCATATTCAGTGTTCGCTTTTGTTATTTTTGTTCTTGATGATGATAAGATTTGACAATGAAAGCTTTCTGTAATTTGGCATGAAACGTGTAAACTCTTGAAACTGCAGTTATATATACTGTATCCAAGTGAATTAGACACGACAAACTCTTGAAACATCGAAAATAAAATTACTTGCCCAATCCCTCTTGTCATCTAATTCTGCCGGTTGTGTTAGCTAATGTGATTGCTTATGCGTTAGCTAGTTAATAAGTTGTGACCTAGGTTCTCAAACCTCATCTCTAATTTCATATGAGATTTCGCAACCTGGGTCGCCGGCCGTGGACGGTGGACATGATGCTTTGGAGGATGTGATGGAGGAGATGCTCATCAAGTCATGTGCAAGCCATGCAGAGTAAAAAAGTTTTACGAGGGAAACCCCACTAATAGTGGCGGAGCAGGATTATTGATTTTTAATAATAAAATATTAAATTTTATACTAAAAATACTATTTATTACAAAGGTAATTGTGTTCGGCGAGATTTCATATTCTAAAAATGTTTCATAATAACTTCATCATTGATAGTAATGAAAATGTCTTTTTCAATGTATGATATCAAACAATCATTCATCAACTCGTCACTCAATCGGTTGCGCAAACGACTTTTCACGATATTCATTACAGAAAATACTATTTCTACACTTGTTATTGCAACCGGTAAAATCAATGCTAATGTCAAAAGAAAATAAACTAGAGGATATGCCTTATCTTTCTTTCGATGAACCATTTTTTCTACAACCTCAGTGATCCCTTTAAAATAAGCAAAATCAATGTGAGAGCACATGCACTACCAGAAAGATCACTATAGCCAATAGCGAAAAGTCGCCGGCCTGTTAACAAAAGTCATCGCCTATAGCTATAGCCGATGACAATGTAGGGTAGTCGTCGGCTATAGGTCAAACTATAGCCGACGACGCACATGTCATTGGGAATAGTTTAGACTATTCCCGATGATGAAGTCGCCAGTGAAACCCACCCCCGAGGTCAAAATGTTGACCGATCCAGACTAGTCGATGACGTGTTTGATGAATGTCGTCGGCTATGGTGGAAGAAGATCGTCAGTTATAGTTTGAATATCGGCGGCTATAGTCTTCTGAAATGTCAGTTTCTGTTAAACTATAACAAACGACATAGGTTCATGTCGTAGGCTATATTTGGTGATTTTTTTTTAAAAAAAACTGCAGATTCTGGATTTCGTACCCAGAACCCCCAATTGGAAAATACAACACATATTGTCCAACAACGTACACATCCATACAAACAAAAACACACCTACACTAACAGTATTCAAAATCTATGTTGTTCATGTAATCACGACCTTGGTCTTGCTAATCCTCCTGCAGCTGTGGCGGTGGCTGCGACTGTGGAGCACTGAAAATGTTCGGAGGTGGGGCCGGATCTGGATTCCAACAACCTGAAACTGTGTAAAACATTGCTGCATATATGCCGCTATAGATGTCTGCTGCTCAACTAATCTCTGCTGCTCGGCTAATCTCACATTCTTTAATGCAATCACCTGCTGCATCTCCTCCATCTGTCTCCGTTGCTCCTCAATCTCCCTTGTCTGCCTCTGAAGCTGCTCTTGTAGCTCAGATTTCTTAGAACTTCCGGACCTGCGGGAGAATTCGGGAGTCGTTATCAATACCCCTTGGCCCCTCTTATCGAGACCCCTGCAGTAGAATGTGTTTTTTCCTGGAGGGATCACGGTTTCCATGATCCTCACCGCTACAGTCGGATCAGATCGATCAATCTGAGAGACGTACTGGGAGAGCTCCTTATCCTGGGAGTCAGGATATAGTTTTCTCACTACCTGAGTCAACACATCCGGCATCACCTCCTGCACTCTCGCCTAATTGACACGGATATATGAATAACGTATTATTAAACATACAACATTTTTTAGATAAAAAACATATATTAAGAAATATGTTAATTAATTTATGAGGGCTCAAGACTTACAACATCTTCAGGGTACGGTGGATACGCGTGTTGCGTAGTATACACCAACGCGGGGACTTCTGGGTGTTTGGTGGCCTCCTCCATCCAACCTGAATATGATCTGGAACCGGCATGATGGTTCTTGCTGTTCATTAACCAGTTCCTGGAGTTTGTTTCCGAAATTTCCTTGTTGGATAAACATACATCAAAAAATTATTAGCTAACTATTTTCATATAATACGATACAACACAAATATACTTAGGTTGCATCGGGGGTTTTTGAAGTGGGTTACAAGCCATGGCCACTCGTACTCCCTAAATTGGAACTCGCTAAGGGTACCATCTCGGTCGTCGTCGTGCTTGGTCCAGTGCTTTCGGAGCTCGGTCTTCCACTCCTTGTACCTATATTAATGCAACACAAATGTTATAAATTGACAACACTTGATCAGCAAAATCTAACTTGAATCACATCACCTGCCCCCTTGCACCTTATCTGCCCACATGGGTTTGAGCTCGTTTTCCATGTGAAACCACTTCTGCAATGTTTATATAAATGGTAAAAATTGTAGATTTCTTTGGACTTGATTAATAAGTGGAAAAGATACATAATGAGTATACAATATAACTCATCGACAGTGCATTATTTACTTCCATCTTCACGTAGTGCGGCACATAATTCCAATCTGGCCATAGCATTGGGAATCTGTCTCGTATAATGCTTCCCACCATGCCGGCGTACTTTTGTGTAATCGTTCCTTCGATCACCTTGCCTCCCTTCTCGGTCTTAATGACCAATTTCCCATTCCTGGTCACTTCATTAAGAAGCTTACCGACGACGGTGCCTCTGGTATTTCTTTCTTTGCGTCCGGCAACGATTTCGCCTAAGATATGGATAAAAATATGAAAACATAAGCACCCAATTTAATTGACATATTAATAAGTTTGAAATTAAATAATCAAAGTTGTTAACTAATATTTACCCGATTCGTCTGTCTGTTGTCTTTTAATCCTCATACTCCAGAGAGGTGTCTCGAACCGTACATACACGTACGCTTGGTCCACCGTAAGGAAAAGTTGCTGTCTTAGAATAGGTCTCCCCATGTCATTGACGACAGGTATGGTAGGTATCTCATCGGGCAAGAAGAGGGTAGACGACAGGCATAATCGTACCCCGACCGTAGAGGAACTACCTGAAGCACATGCCTCAAATGATCGAGGGGCTTGAGCCATAGAGGGAGTAGGCTCCTGCGGGGGAATGCACGGCATACAGACCGATTCCAAAGATGTGCCGCCCATTAAGGGCATGCGGTTGTCCTCATAGAGCCTTCTCGCACTGGAGGGTCGACAGGCCACTAATTCCGGCTGCGGCGTCGCCCCCTGACCAAGTAGTTAAATGTGGCGAGAGGTGGCAAGGTCGCTATAAATGTTGCCGATAGTGGCGGACCCAGAATGACTTGAAAGAACCCAACCCCGATTTAGTTTCCTAAACCAGAATCAAACCCCTTCTGAAAACACGAACCAACAAAAACCACAAAAATTTTGGCAGAGTTTCGTTACTAACACGGAATTGCCTTAACCTGCACCCGAAAAATACACTTCATCCTATGCCACAAAAATCAAACCGTGGGTACCAATCCCATCCGGATTTCTCAATATCATAACAGTAATGTAAAGTAATCAATAAAACTATATTTTACAGAAATCCGGGGAAAATCGTATGAAAAATATAATATAAGAATGCTCAGAGCGACTTTTAGTGTATAATTATATAAATATACCACAGCAGGTAGAACAAGAAACCTACTGGAAGAAACAAGGTAGCTCGAACATTATGCCTCTAACCACGACGTGCGACACCAGAGTCCGAACTGCAAACTAGGCACGGAAACCGAAAAGTCCAGGGGAAAGACATGAAAATCGTTAGAGTGAGTGGACCAAAATAAATGTCTTTCGCTGAATAATATATGTTATAAAAACATATGCGAGTCAATTTGAAAGAATATGATATAGTACACGAGGTGAACACAAACCCCTCCAGCGTACAGAGCATGCACATAAAAATCCCACGGGGTCGCTCATGGACACATCTGTGCTAGTACAGTCCGAATCACGGGATCCCAGACCCACACGTGATTCTAGCCAGAAAGGCCTCAGGTCAGAGGTCTGCCCCCCCGGGTAAAGGCCTCGGGTCAGGGGTCACAGCCTCCCCCGGTAAACATCCTCGGGGATCAGCCGAGATGCAAGTGTATCGATACAACAACATATACTGAGACTATACTCTGTGTAAACCAATTCTTAAATAGTTCGATGCAAATGTATAATGCAATAAATAAATGCTTATACGTAACGTATAATAATATAGGCATAATCGTATAACACATGCTTATATAAACCATAATCTCGTATGCATGCTCATGCTCGTAAAACATGTATAAAGACTCGCGATTATCAGTGAAAAGAAATTGTCCACTCACAGACGAGCAAAGCGCAATATGCCTTAATTCCGTGATCCGGCGGAAAATCCCTCGCCAAACGAACGATCACGAACCCCTGAATAATCATAAAATCCACTGCTCAAAATCATAACTCGACACCTCAAATCATATCACGAGAAACAACCGTTTCCGGAAACATATAATTCAATATCGACGAAATCGTTAAAATCTGATAATCACACCACAAAACCTCGCTATAATTTCTGATGCTCAAATCGAAAAACAAACCTCACCACTGCGATCGGGGCACGATTCCGAGTGAAACGACATATAACTCGTTGAAAAACACGTCGGGCGAAAAGTCGCCGCCGCGGACGGCGGCGCCTCCTCCGGTCGCCGGAATTTCAGATCTGCCCAGAAAATGTCATGCTACACATGGTTTTGAAGATCTCGACGATTCCAACAACTTTTCAGTTATAAGTGAAGGCCAATTTTGACCGGAAAACCTCCAAAAATTAACTTAAAGTTTTAAACCCTTACCGAAATTTCAAATCGATCGATCTCTCTCCTCCGGCCACGACAACCTTCAAGATCACTTGCAATAGCTTCCTTAGCTCGAGGCTAACAAAACCCCTCAAAGAGGACCACCATCTCGGCCGGAAAAGTCACCTCCAACCACCACGAAATCTCGCCGAAAAACACTAAAAATTCCCAAACTTTGACAAGCCATAACTTCTTCATTCGCCAACCAAATTGAACGAATGACCTATCAAAAGAAAGAAGAGCTCAAGCCCAACAACTTTTATGAAGACACCATGGCCAAAAGAGGCCGGAATCTAGCTCAACAAACGCAAACAAAAATCGGCCTGGAATGGAGAATAATGGCTGGTCAACCCGAGTTGACTCAGTCAACACCCAATTCTGACTTACCCAAAAAGGAAACCCACTATTTACACTTTCCATTTTTGGTAACTTCCAAATTTACTTTACGACAAACTTTCGCGTCGTAATTCCGTTTTCAACGATTCTTGCGTCTACGAACTTACCTCGACAAATTCTTCAATTTTCACCTGAAGTCAACCAACTTCGACAAATCCGATAAAAATTCAACGGCTCAATTCAACACAAGCTTATCCGATAAAACGATCAACGGTCGAAAATATTCATAACTCAATCCTCGTAACTCGGAAAAATCCTCCGGAAGTTCCTACGAGCTCGAAATTAAATTCTCAACAACTTCCGCGAAAGATCCCAAATCAAATTCTCACCCGATAATTTAGTCGCTAACGAAACCGCTATATTAACAGATTACGTCGAAATCACGACAAATCGCCAAACTCGCAAATCAGGTCGATAATCATTACATTTACGGTTCGGGTGGATCAACGGTCCAAAACGGATTACAATCACAATTCGGATAGACTTGAACATGAACGGATAAACTCGACAATATTCCAAAATTTCAAATATTCATATTATATTCCTCGGTCGTTGAAATAATAATCCGGAACAGCCCAGAAACTCGAAATCAAGCGTACAACAACTCTCGAGAAGAGACTCAACTCAAATTATCGGCCAATAATTAAGTCATGATCAAAGCCGGCAATTCAATCAATTTACGAAAAACTGCGATCACGCGCAAGCTCGTGGATTAAGCCGATTACACTACTGATTCTGTTCCGGGTCGTCACATGACTAGCAGTTGTCCCATTTCCACCTTTGGATCTTGACCCGGATCCCGAACATTTTTTTTGCCAAACCAATTTTTCATGGTTCCCAATCAAATTCACATAGCATAATCAACATGACCATTTAATTCAATTTTTCATCACTATTCAATTAGATAAAACTCAATTCAATTCATCAAAAACTAAATATTATAACCAAAATAATAACCGAATAATTTAAAACAATAATCAAATTAACAAAATTTCCAAATCCTAATCAACATGTACGGTCATTTAATCCTAATCTAACATGGCCATTACATCCCTAGCATAATCCGTACATAATCAAAAACTATCCTAGCATAATCCTAGCATCTAAAACAGCTTCTTAATCATCAACAACACAACATAACCTAATTCAAAAACGTGAAATCAGCCAACTACATTCACATTCACAACCAACCAACATTAGCACAACAACAACATTATCATTAACATTAGGATTAACAACATATGCAAAACAACTTCTTAATCATTTAATTCAACCAGCTTCTTCATCATCTAATTCAAAACATGCTTCTTCATCATCTAATTCAACAACACAACATCATTATCTAATTCACATTCACATTCATAACGAACCAAACCCTAATCACATTCACATCTAACGCATTAACCCTAATGACATTCACAACAAATGTAGCCCTAATCTGCTTAGAAACTGAACCCTTATTTAAAAAAAAAACCTAATCTGAAATTCGAAGGAGAGAGAGAGAGAGAGAGAGAAAGAGAGAGAGAGAGAGATAGAGATAGAGAGAGAGAGAGAGAGGGAGGGAAGGAGGGAGATGGCTCTGGGCGGCGGCGCCGACGGTGCTCCGAGCGGCGAGAGAGAGAGAGAGATAGAGAGAGAGAGAGAACCTGCTGGTTTGGGGTGTTTTAGAGAGAGAGAGAGAGGTTGGTTGGCAGGTTGGACATGCGGCGGCGAACGACTTCTAGCGGCGGGAGAAATCACAATTTAAGGGTTTTTTGGGCGTTCTAGTTCGGTGAGCGGCGCGGGCTGGGAATTATATCCAAAAACTATAGCCGACGACTTAAATAGTTGTCGGCTAAAGTAAACCCGACGACTTTACTTATGTCGTCGACTATAGTTTGTATAACAGACGAAATCAGTCTATGTCGTCGGCTATAGTGTTAATTTTGTTTTACAAAATAGGCTCATGTCGAAACACATTTCCCACAAAATACCTGTTTAACTAACTAAAGAACATAGTCAGAATCATCGCTATATTTAGAAGCATGAAAATACTTAACAAAATTAGGCTCATGACCAACAAACATACACATTTAACACAAATACATTTTTAGCTAAGACTTATAATCAGAATCATTGCTTGAGCCTGACTCTGTGTCCGAATTAATTTCTGATAAGATATGCCGCTCCACGTCACCTGAGTCTTCGTCGTCAACTTTATTTGGATTAACATCAAGAAGTTCTGCTCGAGGAATTTGAACCACACTACCCGGTCTCATATTATTAAGGTGAATTGTAGAGGATTCTGGAATGTCAATTGCGTTCGGCTCTTGGTATGCAGTAACTTCTTCATCATCTGCGGTCTCACCAAGTGTAGCAGCAATGTATATGTTTCTATGAACAACATGGTTAACTAATTTTCACGCGCCTTTATGCACAAGATCATCAAGATAAAACACTCGTTTTACCCCTGTGGCAAAAACAAAAGGGTCATCTTCATACCAGCTTGTAGCAATATTCACCAAAAATATTCTGTACCGATCGGTCCTTGTGTTCTCCGGGCTAGTATCAAACAATTTACACTTAAACAAGTACACTTTCATGGCTTCCCCATAAATTAATTCAACCACTGAATGGAGAACACGGTAATAGTCAACGTCATTATGCTCACCATGCACTATTACCCCAGAATTCTGTATTCTCAGTCTGTTGTCCCTATGTTGACATATAAATTTTACACCATTGACCTTACACATCGGATAAACATTTGAAGTTACCGGTTTCATCGCCAAGAGCCTTAATGCGTGTGACCATTGTGGGTAACCATAATCTTGTACATGGTTTCTCTGAAAAAAGCCATTCACTTTAAATATGAACATTGATATTAATTTATATATATATAAGTAAATATATATACACACACACACACACACACACTTACCCATTTGTCAAAATAGTTTGCAAACGTCCTGTTGTGGTACTCAACATTACCAACAATAGAAGGGTGTCGAAGATAGATTTATTTCCAGTACTAAACTTCTGGACAGTTAATCAGTACCCACCAGTGAGCAATGACTAACTCATATGGTTCCAACTTGTACGAGTTTGGCAAGTTTCCATATACTTCAACATCATTGGAGATAATAGAAAGGTTGAACTCGGGTTCATCTACCGGCATATGTTGTCATGACTCTTTAATCCGTACATTTTATTGTCCTGAAAATTAACACACCGGCCTATATTTCCTGCATAGCTATAAGGATACCTGACATTACCTATTCAACCAAAAATTTCATTATTCTGGCCAGGCTTGACGGTGTAAGGAGTTTGAGGCATTTTTTTCTTCTATTCTCTCAACCATAAATGTTTCAGCAGTCCCATTCTTTTTAGATCAATGAGTGTCTTAGAGCCGCCTTTAGTTTTCCCCTCCCAATTCAGAATCATGCCCACCACACTTTTGCACACATTCTTCTCCATGTGCATGATATCTAGGTAATGCATGATCGGTAACTTGGGCCAGTACGAGAGATCCTATAATATATTTTTTTTTTGTTCTGAATTATACATGTCAGGTCTATCACGTATTGACGCCACTATTTCAGGATGATTGATCAGCTGCCTAAAATTGTATGCATTCAGCACTTCCAAAATTTCATCATCCATCCATCTCTTGGGTTGCACACCTATTTCTATAGTCCCATCAAAAGTCTCGGGATCCTGCCAAAATGGGTAATCATCTGGAAACCAACAATGGTGATGCATTTTGACAATCTTCCTTCAATGAGGTATGCAGCACTCAACAGTCATGCACTCTGAACAAGCCCGATATCCCCTTGTAACGTTGCCTGACAACATCCAGCGGATATCCCCCTTGTAACGGGCAGGAAAATCACTGATGGTGACAACAAGCATGACACGCATCTGGAACATCTCGTTTTTATACTTGTCATAATTTGCATGACCAAATTCACTAAGGTACTTAACCTCCTCAATCAAGGGTCTCAAATACACATCGAGACACTTTCCTAGATAACCTGGCCCTGGAATTAACAGAGTGGGCATATTGTATTCCTTCTTCATGCACATCCATAGAGGAAGGTTGTATGGTACCAAAATAACTGGCCATATACTGTATTGAAGACTCATGTTGTTATGAATACGTTAGATGAGAACCCAAGCTAAAAAATTTAAACCTCTGATGCAAAATGAGAAAACTCCCAGAACATGTACTTCCAAGCCTCTCCGTCAGCAGAGTGTATAAGGGTATCATTGTTAGGTAAATTCCTCTAATCCCACCATTTCATATCTTCAGCCGTGTGTGCACACATGAACAACCGTTCAAGCCTATCAACCAGCTGGAAATACCGAAGTATCTTCACGACTTTCTTATTCCCTGCAGGAGTCAACTTATACCTATCTGTACTGTATACCGGGCATGCATCAAGGCATTCAAGATCATTCTCGTAAGCATCTTTACCCCAGAAGAGAACACTATCATATTTGCATGCATGGATTTTGATGTAGGAAAACTCAAGATCTTTTAGGATATGTCGCACATTACGATGAGTGGTAAGAACGCAATAACCGAGGGGCAGCATCGAAGCAGTCCACTTTAGCCAATCATCAACAGCCTTGACACTCATTTTGTTCTCCACTTTGAGCTTCATCACTCCCACGATACTTTTAAGAACAGTCTTATTACACCCGTTATACAACGTGGTCTGTTCCATGACAATCAGGTTGTTGTACTTGTCCATACCGGTAGTGTTGACAACTCTAGGTAATTGCTGGACTGGCTCAATATGAGGGAAGCCCTCAACGACGGGAGGGATATCTAGTGCTTGAGCAAATACACCGCTCTCATAAGGAAATACATTGTTGATCAACCTCGTTGTTAGATCTTTGGATGTACTGGCCCTCTCAGAAAATTGGTCATGATCATACTGACCCTGTGATGATGTTTCACTATGATAAATCCAACATGTGTACTCATCCAAAAACCCATTTTTCTTCAGGTGCTCAAATACTTTATCAATGGAAAAACGAAATCGCTCGTTGCGACACTGACATTGCGTACACGGGCAATAATGAATTCGCATCCCTCCATAATTAGCCTTCACATATTCCACAAAGCTCATAATTCATGGTGATATCTTACATCCCATCTTTGAAGGCACATCCAACTCTTGTCCATTCTGAAAATTTCAACAGTATATAAATATATACATGCACTAATTAATTAAAAATTAATCATTATATCTATATATATATCAATCTTTAAATTAAGTACAAATTACATAATTTAATTCTTCTACTCCCTAATTACAAATTTACATATATATATATATGTACATATATATCAATAATATATCAACAATTACAAATTTACATATATACATATCAACAATCAACAAAATTTACATATATACATATTAAATTAACACATATATATCAACAATTTTACATTATATATACATATTTTCATCCAATTCAACTTAAAATCAACAATCAACTCTATATCAACATTAATCAACTCTAAATTAACAAACACACGCACACGCGCGCGCGCGCGCACACACACACACACACATGTACATACCTAGCTATATATTGCTTCACGAACCTATTTTGGACAGCTTTCGACAACACCCAACGATTTCAGAGCGTTTTGAGTTTTTTTCTCCGAATTTTTTTTAATGATTGAGCTGCTGCGAACCAGATCTGATATAAGAACTATATCCGACGACATTAATGAGTCGTCGGCTATAGTTGAAAAATGTCGTCCGTGTTTGTCAAAAACTATAGCCGACGATGGTCCATTCATTACCACCGATGACATTTTTTGGGTCGTCGGCTATAGTACTATGCCTGACGACCGGAAACTATGCCTAAAAAACCGTGTCTGTCGTCGGGTATACTAGACTATAACCGACGACATTAAAACACTACCACATTTGTCATCATTACCGGCGAGATTACCGGAGACAAGGCCGGCGACCGGAAAAGTCGCCGGTAATGTTCATCATTACCGGCGACTTACTCCGTCGCCGGAAAATCGTCGGTAATGTTTCAAAATATTACCGGCGACCTCCTACGTCGCCGGCAATGTCAAGCCAAACATTGCCGGCGAAATTCCGGCCGAAAAATCGCCGGCAATGTTTGGCTTGACATTGCCGGCGACGGAGGAGGTCGCCGGTAATGTTTTGAAACATTACCGGCGAAATTCCAGCGACATGTCGCCGGTAATGTCTCCATTTTCGGCGATTTAATGAATCCCCGGCAATGCCTCTTATATTAGATGCCGATCGCACCAAGTCATTCATTTGGATCGAAAAAAATCCGGTGAAATCGAAAGAAGGAAAACGCTCGGAAATCGATCCTTCGGAAAACGCGCGCGTCGAAAACTCGATCACTCGGGAAGCTATATATATATAGGTACGTGTATATATACGTATATGTGTATATATATATGTGTGTGTGTTGATCAAATCCAATTCGTGAGATATGAAATGTTGTTGATGTCACCGAAACGAGAAAACTGCTTGTAGTTAATCTTATCTTGTGTCTGAATCAACGACTGGTATTATTGTAGTGCTATCGGAGCCAGGCTTAAGAGAGCCTCCTACCTAGTCAAATACATTTTGAACTGAAAAAAGAAGAATACCATCATCGATTATTGAATCAAATTCAGAGATTAGATAGATATATATATATATATATATATGCATGCATGTGTTGATTTAATTAGAGTTGAATTGAGATATCGCGTCGATTATTAGTAGTGAATGTGTGTATATATAATACGTAAAATTGTTAGAATTTTCAGGATGGACAATAGTTGGATGAGCCTCGAAAGATGGGATGTCAGATATCACCAGGGAATTAGGAGTTTTGTGAATTTTGTGAAGGCTAATTGTGGAGACACTACACTTCATTATTGCCCGTGTAAAGAATGTAAGTGTTTCAGCGATCGATTTTGTTTTCCCATTGATAAAGTCCAGAAGCACCTGAGTAAATACGGGTTTTGGGATAAGTACACTTGTTGGATTTATCATGGTGAAACATCGTTAGTGGGTCCGCATGATCATGGACAATTTGGTGAGAGGGCCAGTCCACGCTATGATCATGGAGATTTTGCTGAGAGGGGCAGTTCATCCTATGATCCAACATCGATGTTAATCAATGATATGTTTCCTCATGAGAGTGATGTATTTGCTGATGAAGCACCAAATGTCCCTCCCGTCGTTGAGGGTTTCCCCCATATTGAGCCAGTCGAGCCATTACTTGGAGCTCATGTCAACACAAGTGGTATGGACAAGTACAACAACCTGATTGCATTGCAACAGACTCTGTTGTACGACGGTTGTAGTAAGACTGTTCTTGAAAGTGTGATGGGAGTGATGCAACTCAAAATTGAGAACAAAATGTCTGTCAAAGCTGTTGATTCTTGGTTGAAGTGGACTGCTTCGCTACTGCCACCCGGTCATCGTCTTCCTACCACTCATCATAAGGTGCGACATATCCTGAAAGATCTTGGGCTTTCCTACATCAAAATCCATGCATGCAGATATGATTGTATTCTCTTCTGGGGAAAAGATCTCGAAGACCTTGAAGCCTGCCCGGTATGTTTTACAGAAAGGTATAAGTTTACTCCTGCAGGCAACAAGAAAGCTGTGAAGATACTTCAATATTTCCCGCTTATTGATAGGCTGGAGCGGTTGTTCATGTGTGCTTTCACGGCCGAAGCAATGAGATGGTGGGCTGAGAGGAATTTGCCTGACGATGACACCCTTATACACCTTTCCGACGGAGAGGCTTGGAAACACATGGTCAGGGAGTTTGATCATTTTGCAGCAGAGGTCCGAAATGTTTGGCTAGGGATCTCATCTGACGGATTCAACCCTTTTGGCAACATGAGTCTTCAATACAGTATATGGCCAGTTATTTTGGTACCATACAACCTTCCACCATGGATGTGCATGAAGAAGGAATACAATATGCTCACTCTGTTAATTCCGGGCCCGGGTTATCCAGGAAAGTGTCTCGATGTGTATTTGAGGCCTTTGATTGAGGAGCTTAAGTACCTGAGTGAGTGTGGCCACCCCACTTATGATAGGTTCAAAAATGAGATGTTCCAGATGCATGCCATGCTTGTTGGCACCATCAGTGATTTTCCTGCCCGCGGTATGTTGTCGGGCAACGTTACCAGGGGTTACAGGGCTTGTTCAGAGTGCATGACGGTTGATTGTTGCAGTCCTCATTGTAGTAAAATTGTTCAGATGCGTCACCGTTGTTGGCTTCCATATGATCACCCATTTAGGCAGGATCCAGACGCGTTTGATGGGACTGTGGAAATAGGTGTGGCACCCAGGCGATGGACATGGGAAGAAATTTTGGAAGTGTTGAATGAATATGATTTTGGCCAGCTGAGCAATCATCCTGACATAGTGGCGTCAATTCCAGACAAGCCCGAAAGGTATAAGTTTTAGACACACAAGAGCATATTCTGGGAACTCCCCTACTGGCCCAGGTTGCCTATCAGACACTACCTAGATGTCATGCACATAGAGAAGAATGTGTGTGAAAGTGTGGTGGGCACAGTTCTTAACTTGGAGGAGAAAACAAAAGACATCACTAAGGCACGCATTGATCTGAAAGCTATGGGACTGCGGAAACATTTGTGGTTAAGAGATGGTAAGAGAAAAATGTCGCAAGCTCCTTACACCGTCAAGCCGAAGCATAAGCATGAAATTTTTCGGTGGCTGAGTAATGTTAGGTATATATTCTTATATATGACTATGCAGTACGGAAATTGGTTTGCCTTAAATTTTTACCGGATTATGGTTATATGCGAGAAATATAATTGTTGCCTATGGCTATATATATATATATATATATATATATATGCAGGTATCCTTATGGCTTTGCAGGAAATATAAGCAGGTGTGTTAACTTCCGGGACAATAAGATGTACGAATTAAAGAGTCATGACTGCCATGTACTTCTTCAACGGCTTTTCCCTATTTTCATTTGAGGGTACCTGCCCAAAGAGGTGGTGGAGCCGTTGGTGGCCTTGTCAAGATTCTTTCAGAAGTTATGCACCAGGGAAGTTAAAAAATCAGATCTCAGGGAGATGCAAGATGACATCATTTTTATCATGTGCAAGCTTGAGAGGATATTTCCGCCAAATTTTTTCGACATCATGCCTCACCTAATGATCCATCTTCCCAACAATTGTTGCTTACCGGTCCCGTACACTACACTTGGATGTATCCCATGGAAAGGTACATTTGGTTTGCCTCTATTTTTATATGTAAAGTCTTATTTTTACCTTAGTTAACATGCACTTGTTAACTTGTAGACAATTGGGAGCCTACAAGGACTATGTGAAGAATAAATATGCACCTGAAGGGTGTATCGCTGAAGCATATGTTGCGCACGAATGTGTAACGTACACCAAAGTGTATTTGGGAGCGCTTGAGGACCCCCAACAACATATGCCGATAGATGAACCTCAGTTCAACCTTTCTATAATCTCCAATGACGTGGTAGTACAGGGAAGCTTGCCAAAGTCGTACAAGTTGGATGGAAATGAGGTAGTCATTGCCCACTGGTCGGTACTGATTAACTGTGAAGAAGTACAATATTGGAAAAACTATCATCTTCACTGCCCTGCTATTGTCGGAAATGTTGATTACCACAACAGGACGTTTGCAAACTACTTTGGTAAATGGGTAAGGGTATATGTGTATATGTCTTTTTTTTATTGCCATTTTCCTTATATAGCATGTGTGTACGTGGTTTTGTGGTTTCTATGTTCATAATTTCTTGTGTGGTTTCTTATCGTTTTCAGATGAACCATGTAGCAAATGATGGTTGCCCAGAGTGGTCAAACGAATTGAGGGTCCTGGCGATGAAACCGATAGCTTCAAAAGTTTACTCGATGTGTCAGGTCAATGGCGTGAAATTTATATGTGAAAATCGAGACGACCGACTGAAAACACAGAATTGTAGGGTGATGGTCCATGGTGGGCAGGATGGCGTTGACTATTATGGTGTCCTTCATTCAGTAGTTGAACTAATTTATGGGAACCGCATGAAAGTATACTTGTTCAAGTGTAGATGATTTGATACTAGCCCGGAGAACACAAGGACCGATCAGTACGGAACATTTTCGGTGAATACTGCTACTACCTGGTATGAAGAAGACCCTTTCGTTCTTGCCTCATCAGTAAAATAAGTGTTTTACCTGGACGATCTTCTTAACAAAGTCCCGTGGAAGGTGGTTAACCATGTTGCTCATAGAAACATATATAGTGCTGCCACACTTGGTGATACCGCAGATGATGAGGAAGTTACTGCATACCAAGAGCCGAACGCTTTTGACATTCCGGAATCATCTACGATTCGCCTTAATAATGTGAGATCTGAGAGTGTGGTTCGAATTACTGGAGCAGAACTTCTCGATGTTAATCCATATGAAGTTGACGCTGATTCAGATGACGAGGAGCGACACATATTGCCAGAGGTTACCTATGAAACTGAGTCAGACTCAAGTGATGAAGATGATTACGATTATCATCCTTAGTACGTTAATGATGTAGTCGGAAATCGTTGTTGGAAATTGTAGTCGGAAAATGTAGTCGGAAATTATACGTAGTCGGAAATTGTTGTCGGAAAATGTACTCAGAAATTGTAGTCGGAAAATGTAGTCGGAAATTGTACGTAGTCGGAAAATGTAGTCGGAAATTGTAGTCGGAAAATGTAGTCGGAAATTGTACGTAGTCGGAAAATGTAGTCGGAAATTGTACGTAGTCGGAAAATTGTTGTCGGATATTCTTCGAGAAATGTCAACATTACCAACGAGTTCCTCGTTGGTAATGTCATTACCAACGAGTTTAAGTCATTGGTAATGACATTACCAACGAGTTAAACTAACTCGCCGGCAATGTTTAATGGATATGCAGAACCCAGCTCGAACCCGAGCTTCATTTCTGCTTATCCTCTCCTCCTCCTCTCCTCCTCTCCTCCTCCCAACTTGTTCCGGCCAGATTTGGAGCTCCAAACTCTCTTCCTCTCCTCCCCTCTCCCCTCCCCTCACCTCCTCTCCCTTCTCCTCTCTCCTCACTAAATATCCCGATTTCAAATTGAATTTCTTCTCCTCCTCTCCTCCTCCCCTCCTCCTCTACCTCCTCCCCTCACCTCCGTCGCCGGAAAAGCAGCTCGAGCCCCAAGCATGGCAGGTCCTCTCTCTCTCTCTCTCTCCCCCCCTCTCTCTCTCAATTTTTATTTATTTTTGTGTATGTGTATATATACGTATGTACGTATGTGGGAATGTATATATATATGTATGTGGAAATTAAATTAGGGTGTGTGATTTGTTGGAAATTTATATGCAATGTATATATACCGGTACCGCATGAAAAATGTGGAAAATTAATTAGGGTGTGTGATTTAGATGAATATGTGATGTATATATATATGAAAATTAAATTTAATTAAGATGCATGATGTATATATATGTGTGTGAAAAATGTGGAAAATTAATTAGGATGTGTGGTTTGGATGAATATGTGATTTTAAATATATATGTGAAAATTAAATTTAATTATGATGCATGATGTATATATATATATATACATCGAAAATGTATATATGTTAATTTAGGTGAAATAGTTGTTAATTAATCGTATAAATTAAGGTGGAAAATCGGGATCGGAACGGTTTGGAACCAGAACGGTTTTAAACCGGAACCGCGTGGAACCGGAACCGTTTGGAACCGGAACTGTTTGTAACTGGAACCGTTTGAAACCGAACGGTTCCAGTTCTAAACGGTTCCGGGTTCAAACGGTTCCGGTTCCGCCCGGTTCCGGTTACATTTGGTTCCGGTTCCGATTTGTTGTAGAACCGAATCCTTATGACTATTACGGTGTCCAGGAGGTTTTGCGGCAAATTGGCTTCGGAGAGGTTCCCGAAATAGTAGAGGGAACAGTAGTCAAGCTTCCTCCTCACCCGCAGTTAGCAACACGCGCAGTGGGCCAATGATGAATGCTCGCACGAGAGCCTTGCTAGATGCGCGAGCTGAGGAGGAAGCTGCACAATCAAGAGCTGTGCAACCGGAAGTCGAGGCTCGAGCCTCAGTCAGCAGACACTCAATCAGCAGACGTCCCTCCGGTGGCAGAGCCTCAGACGAGCGACAGTCAACGGGGGCATCAGAAACTCCCTCAATCCGAATGCCCCATATTCGCCCGGTGCCTACTCCCGTTTCACGGGAATCATCTGAGACACATGGTGGTGCTGGCGCCTCATCGTCCAGGCCTCGTCTATCTCCGCCGTCCGGTCTCTTCCTACCTGACGAGATTCCTGTCATCCCTGAATTCGATGATAGGGGGATTCCTGTTTATGTTGAAGGACGGCCGGAGTTCCTGAGCGTGGAGGAAGCGTATAACTTCCTCCCATTCGACCCCGTGTATCTTTGGAGTGTGAGGTGCACCAACCAACAAACGGACGATGCAGGTAAATTTTATTTAACTTCAGATTGATTACTTAATTATTACTTAAGACTTACGATAGGTTCAATTAATGATATCAATTTGTTGACATTGTATTATTAGGCAATTTCGTTAATGGGACTGGAAAACAGAAAGGGGCTAGAGGCACCTGCACCGGGAAGAGACTTGAGCAGGCCACCGGGGGAAGGAAAACGCCCATAAGGGCCAATGAGGATGGCGAGGTGATCGAGACATTTGACACCACGCGAAAATATGTCAGCATGGCCGGTGCGATCGTGCGGGACAAGGTCCCAATCCTTTGGCCAGATTGGGAATCTGTGCCCATCTACGTGAAGATGCAAGTGCATAATGCACTGAGTGTGAGTTAAATCGTATTTTCATTATGTAAATTTTACATTTATTAATTAAGTCCGAATAAATATATAATTTTACCTTTTATATATTCATATTGCAGGTGTGGTTTGACGTGGATGAAGTTCTTATTCACACGTGGGTAGAGCGTCAACTACATATGAGGTGATGTGCTTCGAGTTATTTGAGTATATATCGAGTTAGATTTTTGTTTATCAAGTGTTTTAATATCTCTAACTTTTTTCCTTGTTTTAATATAGGTATAAAGAGTGGAAGAACGAGCTTTCTTCCCATTACACTATATACAAGGAGCTAGGCCGAGGTTCTACCCCTAGCGAATTTCGGTTTAGGACGTACGAGTGGCTGTGGCTGATAGCCCACTTTGAGCACCCCAAAGCTCAGGTATGCATTCTGAATATATCTTACAAGCCTAATGTATCGTATCACATTGAAATAGTTAGTTACTAATTTTTTTTCATATGTTTATCAAACAAGGCGATTTCGAAGACGAACCGGGCGAATAGATTGAAAAACACCAGGGCCCATCATGCAGGTTCACTCAACTATTTGGGTTGGTCGACTAAGGCGCAGCAACAACAAGAAGTGAACCCGTTGGTGTATATTCATCAGAAGTTCTATCCGCAGTGCCCCGACGAAGCGGTAAGTCTTTCGCCTCTCCATGTGTTAATAAAACAATTTTTCGATATTAATTTATTTTGTTAGCTAATACGTTATTCATTTTCGCTTTTCAATTAGGCGAGAGTGGAGGAGGCGACCGCAGAAGTGACCATGAATATAGCTCGGACTAACCATCCTGACTGCTCCAAGGAAGAAGTCACCCAGTATGCCTCTCAGATCGATCCGCCTGATCGCCCTATAGCGGCTCAGATCATGGCAAAAACATGCGGGACTGGAAAGAATAGCTACTACTGTAGGGGAATGGGCTCGGCGGGCGAAGGAGTATTGAAGAACACTTCAGAATACTCTATCGGGTCAAGAAGTTCAACTTCTAGTCGTAACCTCGCAGCAGAGCTTTAGAGGACGCGGAGGGAGTTGGAGGAGCAAAAGAGGCACGTAGCCGAGCAGCAGGCAATTAGAGATGCCGAGTACCAAAACATGGTCCAGCAGCAGGCAATCAGAGATGCCGAGTACCAAAACCTGGTCCAGACTCAGACACAGATGTTCACATGGATGCGGACGATGTACGAGGCTCAGACTACCGGACAACCGTTCCCCACACCTCCCCCGGTCCCTCTGTTCCCTAGTTATCCACCACCACCACCGCACCAGTCAACGCTAGAGCAAGACCAGGGTAGCCACCGGAATTCAAATGAGTACATGGATTACTTCGACCCTGACCCGCAAGTTCCTCGACCCTGACGTGTAGTTGTAGTTAATTTTCGTATCGTCGTTGCTATTTGTACTGTACGTTGGACATTTATGTGTACTGTTGAACTTGTATGATTGTACGGTTTATGTTTTTCAATGCAGGTTCTGGAATTGGGCCCAATCCAGAACCGTGTTTTTTTTTTCAAAATTTTTCTAAGCATTACCGGCGACATGGACCTCCGTCGCCGACAATGTCTTCAAATTCTGGCCACGGCAGCGCTGACATTGCCGGCGACTTCCGTCGCCGATAATGTCCTAAACATCACCGGTGACTTGAGTTGCCGGTAATGTCTTGACATTTCCGGCGACTCAAGTCGCTGGTGATGTTTAGGACATTACCGGGGACGGCGTTTCCCGTCGTCGGCGTTTCCCGTCGTCGGCAATGCTATCTCCGGCGGGAAATTTCCGGCGACGGCATTGCCGGCGAGTTGTCGCCTGTAATGTCAATTCCGGCGAAAAAAAAAAACATGGCCGGCGACTTAAAGTCCCCGGCAATGTCTCTTAATGTGGTAGTGAAAGTCGTCGGGCTGTTTTTCGTCATTTCGTCAACTATAGTACTTATTATGGTAGTGATGTCTATTATATAGTTCTCAACTTAAGTACCTCTATCTCATGTTCAGAAAAGTTTTAAGGATAACACTGGACAAGATGAATTAACTTGTCTTTATCAAAAGCTGAGAATGAATTACTTGGGTCCAAACATGACATGCAAAGAAGCAACTCCGTATTCTTCTCATTGAATCGATCACCTAATTCTTGAAGTTGTTTATCTATGAATGTATAGAATAAATCGACACAATAATGATGCAATTTTGTTATTACCTTAGCCTTCCGCTTTGATTTTCCAGGAGGTTCAAATCTATCATCCATGCTTAAAACTTCTATATGATGTTTTCCACAAAAAAAAAATTGTTTGAGTAGATCATCCAAACCATTTGCAGTCGATCTTTGCATACAGTGACCAAGTTCATAGCATTCACAATGTCTTGATCTTTTCTTTGCAGCGCTTTTGACAAATCATTTGTGATTCCGAGAATTTTCCTCATCAAGAATAGATCAAATATGAAATCATATGATTGTATGTAATCCATCGGAACCCTTGCTTCCAACTTTTGAACAGAACTTGCTCCCCCATCAACTCTTATAACTTGCAATACAGCGATCACAGATTTGAACATTCTAGCCAAACTGATTAAAGTATTATAATAGGAGCTCCAACGTGTATCACTAGTTCGTTTAAAACTAGTTTCTTGGTTTAAGTCTTGCCCACTTGAAAACTCATTATTATCCGATGCCTCTAAAATGTCATCACCATATTTTTCTTTGAGAATATCCCGTCTTTTAGCTGATGCTCCAACTACATTCACCACATTAGCAACTAATTCAAAAAAGTCTAAAATATCATCATGATTGTTTGCAACTCCAATAAGAGCTAATTGTAGCTGATGAACAAAACAATGGACATAAACCGCACATTCATTCTCCTTCAAGATAAGTGCTTTCAAGCCATTCAACTCGCCTCGCATATTACTCGCTCCATCATAACCTTGATCACGCAATCTAGAAATACTTAATCCATGTCTAGAAAAAAAATCATCAATATATAGCTTCTTTAAGTGTTGTTGCATTGGTATTGACAACATGCTCAATCCCTACAAAACGTTCAATTACTTTACCACCATCCACATATCAAAGTACAATGACCATTTGCTCATTTGAGGACATATCTCGAGATTCATCAACAAAAAGAGCAAACAAAGAATCACCATTTTTATTAGCAATAGTAGTGATTATGTCACCAGAAAAAGCACTTACAATGTCCTTCTAAATATCCGGTGATGTCAGTTTTAAATTTTCAGGACCATTCATCAATGTGACGGCTTTGAAATCTTCATTATGACCATATAGCTATTCCAAAATCTCAAGAAACTTTTCTCGATTATAAGATTTTTCAAATTAATCATGCTCACGAAATGAAAGCCCTTGTTTCAAAAGAATTCTAACAACACCAATTGATGCACTTAAGCGAGTTCGGTAGTCAATCCGGTCTTGGTCTGTATATTTTGACAAAACAGGTTCAACATGTTGTCTTGGATTTGATAAAGCCTCACAACCGCTATGAGCTTGATTATGAGAAATATTAGATCCATCAAAATGTGACGATAGAGATTTCTTCTCCTTCCAATTATGGTATCCAGCATCGACAAGAGAATCACCACCGGCGTGTTGTCCAACGACTGGTGTGAAAAGATAACAATATAAACAATATACAACATCATTTTGAACACTGTATTAGAGACATTTTGAACCAATTATGAAGAAACCTTTTCTTCTTCTTTTTACTACCAAATTCACGGTAAGGAAAATCGTGAGTTTTAGGTTGACAAGGACCTTTTTGCAGATAATATCTTTGAACTTCTTCTTGAAGATTATGATGATAACTTGAAATTGGTGGGCGCTTACCGGGATCAGAAGGATACTGTTCTAGTTTATCATTGATATGGCGGGTAAACACCTCTCAAATATACCCTATTCACAACTTGGATATATCAATGTAGTAAGATAAATAGGGGTCGTCGAATACAAGAAATTGGTGAAACTAAATCCTAACAAACTACTATGCTGACAGACTCGACTACAGTACACTAATAATAATATAAACCTAAGCTAGACAAACTCAAATGCTACGAAATTTATACATAATGACCTAGACACAGTGGCGGACTACCACACAAAATTTGAGGGTTTTCTGAGTTGATTTGGTTACTGAAACAAATCGGCTAACCTACAACTAATGCAGAAATTAGTAAATTGCAGAAAGTAAATTGTTGTAGATAATCTATGAGATATGAATGTTAAGAACTTCTCTCCACCCTAGACATACTTACGACCTCTCCAATATAATTGAACTAACCATGGATGAATACTCCCCACACAAGAGCTTTGGTTAAGTCATCTTGTGTATTACACTCTCTTACTTGGCATGAAAGAGGGAGGGACAATCCTCTCGATCTTGATCCTCAATTAACCGACTTATACATATGGTGATGTAAGCCTAGAGAACTGAAGTCATTATGTTCTAAGAATGTTTGAAGAATAACAGAGTTTCAAGGGTTGATAAGGTGGTCACCCTTACATCACTAAGCCTTGTATTACACAAATTCATGTTTGTCTCTAGAGAATATGCAATGATAAGGTGGTCAAATACATAATCAAGACTATAGATCCTAAGCCATGCATCTAAGCGTGCACTCAAAGAAACATGAACATAGAAATCATACGGTGAGAAAACAGTGAAACAAAACTCATCCAAATAATTAATAGAATCAAAAGGGGTTCAAAATCGTAAGCATATCTAGGGCTTCAATCAGCCTTTAACAATGGAAATTTAGCTACTCATAATCTTAAATAATAACATTAAAGAATTTATGAAAGCTGAACTAAGAAGGAGAAGAAATAAACTCTTGATCCCCGTTGGGATCGCAGGCTTGCAATACGGCTCTTCTCTTTTTCTTCAACTTCTTCTTCTTTCTCTTATTCTCTCTAATTCTCCAGTCGTCCCCTCGCCTGGCTCTTCTCTAGATATATATATATATATATATATATATATATATATAAACACACACACATGTTACCAAATAGCTAGAACTAGGTTAATTAATCTAATTCCAACATCACATGCCAACCAAACCAAGTTGTCAAGGGACTTCTTGTTTTCTTTCTTTTCTTAATCTCCAAAATCTTAGCCACCGCCTAAGTCTTTTCCACAAGCAACTTATATATGTGTTAATTAGCAACAACAATTAACCTAGCTAGCCCACGTGCTAGCCAACCCCAACATCAAACTCACTTCCTAAACTTTCTTAATTTAGTCCCTCGCCAAGCTGCATATATATATATATGTGGGTGTGTGTCTCGTACTTATAATTCCTCGCCAAGAACCGAATCCAAGCCTCCCCTCGCCAGGTTTCTCACGTGCTAAATTATATATATACCTCCCGCCAAGCTAGTTAATCTAGCTAAAAGCGGAGCACGTGCTGCATTTTGTATTCTTCTCAAATTAGGATTCATTCACCTCGTAAGTCTTCCTCTTCCACAATAACTCTCAAAATATATTATTTAATCTTCTTTTCTTCGTTAATCTCTAAAATACCTAAAAACAAATAAACATAATTAATTCACTCAATAAATAACAATAAACTAAATATAGGGAACAATTTGAATACCGAATAGACGCATAAATATGCGAATGGTCAAAATATTCTCATGTAATAAATTATTATATATAATAGACTGATACTATTTTTTTGGGGTCAAGAAGGCTTCGGTCCATGCTCAAGCTCAATGAAAACCAAATCTTAAGCCCATATTCTCAAATGCAACCTAAGTCATGTTTACATGTTTATCTTCTTTAGGTGAGTGACTAGTTCACTTAGGTTTATTTTTAGCTTCCATAAACATATCTCAACTTAGTCATGGATAAGACATGAATATGTAAACATTGCATCAAGCTCAACATGCAAATATACCACAATCACATCACAAGCTATCAAACCCATTCACAACATGTATTACACTAAATCAAATTCAATTCCATAACTAAAAATATAGTTGTATGTACATCAAATTAGTTAGGGCTAAAAGCAACTGCTCACTAAGCATAATATAAAGCAAGTTCAGATACATAATTGAAGAGATAGAGAGATATAGAGATAACCCAAGAACTCTCAAGAAAGCTAAGTTATCCTTGATCTTCAAGCTCCATCTTTTAAGATCCCAAATGCATCCAACTTGAGGTAGAGGTGAGATAAGAGGGGGGAACACTTAATTGCACAAAGAAGGCTATACAATCAAGTGAGAAGGAGGAGAAAATGGAGAGAAACCCTAAGGGAAGTAAGATAGTTCTACCTTATGGGGCTGATTTGGTGGGGATGGAGAAGGTGTTTGAGGTGGAGGAGAGAGCTAAAGGGATATGAAAAGGTTTGGAGCTAAGGAAAGATGCTAAAACTATGTAGAAATGAGAAATGAGGTGAGATATGTGTGTGGTTAGAGGGGAGCTCGACCCTTTAGGTTCCAAGATATATTTTAGGTGTTTAAAATTCAAAATAAGATGCTTAGAAATATCCTAAACTTTAGGCTTTTAGGTGATCCTAATGTGTGACTCACCCCAAGTCATGTGACTTGCATGTGCATTCATTTCTCAAAATATCTTCCTTGGTGGGTTTAGACTCTCGAGTCCTTGGCCCAACTTGACTTGACCTTGCCATTGACCGGCGAAGACTTGTTGGAGTTGACCGTTAACCGGTCATAGTTGACCATTTACCGGTTGTTGACTTTTTGTCATTTTCTCGGTTTTGCTCCATCTTCTCCAAAGGCTTAGGAAACTTGCTTGGCTTCTCCAAAAAGTGATTAATTTCCATCCTTAAGCACATTTCTATGTCAACTCCCCATTTTCTTGCATAACAAGAAAATATAATAAAAATGATGATTTATTGATAAAGTTAGGGACATAATTAGCACATAATTATAGACATAACATCGCCCTATGAGGACTTGGTCGTCTTACTGCTAGGTTCCTGGTCCTCCAATGGTATTGTATTTCTAGCTTTCATTTGCTACATATATTTTATATCTGGAACCCATCAACCGGATTCATCAAGCAATTGCCTGACTTGGGCTTCCTTCCAAATCAAAATAAAAGTAAAATTAAGCTAAGTCCTTATGTGGTTGGCTATTTGCAGGCTACCGACGACTACAAAGTATTCGTATCCTCTAATGACTATGTTGAAGGTACGAGAGGTTGTTGTCTTGTCTATGAAATCTAAAGCTTGGAAAAGGCTTCAAGTCTCCATAGACGCCAATATCAGCGGGGTGGGGACTTGTCTGAACGAGGCACTTCATTGGTTGAACAACGATAGAGTTATCATGGTTTTTGATCTAGCTCAGGTGAAGGGATGGGGAGAAGTTTAGGCAAATGTCCCCGCCTAGTTTTAATGATGAGGTTGGTGATAGACATTTTACCTATCTTGCAGTTTCATCCAGAGGACTACTATCTCTGGTTCGTGTTTCGAAATCTGCCCCTGCACTACAAGAAATTTGACATTTAGTGACGAATCTGTTTTGTCACTGATATTTGATATTTTTCATCAATATGAATTGGTAACAAAATCAGTTTGTCACTAATTTCGTCAATAAAAATTGTAACAAATACTTATGGGTGACAAATAACAAGTTTGTCACAAATTGAGGCATATGTGTCAAACTCAATTTGTCACCCAATGCTTCATTTTTCGTCACTAATTCCTTTCAAATTTAACACAAACTTGCGCCAAAATTTTCATCACCCGCCAAATTTTCTTTGGAATATATGGATAAAATTTGGGTCCAAACTCAATTGGATGCTAAGGTCCAAACTACTCCTATTTATACAAATTTTAATTTGTGATTTTATAATCGATACGACCTAACATATAATTTACCTCGTAATGATCATGTATGCAAAAATTTGATTAAATCGGAGATCGCTTGCTCATTTAATTTTGCAAAACAAATAGACGGTTATTAATCTAATTGATATTAAAATTCACAATAACCGTCAATTTATTTAATAAAATTAGATACCAAACGATTTTCAATTCGATTCATTTTTGGGTGAGTTGATTTTCAACTCATGATCTATAAAATAGGTGTTCTCGATGGTAAAATTATAAATCAAAAAATTATATAAATATGAGTAGTTTGGACCTTGACATCCAATTTAGTTTGGACCCAAGTTTTGTTCGGAATATATCATGATTTTTCTATTTTTAATAAAATAATAATTTAATTACATATATTTATATTTTTCATTCTCACTAAATGAATAAAATTGAGGTGAAATGAGAACTAGCATAAATACAGTGAGTTTACATTTCAAATTCATAGTAAAGTCACATATAGCCATAACATTCACATGAATTATCACATCAAATTATGCCTATCAAAACCTAAAAACTAAAACATATTGAATGAAACTCAGCCCCACTTCAACTCAATCTTCTTCAAACTCTTTGATCATAAATTTCGATAGAGGAACCCCTGTAATTGGCACTAATGACTTATCAGATAAACTTTTAAATGTATTGATTCATGATGCCTATAATAACGCAAAGGCAGAGTTGTTGAATGATCGAAAGTCAATTCCACGCTAAGAAGAAACATATGAAGAAAACATTAGATGACTGAAAGGTGAAATCAGGCTACACAAATATATTGGTTAGACAATTAATCATTTATCATAGTTATCATACTACTTAATATTTATAAAATTACCTGTTGACGAAGATGCTTGTTTCAGCAGCAACAAAAAAATCCAACACTAAGCTTGTCAATTACTAAGTTCTAAGTACTCGGGGATTCTGTACAAATATCTACACACATCTTTTTCTCCCAATAGGTTATAGCTCCACGAATGCATCGTATTACCTTCCTGACCATATCATAAAGAAACCTCCCAATTTTGCCAAACCAAAATTTCAATGGAATATGTAATACCATGATTAAACTGCACTGGCTACCCTCCCAGACATTATCAAATTGACTTCAATTTCTCGTTTATGTGTTCAGACAAAGAATGTCTAATTTAAGAAACGGAAAGGACCAAGAAAACTGACCTGAAAACAGTGATATGCAATGAAATCTTAATTTTCTCCTCCAGGCTCCACACTCCACATCATCACAAAATAGGAGGGACAACCATGTGTTTGCTCGACTTCCGTAAGGAAGGCTTCCAAAATTGCAATATAGGCCTACAGGGATGTAATGCAGCAAAAAATTAAGATCTTATAGACAACAGTCAACTCAGTAGTGACTCAAGTTTAAAAATTGCATTTAATAGTAATACGACATCTCGAATGGCTTATCTGCTGAAGAAGATAAACCAAAGAGTGAGTAATATGAGGACCTTCTCCATTGCAAACGCGAATTAAACCTGCAAATAAGCCTCATACAAATATTCTTTGATTCACTACTCCACCTATCATCACGCTCATATAATATTATACCAAATCTATCTTGAAGTTCAATTTTACAAGCTTAATAATAACAATGTGCAGAGGCTCACTCACATCAATTTACAAGCTTAATAAAATGTAAAAACCAGATAGAGGGAGAGACTACGTACATTGGAGGGAGGAGTTAGGTTACTGAGGTGAAATGAGGAGAAAAATCTTCGCAACACCAAAGTATCTGTCAAAGTGAACTACCATAAAAGATATGATATAAGTAAAAATCAGAAACTAAAGAGCAAATTAAGAAACTGGAAGCTACGTGTAAGAGATTACTTAAATGTGTTAGAATATTATATTGAAACACAAATTACGAACTGTCTCTAACATTTGCAAAATAACATAAATAAATTCACCGGATTCTAAACACAGGAGTTCATCGATCATCGATCATCAACCAAACACCAAATGGAAAGGAAATCTCAAATTCAATAAATTTCACACTACAACACCCAAATTGCAACCAAGCAATCACAACAATCATATCTTCATACAAAGAAGTGAAAATTTGATCATAACAATATAAGAAGCCCAATTTGTTTAAACCTGAGGCAACCAATTAATCTTCAAAACTCATAATTGTTGCAAGAGAAAGTAAAATAAACAGAAAACAGTTCTTCTTCTCATTGATAGAATGTTATAAATATAGGCCGATACAATCTGTTGCAATAACTATCCCAACATAACAGGGATTCTCTGTATCTATCTAATTAATATCTGTATCTAACTAGAACAAGACATATACCGAAATTAATGGAGAATAAATCTCCTTAAACACTCCCCCCTGTGTCGATGACCATAATAATGATGCATGACTTGTTGTCTCATTAAAAATCTCGCCAAGGAAACAAAAACTTCATGGGTACACCAAAAGCTTGGTCTAAGGGAAAAAGTGTACAACGCACCAACTATTAAATCTACTACATGTGATGTAGACTCCCCTTGATGTCTACAGAAATTGAACTATCCCTGACTATATACTTAGTCTAGGAGTTCAGATAATCTTCGCATACCAATGCTTCTCACATGTTTCACAAAAGTAGATTTAGGAAGTGACACTACCACATTAAGAGACATTGCCGGCGACTTTAAATCGCCGGCCTTGTTTTTTTTCGCCGGAATTGACATTACCGGCGACAAGTCGCCGGCAATGCCGTCGCCGGAAATTTCCCGCCGGAGATAGCATTGCCGGCGACTGAGGTCCATGTCACCGGCAATGTCTGGAAAAATTTTGAAAAAAAAACGCGGTTCTGGATTGGGCCCAATTCCAGAACCTGCATTGAAAGACATAAACCGTACAATCATACAAGTTTAATAGTACACATAAATGTCCAACGTACAGTACAAATAGCAACGACGATACGAAAATTAACTACAACTACACGTCAGGGTCGAGGAACTTGCGGGTCAGGGTCGAAGTAATCCATGTACTCATTTGAATTCTGGTGGCTACCCTGGTCTTGCTCTGGCGTTGACTGGTGCGGTGGTGGTGGTGGATAACTAGGGAACACAAGGAACTGGTGCGGTGGTGGTGGTGGTGGAGGTGTGGCTAACAGTTGTCCGGTAGTCTGAGCCTCGTACATCGTCCGCATCCATATGAACATCTGTGCCTGACTCTGGACCAGGTTTTGGTACTCGGCATCTCTGATTGCCTGCAAACGGACCAAGTTTTGGTACTCGGCATCTTTGATTGCCTGCTGCTCGGCTGCTTGCCTCTTTTGGTCCTCCAACTCCCTCCGCGTCCTCTGAAGCTCCGCTACGACGTTACGATTAGAAGTTGAACTTCTTGACCCGGTAGAGTATTCTGAAGTGTTTTTCAATACTTCTTCGCCCGCCGAGCCCATTCCCCTACAGTAGTAGGTATTCTTTCCAGTCCCGCATGATTTTGCCATGATCTGAGCCGCTATCGGGCGATCAAGCGGATCAATCTGAGAGGCATACTGGGTGACTTCTTCCTCGGAGCAGTCAGGATGGTTAGACCGAGCTATACTCATGGTCACTTCTGCGGTCGCGTCCTCCACTCTCGCCTAATTGAAAAGCGAAAATGAATAACGTATTAGCTAACAAAATCTATTAATATCGAAAAATAGTTTTATTAACACATGGAGAGGCGAAAGACTTACCACTTCTTCAGGGCACTGCGGAGAGAACTTCTGATGAATATACACCAACGGGTTCACATCTTGTTGTTGCTGCGCCTTAGTTGACCAACCCATGTAGTTGAGTGAACCTGCATGATGGGCCCTGGTGTTTTTCAATCTATTCGCCCAGTTCGTCTTCGAAATCGCCTTATTTGATAAACATTTGAAAAAAAATTAGTAACTAACTATTTCAATCTGATACGATACATTAGACTTGTAAGATATATTCAGGATGCATACCTTCGCTTTGGGGTGCTCGAAGTGAGCTATCAGCCACAGCCACTCGTACTCCCTAAACTGGAATTCGCTAGGGGTAGAACCTCGGCCTAGCTCCTTGTATACAGTGTAATGGGAAGAAAGCTCGTTCTTCCACTCTTTATACCTATATTAAAACAAGGAAAAAAGTTAGAGATATTAAAACACTTGATAAACAAAAATCTAACTCGATATATATTCAAATAAGTCGAAGCACATCACCTCATATGTAGTTGACGCTCTACCCACGTGTGAATAAGAACTTCATCCACGTCAAACCACACCTGCAATATGAATATATAAAAGGTAAAATTATATATTTATTCGGACTTAATTAATAGAGTGAGCATTTACGTAATGAAAATGCGATTTTACTCACACTGAGTGCATTATGCACTTGCATCTTCACGTAGATAGGCACAGATTCCCAATCTGTCCAAAGCATTGGGACCTTGTCCCGCACAATCGCACCGGCCATGCTGACATATTTGCGCGTGGTGTCGAATGCCTCGATCACCTCGCCATCCTCATTGGCCCTTATGGGCATTTTCCTTCCCCCGGTGGCCTGCTCAAGTCTCTTCTCGGTGCAGGTGCCTCTAGCCCCTTTCCGTTTTCCAGTCCCATTAACGAAATTGCCTAATAATACAATGTCAACAAATTGATATCATTAATTGAACCTATCGTAAATCTTAAGTAATAATTAAGTCATCAATCTGATGTTAAATAAAATTTACCTGCATCGTTCGTTTGTTGGTTGGTGCACCTCACACTCCAAAGATACACGGGGTCGAACGGGATGAAGTTGTACGCTTCCTCCATGCTCAGGAACTCCGGACGTCCTTCAACATAAACAGGCATCCCCTATCATCGAATTCAGGGATCACAGGAATCTCGTCGGGTAGGAAGAGACCAGACGGCGGAGATAGACGAGGCATGGACGATGAGGCGCCAGCACCACCATGTGCCTCAGATGATTCCCGTGAAACGGGAGTAGGCACCGGGCGAATATGGGGCATTCGGATTGAGGGAGTTTCTGATGCCCCCGTTGACTGTTGCTCGTCTGAGGATCTGCCACCGGAGGGACGTCTGCTGATTGAGCGTCTGCTGACTGAGGCTCGAGCCTCGACTTCCAGTTGCACGGCTCTTGATCGTGCAGCTTCCTCCTCAGCTCGCGCCTCTAGCAAGGCTCTCGTGCGAGCACTCATCATTGGCCCACTGGGCGTGTTGCTAACTGCGGGTGAGGAGGAAGCTTGACTACTGCTCCCTCCACTATTTCGGGAACCTCTCTGAAGCCAATTTGCTGCAAGACCTCCTAGACACCGTAATAGTCATAAGGATTCGGTTCTATAACAAATTGGAACCGGAACGGTTTGGAACCTGAACCGTTTGAACCTGGAACCGTTTGGAACTGGAACCGTTCGGTTTCAAACGGTTCCGGTTACAAACAGTTCCGGTTCCAAACTGTTCCGGTTCCAAACCGTCCCGGTTTAAAACCGTTCTGGTTCTAAACCGTTTCGATCCCGATTTCCACCTTAATTTGTACGATTAATTAACAACTATATCACCTAAATTAACATATATACATTTTCGATGTATATATATATACATCATGCATCTTAATTTAATTTAATTTTCACATATTCATCCAAATCACACACCCTAATTAATTTTCCACATTTTTCACACACATATATACATCATGCATCTTAATCAGGTTTAATTTTCACATATATATACATCACATATTTATCCAAACCACATATATACATAATTTTCACATATATATACATCACTTAATTTTCACATACCTATATATATATATACATCACATATATATACATTGCATATAAATTTACAACTTATCACCCTAATTTCCAACTTAGCACCCTAATTAATTTACACATACACATACACATACACATACACATACACAAAAATAATTAAAAATTGAGAGAGAGAGAGAGGGGGAGAGAGAGAGGATCGGATCTGCCATGGTGGAGTTCGATCTGCTTTGCCGGCGACGGAGGTGAGGGGAGGAGGAGAGGATCGGAGGAGGAGAGGAGATGAGAATCGGTGGAGAGGAGGAGGAGGAGAAATAGGAGGAGGAGAGGATAAGGAGGAGTAGAGGCAAACGAAGGAGGAGGAGAGGGAGAGGAGGAGGAGGAGAAATGAAGCTCGGGCTCGAGCTGGGCAGTTCCTATCCAGACAACATTGCCGGCGAGTTGCTTATAACTCGTTGGTAATGACATTACCAACGACTTCAACTCGTTGGTAATGACATTACCAACGAGTTATAAGCAACTCGTTGGTAATGACATTACTAACGACGAGTTATAAGCAACTCGTTGGTAATGTTGACATTTCCCGAAAAATATCCGACAATATTTTCCGACTACATTTTCCGTCTACGATTTCCATCTACATTTTCCGACTACATTTTCCGACTACAATTTCGGCTATCAATTTCCGTCTACATTTTCCGACTACATTTTCCGACTATAATTTCCATTATCAATTTCCGTCTACGATTTCCGACTACAATTTCCGTCTACTATTTCCGACAACAATTTCCGACTACAATTTCCGTCTATGATTTCCGTCTACATTTTCCGACTACATTTTCCGACTACAATTTCCATTATCAATTTCCGTCTACGATTTCCGTCTACATTTGCCGACTACATTTTCCGACTACAATTTCCATTATCAATTTCCGTCTACGATTTCCGACTACATCATATTTCCCACTACATTTTCCGACTACAATTTCCGACTACATCATTAACGTACTAAGGATGATAATCGTAATCATCGTCATCACTTGAGTCTGACTCGGTTTCATAGGTAACCTCTGGCAATATGTGCCTCTCCTCGTCATCTTAATCAGCGTCAACTTCATATGGATTAACATCGAGAAGTTCGGCTCCAGTAATTCGAACCATACTCCCAGATCTCACATTATTAAGGCGAATCGTAGATGATTCCGGAATATCAAAAGCGTTCGGCTCTTGGTATGCAGTAACTTCCTCATCATCTGCGGTATCACCAAGTGTGGCAACACTGTATATGTTTCTATGAGCAACATGGTTAACCACCTTCCACGGGACTTTGTTAAGAAGATCATCCAGGTAAAACACTTGTTTTACTGATGAGGCAAGAATGAAAGGGTCATCTTCATACCAGGTAGTAGCAGTATTCACTGAAAATGTTCCGTACTGATCGGTCCTTGTGTTCTCCGGGCTAGTATCAAACCATCTACACTTGAACAAGTGCACTTTCATGCGGTTCCCATAAATTAGTTCAACTACTGAATGAAGGACACCATAATAGTCAATACCATCCTGCCCACCATGGACCATCACCCCACAATTCTGTGTTTTCAGTCGGTCGTCTCGATTTTCACATATAAATTTAACGCCATTGACCTGACACATCAAGTAAACTTTTGAAGCTATCGGTTTCATCGCGAGGACCCTCAATTCGTTTGACCACTCTGGGCAACCATCATTTGCTACATGGTTCATCTGAAAATGATAAGAAACCACACAAGAAATTATGAACATAGGAACCACAAAACCACGTACACACATGCTATATAAGGAAAATGGCAATAAAAAAAAGACATATACACATATACCCTTACCCATTGACCAAAGTAGTTTGCAAACGTCCTGTTGTGGTAATCAACATTTCCGGCAATAGCAGGGCAGTGAAGATGATCGTTTTTCCAATATTGTACTTCTTCACAGTTAATCAGTACCGACCAGTGGGCAATGACTACCTCATTTTCATCCAACTTGTACGACTTTGGCAAGCTTCCCTGTACTACCACGTCATTGGAGATGATAGAAAGGTTGAACTGAGGTTCATCCATCGGCATCTATTGTTGGGGGTCCTCAAGCGCTCCCAAATACACTTTGGTGTACGTTACACACTCGTGCGCAACATATGCTTCAGCGATACACCCTTCAGGTGCATATTTATTCTTCACATAGTCCTTGTAGGCTCCCAATTGTCTACAAGTTAACAAGTGCATGTTAACTAAGGTAAAAATAAGACAAACCAATAAAAACAGAGGCAAACCAAATGTACATTTCCATGGGATACATCCAAGTGTAGTGTACGGGACCGGTAAGCAACAATTGTTCGGGAAGATGGATCATTAGGTGAGGCATGATGTCGAAAAAATTTAGCGGAAATATCCTCTCAAGCTTGCACATGATAAAAATGATGTCATCTTGCATCTCCCTAAGATCTGATTTTTTTAACTTCCCTGGTGCATAACTTCTGAAAGAATCTTGACAAGGCCACCAACGGCTCCACCACCTCTTTGGGCAGGTACCCTCGAATAAAAATAGGGAAAAGCCGTTGAAGCAGTACATGGCAGTCATGACTCTTTAATCCGTACATCTTATTGTCCCGGAAGTTAACACACCTGCTTATATTTCCTGCATAGCCATAAGGATACCTGCATATATATATATATATATATATAGCCATAGGCAACAATTATATTTCTCACATATCACCATAATCCGGTAAAAATTTAAGGCAAACCAATTTCCGTACTGCATAGTCATATATAAGAATATATATACCTTACATTACTCAGCCACCGAAAAATTTCATGCATATGCTTCGGCTTGACGGTGTAAGGAGCTTGCGGCATTTTTCTCTTACCATCTCTTAACCACAAATGTTTCCGCAGTCCCATAGCTTTCAGATCAATACGTGCCTTAGGGATGTCTTTTGTTTTCCCCTCCAAGTTAAGAACTGTGCCCACCACACTTTCACACACATTCTTCTCTATGTGCATGACATCTAGGTAGTGTCTGATAGGCAACCTGGGCCAGTAGGGGAGTTCCCAGAATATGCTCTTGTGTGTCCAAAACTTATACCTTTCGGGCTTGTCTGGAATTGACGCCACTATGTCAGGATGATTGCTCAGCTGGCCAAAATCATATTCATTCAACACTTCCAAAATTTCTTCCCCTGTCCATCGCCTGAGTGCCACACCTGTTTTCACAGTCCCATCAAACGCGTCTGGATCCTGCCTAAATGGGTGATCATATGGAAGCCAACAACGGTGACGCATCTGAACAATTTTACTACAATGAGGACTGCAACAATCAACCGTCATGCACTATGAACAAGCCCTGTAACCCCTGGTAACGTTTCCCGACAACATACCGTGGGCAGGAAAATCATTGATGGTGCCAACAAGCATGGGATGCATTTGGAACATCTCATTTTTAAACCTATCGTAAGTGGGGTGGCCACACTCACTCAGGTACTTAAGCTCCTCAATCAAAGGCCTCAAATACACATCGAGACACTTTCCTGGATAACCCGGGCCTGGAATTAACAGAGTGAGCATATTGTATTCCTTCTTCATGCACATCCATGGTGGAAGGTTGTACGGTACCAAAATAACTGGCCATATACTATATTGAAGACTCATGTTGCCAAAAGGGTTGAATCCGTCAGATGAGAGCCCTAGCCAAACATTTCGGACCTCTGCTGCAAAATGATCAAACTCCCTGACCATGTGCTTCCAAGCCTCTCCGTCGGAAGGGTGTATAAGGGTGTCATCGTCAGGCAAATTCCTCTCAGCCCACCATCTCATTGCCTCGGCCGTGAAAGCACACATGAATAACCGCTCCAGCCTATCAATAAGCGGGAAATATCGAAGTATCTTCACAGCTTTCTTGTTGCCTGCAGGAGTCAACTTATACCTTTCTGTAAAACATACCGGGCAGGCTTCAAGGTCTTCGAGATCTTTTCCCCAGAAGAGAATACAATCATATCTGCATGCATGGATTTTGATGTTGGAAAGCCCAAGATCTTTCAGGATATGTCGCACCTTATGATGAGTGGTAGGAAGACGATGACCGGGTGGCAGTAGCGAAGCAGTCCACTTCAACCAAGAATCAACAGCTTTGACAGACATTTTGTTCTCCATTTTGAGCTGCATCACTCCCATCACACTTTCAAGAACAGTCTTACTACAACCGTCGTACAACGGAGTCTGTTGCAATGCAATCAGGTTGTTGTATTTGTCCATACCGCTTGGGTTGACATGAGCTCCAGGTAATGGCTCGACTGGCTCAATATGGGGGAAACCCTCAACGACGGGAGGGACATTTGGTGCTTCATCAGCAAATACACCGCTTTCATGAGGAAACATATCATTGATTAACATCGATGTTGGATCATAGGATGAACTGCCTCTCTCAGCAAAATCTCCATGATCATAGGATGGACTGGGCCTCTCACCAAATTGTCCATGATCATGCGGACCCGCTAACGATGTTTCACTGTGATAAATCCAACAAGTGTACTTTTCCCAAAACCTGTATTTACTCAGGTGCTTCTGGACTTTATCAATGGGAAAACGAAATCGATCGCTGAAACACTTACATTCTTTACACTGGCAATAATGAAGTGTAGTGTCTCCACAATTAGCCTTCACAAAATTCACAAAACTCCTAATTCCCTGGTGATATCTGACATCCCATCTTTCGAGGCTCATCCAACTCTTGTCCATCCTGAAAATTCTAACAAATTTACGTATTATATATACACACATTCACTACGTACTAATAATCGACGCGATATCTCAATTCAACTCTAATTAAATCAACACATGCATGCATATATATATATATATATATATCGATCGATCTAATCTCTGAATTCAATTCAGTACTCGATGATGGTATTCTTCTTTTTTCAGTTCAAAATGTATTTGACTAGGTAGGAGGCCCTCTTAAGCCTGACTCCGATAGCACTACGATAATACCAGTCGTTGATTCAGACACAAGATAAGATTAACTACAAGCAGTTTTCTCGTTTCGGTGACATCAACAACATTTCATATCTCACGAACTGGATTTGATCAACACACACACATATATATATACATATATACACATATACGTATATATACGCGCGTACCTATATATATATAGCTTCCCGAGTGATCGAGTTTTCAACGCGCGCCTTAATTTTGATAATACCGAAGGATCGATTTCAGAGTGTTTTCCTAGCTTCTTTCGATTTCACTGGATTTTTTTCGATCAAAATGAATAAGCTCCTGCGATTTACATCTAATATAAGAGGCATTGCCGGCAATTCATTAAATCGCCGGAAATGGAGACATTACCGGCGACTTTACGCCGGAAAATCGCCGGTAATGTTTCAAAACATTACCGGCGACTCCAACCGTCGCCGGCAATGTCAAGCCGAACATTTCCGGCGAAATTCTCGCAATGTCAAGCCGAACATTACCGGCGATTTTCCGGCGACATTACCGGCGACGGAGTAAGTCGCCGGTAATGATGAACATTACCGGCGACTTTTCTGGTCGCCGACCTTGTCTCCGGTAATCTCGCCGGTAATGATGACAAATGTGGTAGTGTGACTTGTAAACAAGTCCACAACATTATCAACAGAACCAAACCGGTTCATATGGATAATCAATAACTGCTGCTATTGCTGATTGTAGGAGTACTATAGCGAAATGAGTTAAGTATAACACTCTTAATATAAACCAACTACATATGTTTAATGAAAATCACATTATTCACAGGAATGCAAGTTAGTGTTGTCATAGTAGATGGTAATCCACTAGACCCTCGAATGTGGTATATTATTGTCTTATACCAGACACACCCATCAACAGCTTTATAGAAAGCTTTAATCTTTAGAATAGTTCAAGGTAATAGCAACAAGGGTTTACTTAGTTGTTCTCCAAAGAAAGGCCATGTTTCCCAAGGTTAATAACCTGTATGGGAACATCCTATATATGGGTTAGAGAGGTACCCAATATAAGCAAATCCGACCAACACATAAACTGGTGTCTCCGAATAAGGGGACTGCTGTAAAACTGCTTGCAGCTTGTTCATCTTTCTATGCATCGAACCATTCCTTCGATGGATCGAATGAGTGATTCTGATATGTCTAGGGTACATCCTTTGATGGGTCGAAAGAAAATCTTCGATGGATCGAAGGACCTCTTCAGGTAGTAACCGTTCATTGCATTTAACGAGTCGAGAGTTATGCTCGACGGGTCGAAATGCCCAGAACTTGAATGCTGCGATTCAACAATCCCTTCACAAGGATTTAATTTCAAGCTTCTCTCTATATACTTTGTACGGGAATAATAGGCCCAAGTCAGTGGATCATTTCAAAGAATAATAGGCCTAAGTCAGTGGATCATTTCAAGATCATTTCAAGTATAAATGAGACACGAGATATAATTAGTTTAACGATCGAAAAACTACGACCACTAATATCAAGTGTAAGAAATAAGAATGTGATTCGTGATGTATGGTCACGAAAATCGATTTATAAACGGTGGTTCAAAACCACACCCAACAACCGTGACAAAACCGTCACATAGTATTGATTTTCCTTTCTTTTGTTTTCTGTTCTAAACCGTGACTCCCCAAGACCGTCACTTATACTCTATGGATATAGGTCTATAGGAACTAGGGCAAACATGCAATATAAATATAATTCATATCGGAATTATCATTAACTTAGATCTAAGATTTTGCGGTAAGTAAGTTCGATCCTAGATCTATAGATTCAGGGTTTAGAAAAATTGACCTTGAGGGTGTTATGTTCGGTATGAAAATTTCACTGTGAAAGAAGTTTGAAGAAGGGAAACACGTCCACGAAGCTTTTAGCAGAAAGAGGATTTTTTCTTCTTTTCTTCTTTTCGGGCAGACTGACATTTGTATACTCAAATGGTTATAACTTTCTCCAGACACCTCCGAATTACAATTTCCGGTGGTTGTAAAAACTAGACATCTGGGACTTTCTGAGCATATAAAATTCACCCTCTAGTTCGTCCTGAACTGCTCGCAATCTTCTGTCGAAGTTGTCTGAACTGCACATGCTCGATTTTGGCTGAAGAAGAGGAAAGAGGCCGACGGTGGTCGGCGGTGGTGATTTGACTTTTTTGATTCTAGGGTTTCTTTTTTATCTGTGGTATTTACTATCAACTTCGAGAGTCGTGCTGATAACGTGTTCCAAGTAAAAGTAGAATAGACAGAAAGCAGTTCATTTTCTTATTGATAGAATGCCTTAAATATATACTGATACAATCTGTTACTATAACTATTTCAACATAACAGAGAATCTTTGTATCTATCTAATAAATATCTGTATCTAACTAGGACAAGACATACACCAAAATTAATGAAGAATAAATCTTCTCGAACAATAATAATAATAAAAAATAATCTCAAAGTGCTTAGATTAGAACATAATAAAACTATGTGTTATTCACTTACATGTAACTACGCACTCAACCTCGAGTGAGGCGGTGGAGTAACTAGCGGTGATACCCGAGTGATACTTTTCCAGAAATCTATTCGAGTGATACCCGAAATTGCTGCGACTTGATTAGGTCCCTTACGGTGTCGGAATCGATCATCGATGATGAACGGGTCCAAAGAGGAATGGTGGCGTTGATAACAGCCTGGGCTCCCGCCCCCGTAACTGTAATGAGGTAGCTAGGCGGTGGAGTAACCAGTGGTGGCCTTGGGCGTTGAGGAAGTCATGGGCGATGAAGATGGTTCTCACGGTAACTTGAGTGGTTATTGAGAGAGTTGAGCATAATGAGAGTGGAGCACTTGGAGGACATAACTCAGTTAAGTATCAGTTTATTGTTGAAGTGTCAACTGTTCCACCGTGACTGAAAATTTTGATTTTACACTCTGTTTAAAATAGCGCGCCTTGAGGCGCGCCTCATAGCGAAAGGCTTGCTTGCGTCAGAAATTCGCCTCAAAGCGTCCCGATATTAGCGTCAGTCACAAAAAGCGTCAAAATAGCGCATCGAGGCGTTGAATAGCGTACATAGCGTAACGAGGCGTCAAATAGCGTACCGAGGCGTCGCCTTTTGTGTATTTTTTTTCTTGAGTTCAGAACACCAAAACGACGTCGTTTGGTCGGCCTGTACATCAAAAAAAAGGGAAGAGAAAGTGCAGCCACCACTAAACGCAGAACAGAAAGTACAGAAGAGAAAGTGCAGAAGAGAAAGTTCCTCAGTCCTCACCAGTCACCACGATTCAGAGGCGATACCAGGTTCACCAAGCTTCTCACCTCGCCCAACCCTCTATACCAGGTTCGTGATGCTTTTCAATTGGTTCGATTTGATGGTTTTTACTTTTTACCAGTTTTTAGTTTGTGTTCATGAGTTCTTCATTTAATCGATTAGAAATTTAGAATTGATTTAGATTTGTTAAACTTCAGATTCGTTGATCATGAGTTCTTCTGAGAATGAGCAAGTGAGTAGTGATAGAGAAAAAGACCATGCTTGGGTCTGGGCAAAAAAAGTTGATGGGGAAAAATACATAAGATGTAGTTTCTGTGATCAAGTGTGCAGTGGGGGTATTACAAGGCTAAAGAGGCATTTAGCTGGAACACATGGTGGTATGAAACCTTGTAGAAAGGTTTCAAAAGAGGCCAAGGATTACTGTTTAGATGCATTGAACAGCTTTAAGACTCTGAAGATGAAGCAAAATGCATTGCTTCATGAAATTGGGGAGGGTTGTGGAGGGAGCAGTGATAGTGTATCTGTAGATGACAGTTTGCCGGATGAAAGTGGTTATGTATTGGCAGGGATTGGAAAGGCTACTCAAAGTACTCAGAGTGAGACACAGGGACCGATGAATAAGTTTGTTGTTACAAAGACTCAGCAAGCAACATTGAACTCAGCCTTTAAAAAAGAAGAAAGAAAGAAAGTATGTCGGAAGATCGGACGTTTTTTCTACAATAATGGTATTGCTTTCAATGTTGCTAACAGCCCTTATTATTTGTCTATGGTGGATGCAATTGCTGAGTTTGGAAAGGGGCTTAAACCACCATCCATGTATGAGTTGAGAACTTGGATTCTCAAAGAAGAAGTTAATGATATGAATATGATATTGAATGATCATAAACAATATTGGAAGAACTATGGCTGCACAATCATGTCTGATGGGTGGACAGATGGAAAAGGTAGAGTTCTTATCAACTTTTTAATTAACTGTCCTGCTGGTTGCTTTTTTCTCAAGTCCATTGATGCATCAGAATTGGTTAAAGACGGTGAAACATTGTTCAAGTGTCTAGATGAGATTGTAGAAGAAGTAGGAGAGGATAATGTGGTCCAAATCATAACAGATAATGCCTCGAATTATAAGAATGCTGGAAAGAGGCTTATGGAGAAGAGGAAGAAACTTTGGTGGACACCTTGCGCTGCACACTGCATTGATCTAATGCTTGAAGACATTAGCAAGTTAAAAATATTTGCAGATTCGATTCGACTATCCAAGCAGATTGTGAAGTTTATATATGCACACACATGGTCTTTGTCCACAATGAGAGAATTCACGAAGGGAAGGGAGCTAATTCGTCCAGCTGTGACACGATTTGCAACAGCATTTTTAACTCTTCAAAGTCTTTACAAGCAAAAGGATAACCTAGTTGCCATGTTTTCTTCTCAAAAGTGGTGTGAAGGTCCTTTTGCCAAACATCCAGAAGGTATAAGAGCTCGATCAAGTGTGTTGTTTAATCAAGACTTTTGGAATCATGTGTGCTTTTGCATCAAGAGTGTCATTCCACTTGTATCAGTATTAAGGGAAGTTGATTCAGAGGAAAGAGCTGCCATGGGATACATTTATCAGTTAATGCAGTCAGCAAAAGAGAAGATTGCTTTTAATTGTGGTGGAGTTGAGAGGAAGTATAAACCAATATGGAATAGGATAGATGCCCGATGGATGCCACAACTTCATAGACCCTTGCACGCATCGGGATATTATTTGAATCAACAATTAAGATATGAAGATTCTTTCTGCAATAGTGAAGAAGTGAGGTCTGGATTGCAAGAGTGCATGCAAAGGATGTTAAGTGAAGAGGATTGTCTATCTGCTGATGTGCAGTTAGACGCATATGATCTTGCTCTTGGTGAATTTGGATCTCCCATGGCAGTAAAATCAAGGAAAAAAAGAACTCCAGGTATGTGACTCTTATAAATTGAATTTGTTTTCATTATAATATTTATGGCTTATGTACTCAATATATGCTTCTTCTTTTTCTAGTAAATTGGTGGCTGCGTTTTGGAAAGGGCACACCTGAGTTGATGAGTTTTGCAGTTCGAGTTCTTAGTCTTACAAGTAGTTCTTCAGGGTGCGAAAGAAACTGGAGCACATTTGAATCGGTAAGGTTCTTTTTTTTTTCTGTCATGAATTTGGATATATATGAAGTTATGAACAATAGTTTTATAGTCTGATAATTTGGTTTTCCTTACACAAATAGATTCATACAAAGAAGAGAAACAAACTAGAGCATTACAGATTGAATGCTTTAGTTTTTGTCAAGTACAATACCGCTTTGAGAGATAGGAGTATTAGAAGGAGGGCTAAAGTTGATCCAATATTGGTAGATGAAATAGATTCTGATGATGAATGGATCACTGAAGCTGAAGAACCAATTCTTCCTACAGATTTGGTGTGGCTTAATTCACAAGAGTTATTTGAAAATTCCTTAGTGAATGTGCCAATTCCAACATATGAAGGTGATTCACAGAATATAGAGTCCACGCCTGCACCATCTATTTCTCATAATTTACCTCTTGTTCCTCCTCGGCCAAGTCCTACTATCCATCCTCAATCAACTCATTCTTCACCTCCTGTTCCTCCTCGGCCAAGTCCTATTTTGCGTCCTCAATCAACTCATTCTTCACCTCCTGTTGCTGCTAGTGGAACTGGATATGCAACATCTGCTACACACAAAAGAAAGAGTTCAGGAAGTACAAGTAAGCAGTATGAATAGGCTGCCACTTTATGAATACATCATTGCCTCTTTGATTAATAATTATATTCTGAAATTTTCATGTTGTGTTCATGAATAGGTAATAGTGGAGCCAAAAGGAGTTGTCCAAGTGTGGTAGTAAATGATGATAACGAGGATGTTGATATGGAGCCCCATTTTGATAGCGCAAATTATCCTACTCATTTTGATGCTTGGGATGAATTTCACACTGAGGTGGAGGTTGATCCAAATGCTCTTAGCGACGAAGAGGGAAGACAATGGAATGAGTGAATGATTTTTTGTTGTTGTGTTTGAAACTTTGAATGATTATATGTTGTTGACCTGTTGTGTTTGAATGATTTTATGTTGTTGTGTTTGAAAATTTGAATGATTTATGTTGTTGTGTTTGTCATATTTTAAATTGAGAGTTTGAGACAATATGTTTGTGTAAGAATTAACTTAGTTCGTATAATTGTAATCTGCAAAATCACTTTGTGAACCAATGTGAACCAATGCATCTGTTCTGTTGAACTGATGTGCCTTTTTAAGTTACTACAATATATACACAGATATAACTATGTATTCGAAAACACAGATTGGTCTATGACAGATCCTCTTTGAATTCCCATATTGAAATATTAAAATATTATAATACACGAAAGGCTTCGCCTTGCACGCCTTGAGGCGTCAAGGCTTGAGGCTTCGTCTTTTCGCCTCGCTTCACGCCTTCGCTATTTTAAACATTGATTTTACATTATTATTCCTTATAGATATTAGGTAAGGGCTTTTACGGAAAATTAATTTTATTAGAGTAAGTGACAATTTTTTGTCTCATATTCTTATAATTTTGTTGTTTATTAATTTAACTACTAATAACGATTATTCGGTGACAAAAATGAAAACTTTGTTGTCTATAACATTCATAAGTGAGTGAGTGACAAATATGACTTTGATTGCTTATAACTTTGTCACTAAAAGGTAAATTTCTTGTAGCGCTGATCGTATACTTGTGTGGGTCATGAACTTGTATGGCTTGAGTGACTCGTGGACAAGCTCATTGACTTGAAGATTTCGGTTCCCCTGTTTTTAGTTACTTGAGCCGCGATGAATACTACTGTGTTTGGGTTAGGAACAATAGTACGGTGGTCATTATATCTAATGGAATCTGGGACGACTTGATGAGAATTGATCATAAAGAAGGGAAGCAGGACCAATATACGATTGCTTTTTTTTAATTGGGTCATGATCCAATATCAAGAGACTAATCTGGATAGACGATTAGTCTTTCTTTTGCTCTTTGCACAGCGGTGTTGGAAATCAACTTCGGATGTAGGATTAATTGCAAGTGCAAGCTTTATGGGAGAGATCTTGATCAGGTAGCGTACGTGGAACAGATGATGGAAATTAATAATAGCTTTTGTCTAATGACTGGTATTGTGTTGTCTCATACTTAATGTTAGCTTTTTTTACATTTCTTCGTGATGATGATACGCTTTGACAATGATATAATTTTATCTTCTTTGATTGTCAAATGGTTGGAATATCTGTAATTTGGTATGAGATACTTGTGTGTTACGAGTGAAATTATAAAAATGTAGTTACACTTTGAATCAGACACATGTAAACTCTTGAAAGTTGAAATATCAAAAATAAAATTACTTGCCTAATCCCTCTTGTCATCTAATTCTACTGATGTGTTGGTAAACGTGTCAATGTGATTTCTTATGCATCAGCTAAAAGTTAATTATTTGTGAAGTTTTTAAGGATCCGGCAACTATGGACCCAAAAACTAAATATACATGGGTTAATTTTTTTCTTTCTTACACGTATCACAATTTAAGAGGTTAGTTTTTTTGATTTTCTTCATGTCTATATGAATTATACGATATTTTCTTAAGCTCAGTCTATGCGATCTTTCCCATCATCTCTCAGTCGTGTTCTTCTTCGAGTGCTCTACAATGTCGGGTTGAGGTCTGCGACGACGTCTTCCAGCAACGTCTTGACCACCGGCGAGATGTGGTCTCCAGACTGAAATATTCTCTCTTTCATATCACATCTCTCGTTCAATTGAAAATGTTGAAATTGAAAGAACATAAGAAAATGGTGAAATTGGAGGTGAGAACAAGACTGGGTTGGAATCCCTACAAGAAGCACTGGGTTTGATTCCAACATATATGTAATTATTACTCCTTGTAGTCGGCTTCATGGAGCTTTTGGCGGCGGGGAGGCTTGGCATTGGATCTATTGGAATTTTTATCGAGCTAACAACTTGTCGCACTGGGTTTGAATCCATTTTCCATATTCTCTAAGACCATCTCCAACCATTGGAGTCCTATACCTCAAAATGAGGCCTTGATGAATATTGGCTTCTCCAATGGTAAAAACTTGTGGCCTCATACCTCATATTTGAGGTGTTATACCTCATACCTCATATTTGATGTGTTATACCTTAAAGAAGGTCTTAAAGTAAGACCCAATATGATGTATATGATTCATAATAAATAGTGGGCCTAGCCATAGAAAGAAAAGTAAAGAGAAGAGAGAGAAGTCAATATCTTAAAATGAGGTATATCTCTATGGTTAGAGATGGTAAAGTTTTATAATGAATAGTAATTTTTCAAGGCCTCATAATAGGGTACGAGGCATTGATGGTATGTTCTAATGCCAAGTATAATGGTGTAATCAATTTGTTTTGTTACATTTGAAATTTGAAGGCTGATTTCACAAATTTTTTGTTCCAATGGATATGTTATATGTTGAACCTCCAAAACTTTGATGAACAACCTCAAAATACAACATGTTTCCAAATTCACACAACTCACCATCATAATCCCCAAGGGGGTTTCCAAATTCACAGAACTCATTTACCCATATTCCATTATCAAAGAAGAAAAAGAAAAAAATAAGATCCCCTTGCTCAATTTTGGGATGCAAAGAGTACACAAAGCAGCCCTCTTAAATGTTCAAATTTATGAATCTAGAAACCCACATTCCTCTATTAAATGACCTATCAAACTTTGCTCCAACCCTTAGAACATCTCCAACAGCTCTTGTATAAAATCTCTATTATACAAGATTAAAACACAAAATTTGTATAATTGTTTGGGGTCAACTCCAACAACTCTTCTATTCTATTCTTAAAAAATAAATGTTAATCTCTATAATTTAATGAGTATAGGGATATTTCTCAAATCAAGTCAATAAATTGTAGGAGAGAGAGAAAAAAATTGATGTGTTTTTGTTCATATTTTGAGGAGAGAAGGTTGAATTGTGTAGTTGAGCAATAAATTTTAGAGATTTTTACATGGTTATACAAATTTTGAGTTTTCTATAGATTTATGGATTCTCTCTCTCATCTTTATCCATTTTCTATAGGATACAAGACAGTTTACAAGAGCTGTTGGAGCAAAAAAGATGTACTTTTTCAATAAAATAGCAATTCTTGTGTTTTTACAAGAGCTGTTGGAGATGCTCTTAGAGGGAAGAAGAGAGTACATGAGCAAGGATGGGTTGTCTACCCACTTGGTGGCTAGGTGCGACGATAAGACAATGAGCCATCTTTCAAGGCTCTTGTCATCTTCAAGACTATAGGCACTGGGTTGTCGAAGTCAATTGATTTTCAGAGAGAGAGAGAGAGAGAGAGAGAGAGAGAGAGAGAGAGAGAGAGAGAGAGAGAGAGAGAGAGAGAGAGAGAGAGAGAGAGAGAGAGAGAGAGAGAGAGATTGACAATTTGGCTGAGTATGCCAAATTTGACAGTTCAATTTTCAATAGTCATCCACGTAGGTTGATATGACAACCTCGTGGTTGTGACATAACCATTAGAAGCCTCAAATATTTTTTCATTTGGGTCATATATTACCGTTTGTTGTATATGTGAATGTTTAACACATCCATTAGACTTGGCCTAATAGACTTCTATCTACTTTTCAATGTTGCTTGCTCGAATATATAATTATTACTCTGATCTCTTTCACATAATTTCGAATCGAAACTTGTTTGTGATTCTCTAGAGATTTAGGATTGCTTTGATTGTAAAACCAAGAAGAGGAATTTGAGCGTGGAGGGTGACGACGCAGAAGGAAGAGATGGATTTTCATGGTAGCGGCGGGGATATCTCTCAAACCCAATCTCCAATTTCATCTGAAATTAGTAAGATGGTTATAATAAAATTGCTTTGCCTATAGCTCTCTAGCTTAATTACGATGGAAAAAAAAGGATATATTTATATTTATCATCTCATATGATCACAATCAATTTCATGAAATTATGGAAACTCCTACACCACAAAGAAAACTGTGCCTCCATGTACATCCCTCTACAAAGAACGAACAAATTACAATTCTCAAGTGACTAATATTGCCAAGAATGCGGGAGGAACTCATCATCACATTTTACAGGATACATATTGGCATTGAAGAACAATGACCTGCAAAGTGGACAAGTGAAGTTGTTTCTCTCCATCCACTTCTCAATGCAATCCATATGGAAAACATGGCCACACTTGGACAATTGGCTCACCACATCTTCACCCTCAAACTCCACCAAGCAGATTGAGCATGTTTCGGCTGCGTGTTCACTCCTTTCCCTACTACATTGAGCCTGCAAGTCCTGGAACCTTGCAACAGGAAGACTCAGCTCGTATACATCGCAGGAAGCATGATCCTCTGGCTTGTACATATCAGTGAGAAGTAGAATATCACTGATTATTCCAGCTAGAGCTTTTCTGAATTGCATTATAGGGATCCAAAAGCAGGTGTAGAAGAAAATGGTGGCCGTTGTCAAACCAGACGGAGAGCCCATTAAACATATCATTTTTGCAGATCGATCTTCGAAACTTTCTTAACCCGAATCTCTCAAACCCTTTTGCTTTTGCACTCTCAAAGTCCCAAAACTGTGTTTGGATTCTGTGAGTACTAGCAAGGCTGATCCTTTATATAGCAACAAAGATTGAGTGTTTCCAAGTCCTCAAAATTAAGAACAATTTAAATGGTTTTATTAGTTGATTTCTTAGCTCTGACTTCTGGTTTCTTTAAAAACAGATATAGAAGTGATTCCTGTTATATTATAGTTGAGGTCAAGTCTGTGACTCTGTGCTTCATAATTCATATCCAATTAGTTTGCGTTTATAAATTATATATCCAACTCTGAAACCGGCGGAGGAGATGGACGGCGCCGACCCCACATTCTAGTCCTTCAATCTTAAATATAAGAAGAAAATATGTTGTTCAAGTTAAACTAGCACTAGTTCTATCTAACTCAGTTTATAATACTAATTTGTAAAAGACTTAACCTTGAGTGAAGAAGCAAGTTTTGATTTATTGGGAAGCTCTTCTCAGTTGTTGGAGCGTGAACAACGCCATTCCTCTGTTGATAACAATGATCAGTAATAAACTAAAAATTTAAACAGATTAAACATGAAAAATGCAGGCCCATGCCCGGTTTCTAAGTAGACAAAAAAAACACAGAAGAATGGCGGTTTCATTTCGAGTTGAATCTTCTTGAAGCAACCAAGAATATTGTGCAGATTCATCAAGTAACAATCTTTAAAACAAAGTACATATCAAAACTCATTTGCCATATGAACCATTCTTGTAGTCTATATAAGTTAATTTTCAATTTTCACTGACATAGATGCACAAAGTGCCATTTGAACACTGCACAGATCTCTCAACCCACAAACCTTTACTGTGGTAACATAGCTATTATGTCATTTTCGCATAAATTTACTTTTTAACACAGTTTTGTTTTGATTATAAGCACGATACTAGAAGCTGTGTAACATACACAGCGGATGATCTAAACTCGTTGATGCATATGGCTTCTGTAATAGTTAATAGATTATTCATATTTTTACTGATATATAGATGCACAAAATCCAAGTAAGATCTGAATAGATAGCTAGATATTTTCTGGTTTTCATATGTGGTATTCTCTGGCCGTCTGTTTTGAGAACTGAGGCCGCTGGTATCACCATATTCCACTCTTAAATTTTTTTAACAGTAATTAATCTCCGCTTAATATACAAATCCAACTCAAATGACTCCGTAATTGGCTCCCCAAACTTGGGTAACTCAACTTGTTAGAATACTATTTATATACTCGAGGAAAGCAACAATCTTTCTCACGTTCACTTTATGCGTTATTCACTTATTCTAACACAACAGATTAACCTGAACACCGTCTTCTATGATTCTATCTGTCTCTGCAAAAATTTTATCAATTCTGAGATGGTATTCAACTGTATTAAGTAAATGATTTTATAATAATACAAAGCACCAAAAAAATAATTTGGTGAAAAATGGTGAGACTCTCTCTCCAAACCCTAGTTGTTCACTGGCGGTGGGTGCCTATCTTGTGGCCTCACCAAAGGCTGAGCCTTCCGACTTGCTTCCCCAATATTGGATCACTGACGCTCTCCAGTAGCGTAGCACCTTGGCTTCGTTTTCGAAGTAGTCTAATCGGCCTCGAATACCGAATCTTTGTGTGCAGGGCATGCTCTCTCGAGGCAGATGTCATTTGGTGCGGTTGTCGCTGTGGCTCTGGTTCGGGTCTCCGCCCAGCAAGGGTACGGTTGAAGACTTGGGTCTCCAGGAGCGTTGTTGAGAGAACTGATGTGTTGTTGCTTCTCAGGTAGGTTGGGGATGGTCAAACTGGGCGACATCCGATCTCAGTGGCACGAGATCTGGTGTCACAATCTCAGGACTCTAGTGTTTGGGTTTTAGGCTGTAGAGTGGATCAACTCAGAATTAAAGGTGGTTGTCGGCAAGGGTCTACACGGTGCTGCAAACATGGTTGGCGACGATTTCTGGTCATACGTGGTGGCTTGGTTGGATCTCTGGCCCGAGGTAACCCTAACCCTTATTAGGCCATTTTTGACTCGCGCAGGCTGGGCTATCTGGCCCATCATGTTGCAAGTCTCTTTTGGGCCATGGACTGGATCTGGATCCGGATATGGGATCCAAGTGAGACTTCAATCCGGACTTTGATTCCAGTTCAGTTGCGCATCTCCTACTGGCATTGGTTCTTAAATGTAGTCTCCCACTTCCCGTCTTCAGTATTACGGGTTGGCCTGTAGCAACTACTTCGTTACGGTTCTGGTTACGGTTCTCGCAGTAGCCTCCCACTCTCGTCTTATATATTATGGGTTGTCCTGGAGCAACTACTTGTTACGGCTACATTCACATTTACACTATCCATCTGATATGCAGTGCAATTCTAAATGTCCCTCGAAGTCATTTAGTTCTGATTCCTTTAGGTTACTATTACTTACGTCGCTCTTGTGCATCGATTTATAGTTTTTGCTTTAAGTTTAGTGATTGTGTACACCACTTTATCTTTGTAGTTGTACTTTTTGATTGATTATCAATGAATTGTTGGTCATCTAACTTAAAAAAAAAGATTTTGATTTGATTGATTCTGTGCAGAATAGTCTTTAAACTGCTCTCTTAAGCCTAATTATACAACGAACTCTTCCAATCACAGTAGCATTAATCAAGATGAAAATGATTGAAAGAAAGTGTAGAGCATAGAAAAAAAATTACTTAGGATGGTCAATGATGCAGCAGGTCTCGTGCTGTAATAAGAAAACTACACCGGTTCTAATTACGGCATGTAGATAAAACAAGCATGTGATGAAGCTAATAAATTAGTTTTTCCGCACATGATCAATCTAGGCAAACACAGTAGCAGTATATGCGTTTCGAACAGCATTGTTAATTGTTATCAAGTTATGGGGTTAACTAAAACATGTTGTACTTAATGCATCCACACCACCCTTAACGTAACAATTCAGTATTTTAGTCTAGGTAAGGCTATAAATATAGACTACCTTAAACTAGCAGACGCATAAAATATAGCCGACCAAAATCACCCATATCTTATAGGGCAAAGAGAATTTTTTAGGTGAAATTGATGCTCAAGTATGTAAACTAGGAGAAGCTTATATGGAGGAGATGCATCTAGTCTAGGAGTAATCTATTTCTTCACATTTGGTCATTGGGAATAAACAAAGAGTTTTGTAGGGCCTTGAATGTTGTGAGTCATTTTTGGGTTGGCAACAAAGAGTGTGGCTAAATGCGTATGCTTATGGCAACCCAGAATGAACAGTGATCATAGACATTGTATTGTACAAGGTATCAACAAGTATCTTCGAGCTACCTAAAGCCAGGTCGTAGTTTGCCAATGATGTATGCTTCCTTCACTTATTTGTTTTTGAAATAACATGTATTCTTCCTTTAAATCCACAAAAACAAAAACAAACAAAAAAAAACAAAAAACAAAAAAAAAGAGTGGAACGACAGGGTCCATAAAGCAACTGCAGCTGAACACAGAAATCAACTTGACCTGCAGTACAGTGCTTTCTATTACTAAACCAGCAATCCCCACCTTAATCACATCCTTCACCTTAAGTAATCCTACTAATTGTACTTTATCACCACTGCCTTGAGACACTAACAAACCAAATTTTAGCATATCTAGCCATCAAAGAACATTTCATTACTGCCACGGTTATTGCTACTCAGTTCTCCTTGAGCCCTATCTCCTTCACTAATTAACACTCACATGTACTAGTGTACTACCTTTATCATAAATCTGACAACCAGCATTCCCTATGCCCGCTCAAACATACTTTATCGAAATGAGCCAACATAGATTTTTAGGTATGTTGCACCGCCATAATAACACAAATAGATAAAGACCAAGACAGAAAGGTAAGTCGGGATATATGTGCTTCCTAGGGTCGGAATGCTTAAAAACAGCTGTTAGTTTATCATGTCATTGAATAAACATACCTGGAAGTGTAGGTATATCTGTAAGCAAAACTCAACAAGATAACAAAAATTGATTGTTAAGAAGTACAAGCAACACATGAGACATGTATCGACACAGAGCTCAGCAATAATTTTAGTAAAGTGCTTCAATAATTTAAAGGCTTGAAAAGCTGATATCTGTTCTGCGTAATAGATCAATCAAAACAGTAGGTTAAAGCATAAACAATTTGGTTTGATATCCAATACATGATGGCAAGACCAAGTATGTTCCTTTAAGACACTGAAGCTCACATACAAACTTAAAAGCACAATGGTGTATGGCTCTTAGAATGAATTATATACACTACATGTATAATCATTGCATAACTTATCTGACAAATGCATGCACAATCACTACATAACTTAGCTGACAAGTGCTCAACAATTAAGCAACCTTATGAATCATGGCTATCACTGATAAAGTGAATTTACATTGATGTTTTCCCTGTGCCACCCTTCATAGAACAAGGGAAAAGGGTTTTAACAAAGACGATAAACTCAGTAATATACGCTCAAGACTAGAACCGAAATACTAACAATCTTAGTGTTCTAACAAAAAACTGAAAACATTCTTATAAAATATAAATGCTTAAAAAGGATGCTAGTTTGTAAATTTTAATTCTTGAAAATATAGAATTGTACAATTATGAATAAAAAGTCAAAGTCACGTGCTTTTTGACAAAGCTCAACGATAATAACTGGTAAACAGTTTCTAAAATAAACTTACAGAGAAGCTTGTCTACCAGTTGTTGTATCTGATCAATCAAGACCTAAAATTTGTGGGTGCATATGCAGTGTTGTAAGGTTCTATATACAGTCCATGATGACAAGACCAAGTATGTTCATAAAAGCCCAAGGAAACTCAAATACAAATCATGCACGTCTATAAACTTCATATTATATTACTCTAACCTATTCTTCTCCTAATCAACAGCACCACAACCATTACATAACAGAATGAAGTCATCATTTCTTATGATTAGGAAACTTGAGCTCAAAAGTGCTTGGGAAATGAAAACAACAATAAACCATAAACACTCATAGCTATCATCGATATGAGCGGATTAACATTATTGACTATTAACAGAGTTTATTTCCATTGATAACATTGAAGTTCTTCTCCTGCTCCACCTCATGAAACAGAAGTAGCAGTGTTTTATCAAAATTAAAGAAACTCGACAGTTAAGATCAATACTAAAACAGAAAAACTCACAATTTCATTTGCTTGTAACAAGCAGAATTGCTCAAAACATTTTCTTTGAGTGGTTTTTCCCAAAGATGGCTTCCCAAACCATCAGAGCAAATGATCCTCTTTTGTCCAGAAACTCTCTAACAGCCTTCTCATTAACCAAATACCCCTTCTGCTTCAACTTCCCAATCAAACTTTGAGCTTCTTCCACGCCATTTTCCTTGCACACCCCATCCACTAACCCAACAAACGTAGTCACATTCGGGCGAGTGACCAGCCTTCAACATTTCACCACAAAATTCAATAGCATCCTCCAACTGACCACACCTACACAACCCCTGTATCAACACAGTGTAGCTAAACACATTCCGAACGATCCCATTGCTCTGCATCTTCCTGAAATTTCTCTTAGCATCTTCAGGCTTCTGGGCTTTGCCAAACCCTTCTACCACAGCAGTGTATATAACCAACTCCGGAATAGTACCCTTCTCGCGCATCAACCCGAAAAGCTTCATGGACTCCTGGACCAGCCCATCTTTGCATAGCCCATCAAGCATTGCCAATGCATTGGGGATCAAACCAGTCTTCTTCATCTTCTTGAATATCTCATTGGCCTCCTCCGGCGGCTGCTGAGGCTTCTCTCTCTTCGACTTCTCGAGACCCATCTTGAGCTTCTCCAGAAAACCACTGTCCTGTAATGGCGGAGGAGAATGATTCGGGTTCGGGTTTGGGTTTGGGATAACCCTCCTTTTTCAAAATTGGGAATATTCTGTCGTCTCTCATTGTCGGGTGAGCTTCTATTGGGTGTGGTGGTGGTCTTATCAACGAGGGGGCTGAAATGGAGGCATCATGTGAATGGCCAAGAGGGTTTGAAACATTGGAGATTATGTGCTTGCAAATCCGACCTCTGAAAATTGGCATGGCCCCTGTGATTTTGGTCAATTTGATCACAAAGCTTCAGTCTTTGCTTCTACTAGGGTTTAAGAATTGGGGGTTTGAGCTGTGAACAGTGACCGTGGGATATAAAGAAGAGGATACATCGGTAGTTTATTGAAACAAGGAGGGTACATACGGTATTTGAGTGAAAGAAGGCACAGTGAGTCAGATAAGGCATTAGCTCTTCACTTCATGAGTTCAATAGTTCTATGAATTTAGAGCTGGCGGCACAGCTGCAAAGTCTCTCCCTTTTTCACCATTGTAATATTTCTGGGCCTGATTGAATCACAGGTATGTATATCTTCCATTGTGTACGTAGATATTGGTGAAATTAAGAATGAAAGACTATTGCTTTCGATAGAATTATATGGTAGTGTTCAGTTTGTTCGAATTTCACAGTTACCCCCATGTATTGGGTTTGTCCATTTTGATCATAGTTCTTTGTTGATATTTTGATACAAAACTCCAGTAGTTTTTCTGGGTTGTAGATGAAATTGGAAATGTGGGTTGGGCTTGATGTGTTTCACATGTGATCAGGGATTCAGGGGAGAATGGAAACCAGCGCCACTCAAAATGGTAGTACTAGTATCATGTGGTTCTTCAGAGATAAAGGTTTTGATGATAAGAGTATTTGTGAAATGTTGAAAAAATGCAAGCGTCTTGAGAATGTGCATAGGGAGAGTGCCTCCGAGAATTGGGATTATTTGACAAGCATTGGAATTCAAGAGAGGAAGTTACCTTCCGTAGTGTCAAAGTGTCCCAAGATACTTACTTTGGGCCTCCATGAGAGGCTCGTGCCTACGGTGGAGTGCCTCACCACCCTTGGTACCAAACCGCGTGATGTTGCGTCTGCCATTGCCAAATTCCCTCAGATTCTGTCTCATAGTGTTGAAGAGAAGCTCTGTCCACTATTGGCTTTCTTTGAGGCATTAGGGGTTCCTCAAAAGCAACTTGGCAAAATGATTTTGCTCAATCCTAGGCTCATCAGTTATAGCATTGAAACAAAGCTGAAGGACATTGCCAACTTTTTCGCTAATCTTGGGCTTGCCAGAGATGGGATTGGCAAAGTACTGGTGAAGAACCCATTTATCATGGGTTATAGTGTTGATAAAAGACTGCGCCCTACTGCAGAGTTTATGAAATCCTTTGGTGTCTCAGAGCAGGGTATTCAGACAGTGGCAATACACTTTCCAGAAGTTTTGTGTAGAGATGTGGACAAGATTCTGAGACCCAATTTCGATTATTTGAAAAGATCTGGATTTACCGATGGGCAGATAGCAGCTCTGGTGACTGGTTATCCACCTATTTTGATAAAGAGCATCCACAATTCATTAGAACCCAGAATCAAGTTTTTGGTAGAGGTAATGGGGAGACGAATTGATGAAGTCACTGACTATCCTGACTTCTTCCGCCATGGTTTGAAGAAAAAAGTGGAGCGGCGACACAAACTTTTGAAACAGACAACGACCGAATGCAGCTTGAGTGAAATGCTGGACTGTAATCAAAAGAAGTTCCAGCTGAAGTTTGGTTTGGCTTAAAGGATAGGCCCGAGGTACTAAACTCTCCATTTATGTACTTCAATATTTATTTTTCTGGTATTGTAGCCTAGTTTGATAATGTATTGTCAGTACACTTCAATATGAAAGTCTTCCTTTTTCTATTCATACGACAGAACTCTATCGAAGCTTGTTATATAGTAACCTTCAAGATTATGCCATAAGCTCTTAATTCAATGTCTATAATAAATTACCAGAAATCCTATTCAGTTAAGCAGTAAACTGGTCCAAGACTTGTCTAGCAACAGATGGGGTTGATTAACAGGTGTGATGTTAAATTAGTTGATTGATTTCTGAGGTAGAGCCTATGAAATCCATATTACATTTAGCAGTTCCATAGATAAAAGTCTGCTAGCTGTGTGCTAGACATTTGGTGACAGGAGATATTTTCTGACCAATTGACTGGTTAAATGGTTAATCCCATTTCCAGGAGCTTTTAGACTCTAATTATTAGGGAAGGGACATTGTGATCGTAGAGTTGGTGATGTTAGAAGCTGTACTGTCTGCAGCAGTACCCTTGGAAGGCCATGTGAAAACAGGTTTGAATGGAGGCACGCCGGGGACTGACATGGTTCCTGATATAATCTGGCATATGGTTTGTGTTTGAGGCCTCTCGTCGGCAATAGGATGTGGACATGCCAAACCAATAGGAGAAAGCTTCTTTGCCTCATCCAACTAGTAATTACCGTTCAATCTCTCATCCACAGCATCCTCAATACACCATTCTCGATGCAACATCCACACCCAATCGACCAAAGAAACCTGGTGTTGTTGATAAATAAGTTCAGTTCCTGGACTTTTTCCACACACAATCTCCAGCACCACTGCCCCAAAACCGAAAACATCAGATTCTGGAGCAGCCTTTCTTGTATGGAAGCACTCTGGAGCGACATAGCCTAGGGTACCCACAACTCCTGCTAATTCCAGCTCAGCGTATGAGTTTCTCTCTTGATCCAAGGCTCGGGCAAGGCCGAAATCTCCAAGGCGAGCATTGAACTCAGAGTCAAGTAATATGTTGCTGGCTTTGAGGTCACGGTGCACGACCTTTTGATCATACTCATTTCGCAGATAATGCAATGTTGATGCCACACCAGCTAGGATCTTGCATCGATGCTCCCAACTCAGTATATTCTGGTCCAAAGCTTCATAGAGGTGCTTATCAATGCTTCCATTTGACGTGAAATCATATACTAAAAGAAGCGCTCCTTTCTCATAGCACCATCCTGCACGAGAAACAAGTCTGTATTACACTCGTGATCATGATATCTGACATTTCGGAATACATATTAGTATTTGAAGTCTAATGCACGTTTTTCATCTAGTATGTCATCATTTTGGACAAAATTCGTTTTACAGATTTTTCTGACTTGTGATTATATCATGGTCTGAACTCAGAAATGTCATTCCTAGCCCACTGCCTCACTCCATGTTTTTGCTAGGACTTGAATAAGTAATAAACGACCTGTTCAATAGCTTATTGATTAAGCAATTTACTGGGCTACTAGTTGTTCAATGTTGGCCCTTAATTTAACTCTACTGTTTGTTTGATATACTTTTAATAAAAAGCTATGTAAGACACAGATAGATTAGGGAAACAAGAATTAAAAGTACAAGGAGTAGTAGAAGAAGATTGAATTGGTAAAATGATGGTGGAATTTCCATACCTACTAACCGGACAAGGTTTTTGTGGCGGAGCCGGTGAATAATGGTGAGCTCTGCCATGAAATCATCTTTGCCTTTGATGTTGTCTCTGGAGAATTTCTTGACAGCAATTTCTGCAGAAGTACCATGGACATCATCATCACTATCTCTATCTCGCAGAGTTCCTTTGTAAACAGTACCAAATCCACCCTGTCCCAGGATCATACTAGCATGGAAACTATTAGTTGCATCCTTGAGCTCTTTGTACCTAAACTCCCTAGGCATCCCTGGCAACCACTTCAGTGTACCGTGTTGGAATAGGACTCAACAATACTATGTATCTAGTCGTTTATGCAACAAGTTAATAGCTAAGTCATTTAGTAAGAATCGTATTAGGATTGTTTATTTAGTACATGTATATCTGTATATCAAATACATGATTAAAATCCAACTTATTCTGATATGAATCTCTTCGTTTAAAGTAAACCTAATAGAATTAGACTTGGACTCTGTCATGGGTAAAGGCACAAGTCTATTCTTATAAGTATGAGAGTTTTGGTCCCTGTTCTTGTGTGAAAAAGCATTTAGAACTTACCCAATTGAAGGTGCTTAACAGCATTAAAGAATAGAAGATCAAACTCATATTATTGATTACTTTGATATATGTATTTAGTGATTATTTTATGAAGTTCTATGTTCGATCTTCGTTTATTATTGATTATGTGTTTATGATGTATTGAAATATTCAGTTACGATCTCACAATTGGTATCAGAACTTTGGCTTGTTCATGATTCATAAACCAATTAAGAAAATCAATATATACCAAAAATGTGGTACTTGCAAATCATGACAAAAACTTCAGAAATTAAAGAATAGGTAAAGAACATATTCTGGCTTGTTCATATTGACCTGGGCCTGCAACAGATGCAACCCAAGCCCAAACCTGTTCGGTAACAACAAAACAAGTCTGAAGCTGCAGACTGCAGCATCAGCATCAGCAACAATGGACTCGTCATCGTCGTCACCTGCAAATTGGAAACACTCTTTCCTCTACTTGGCCTTCCTCTGCGCTCTTCTCCACTTGCTCCACACCCAAATCGCCACAGATTACTCGTCGGGAATGCACCTGTCGTCGTCAAGAAGCACCACCCAAATCTTCCTCTGCGGTTCGGCTCCGATTGGGTCTTCAAGATTCTCCATGTCACTGGGCTCTTTTGAACCCGGAACGACGATCACGACCCGTCGTCGAATTGGGGAGAGTAGGAACCGATCACATAGAGCATCTTGATCTCTACCCAAGAAGCTTCTGCATCTCTTGCAAAGGACCCCTAATCAAAAGGGTTCTACTGCCCTATGCACTGGCGGAATTTCATTCCATATTCACGAAGTGCCAAGAAGGAAAAGAAAACAGATGGTGATTGGAAGAACAAATTAGCAAGCAAGGCAAGTCAGTTTTTGGTTGCATCGTGCGTTCGTTCTTCCGAGGCAAGGAGGAGGATTTTTACTGAGATCAGTATTATTTTTAATGATTTTGTGGACTCATCTAATGGTTTTCGACTTCCTGAAAATGACGTACAAGCTTTTGTTGATCTACTTAATGATGTTTTGGGTACTCGGTCACCTACTGGTTCATATGTATCTTCAGAAGCTGCTGCCACTTTTATAGATGTTGGTCTTGTTGGTTCTTTGACTCGAACTCTCCAAGTGCTGGACCTGGACCATACTGAGTCACCTAAAGTTGTTACTGGTCTGATCAAAGCTCTTGAATTGGTAACCAAAGAACATGTCCATTCTGCTGATTCAAGTGCTGGTAAGGGCGATAGCTCCTCGAAACCTCCTGATCAGGATCAATCTGGGAGGACAGATATTGTTGGTGGTAGATCCCAGTCTGTGGAAACACCAATTCAAGCCCATCACATTTCTGCTCCAGCTGAGCATACTGAGTTTTTCAATGTAGTCCAATCTTATGGTGATTCTGGTACTGTCATGGGTGACCACCTTGTTCAAATTATGGCAAATGGTTGAGATACATGAAATGGTTCCGGGAAAGTGTCTCAACAGTTGATACATGAAGTTTGTGGGTTTTTGCTTATGCTATGTTTTGCTTGTTGCTGCGCTGCTGCTCAAAAACTGTCCAGATAAGTTTTCTAACGAACACTATTTTGATTTCTAATGCTGTTAAGAACACTGTAACTTTAGGAGATGAAACCCACAATGTACAGAATTCTGTTTTGGTGTTAAGTTTTCATATGGGCAGGTAAACAGATTGCGTGTACTTACACTATTGTTGTGTATAATATTTTGCTAGAGTTGTGGAACGTGGAATGAACGGAGTATACAAAAGGGGTTGAAATTATTATTCCTTACTCAAATCTGGGAATTTGGTACTGCTTCCATCAATTTTATTTTGTGCAGCGCTTAAAAGCACACATGTGAGTATCTCGAATTTCTTGAGAATTTGTGATTGGTCATTTGTTTAAGGTTGCAATTAAGTTAGTAAAGAAACTGTTTTATAAAACCCACTTCAGAATTGCATTGATTTTCATATGAATGATTATATATGATAAATAGTATTATGTGGAGTTTGATATTTGTGACATTTTGGATACAGATAATGAACAAAGATTAATCAAGTATTTGCAGAATTTGATAAAGCATGAATAAAGAGTATTGTTTACAGAATTCATCAGGGATATTAGAATTCTATATAACAAAGCATGTATAAAGAATATTATTCTGAAGAATTATTAAAGAAATAATGCAAATACTGTTGGTAAACATTTTCATTAAGTAATTGATGAAAACTCAAGTAAACCAACAAGTAGTCTAAAGTTCTTGGTTAGATTTTGAGACACGTATTGCACAAAGCAAGGTGTTTTTAATTTCTGTTCCAAAAAACCTTGTGGATACATAGACTGTGATTGTGTTTAACACAATTTATGATTACCACACAAATGAAAATGACTAAAACACATTAAGCTCGCTTAGTTCTCTTCTTCTTGCCATTAAAGGTGTTGATTGATCTTTGCATACAGTGTTTTATTCTTTTGGTTTTGTGATATGGAAACTTAAGAAAATCTTGTTCTTTTGTCACAGAAGAGGCAAATGCATTTATTTCACTTTCAGTTTTGACTCTAACTTTAAGTAACGTATGCTATTGATGATACTAAGTGTTTCTTTTCTGTTTCCGCATTATGAAATACAACTTGAGGTAATAATCAGATTATTTTATCATTTGTATAATCACTATTTTGCTTCCGCTAAGTTTTAAATTGTAGCGCTGTAGCAGAGGTTAAGGTATGTTAATGCTAGAATTCTTATAGTTAAGTTAATATTGAAGCATGTGTTTTACGTTTCTACTAAAGTGATTATATTCAACTTTGGATTCAGTTATTCATGTGTGGCTGTAATAATTGATTAATGATTACGAAAAATGAGAAACGTAATAAACTTGCATGCTCACACTTTGCTACATTATAAAGATTAAGGGTGTTGTCATCAATCATATATTTTATTGGAATTTTAGTCTGTCATGGTTTTAGAAAATGAAAACGATTGTCTGATCTTAAATGACTAATTGGAAAGCCAATCAAGAAACTGTAAAGCAAATGAAAATAGATATTTTCTTGTAATTACACAAGTAAACGGGTATAATTTGATTGATTACAGATCTGTGAGTTTTCTTTTTGAATAATTATTAATGTGATTATCTCCCAAGATTTCTACAGTTTTCAAAGAAAATTTTGCAGAATAAGAATTAGTTTATTGATCAAGCTTTGGTATAACTTGATATACATAACCCATAAACTAAATTCTTATAAACAAAATCTGGGTGTACTGGTTATATGAACAAGTATATTGCACAAAGCAAAACTTGTTTATATTTTCAGCAAATCAATGTAGTTTACAACAGATTGAAACTTGTGTATTTGGTTTTAAAATCCATGTCTATTTTGCTTCCAAAGAAGTGTGTCAGCCTGGTTTCTAGAACTAAAACAGCAACAAACATACTAATTAATCTGATATTCGGATATTTTGAAGCTTTTCTTCTGCCCAAAGGTGTTGACTGCTTCCTTATGTATGTTAGATTATCTTGGCATGGGTTGTTGATATAGAAACTTCAAAATGCTTAGTCTACTGCCCAAAGGTGGTGTTAAGTATTATTTTCAGTTTGGGGTATTTTTTTATATATATTTAGTTCTTTTATTTATATATATTGGATATGCTTGTTAAACTTATATTTTGTTATCAGTATGGTTTGTTTTAGTTTTATATTAGCTATAAACATAAAACGCTGAAGTCTAAAAACAAAACTTGGTGTTTAACAAATTTTAGTACAAAGAACTAGTTAAAAATTTTTCTCGAGTTTGCTCCTTAGGAATTATCAGTTCATAGACTTTACCTAACTTAGGAATTAAGAATGTCATGTTGATACTTACAATGGTATAAGACAAACACCATTATTAAAACGGTCATCTAATAAAGAAAATTCAGTGAAACTTAGAGTTTTAAAACCACTTCCATTGTCACGTCTCTCATAATGCTACTGTAAACCTCATTCACTAAAGTTGAGACTAAGAAGCTATCTCAAATATCTGTTTGTCATATCTGTAGATGATTTGTCAACCTTTTCACATCAAGACTTTTATTTGATGTTGCAGTCTTTAAGATTACTAACTAGAAGTTGATCTTCATTTAGATTTTGGGATATAGACTGCAAAATCTAATAAAAGGGGGGAAAGTGTTGTGAAAATTATATTGAGAATGAACAAGGAAGAGTCTAAGTATTATATTTGGTAGATAGACTCTTGATATAGTTCCTTGTAAATACTTTAGTATAATGTGACAAAGATAAAAGAATTGAACAGTATCAGTTTTGCATCCAGAGAAGTCTAGAAAAATCAACAGTCAGTCTTTTAACTTCATTAATTTAAGTGGTCACTAAAACATGAAAATTAAGTTCTGTATGCTGATTACGTGTGGGAGTTAGGCTGTCTGTGGGTTAATTAATTAAGAGACACGTAAGAGGATAAATTAAAGTTAATGTTATCTTAGTTAACGAGAATTTCACGGTAAGAGTGATGTAATTTACTGTTTTTGTAGAAAACTATACAGTTTCTATTCTGTCTATATGTGAATGTCTTTATGTTTGCTGTAGCGTTAAGATATAATGCAAGAACACTTACAGTTATCTCTATTATGCAGGCTGTAATAGCCATGTAAGAGAGTGTTTGTAAAGAACTTTGGCTCAGAAATTCTCTGATGAATACCAAAGCCTTAAGAAGCATTATTTCAGGTAAGCTTGATGCTATGTCTACTGTTATTCTTGGAAAACAGATTCAGAATTCAGAGCATATAGAATTTCAGTTTTGAAATGTGTTAGTGAGAAAGTGGTTATTTGAAGTTTTGTAGTTATTTTAGTTCTTAAATTCAGTGGGAGCAAACATAAGTTAGAGATTTTTGTTTCAGTTTTATGTTCTTAATTCAGTTTTTTGTTTTGAGAAGTTATTCTCTTATTCTGTAAACTTGACTTTTTGGATATCAATGATAATGGAGATTTTTCAGATTTGATGTGTTGCAACCTTCGGTACAAGTCTGAAAACTATCCATTTACTCTGTAGTATGCCAAGTTTGATTAATTCAAATGGATGTGATATGTAACATTTGTGTTGCATATGTAGCCTTTACAGATAACAAACACAAATCCACTAGTGTATAGAGGTGTTTGTATTTTGGAGTTTTTGTTTAGAAAACCATTCAGTAGGACAAGGAGATATTTGACATAGGTTTTAAGTTGATATACATTGTCAATTGCTCCATATTTCATATCTGGAATTCATGTGCATTTCAGAAGCTATTGTAGTGGTTCTTAAAGGGCAATTTTAGATAAAGTTGTTTCTTTCTGAGTTCTATTGTAGTGACTTTAATGTGGCAGAATTGCGTTTTTGGATTTTAAACATTAATATGATTCACGAGCTCCTTAAGTTACTTTTGGCATTATGATATTAACTATGTTGCGAAACATGAGCATTGTTGGTCCTAGTGGGAGATTGTTGGAATAGGACTCAACAATACTATGTATCTAGTCGTTTATGCAACAAGTTAATAGCTAAGTCATTTAGTAAGAATCGTATTAGGATTGTTTATTTAGTATATGTATATCTGTATATCAAATACATGATTAAAGTCCAACTTATTCTGATATGAATCTCTTCATTTAAAGTAAACCTAATAGAATTAGACTTGGACTCTGTCATGGGTAAAGGCACAAGTCTATTCTTATAAGTATGAGAGTTTTGGTCCCTGTTCTTGTGTGAAAAAGTATTTAGAACCTACCCCATTGAAGGTGCTTAACAACATTAAAGAATAGAAGATCAAACTCATATTATCGATTACTTTGATATATGTATTTAGTGATTATTCTATGAAGTTCTATGTTTGATCTTCGTTTATTATTGATTACGTGTTTACGATGTATTGAAATATTCAGTTACGATCTCACATACCGAACACAGTGGATTCCTCAAGACTGGTTCTTTTTCTCTTCACTTACCAAATTGTACCGAGCAAAACACCAGATAATACTAATAGAACCAATGCTGGAACACCAATCTTCAACAAAGTCATACTCCTTTTAGTCTCGAATTCTTCCACCTTTAGATTCCATTCCAAAACACAGTTCAGCTGGATTGCTGAGCTACCTGTGGAACCAGAAAATCCAAAGTAGGAGTCTTGTTTCAGATAATCTCTCAAGTTTATCGTCTCCCTTAGAAGTGGTGTCACCGGCCTTGCTGGTGGGTTGGTTCTGTTGTGCTTAACCATATAGACTTCAATGACTTTGGAACTGCCACTATATTGCATCCACACGCTGTAGTTGGTTCCTACGTCTGGCGATATCTCAATGCCTAAAGGGTCAAGAGAAACAGTCTTGCTTGATCTCACAGAGTTGATGTTGAGGCCTATATGGTTGTCATCAGGATCGAAATCTTGCTTCCTTGTGTCGAATTCTATGGCAACCATGTAGTTAGTAGCATTACCATCAGTGCTAGCATTGGTGAGGCCTAGCCACTCCCCATAACTGTGTTCAGGTATGTTCCAGTCCGAGACAATCAGAAACGCAAAACCATTCTTGTTTGCGGTAGATGTTCATGAGGAAAGTTGAGTTGAAGGAGGCAACCCCGTCTACAATGTCTGATGATGACCAGAGTCTAAAAGGTCTGTGATACATGTTTCTGCAGGACTTGTTAGCGAAACTGGCGCCTTGATTCTCATTGTCTGGGGTTAGTTAAAGTGCGTCATTATCGATGGACGAATATTGTGTGAAGAACGTTTCTTGGTCAGTTTTTTCATCGAAGGTGAAAAAAGGGAAATGCTTAGGCTCAACTGCTGATGTTGGAGTAATACTCGGACACAGGAAAACACTCAAGAGAGTCCAACACTGTTATGCATCTTGAGAAACAAGGAAAAGAGATTAAAAGATAATTACTTAACTTGGATATTTATTCACTGATCTGTAGTGATTAGTATAAGGAGTTCTAATGACTTCGGTATCTTTGTCATCGTTTGTCACTTAAGGGTTAAGTTTACAGTGTATAAAAGTCTCTTGTGAGGTGAAACTCTATCACTTACACCAGTATATAAGGGGATCCCTGAGCAAGCACTACATACGCATACTAATCGTTAGATTACTCATAAAAGGTAAAGGCTGGTGAATTGCTTAGAAGATTGTCTTTGTGAAAGCTTGATGGTCATGAGTCTTAACAACCAACGTATAAATTGTTCTTGCAATCTGTTTCATTACGTTTATGTCTAATACTGATTGGTAATCAGATTTATGATAACAGTTTAACAATTGGTATCAGAGCTTATCATAATAATTCACAAATCGTCAAATTATTTGAATTGTGTGTTTGATTTTTCTGGAAATTTCACCAAGAACATAAATGGGCAAATGACTATTGCGAGGCCCAATGTTAACAAATGGCCGGGCCCGTTCTATAACGTTGCCCGTTTGGAGGACATGCGGATCTAATCGACTCGATTTGTTTTCTTGTTTTAAACTTGTTTTCGACCATTATGAACCAAACGGTTAATTTTTTTGAAAGTTTCCAGAATTGGGATTAGGGTTCTAAGAGTTTTTCGATCCAATCTGGACCAAATGATTTTTTTTTTGATGTATTAATACTTGATTCAAGTTGAAAGATGTTCGTAGATTATATGTAAGTATGAATTTCAATATGAATATCGTATATGCTTCCATTTAACCCTTGTTTTGAAGCGTTGGATTACGTCCTGGTACGTTTTCAAAAGTGAAACTAGATTTTAGTATTGTTCTGTGTGATTGGTCATGCATATGAAAACTAGGCTCTCCTGGGGAGTAGGTTACCGCCCAGATGGAACTTAAATTTTGTATTGATTGAAGTTACATGCATGATCTGAATGTCTGTTTGATATTTGAATCTGATTGAATGTTTAAAAGTTTAATGTTTGATTTGAGTGTATGGCTAATTACACAAATGGCTTGTGAAAAGATTGATGAGCATGTACATGTTTTCTCCCAGATTTGTATATGTGAATTAGATTTTTTTTTTGATAAACAAGCATGATTGGTTATCTGACAACTTTAATTTTGGGATAACATTAAGTCATAATCATAGGTTTCGAGTTGAGACGAATTTTTAGAATACATGTTGCATACAACAAAGTGTTTTGAAGGTGTTCTATCTCAGACTATTCAGTCACAGACTTGGAAAATTGCGTCTTGTACCAACATGAGCATTGTATCATCCACACATGGTTTAAACTGTTCTTATTTTGAGTTTTAAAGATGGTTATGAATGTCACATGTTTTAATCACAAAGTACAGTATGATCTTTTCATTTTGCCTACAGGTATTGACTGATCATGGTGTTTGATTTTAAATATGTGATAGTTTAGTTAAAATAAAGAATAGTTTGTGCTTTGTCTTACAGGTATACTAACTATTGATAATTAAAGAGTATGCTATATACATATACATATATCCTGAAATGCATTACAACTTGCTGTGTTGTTTGACACTTGATGTGTTCTGTGAAGACTTGGTTTAGTGTGATTTTAGTTGAAATTTTCTTTTGAAAATTTTGAATATATATAGATATATAAGTTAACCAGAAACACTTAACTTAGATTTTCTTTTCTTTTATTTTTTCAGTTTTTGCTTCGATCGATTTCCTATGGTGCTATTGTTCTTTTGAATGGTAGTAACTACAAGGCATGGAGGGCTGACATAGATCTTAACCTAGCTCAGTAGAATGTGGATTGGTGCCTTGACACTGAGATCCCTGATGCAGCTGAAGAGGGAGGTGTACCTAGAGAGAAATGGCTAAGGGCTAACAAAATCTGTAAACTGACTATTCTGAAAACCTTGTCTGATACAGTCAAAGGTGGCATACCAGACAAGGAGTTAGCTAGTGAACTCCTTACTGCCATAGCTGAGAAATTTTGTGAGTGATAAAGCTGACAAGCATGTTGCTTGATGCTCTTCATGGGATGAAATTTGAAATGTCAATGAATATCAGGGAGTATATAATGAAGATGATAGAGATTGCAGCAAAGCTCACTGCTCTTAACATGCCCATAGGATATGGTGGTTCTGTTAGTCCTTAAGTCTCTTCCTAAGGAGTTTGATCAGTTGAAGACTACCTATAACACACAGAATGATAAGTTGACTCTAAATGAGGTAATTGTTGTCTATGTTCAGGAGTTTGAGAGGATGAAACCTATCACCATCAATTTTGTCCAAACCACAGCTCAGGAAACCAAACCAAACTCTAAGAAGAAATCTAGTTCCTCTAAGAAACTAGGTGTCCAGAATAAGTCCATGAAGAAGAGTGGGGGCAAGGGAAACTTTAAATATTTCTTTTGTAAAATTAAGGGACATATGAAGAGGGACTGTGGCAAGTATAAGGCTTGGAAGGCAAAGAGAGGTAATAGTCATTATTTAATTAGCTTTCATGTTCGAGTAAATTTAATAGGAGTACAATCTGATTGTTGGAGTTTTAACAGTGGCCCACCTGTCCATGTTACAAACTCTTTACAGGGGCTGCAAAACTAGAGGAAACTAAGGGAAAATGAGATCAGAATTCATGTAGGAGAAGGCACGAGAGTAGGAATTGAAGCAGTAGGTTTTGTCAAGTTATTTTTTGAGGCCAGGAGTTTTTCTTTTTCTAGAGCAAGTGTATTATGTTCCTATCATGTCAAGGAACTTAATTTCAGTTGCTGTTTTAGTTAGGAACAATCATCATTTTGTTATTGACTCTATTGGAATGAAAATAAATCGTGCTTCTGTTTATTTTGGTGTTGCTAAGTTAATTGATGATTATTGGACCTTGCCTAATATTTGCCACAAGGAGATTTTGTTTATTGGGAATGATATAGCCACTGGATCTGTGATTGGGGAAAAGAGAAAAATTAGTGAAAAATCAGCTTATCTTTGGCATAGGAGACTTGAACATGTTTCCAAAGAGAGGCTGAAATTGATGGTTAAACAGGGAATTCTTCTTGCACTAGATTATACTGATTTAGTGGACTGTGTTGAATGTGTTAGGGGAAAATACTCAAACCATTCTAAGAAATGAGCCACTAGGAGCACTGGTTTACTACAATTAATCCACACTGACATCTGTGGACCATTTGCAGTACAGAGAATTTTTGGTAATAGATACTTTATAACATTCATTGATGATTATTCAAGGTTCGGTCATGTGTATCTTATATCTGAGAAAAGTCAGGCCTTAGAGAAGTTTAGAATTTACAAGTCTGAGGTAGAAAAGGAGCTGAATGCAGAGATAAAATGTGTGAAAAGTGATAGAGGGGGTGAGTACTACGGCAGGTATACTGAAATTAGGCAACACAAAGGCCCTTTTGCACTGTTTTTAGAATTAAATGGGATCTTAGCTCAGTATACTACGCCTGGCACACCTGAGCAGAATGAGGTTGCGGAGAGGATAAATAGAACTTTCATGTCCATGGTGAGAAGTATGATGTGTACCTCAGGACTGTTGTGACACCATTCTCCATAATGATCTTGTAACCACTAGCTTCCAAGGCACCCAAAGAGATCATATTGTTGCCAAGCATAGGAACATACCACATATTAGTTAGTTCCCTAACTACACTATCGTGGAGCTTCAATCTGACTGTTCCTACACCTTTCCTATCATGAGCAAAATTGTCACCCATAAACACACTACCGGTGACACTTGTATCCAAAGTAGCAAACCAATCTTGATTTGCACACATGTGTTGGAAGCAACCATTATCCAATAGCCATGAATCAGGTTCATCTACTGATGCAACACAATTAGAAGCTACAGTGAGAAAATAATCAGCTTCCTCACCAGTAGAAGCCACATTTGTATGAGGCCAATTATTCTTATTTTGCAGCTTCAGTCACTCATGCTTCCAATGACCATTTTCACGACAAAAGGCACATTCATTTCTTCCCAAAATCCTTCTGCCTTTGGAATTTCCTCTGGTGCGGAAATGAGACTTCCTCCAATTGTTGAAACCCTTCTTTTCAACTGCTCTACCTCTAGCTACTAAAGCATCTGATGTAGAAGCACTAATCCTCTTGTCTGATGCCTAATCTCATAATTCATCAAGGCACTAGACACTTCTTTAAACTTGATAGTGTCTTTCCCATGAAGCAAAGTGGTAATCAAATGCTTATATGACTCAAGCAAGGAATTCAACAAAATTAAAGCCTTATCTTCATCTTTGATGTCTTCATCCAAATTAAACAGATCTACAACTAGTTTATTAAAAGCATCAAGGTGGTGTATCATCTTCGTATATTCTTTGTACTTGAAGTAGAATAACCTCTTCTTCATATGCAGACGGTTTTTGGCACTTTTCGACATGTAGTTATCTTCAAGTTTCTGCCACAAATCCTTCGCCTTCGTCTCCCTCATCATAGTAAACTTTTGGGGGTTTGCAAGACACAAACGAATAAACGAACAAGCCATCTTGTTTATCTTGTTCCAATTGGCATCCGACATCGACTGGGGTTTATCTTCCAAAGCGACATCCAACTCTTGCTGTGTCAACATGTCTCTCACCTCACATTGCCACATCCCAAAGTTGTTTGTACCATCAAATTTCTCCACCTCGAACCTTGCATTCTGAACCGTTGTCTTTGTAACCTTCGAGCTTTCCACTCCACCAAATGGGTTGACATCCTTACCTCTATTATCTGCCATCTATCTCAACTGGATCTAAGCCGAAGCTCTGATACCACTTGTTGTGCTTCTAGAGTGCACCAAATAGATAGATGAACACAATACCAAGAGAATCGAATCGAAACTACAAACAACCCAAACAACATAAAGAAGATGAGAAGACAAGAACTAGAACATAAGATATACGTGGTTCAGCAATAGCCTATGTCCACGGAGCAGAAGGGAGAATCTTCACTATCAATGGAGGTTACAAATGAGAGAGTATAGAGTTACAAAACAAAGCCCTAAAACTACACACACACACACACACGCACGCACGCACTCACGCACTCACGCACGAGAGGGATACACAAAAGCTCTCAATACTCTGTTTTATACAACTCTCTCACTAACATCTAACTTACTCGCCAAGAACACTGTTCCTTGCTAAAGACCACCAAGCTTCTTACGTACGCTACGAAACCAACTAAAACTTCTAGTATACGACTCATGCACCTCACGTGCATATCACATGGGTTACGCAAGCAACTGTAAGCGAGCGAGAGTACGCAAGCAAGCGAACGCGAGCAAATGTGAAGCCCAAACACAATAAGGACTTCCAAGATTTCTTTGGGGTGATGCTCTTAAAACAGCTAACTACTTGACCAATAGAACACCATCCAAGTCTGTGTCTGCAACGAAGACACCTTTTGAATTGTGGAAGAACAGGAAGCCTAGCATCAATCACACTCATGTCTGGGGCTGTAAGGCAGAAGCTAGGCCTTATAATCTAGATGAGAACAAATTAGATCCCAAGACAGTGCCTGCTTTCTTCATTGGTTATCTAGAACATTCCACGGGGTACAGATTTTATTGCCCATCTCATTCTTTGAGAATTATTAAAACCAACATGGCAGTGTTCTTTAATGAAATTAATCTTACACATTCTGTGGAGGATTTTATTTTTGAAGAGCTTAATGAAAATATTCAAATAATGACATCTTTTTCTCCAGCACCTGTGATTATAAAGCCTATTTTTGTTGAACCTGATATGAATGTGGAACCGGAGCCTCAAAATGCACATGTACAGCAGCAACAAGTGCCACAGCAACAGGTCTTGAGAAGATCACAGAGAGAAAGAACATCTACACTTGATGCATTGTCAAATGATTTTCAAATTTATGATGTTGAAATAGATTATGATGTTAGTGACATTGCATATCCTATAACCTTCAAAGAAGCTATGTCTGGAGATCATTCACATGAGTGGGAGAAAGCAATGAGTCTAGAAATGAACTCTATGCATGTGAATAATGTATGAGAGTTAGTTGAACCTTCAAAGACACAAAAGGCAATTGGCTGCAAGTGGGTGTTTAAAACTAAGCTACATGCAGATGGGAGTGTGGAGAGATATAAGGCAAGACTTGTAGCAAAGGGGTTTACGCAGACAGAGGGTGTGGACTTCACACAAAAAATTTCACCAATTTCTACAAAGGATGCTTTTAGAACCATCATGGCAATGGTGGCACATTTTGACATGAAGCTGCACCAAATGGATGTTAAAACGGCATTCTTAAATGGAGAACTAGATGAAGAGATCTTCATGAAGCAGCCATAGGGTTTTGTGGAACCTGGAAGTGAACATCTTGTCTGCAAACTGAACAGATCGATATATGGACTGAAGTAAGCTTCAAGACAGTGGTATTTGAAGTTTGATTCAGTGATTAGTGACTTTGGTTTCAAGGAGAACATTGTAGATGAATGTGTTTACATGAAGTCAGAGGGAGAAGATTTCTTTTTTCTAATTTTATACGTAGATGTTATTCTACTTGCTAGTACCCGTATGAAGATGTTGAAGAAAACTAAAGCTTTCTTGTAAAAAAAAATTGACATGAAGGATTTAGGTGAACGTGAGTATTTCTGGGGATAGAGATCAAGAGAGACACAATCAAGGTATTTACTTGGTTTGTCATAGCATAGCTACATCAACAAAGTATTGAAAAGATTTGATATATATGCAGAACTCTACAGCTGGAGCAATCCCTATGTCAAAAGGTGATAAGCTCAGTAAAGACCAGTGTCCCACTGCAGATATGCAGAAGGAGAAAATGAGGAACAAGCCTTATGCATAGCTCATTGGGAGCCTTATGTATGCACAAGTGTGTACTAAACCAGATTTATCCTACGCAGTTGGTATTTTTTTGTCAAGGTTTCAATCTAATCCAGGTATCTAGCATTGGACAACAGGTAAAAAGGTTCTGAGATATCTCCAAGGTACAAAGAACCATTGCTTGGTTTATAAGAGACAAAAGGAGTTTAAGGTTGTTGGTTACACATACTCAGATTTTGCTTCAAATTATCCTCACAATAGCAAATCAACAACAGGCTATGTTTTTATGATGGCAGGAGGCGGTATAGCATGGAAGACTATGAAACAAAAGCTCACAGCTACTTCTACTATGCAAGCAGAGTTCATTGCCATTTATGAAGGAGCTTGTGAGGGTTTATGCATGGTTGAGCAATTTCTTATTGGAGACTGAGGTAGTTGATAGTATTGCCACAATGCCATTGAAGATCCACTACGACAATTCTGCAGCTGTGTTCTTCAGTAAGAACAACAAGAGGTCTACTAATTCTAAACACATAGATCTCAAGTACTATAGTATTAGGCAGAAGGTTAAGAATAAGGAGCTAAAAGTGTTGAAGATTGGCACTTTAGTTCAGCTAGCAGATCCATTCACCAAGCCTATGACAATAGCTATTTTTGAGTCTCATAATCATAGCATTGGCATTCTGCCATGCCTTGATGCATAAGCTCAGTGGGAGTTGTTTACTTCCTGTGTTTTATTGTGAGATTTGTTTACATTTTCTTGGGGTTTTCTGGATTGTTTCAAATTACCTTGAATTTTCATGTTTAAGCATGTGTACTTGAGGTTGCTGGACTTTCTGAGCTTTATGAAAATTAATACAGCTCAGCATCTGTTGCATTACATGTAATGAGTATTAGATCTTACTATTTAAAGTTATACATGTTCATTATGCTTATGAACCATGATTATGTTTTAGAATATAAAAAGGGACACGTACAAGCATTTTCTTTTGAAGATGGTGTCAGGTCCTAGCATACAGGACCATAAGGAGGATCAAAATCATGTTAAAACTATTGCAGGTACATCAGGTAGTTTAAGCATGATTACAGGTTGATAATATGGTTTGATTGATGCATTATGTACACTACAAGAAAACATCACTTAGACCACAGAAATGTAATCGTTCCGTGGTCCAAGTGACACTTGGACGACGGAGAATTATCCGCCTTCCAAGTAACACCTGGACGACAGAGATGATATTCTCCGTCGTCCAGGTTCTCACCTGGACAACGGAGAAGCCTCCGAGGTCCAGGTTCTCACCTGGACAACGGAGAAGCCTCCGAGGTCCAGGTGATCACCTGGACAACGGAGATGGTATTCTCCGTCGTCCAGGTGATCACCTGGACCTCGGAGAATTCTCCGTGGTCCAGGTGCTCACCTGGACAACGGACCGACACGCCGTGGTCCGAGTAACGTCCACTTAGACGACGTACCGACACCTCCGTCGTCTAAGTGAAGCATTATATATGCCCGATGCCAAACTCTCTTCCTCTCCCGCGGGAAAGTTTAATTAAAGATTGAAGAAGAAGGATCGGAGAAGGATCTCCGCTGACTAGCTAGCTAGCTTAACTGATATCGAGAAGCAGGCCAGCAAGTACGTACGCAGTTAAAATTTGCTTAATATATATTTAGTTAAAACGTACATATATACATGCATGGATGTTAGCTACAGATATTAAATTACGTAATTGATGGATGTAGATCGAGTACGTATAATTAAACGTAAATTAATGGACTAATATATATGTAATAATTAATTAATTATAATATTTTGTAGCAGTATGGACAAGAGTTGGATGAAGTTGAAGAATAGATGTGATGTCCGGTATATGGATGGAATTAGCGAATTTGTGAATTTTGCGATAGAACATGGTCAGGGAAAGAAGCGTTTCAGGTGTCCGTGCCAGAAATGTCTTAATTGTCAGTATGTGGAGGTTAATGTTATGGTGCAACACCTGTACGAAAATGGTATGATGTGGAGTTACACTACATGGAGAGAGTATGGTGAAGCAGTAGAGTTCAGCTCAGCAGACTTCAGCTCCGGGTACAGTTACCAGGGTGCCTCATCCAGCAGCAGTGGTGCCGGACCCCCAGCTTGCAACCCAACTGCAGATTTGGTCAATGATGCGTTTTCGAGATTTAGTCATGATGGACACCAACACCAAGACGGAGGTTACAGTACCACTCATGAGCATGATGACACATTCCCTGCTGCTAGCTTGGCCACTGACACTAGTGAGATGGATAAGTACAACCGGATGCTACTTGAAGCGCAGACCCCGGTGTTCCCTGGATGTCGGGAGAATGTGTTGCAATATGTGATGGAGCAAATGAAGATAAAAGTGAAGCAAAAAATGTCAGTGAGTGCTTTTGACGAAATTCAGGAGCAAATATGTAAGTTGCTTCCTAATGATCACAATCTTCCTAAATCTCATTATAAGGTTAGAAATATCTTGAGCAGCCTCGGCCTAAAGTACAGGATAATTGACGCATGTCCGAATGATTGTGTGCTATTTTACAAAGAGTATAAAGATTTGGACTATTGTCCCGTATGTGGCCAGTGCAGATTCCAGGTGAATAGGAAGAGTTCGAAAAAGAGAATTCCTGTGAAAGTTGTTCGATATTTTCCCTTGATTCCCAGATTGCAGCGCCTGTACATGTCTCTACACATAGCAGAGGCGATGCGATGGTACGCAGAAAAGCGAATAGATGACGATATCCTGCGACACGCCACGGATGGGGAGGGTTTCAAACATTTCGACAGAGAATTTGGAGACTTTGCTGCAGAGGTTAGAAATGTTAGACTCGGCCTATCTACAGACGTATTCAATCCTTGGGGAAGTAATAGCTCCGCCGTCAGTACTTGGCCAGTTATTCTGATGCCGTACAACTTGTCTCCATGGATGTGCATGAACAAGGAATTTAATTTCCTTACTGTACTAATTCTAGGTCCTAAATCTCCAGGGAAGTGCTTAGATGTCTACCTCAGACCTTTGATCGATGAGCTGAAACTGTTGTGGGAAAATGGAGTCCCAACTTATGACAAATTCACTGACACGATGTTCACGATGAGGGCTGCTGTAATGTGGAGGATCAGCAATTTTCCAGCGTATGGGATGTTGGCAGCCTCTAAGACAAAAGGATATAATGGATGTCCTATATGTTTGGATGACGTGAACTCTGGTTGGCACGCGGGGAAGGTGTGTTACTTGGGTCACCGTAGATGGCTTCCTCACAACCACCCCTGGCGACAGGATGAAGCTCATTTTGACGGGACGATAGAGAACAATCCTAAACCCCGTAGTTGGTCGGGCGAAGAGATTTTAGAGAGGTTGAGCTATTTCGACTTTAGTGTGTTGACCAATGACGCGGATGTGTTAAGTGTTAATTTAGTAGGTGACGGTTTCTATGACGGGTTTTGGATCTGAGATCTCAAATCGGTTCTACCTCTCGTGGTCTCTCTTGCCAACTGGCCAAGCTTATTAAAGTTGCCCAAAGAAGACAAGGACTAAACCTACTTTCCATGATCGGTAAGCCTCGGGATGCATCGTCGAAATTAGTCCTGCCTCTCGCGTTATCTCTATCCCCAACTGGCCATGTTTTTCGATTGAACCAAGGCCGATTGATTGAGAATGTACATTTTATCGCGCGGGTCGCACGTCCAATGAAAGACCTAAAGGCTAAATGAACGTATTCTCTTTAAATCGAGGGCGAAACTCAATGAACAAAATACTTGTGCATATTACTTGTAAATTTCGTGTGCATTTTAACTTGTAAAGAATTAACCACGTTGCATATCGCTTGCATAACCTGCCGGCGGCTTTGTGATGCTCGGATTTCATCACCGGGTACCCTAACCTAAGTGAAGTTAGGGGCATGAGGCCAAACGTATGGTCACGTTGCATCATGTATTTAGCACGTAACTTTGTGTGTTTTCTGCAGGTTCTAACATTTTCTCTTATGCATTCACTTCATATTTCACTTAGGTTCTTGTTTGATGCATTTGAATGACGATTTAATTGTTTTGAGCATGAATTTGAATGAAACGTGGTGTGCTTGCATTACTCTACTTGTATATATATATATGTTTCTAAATCTTTGCATTGTAAATATACCTAATTTTTCAGAAAACGTGTAAATTGAGTCTTAACTTATTCTATCAACTTTGCATTCATTTTAGGGAGTCTAAAGCCTTGCATTCACGTTTACAATTCTTGAAGTGTCTTAACTTAGTGTTTTACAGCTTTCGTGTGTTTTTGGTTTGTTTTTCTTCGTGTGATTTGTTTTGGTGTGATTTTGTGTGTTTTTCTTGCTTTCTTTTAATTTTCAACGTTTTTGGTTAGTGTCTTGCATTACTTGTATATTATTTTGATACTAACACTATTTTGAGGAGGAGGACTTAGAAAAAGATCCGGCTACTAGAGATGCCGAGAAGAAGAAGAATGTGGCTCCTCACGCCACTAAGGCACAACCCTCATCATCACAATCTGCCCCAACCAAAGGTATTAACTCTATCCCTTCAAGTTTGGTTAATACTAATGCTTCGTTTGCTCGTGCACCATTCCCACATAGGTTGACGAAATCTAAGAAAGATGATCAATACGAAGACATTTTGGACATCTTTCGGAAGGTGCAAGTAAATCTGCCCTTGATCGAGTGCATAAAGCAAGTGCCTATCTATGCAAAATTTCTCAAAGATTTATGCACCCAAAGGAGGCAAACGAGAGCGAAGGAGGTTGTGAAGGTGAATGCAACCGTTTCAGCGGTTTTACAGCGTCGGTTACCCCCCAAATTGAAGGATCCGGGGAGCTTTTCTATTCCTTGCGTGATTGGTGACAACAAATTCGAAGATGTTATGCTAGACCTTGGTGCATCCATTAACGTAATGCCTTATTACTTATTTGCATCCATGGATTTAGGCGAGCTCAAACAAGACAACGTCATCATTCAACTAGCCGACCGTTCGCATAAGTATCCTAGGGGATACGTTGAAGATGTTCTTGTGCAAGTCAACAACCTGATTTTTCCAGCGGATTTTTACATTGTTGACATGGAGGAGAGTCCTTTGAATACCACGCCATTACTTCTTGGATGACCTTTCATGAGGACTGCAAGAACGAAGATAGATGTGTTTGAGGGAACGTTTTCCATGGAGATTGATGGAGAAAAGATCGAATTCAACATATTAGATACCATGAAGGTTCCCGCGGCAAGTGTACATGCCATATTTTCGATGGATATGGTGGAAGAGGCAGCTCAACAACACTTAGACACCATTGGAGATGAAGCCCTTTTTGATGCACTTATCGAGATTTTGGAGCCTAGGATCCTTGAGATGGCTATGGCACTCAATGAGGCTCCACGGATTGTAAATAGGCCACCTCCTATTCTGTTGGCCTATGGAGAAAACAAGCTCGTTCCATCCGTGATTAAAGCACCGGAACTGGACCTTAAAGTTTTACCGGCCCATTTGAAGTATGCTTACTTGGGAGAGAATGACACTTTGCCGGTTATCATTTCATCATCATTGGAGGAAGAACAAGAGGGCAAACTCATCAACATGCTCAAACGTCATAAAACAGCAATTGGATGGACCCTTGCCGACATCAAAGGCATCAATCCGGCCACTTGCGTGCATCGAATTCTAATCGAAGATGAGGCTAAACCTTCGAGAGAAGCTCAAAGAAGACTCCATCCACCGATGATGGAAGTTGAGAAGAAGATAAGCTAGAAGATCCAGCCATCTCACACACATGAAGAACTATCACGTCTAGGCTGTAAGACGTTAAAAAACAAGCGCTTGTTGGGAGGCAACCCAATGGAGGAAATCGCCAAGGATTTGTTCTCTCCTCCCTTATCTTTTTAATTTCATTGCTTATTTACTTTCCTTAGCTAAAATTTTCGTGGGTCTCTCTCTTCATACTTAGTTCTATGTTTCCTTTAAATACATTGAGGACAATGTAGAGTTTAAGTGTGGGGGAGGGGTTTACAACTTTATTTGAGTCGTAAAATTTTAAAATCGGGCGGACAATGGAACTTTCCGGCGGATGATGCCCTAAAAAAAAAATTAGTTGGTGTCTTTTTGTTTAACTAAGTGTTTTTAAAGAGTCTTTTTCTTTTTTAGGATGCCCTTAGTCAGTCTATGACGAAAATGGACCGAAAAGAATACATATGGCGGTGAACAAGCACTAAACTGATTTTCTTGTGATAAGTGAGATATTTTGATTGTCATAACATGTAGTGGATATGGTTTGATTAAACATGGTATAGATTTCGCATGTTAGAATAAGTTTTAAATCATACAAACCTAAAAGTGAGTTTTTGAGCCTACATTACTTCATTTGAGAGTGAATTGTCGTGCATCATGTCTCAAAAATAAAACATGCCTCATCTAATTACTTGCCATAGATTTTAATGAACTAGAGATTACTAGAACTTACTCATGTAGATTTACAACGCTTTTAAGTTGATATATGCTCTGATTTTGGATATGATTAAAGGCAAATTAGGGTACCACCACTTAAACCAAATGGCCTTGTGTCCTTTTGTGTGCACAAGTTGCGACACCCTTAGATTACCCCTTTGTGCCTACGTTAAGCCTTTTCTTTCATTACCACATACATATCTAAACACTTAGCCTAGTATGGAGTTCCTACCCTTGTTCTAAAAGACTTGGTGAAGAATTTCGAAGCTAGCACAATGAAAGTGGCATGAAGATGATGAAAAGATGTGTGTATAGGGATAGACTTGTCCAACAAATTTTGTATTTGAATGCCAAAATTTTCGAGATAAAGAAGAAAAACGTATAAAAATCTCGATGCATTGTATTTAGATTGTATAAGTTTGGATTAATGTCCCCTATACTTTTGAATTTGGAGATTACTACGAATTGGAGGCCCAAAAGTGAAGAAATATGGCATTTGTCATGTTCATAAAGCTCAAAGGAAGTTGAGAATGAAGTTAGGGCCCAAAAAGATGAAAATTGGCCCCCGATCTTGAAGTTTGACACAAGAAGAAGTGTAGAAAGGATGAGCCACGAATTTGAGAAGATTTAAGTGCTAGACTAAGTCTTTGGAACGTGTTTTAACCACCACTTATCAAAATTTCGAATGCCTTAGCCTTAGCCTCATTGCAACCTTTCTAAAGTCCTTTATGATCCTTAAGATGAGTAGCCTTCGATTGGTTGAGTAAGTTACATGAGTGAGCATATGGTGTGGTTCATTTGTGCAAGTAATTATGAGGTATTTCGATGCAATACATATACATTTTGAGTGAACCTCTTTTCATGAGTGAAAATATGATGAGAGCATCCATGTGAGATTGATTTAGACTTTTTCGAAACATGCATAGCTTTAACTTCACCATCGTTTACTCCAAGTCCTACTTGTTCATGACATGATCATATTTCTCTTATCTCTCGAAAATTTTTGAACTTTTCACTATGGAATCTTGTGACTCCATCGCCATATACATAAAGAAAATTCTGAGACAAATTGTGCTAAGGGCTTAGAAGTTGTTTTTATTTATTTGAGTCCATGGAATTTGTTCAACGTGGAGGCTAGCTCTAACGTTGGTTTTATATTTTTAGTCTTTCTTTTATTTAGTTTTTGCTAGGGACTAGCAAAGTCTAAGTGTGGGGGAATTTGATCTACGCATTTTATGCTTGATTCTTAACGTCTTTCTCTTTACATTTAGCTTTGTTTTGACCTTAGTACTATCATTTCTTACTTAATTTATGCTTTTAGGTAGAAATAAAGGAGAAAATAATAAAGGAGGCGATTTGGAGCTAAAAGCGTGCTAAGGAGGAAGTTCCTAATTTCGGAGAAGAAATGGTCCGAGGAATGGTCTTCAAATGGTTACTAAAATGCTTTCCCACATGGTGTCAAGAATTGAAGACCAAATGCCAAAAGAAATGGATACCAAAATGGTGGACAAAAAGATGAAAACATTTCTCCTGCGCGACCCAGGAAAGAGCAAATATGGCGGAATATATGGAGCATATAATGGACGAATTTTGGAGGATATTCCATGAAGATAAATACCTGATTTGAGGGCCAAAATATGTGCAAGAATATGGTATATTCGGCCAAGAATTATTAGGGAATAAAGAATGCAAGATTTGAAGATATGAAGATTTCCTTTTCCTTGAAGAAGAAGAAAACAGGGCAGCCAGATCACTTAACTTCTAAAATCCGTAGTAAATCCAATTCAATTTCAAATATGGCGTTATTTATATGGATTTTATAGCCCTTTGAATAAGCTTTCCAATGAAACAAGAATCGGAATTTTCCAAGATCTGAAACTCCGGAAAAACGCGTTTGAAGACAGACTGTCAGATTTGCCCGGGTACATAAGGAAAGTCTTGTTTTGGTAGGAAAAACCCTACTCTTCTCCTATATAAAGGGGAGCTCGACTCATTCATTCTAATCACTTATTCAAGACACCAAAAAGCTCTGCCCAACACTCCTCTCCATCACTATATCAAAATTCTCGCAAGAAGCCGCCCCTCCGTCCATCAAAGAACTCCTCCACCGAGTCGACTAGAAGGCAAATTCCTTTAGAGACTCTCCATCTCCTAGAAGGCCGGATTGCATTCTCGACGTAGGGCAAATTCCCGAGAGAAGTGTATTTCGATCCCTTCTATTTTCATTCTTGTAGACTTTTGATATTATGGTTGAAATAAAGTTTGTTTCGGTTTACTTCCTTGTCATCTCTGTGTTATATTCGTGATTTATTATTATCTTAGAATTTGGTCAAGCATGTCAAACTTAATGAACCAATTTAGGCGAAGGCAAATTCCTTGTCAAGTTGGTATGTGTCGCAGGGCAAATTCCCGAGCACTAATAAAGATCATACATGTTAACTTGATTAAAGACTTAGATATTAATAGGTTGCATGTAACATGACTAGGTTAGTAAGACGTGGTGTGTGGATGAGTTGATCAACGTGTATATATGTAATTAGACTTTATTTTCGGTTTAGTAAGCATGTTTAGGATTCTATGTCCTTGTTTGTTTTGCTTGTCTATGAGTTTAAGCATGTTAGAACTTAGAAGCCAACGATGTGTTTGCTATGCCACGTTTTTATCTTTTATTTTGTTAAACAAACAACCAAATTATAAACTCCCCCCAAACTAGCGTAAATATGCATGCACCCTCAATCCTCGGTTAAGAACGATACCCTATTTACCAATGCTACATCTACAAACAAGGGTTTTAATTGCTTATGCGTTTTTGTTGAGTGTTAAGTGTTAATTTAGTAGTTGCAAAATCGTGTATCAATTGGCATCACAAGAGTATATTCTTTGAACTCCCTTACTGGTCGAAGTTGAAGCTGAGGAACAACTTGGACGCGATGCACATAGAAAAGAATGTGTGCGACAGCGTGGTGGGAACAATTCTCGGTATTAAGTTCAAGACAAAAGATACTCCCAAAGCGCGCAAAGATTTGGAATCAATGAATCTACGTCGTCCCTTGTGGTTGAGGAGGGATAGGAAAGGAGTGTACAACAAGATGCCAGATGCACCTTACACAGTGAAGTCGACGCTTAGACGTTCTGTATTTCACTGGTTTAAGGGCGTTCGTTATCCGGCTACGTATGCAGCTACTATAACTGGAGCAGTGGACGAGGTGCAACACAAGTTCGTTGGTCTAAAAACACATGACTATCACGTTATGCTGCAACGTCTGATTCCAGTGGTAATTCGACCATATTTGCCTCGCGACGTCGTACAACCAATAGTGACATTGTGCAGATGGTGGCAGAGGTTATGCGCCAGAGAATTAAAGAAGTCAGATGTGGTGGAATTGCAACAACAAATTGTGCACATCATTTGCAAACTAGAGAGGATTTTTCCCCCTGCTTTCTTTGACATCATGATTCACCTAATGATCCACCTGCCCGAGCAAGTGCTCATTTCTGGTCTGGTCCAGTACACTTGGATGTATCCTCAAGAAAGGTACGTACAACTAATTAATTATACAGGTTTTTTTATTCATAATTTGTTCCACTGGAGATTACTAGCTAGCTATATGTACTTATTCTTATTGTACGTTTGATTTTGTAGACAGCTTGGACAGTATAAGTCATTCGTCAAAAACAGGTCGGCCCCGGATGGCTCCATAGCAGAGACATACCTAATGCATGAGTGTGTTACTTACTGCAACAGGTACCTCAAAGATCCACCACCTCCCACTGCCGCCGATCCCAGTGCCCGCATCAATCTTTCTGTCGTCACCAATGTCGTCCGACCGTTTAGAGGAGTATTAAAGGAATCGTTAACACGGGAAGAACTTATTGAGGCACATTGGGTAGTGTTGCGAGACTGTGACGAAGTTGAGCCGTACATGTTGTCATACAGGGAGAGGCTTCAGGCGTTAAATCAAAACAAGAGTTCGGCGTGGATTGAGAAAATGGTTAAGAAGAAGTTTCCTGATTATTTCTTCCAATGGGTACGTACCTACGACTCGGTATTAATTATTTAAATACATATCGCTCATGTTTGTAGAAAGTAAACCCTTATATTAATTTGCCCTTTTTCGCAGATGATTGATCTGCAAAAATCTGATAACCACGGAGGGTGGTGGTCATGGCCAAAGCACTTGCTAGCAGGGAAGCCGGTTAAACACTATATTTATCCCGGATGTTTTGTGAACGGTGTAAAGTTCCATTCATTGGCCCGAGACGAAGGAAGAAGAACACAAAACAGTGGGGTAGCGGTTGGGAAAGACAATGATCTATATTACGGGGCTATTGTAAATGTAGTTCAGCTATGTTACGGGAATGATGTCAACGTTTTCCTATTCAAGTGCAGATGGTTCAAGCGTACAAAGGAAGACCTGGGACTATTATCAGTCAATACAAACTCAAGCTGGTATGAGGATGAGCATTTCGCTCTCGCCACCTTAGTTAGGCAGGTGTTTTATCTCGACGATCCGAAAGCCGGTGAAGGGTGGAAAATAGTGAACCATATCTCTCATTGAGGAATATGGAATACATAGACAATTGAAGGGACACCGGCGACTGAAGATGCTGCTGAACCAGAAAGAGACATTCCTGCCTATCAAGAGCCTAATATTTCTATCATCCGCTCCGATATAATGGACCTGGTTCAAGATGGTGAACGGTTACCCATGCCTGATGGTTGTACAGATCTAACTGAAGATGAGATTATCGATGCCATTAATGAGGTAGATGAAGAAGACGAGCAGGATGAGGACGCGGACGAGGACTCAGGTTATTCGTCGGACGATGTTGAGTATGATGAGGAGGATGAGCAATCGGATACCGGGGACGAGAATGATGACGATTATGATGAAGACTACTTAACTAAGATGAGAAAAATTAATTGGTAAATAATTTATGTAACTATTGTAATATATGATGCATCATCGATCAATAATTAATATAAATATTATAAGGAGGAGAATGTATATATATATGTACGTAGATCTTAATATTTTTGTACTTAATTAATTAATTATACGCGTCCATGCTCGATCAGATCGAATCGACCGACGTACGTAAATTAAATTAAATTAATTAATTAGTCTGAATTATATATATATATCCTGGACAACGGAAAAATTAATTCCAGGTTTCGCCTTTTGGGTATTTTGGGGTTTGGATATTCAAAAAGATGAAAGTTTTCTATTATGTCCAGGAAGCTTCCTCAAGAAGCTTTCGTTCGTTTAATTGTTTTTAAATAATATTTATGTGTAAATTGGATTATGGGTCCCTATGATTATTGCGAGAGATGAATGAAATAAATGTTTCAAAAATTATACTATATTATTCGTAGATTGATTAATAATGTCATATATATATGTGATAGAATTATTGTGAACACGAACTACGTATATGTTGTTTTAATTACGGCGTTAAATCTATATATCATGCCAGAAGGAAAATTCATACATAAATACCTTGAGCTATCTCCATAAACCCTAAACCCTAAACGTCGCATATCGGATCGATCGATAATTTTTTTAATTATCGACTTGAATCAGAATAATTGAACGGACACACAAATGACCTTGGACACTATAAACCCTAAGGCCCTAACCCCTGAATTCAGCATCTCTGAACCTGGACGACGGAGATGAGCTTCTTCGTCGTCTAGATTAGTACCTGGACGACGGAGAATCTCATATCCGTCGTCCAGGTTCAGAGACCCTATACCCTGAACAGTAAGACCCCCCTAACCCCTGAATTCAGGGTCTCTGAACCTGGACGACGGAGATGAGCTTCTCCGTCGTCCAGGTTCAGAGACCCTATACCCTAAACAGTAAGGCCCCTAACCCCTGAATTCAGGGTCTCTACACCTGGACGACGGAGATGAGTTTCTCCGTCGTCCAGGTGTAGATTTCGTAATTTTTTCTAAGACAACGACAATGTAGACCATCTTCCAATGCATATTATTTTCGTCAAGACTTTAGAGTAAACAATTCTTAGTGTGTGAGCTTCGACGGTTCGAAAATTAGAGTTGCGAAATGTCTTGTATCCACGTTTCCGGTTTGTGAAATTCTCGGTTTTGCGGTTGACTGTGCCAATGAAACCCTTCACGAACTTATTATTTTCTGAAAATTATTTTAATTATATATTATGTTACAGCGAACGTATCCAACGGTTGTTTTGTCCAAATTCCATTTCGTTAATACTCTGGTGCAAATGAGCCTATACTTATGAACCATCAAGTCGTAAAGATTAGTAGATACTTAACAAGTTTAAAGACGTAAAATTATTCGTCGTTTCAAATTTAACTGTTCATATATACGATGTGTTCATCGATATTGTACGACTATTTAATTCGAATGACGGATCGCTAAATTCCTTGCGAATTAATTTTTAAATTTTTTTTACGTAATTTGAACCTAGACGACGGAGAATGACCATCTCCGTCGTCCAGGTTCCAAAAACCATGGCAGTTCATTTTAATTTTAATTTTGTTTTCAATGTAAATTGCACTTGGACGACAGAGATGGTCATTCTCCGTCGTCCAAGTTGAAAATTATGGCGGTTCGATGTGCCGCCTTAATTTTCGGCGCCGCTTCAAATTTCACTTAGACGACGGAGAATCAAGTTCAAATTTATGGCGGTTCCAAACGTCCCACCGATTAATTGGGCGCCATTTCAAAATTTTGAAACGGTCACTTAGACGACGGAAACGCGCTTTTCCGTCGTTCAAGTCCACTTAGACGACGGAAAACAGCGCTCCGTCGTCTAGGTGAACACCTATATATAGAACAGTCCCCCCTCCTTTTCTCATTCCATCTCCTCTCCTCTCCTCCTCTCCTCTCCTCACCTCTCCTCCGGCCTTCCTCCTCTGGCGACGCTCTGGCGACTCAAATTCCGGCGTGGTTCCCCCTCTCCGACGACTCTACTCCGACGATATTCCGGCGGTTATCCGGCAATAATTCTATTTTTTAATTAATTAACATTATTTTTATTTACGTAATTATTTAATAGGTAAATAGTTTTAAATAATTAGTAATTATAATAATTATTTAGTTGTTATATATAATAGTTGTAATTATAATAATTATTTAGTTGTTATTATTAATAAGTAGTATTTATAATAATTATTTACATGTTATTATTAATAAGTAAATAATAATTAATGGTTGTAATTATAATAATTAGTAATTATAATAGTTTTAAATAATTAGTAATTAATAATAATAAATATTAGTAATTTTTAATTTTTAATTATTGTTAATAATAATTAATTATATTCGTAAATGCATAATTATTATTAAATGCATGATAAATAATAATTCATTATTGTCATTATTTATTGTTTTATGTGTATTTTCTAGTAAATTTCTTGGTAGTACGTCTTTGATTTAAATTTAGTACATAGACTTGGTTTATTAAGTCGCACTCTTTGGAATAGATGACGCCTCTTTTCCTTTCTTATCTCCCTAACCCCTCGTGATGTGTGGATTTCATCACCGCACACCATAACCTAAGTAAAGTTATGGACACGAGGTTGAGGGCGGAGTTTGCAAAGGACTTGAGGGAGTGTAAATTTTCGAAAGATTGGCCGAATGTCAGACATGGTGTCTAGAAACGGGTTATGACTGGTGACAGGTTTTGGATCTAAGAAAGACGACACCAATAGAGTATATACCATTCATTTGGTTAGCCTCGGGGTGTTTTGTCGAAATTAGTCCTGCCTCTCGCGTTATCTCTATCCCTAACTGGCCATGTTTTTCGATTGAACCAAGGCTGGTTAATTGAAAATTTACATTTTATCGCGCGGGTCGCACGTCCATTGAACGACCCAAAAAGCCAAGCTAGTGTACTCTATTTAAATCTTAGCTGCACTTAATTAGTGTAAATTTTTTTATATAATTATTATGGTAATCAGGTATTTTAACAACATAATCCTAGGTTTAAATGGCTCCCTCCAGCAAGAAAAAAGCCCAACAGGAAGCAGAAGATGCTATGCTCCACCGCTTGGCGAACCAAGTCGGTTGGGTTGAACATGAGGGCAACAACGCCCTCAATCCGGACCCTTCATCTGGTCCGTCGGTAGCGCCCTCTGGGGAAATTCCCGCTCCCCCATTTATCTCGAGCGGTGATGACGACCCCTATTCAAGTCCGACGCCCGGTACCGGTTCAACGGCAAGTACTCAGGCGTCCTCGACCTCCGAATCTATCATGTACAGCGCCCGGCGTAAGCAAAGGAGGGCCCCGACTGACCCGGAACCAAAAAGGACTCGCAGTCTCGTTAAAGGCGGCAAAGCGGAGAAAATTTGCAAGGCGACCGGGAAAAAGATCGACTTGCCCTACGACGAATTCACCGGTGGCCCTCGCACAGCTCAGCTAGCAAGTCTCTCGGCGCATAGCATATGGTCAATCCTTCGTAGCCGGGTTCGTCTCACTGCCCCTACTTGGAAGGAGGTGCCGGATGATGAGAATGCGAAACTCTTTAAAGAACTTTCGGTACGTAATACGTACAATTTTAGTTATTATATAATATTGTTAATATTAGTTATAATTTCATAATATATACGATTATAATTTTCTATTTATTTATGATAGGAACAATTTGAGGTGGATCCGACACCGGCGATGTTGAGGTATATCAACCAAACCGCCAACTCCATCTACCGTGATTGGAAGTACAGGCTTCATCAGTACTTCGAAAATATCGGTCCCGTGCCTACCCCCGTAGAGCTGCGTGGGGATAGAGAAGATGAGTGGCAATGGTTGTGTAACCACTTTCAAGATGAAGAATTTAAGGTGTTTACTTTTTTTATTTCAATTAAGATAATTGAATTATTTTAATTTTTGTTACTTATTAATTTTTTAATGATTTAATTATGTTGTCTAACAGAAATTCTCCGAAGTCAACAAAGCCAACTGGGGGAAGAAGGACAAACACCATACTTTCGGCGCCAAGCAACTCATTCAAATAGCCAAGGAGCACAAGAATAAGGGCTCCAAACACCCTTATCTTGATGCTAGCATAAGCGCGTACGTGACGCCTGGGCTCGATAATGAAGCGAGTCAATACGGCGTAAGTGATATATATATATATGTGCTTTTAATTGTAGTAATTATTATTTAAATATTATTTCATTATAATTTATTTATTATTCTTTTGTAGGCAAGGGTGGTAGAGCGTGCGCAGGAAGAATTGGCTAACACTCAGCTTGCGTTCCCAGATTTGCCGCTGGAAGACCTGCCTCCTCTATCCATGGAGAGTCAAATTGTAATCGCGGATGAGGTCTACGGTCGTAGAGCTGGCAAGGAGGTTAGGGGGTTCGGACCTAAGGTTGTTCGAGATTTGTCGACGACCTCCGACTCATCATCTACAGGAGGTTCGGGGCGGAGAAGTACTCAAGCTGTAGCCGTCGAAGCAGCCATTCAAGAGGCTCGACTTGCACGAGAGGAAAATCAATCCATGCGTCAAAGACTTGATGAGCAACAAGCACAAATAACCCAACTCATCGCCCTCATGCAACAAGCTCGAGAAGAATGTCAACCTCCTCCGAACCCATACCCCGACAACGACGACCCGGCTGGAGGCGGGGGACTCGGCGGCGCATCTGCTCCTCCAGTATTTTAGCCTGTAGTTTATTATATTGTTTCTTTCCGCATTCCGAACAATATTTTAATTTTTATGTGATGTTTGATTATGTATGTACAATTTAATTTTATTATTTAATTAAGTAATTACAAATTTAGTTTATTTAATTAATTTTAACATTTTTCATTATTTAAATTCAATTAATAATAAATTAAATTATTAATATTTTTTTTAAAATTAATTTAATTTTTAAAAAAAAATTAAATAACCACTTGGACGACGGAGATGGACAACGGAGATGAAATTCTCCGTCGTCCAGGTGCTTACCTGGACCGCGGAGAATGTGACGTTCTCCGTGGCCCAGGTAAGCACCTGGACGACGGAGAATTTCATCTCCGTCGTCCAAGTGGTTACTTGGACCGCGGAGAATGGGAGAATGTCCGCGGCCCAAGTAAGCACCTGGACGACGGAGATGAAATTATCCGTCGTCCAGGTGCTTACCTGGGCCACGGAGAACGTCACAAGCACTTGGACGACGGAGAATTTCATCTCCGTCGTCCAGGTGCTTACTTGGGCCGCGGACATTTTCCGAGGTCCAAGTGCACTTGGACGACGGAGATGAAATTCTCCGTCGTCCAGGTGCTTACCTGGACCGCGGAGAATGTCCGCGGTCCAAGTGCACCTGGACGACGGAGATGAAATTCTCCGTCGTCCTAGTGCCTGGACGACAGCACTTGGAGCACGGAACCTGGAGGACGGAGCCTCTGTCGTCTAAGTACTTAGACGATGGAAAAACGCACTTAGATGACGGAAATGCTCCGCGGTCTAAGTGCGTTTTTCTTGTAGTGGTAGATGGATTTGCAGGTTTTGAAAAGGTTGTGAACTTTTGTAATGTCTTATAGTCTCAATGTGCACTAAAGATTTGTTATATTCTGATTAAGCATAATCGTTGTTGTGGGAGGTATTCCTGGTTCAAGTGAGAGAATGTTGGAGTAATACTCCTTGTGGACACAGGAAAACACTCATGAAAGTCCAACACTGTTATGCATCTTCAGAAACAAGTAAAAGAGATTAAAAGATAATTACTTAGTTTGGATATTTATTCACTGATCTGTAGTGATTAGACAAGGAGTTCTAATGACTTAGGTAACTTAGTCATCGTTTGTCACGTAAGGGTTTAAGTTTACAGTGTATAAGAGTTTCTTGTGAGGTGAAACTCTATCACTTACTCCAGTAAATGAGGAGATCCCTGAGCAAGCACTACATACGCATACTAATCGTTAGATTACTCACAAAAGGTAAATGCTGGTGAATTGCTCAGAAAATTGTCTTTGTGAAAGTTTGATAGCCATGAGTCTTAACAACCAAGGTATAAATGGTTCTTGCAATCTATTTCATTATGTTTATGTGTAAGACTGATTTGTGATTAGATTTATGATAACATTTTAACAGCTGAAGCTACAGAGATTATGGCAAAGGCCAAAACTACGCAGGTTATCATAAATGTTTTCAGAAGACTCATTTTCCTTCTCATTTTCAGTTCACAGAATCATAGATGTTAACTGATCAAAAACTGCAGAAAGTATATGGAACAACACAAGTTTGAGAGGAGCTCTGAGATTTGTATATAGACATTTCTTCTCAAGCCGGAATCTGCTTGGAAATTACAATTCACGTGTAGTTAAAGGAATTTCTTCCTCGGTTCCATATATTTCACTTGTTTATTTATTTTGTTACATTAGTTTTACGTGAACACAGAGGAATTTGTCAAATTTTATCTGCTACAACGATCCCAAGTCCACGACTAGGCCATAAGCGCGCGTACGTAGCAAATAATATAAGCGCGCCATATCATTAGCATGTGATAGATTGCTACTCGGCATGCATAACATGCAGAAGGTCTCAAAGTGTTTGACCAAGTTTTGGTCGTAGACCTGAGGGGTACGGTGTTAGTTAGTATACCAAGTAGGCCAATATGTAGCATTGTTGTGCATTTACGTGAGCAAAACCCATGTTAAATGTACAAGTCAAGTAACTGAAACATGATGACACAATTACTTGGTTGTTATTATTCTTCCTCGTTCTAATTGGACATGAAACCAGCAATAGCAGCTCCTATTATAGCAGTAGGATCTCCGAGGATGGCAGAGACGATAACTCGAACAGCACCACCGGCTATCTGGCAACACTTGCCGACCTTCCCTCCCTTTTTCCCATGATGGTTTTGCAGTGTGCCTTTAAGGCTAGGAATCCTAGTCTGCATTTCCCTGACCTTGTTCTTGTCCACATTGAGATACATGGCTTGCCAGCTCTCCACAAGCAACTCCTTGACGCATGACACATGAAGGTTATAGGTCTTACAGTCAGACCTGTAAGACCAACCAGGTCCCTTGCCTCCACAGCGATGACAAGCGCTAGTTAGCTTGAGGCACAAGTAAAGGTAATGCTTCCCATCATCTAGGACTTGAGGAAGGTTTGCACAACAAGGGTGGAGATCAAAACCACATCTCCTGCAGTGGTAAACAAACCCTGTAACATCTTTCCTGCACGCGTCGCATACTCTCCTGAGAGCACCCGGGGGGATATACAAAAACTGAAACTCACATTTGTTGTAGAAGGGGTGGTTGATGTAGGTAGGAGCCACAGCACATGACTTGTGGAGATCGAATTCGCACTGCTGACACTTGTACTTGAGTCCAATCCCAGCTTCTTTGCATCCATCACAGTAGAAGGGAATCTCTGTGTATTCAAGCTTGAGCTTGTGCCTAGGGTGGATGGGGTGGTAGATTTCCTTGTCAATCTTCATAGCCTTTTCCTTTTCCTTTGGATAATTCCCAAGACTCTCACTTTGGCCAATTTGGAAGTAACTACCAGGATGAGACCCGAGAAATGTTTATATTGAGATGGATAAACATTGAACAGTCTTGTGGTTGTGGTAGATTCTTTGCTTAAATTTCACAAGTGGAGAATAACAATTTTGCCACGTGGATACGATAGTATTACAGGGAGACTGGTTGAGAGAAGAGGGATCAGGAAAGCGTGGCTTTGGAATCTGATTCCCAGGAAAGATGTTGTAGTTTGGCTATTGCCTACTTGATGGAATTAGTACTCCTAATCCTGGAAGTTATTAACCCAATAACATTCTGAACTTCTAATTAAAGTAACCTTGTTTTGGACATAAGTACTGTACAATATCATCAACACCGAATATACTGGGAGATTACTATGATCATTATTATAGGATACTATCATCATCAAGTGATCTCCTATATGACTTCGGATATGATGGGATCAGAATAGCAATTGCTTTGTAATGAAGGATCCGATGCCTTTGAAATGGTATTAACTTGAACCACTAACAAAATATAGACTTTCACGGAATGTTAGGCAGCCAGTTCTTAGTTCTTAGTCTTTCTTTAGTTACATAAGTTAAGTTTGGCTTTGCTCTCTTTCTTCTGTTTCAGAGTCTACAAAAGAACAAAAAGCTGCAGTGTCCCTAACATCCATCTGACCAAAACAGGTGGAATGTCTAGGAGCTTTGGATTTTATTCCTATCCCTTCGATAAAGAAAATGAAATGTTCAACGCTTGCTAAAGTAGTGGCATGGACTATCTGGAAGCTTCTTTATTTTGCAAGGACAGAGCAATAAGAACAAGAAATAAGATGGTTAGAACTTAGAAGTGGCAACTTCTTGGTGAACTTCCTTCCTAAGTTGTGGTGAACTTCTTGGTGTATATCAAATTGTCAATGGATCCCAAGTCGATCAATTTGAACACTCGGATTGATGAAGTGATACGACAGATGACCTTTCCTCTAGTTGTAACTGGGAAGCAATCGTCTAAAGGTTGCCACTTGCCAACTAAAGGAAGCACTCTATACGCAAAAATCTCCCTACTCTATGAGAAAAAGATAGGGAACTAATATGCCTTTCACTTTCATTATTTGATTCTATATTCTCTTTGTTTCCCTTTTATGTTCATCCACATTTCTCTATGATTGTACCCTCTACAACTGGTGAGTGTTTGGATTCTTTTCCTCCATAGGAGGTTTAACTAACAACTGTATAAACGGAAAGGAGTTTAACTCAACTAGCAGATTTGAAGTGGATATGAGAGTTTGTCATTGCACACTCCCAATGCGACGATTACAAAGAGAATCACATACTGTACAATCTCATGATTAAACCCTAAAATCTAAGCAGCCTAATTGCATCTGGCACAGATATCATAGACCAAATCGGAGTGATGGCAGATCCTTACTGACTTTACTGCACCATTGTCATACAATTCTAAAGGGGCAAAAGGGAAAATCAAATAACAAAAAATGGCTAAAATACAAACACTGACCGTTCCAGCCAACCTTTCACCTCCACCACACTGTTTCTGGCGGTAGCTCCTAGCACACAGATGCCAATGACTGACGCTGCACATCAGAAGATAAGGATACAGAATGGTAAGCGCAGTCACTCCTTCAGACTTAGCCGTGCATTCTGCACCTTAACTGAAAGCTTCAACTTCTGCTCTTCCATATCTCGTAAAACAGCAAGCAGATTGGCGCGGTAAACTTCACAACGTTGGTTGGTGTTGTCCAACTCAGCAGACAATTCCCGAATTTTCTTTTCCTTCTCTTCCTGTGGATATTTGATAAGCAATCAAGAATGGTGAATGTTGACATCAATTTTATTCTTACAATATATAATATCCACATTTACAGCGAGGGTTAGTCACATTTGAATTTATGAATTATCCCTTGTAACCGTAGAACAAATCTTGTGCTTTCTATTTTTGGTTTCATAAATCAATAGCATACAGATACAAAGACAAGACAAGAACTAGCTCTCTTAAGCAAGCTATCTATTACATATGCTAGAAAGACTTCCAAATTAATGACCCTTCTGCAAACATAATGATGACAAATACACTGACAATAGCAATAATAGCAATGGTACATCAAATTCTGAGATAGGAGGAACTTACTTGACATTGAGACATATTTGCTGCGGTTTGATTTTCTTGAGTTGCACGCATTTCTTGGCCAACTCCATTGGTCAGGGAACTACCATGCATAGAAGCAACTTTCTTAGCAGCCTCCTGAAGAGCATTCATCGCCACATTGTAAATGTGGATCGATTTTGCTCCCTCTTCCACATATTTAATTGCCTCCTGACGTAGATTGTTATACCTAACTGTTACAAATTCTCTAGAAATGCTTGGCAAATCAGAAGCACATTCATCCAGCACAGCTCCACAGCCTCCACTCTTGGCATTCCTTGTCCATCGTTTCAATATGTACTGAGAAGGAAGTGTAAGAACATTTTTTGCTCTAAAAACTGCTAATATGTGCCTACAGATTATTCCTGAATATTCAAGCATTTGACAGCTGCAACTAACTTTTGTCTCATAAGAATCAAAACTAACAGCATGTGCTTTGTGATCTTCCCCAAATTTGGCAACTCGATAGGTGGAAACAGTTCCGGAATCATTAATTTTTGTTGCAGAATTTGCAAGAGTCTCAACCAATTCCTCCTGGAATTTCTTAAACATTCTCCGCGTATAGAGGTTTGCAGCTTGTCTTTCCATAGGAGAAGGTGTCTTCAGTACTGGCATAGTGTTAGTAGTGTCATAATCTGCTTTCAATTCCTTTTCATGCCAAGTAACTACAGCCTTCTCGTACTGTTTAAGCAGCATCTGTATGGTAGTGGCTTCGTTCACGTACCCATCAAAAAACATATTCAAGCTTCCACTTCCCTCATTCACAGAAAACTCACCGAAAAAGGTGTCCCTCATGTAAACTGGGACCCATTGCTGCCTAGCATTGTACATCGATTGAAGCCATTCGTTATCCAAGATGTAGTATCTTTGAAGCAGTGAATGCCAACTTGACTCGAAATCATCGATCGTCTCGCTTTCATTAATGCATTCCTTAAATTCAGTTTCAAATGAAGAATGAGAAGTATACAGACCACCAAGTTTCTCTTTCGTTTCTCTAAATATGGCAGACTTACAGAAACGATGTCGGGTTTGAGGAATAACTTGTGAAACAGCAACTTGTATGAGCCTATCTGGATCAGTGGTAATAGAGACAGGGTGACGTCCAGACATTGCTTGAAGCCAAGTTTGGAATAGCCATTTGAATGAGGACTCAGACTCATTGAGAATTAAGGCACATCCAAACAACACCGGCTGACCATGATGATTAAAACCGATGAACGAGGCAAATGGCACCCTATAGCGGTTTTTCCTGTATGTAGTGTCAAATATAACAGCATCGTTAAAATACGTATAGTTCATCCTCGCTGTTGCATCTGCCCAAAATATGTTTCCACTAGAGTGATCACTGTCGCTCTGAACTGCATAAAAGAAAGCCGGATTCTCTGCCTTCATTCTCTTCAGATAATCCAACACATGCTGACCCCCACCCCCAAGGGTCCTTTGTCTACCGCCACTCATCTAACCTACAATAAAAATCGATTATAGCCAATAAGTAAAAAAAAACACAGTAAGCAACAGTTCCACCAAAGTCTTTCATTAATACATAAAGTAAGTCACACCCAATCTCATCCTACTCATCCTCAGTTCACTTTCACCCCTAACTATCAGCTCATCGTTATCATCGGCATCATAAACAGGCTCATCATAACATTATTAGAAGATTCCAACACGAACAGATCATAGAAATCTTGTCAGAGTTGTATTGATGCAACCTAATTTGATTTGAAATAATCAAATTTAAATTCCTCCTCCACCGTTTCTTTAACCAACACGTGCTACAATGGCTTCAATTCATAAAAAATCAGAAACGCATTTCAATTCATAAACGTTACTGCAGAGAGGAATCGAACTCACAAATTGCAGAGACACCTACAACAACCTAATAATTGAATCAAAAAATTGGGTTCTTCAACTTCGCGCAGACTATTTCAATTAGGCGGAAGCTGAGAAAAGAAGGGAGCATAAAGGGACTCACCGGAGAGAGAAATCGAGGTCGGCGAAATGAAATTGCGGTCTTGCTCTGTTGTGAAGAGCGAGTGAGCTAATTTTTCCGGCGATTATGTTTGGGCAAACTTTAACGACACGGACGAGCGAAAATTTAAGGAGAAAGCCCATTATTTTAAATAATAAAAGACAAATTCTTACGGATAAAGATAAATAAAGAGAAGTTATTTATAGATTGTTATATTTATTTTTACACTCTTTTTTTTTCCTTTCGTGTGTATTTAATTTTTATTTTTTTATTTTCAAAAATATTATGTTATCCGAAATTAATTAAAATTATTTTATTTCTTTTTTTAATTTTTAATTTTCAAAAAAAAGGTATTTTATCCAAAATTTCTTTAATTTTTTTAGGGGAAATGAAAGAAATGCCCAGCTTAGAGCTCTTTTCTCAAAAACCCAGCATATGTTTTCGATCCCAAAAATATTCATTTTGTTTTTAAGTATGTAACAGACATTCGTTTTCATCATTTTTATGTTATTTGTCTCTCTCTAACTCCCGCGTTCTGCCTATATTTTTTTCACTATCTCTCTTTTGTTCTCGATCAGATCTTTTTTTTCTCTCTCTTTCTCTCTCGTGTTTTTTAAAACCGCTCCAGTTGTGTTTTTTCTCGCCGTCGTCATGTTTGAGTTTAGCCGTTTAGTTCGTCGTCGCCCATTTTCGTGTCCGTCGTCATCTCCGTTTAGTTTGTCGTCTTGTGTTCTTCGTAAGAATCTCTATTCTGAAAACCCTGGATTTTTTATTTTCGTTTGTTCTAATCAGTTTACCATGTTCCTTTTCCGTTGTTCGTTTATGAAGTATTGAAATGTTGTTGTTTGCATGCATGTTCATTTTCCGTGGTTTTCAGTTTATTTTTGGTAATTGTTCACTTTTTTTTCATGATTTTTATAGTAGGTTTTTGATGTAATGTGTTCGGAATGCTATTTGTTTGTAGTAGTAGTTGTTGTTGTTGTGTTTGTGATTGAAGGTCTTTTGTCTGGATATATTGAAGTATTTGTCTATGTATCTGTCTGAGTATCATTTTCATGTTTTTGAAATGTTTTTGTTGTTGTTGTTGTTGTTTGTTGTAGTAGTTTCTTGCAGTTGTGTTTGTGATAGAAGGTCTTTTTATGTATATCCTTTATAAGTATCTGTCTGGGTATCTGTTTGGGTATCTGTTTATCTTACTATTTTTGGATATCTACTTTGATTTTTGTCTAACTATATGTGTGTTGATCATTTGCAGTTATTCTATAGGGATCAATGGCGAAACGCAATAAAGCAGTCCAAGAATCAGACAATGAAATTTAAAGAAGGCCGAGATCATCTAGGAAGAGAATAAATCAGTATGCTCAATCGTCAGAATCTGATGTGTCTTTTTCTTCATCTTCTTTTTCTTCTTCTTCTGAGGAGGAGCAAATTGTTTTAAGGGAAAATGATTCGAAAAGAACCAAAAGGAACAGGGGAAGAAGAGTGGCTTCCTCTTCATCTCGTTCTGTTGTTCCTGATGATCATCTTTTCAAGATGATTAGGGTAGCTATGAAGCAGGAAGAGAAGAAGAAGAAGAAGAAGAAGAAGAAGAAGAAGAAGAAGAAGAAGAAGAAGAAGAAGAAGATGATGATGATGATGATGATGATGATGATGATGATGATGATGATGATGATGATGATGATGATGATGATGATGATGATGATGATGATGATGATGATGATGATGATGATGATGATGATGACGACGACGACTAAATGTATGAAGAATGAGGAGATCAACGGGAAGGCTAAGAATATATTGGAGTCTTCTGAGTCAACTTTTGATTTTGATTCAGAGACAGATAGTGATGATGAAGTACCTGTTAGACAACGGCAAAAAGTAGTGAATGAGGCTGAAGTTGTCCATTTGGTTGTAAGGACTTGAAAGTGTCAGTTTCGGTGCTATTTGATTGATTTTTCCAGAATTTCATTGCTAATAACCAACATAAAATAAGTGATAATGTGAAGAAGATGCTGAAGGTTACACCCTTCTATGATTTAATTCGTGCATTCATCGATGGTGAAATTGATCGTCGTGACAGCTTGAAGTCGGATGATGCAATTACTGTTATGCTTGATGCATACAGGAAGGAGAATAGGGTGTTTCAGTTCCATGCAACGCGTGTTCACAGTATCACTCTTGATTATGTCGCATCTTTGTTGGGTTTGAGCACGGATGGAAGACCAATTTCATTGAACGACCACCAAGTGAGGATTATAGATTGGCTATATAGCATGTTTAGGGCCGTCAAGACAATCAGCAAGACTGTTATTAAGAGTAGGTTGGAGAATTTACTTGGTGCCAAAGATAGTCAACCGTGTTCGTCTATTGGTCCTGCTTTTGATGTCCTGTGTTATGCTGCCTAATTCCAATGGAGGTTTGGCACTTGGTTTTGCAAATCTCGTGTCTAGTATTGAAGGAATGAATGATATAGCTTGGGCAACTGATGTTTATGATAACTTGTTCAATGCATTAGACATTTATGCAAAGAACTTTGATCCAGAAGCAGTCATGAAGAAGGAGTTAGCAAAGAACCTGAAGAAGGAGAAGAAGGCAGAGAAGATGAAGGTGGAGAATGCTGAGAATGAGAAGAAGCCAGATAAAAGCAATGTGATAAATGTTGGTGGTTGCAGCATTATTATTGTGATAAATTTTCTTTGAGTAATTGTTTGTATTTCTGTCTGAGTATCTGTCTATTGTATCTATCATTTTATTGTGTTTTCATTATTTTCCTTTTGTATCAGTTTTATCTTTGTTCAATCCTTAACATTGTCAAACCAAAAGCTGGCAAGGATTGTTCAAAGATTGGCAAGGTTAAGTACAGTCTCCGTGATATTTTGGATCATTTCTAAAACATCAGAAGCTTGGAAATGCTGAGGGTGCGTATCTAACTTTTGTTGTTTCTTGTTAATAGTTGTCTTATTGATAAATAGTTGTCTGAGTATCTGTTTGTGTATCTGTTTGTCTAGCTATCTAGGTATCTGTTTGTATATCTGTCTGTCTAGCTGTCTGGTTATTTTGTCTAAGTATCTGTCTGGATATCTTTGTTCACATACCAATTATTTTCAAGGACTAAGAAAAATAAAGTTGATGGTGTTTTAGTTCCTGTCCTGGAAAGTAAGAAAACTAAAGTTGATGGTGTTATAGTTCCTGTCTTGTCAAGTATTAATGATATGGTCAACGATGACTATGCCAATTTTGAATCTGAGTTGCTTGCCAAGAATGTTGAGTTGAAATATAGTCAAGAGCTTGCTGAGAAGTTGCAAGAAACTATTAAGGAGAGGGATTTGCAGTTGAAGGAAAGTGAAGAATTTGGCTTCTATTTGCAAGATAGTAACATGGAGAAGAATGTGGAGATCCAAAAATTGCAGAAATCCAATGCAGCTCTTTTGGTTGTCATTAAATTTTTGAACAAATATTTGAATTCTCTTAAGAATGATAAGGAATACCATGATTTTGAAAATGAAAAGAAGGACCTGGAGATTAAGTCTCTTAAGAAGCGACTAGCAACTACTGAGGATTCTATGGGGAGGGATAAATTGTCTCTATTGAAGGAGATTGATTTTCTTAAGAATCAATTAACAAATAATGATGATAATACGGATATGATAGCAGTAACGATGGCAGAGAAACAGCTGGATGCTGAGAAGAAACTGTTGGATGTTAAGACCAAACTTGCAGCATCCCTCGTGGAGAAATCCGTACTTGAGAACAGATTAAGACAGGCGAAGAATGCTGCTGAATCTGGTGCGAGAAATGTTAGTTTACAGGTTATGAAGTTGAAAAAGAAGCTCGGTGAAGCAGAAATTCAACTGAAGGAAACTCAAGGGAAGATACAAAGTGCTTCTGAAGAAAATACTAAATTGAAGAAGCAAGTTAAAGATGGCGCTGCTAAAGCTGAAGCTACTGATGAAGATATTTTGTTGTTGAAGAAGCAACTCAATGAAGCACAAGTTCAACTTGCTGCTCAGGGGAAGATACAGATTTCTACTGAAGAAAATAGCAAATTGCAGAAGCAAGTTGAAGATGGTGTTGAAGCACTTCAATCGTCTCAAGCAGCAAATAACCAGCTTCAAATGAGACTGGATGCTTTGCAATGTTAAAAGGAGGTTCTTGAGGAGGAAAAGAAACAAGCTGAACAGACACTTGAGATTTTCAATCAGTCGCTTGTTAAACAGAATGAGAAGTTGACGAAGGATGTTCCTGCATTTAAAAAATCACTACCTGGTACTGATTCTGACATTTGAAAAGAATAGATCTTAATCATTTCATTTTATGTAAAAGACCCCTGCTTCTTTTTTTGTGGGTATCTGTGACGACCCGAACCAGAATCAGTTGTGTATTCGGCACAATTCTCGAGATTCTGTTTAGTCGCAGCTTTACGTCGTATATGTGGTTTGCCGATTCGATTTGCGACTATGTTTTTGGTCGAGAATTTGAGTTGGGTGTCTTCACGGAAACTGTAGAGTACGTGATTTCGAGCTTGTGGGCGGTTCCAGAAGATTTTTTCGATAAGCGAGGAATATTTTATGATTATTTGAAGTTTCGGATTCCGACGAGTTTATCCGATTGTTTCGAGTTTATCCGAATCGTGATGGTTATCCATTTAGAATCGTCGATCGACCCAAGGCGCGAGTATAAATATCGGAATAGTCGTGAATTAGTCGTAAAACACTATTGAAGTTTGACCGGGCCGTTGACTTTCCAAAAATAGCAAGTTGACCTGTTTGACCGAGGAGGAAGTTTCCCGTTTGGAAGTTGCCGTCCGACGACCTATTTTCCGGCCACCTCCGACTTCGGCAAGGGTATGGTTAGCTTCCCCTTTCAATTTCGAGTTGATTAGTGTTTGAGTTTGGGAAAATTGGTTGTGTTTTGGGTGAGGACCATTAGAGGCCGAATTGAGTTTTTCGCCGTGATCGGAGGAGACTCTCCGGCGAGCCACGATGGCTAGGAGGTTGGGGGTTTACCTCCCCTTGGCTTGGTGAAGCTATTCCTAAGCTTTGGTTGGGCTGTAATGGAGTTTTCCGGCGAACCCGATTCGGTTGCCGGAGGTGAAGTTCAATTCGGGTTTGTGCCGTTTTGGACGAGTTAGACCGTGAATTGGACCTTGTGTCTGTTGAAGAAAAGACTCGGCTTGAGATGGGCTTTAATTCTGGAAATTTTGGCCGTAAAATTTCACCGTTGATGGCGCGCCGCCGCCGCCGGCGGCGGTCAACGACGGGAGAGTTGACTTTTTCAGATTTTTACATTTTTAATGTCATTTTTCTCGTAATCGCGCCCTGATTATCGTCCAGAGGTTTTCGGGTTGATTTTGTTAGCCGTTTGTCAGTCGAGGTTTCGAGTGGGGATTTCAGAATTTCCGTTATACATTTTGTATTGCATTGCATATTTCCGGGAACGGTTGGTTTCCGTGGTTCAGTACAGGGTTGTGAATTATGATTTTGATCAGTTCTGTTTTGTGAATATTCAGGAGATCGAGATCGTGATCTGGATCGTGATCGTGCTTCAGGCGAGGGATCTTCCGCCGAACCACGAGTTTAGCGCGAGTGCACATTTTGCTCATCTGTGAGTGGACAATTTCTTTTCACGGAAATCTTGCGAGTCTTTTATATGATTTATGAACTTGAGCATGCGTATGAGATTTCAGATTTCTTGAGCATGTGTTTTACGATTATACGGTTATACTTATACGGATATACGTATACGAGTATAAACACACTTATATGTTGTTTCATGCATTTGCATCGAACTGTTTATGATTTGTTTTTCACAGAGTACAGTTTCAGTTACGTTGTTGTATCGATACATTGCATCCCGGTTGATCCCCGAGGATGTTATCGGCTGGAATCACGTGTGGCTAGGGACCCCGTGGTTCTGAATCACGTGTGGGTTAGGGACCCCGTGGTTCTGAATCACGTGTGGGCTAGGGACCCCGTGGTTCTAACTGTGTGATTTTTACTTGCATGCTCTGTACGCTGGAGGAGTATGATTTTTACCTCGCGTATTTTATTACCTTTATTTACCTGGACTCGCATATGTTGTTTTAAACATATATATCAACTGGTGAAAGACATTTATTTTCATCCACTCACTCTAACGTGTTTATTGTCTTTCCCCTGGACTTTTCGGTTTCCGTGCCCAGTTTGCAGTTCAGGTTTAGTGTTTCACGTCGTGGTTTGGAGCCTAGTGATCAGAGTTACCTGTGCTTTCCAGTAGGTTCTTATTTCGCCTACTGATGTGTATATTGTATATGTTTTACTTTAGAAGTCGCTCTGATACATTCTGATACTTGTTTATACGGATTTTCTCGGATATATATATATATACTACAGTACTGTTTACTGTTTATGATTCATATATTGATGTTGAGAAATCCGGATGGTATTGGTGCCCACGGTTTGGCTTTTGTGGCATAGGATGAAGTGTTATTTTCAGGGTGCAGGTTATGCAATTCCACGTTAGTAACGAAACTCTGCCGAAATTTTGAAAAGTTTTTGTTGGTTCGTATTTTCAGAAGGGGTTCGATTCCGATTTAGGTAACTGAATCGGGGTTGGGTCCTTTCAGTATCTGTATGAGTATCTGTCTTAGTATCTTTTTATCTGTCTGTGTATTTTGTCTGGGTATCTGCCTAGATATGTTACTGGGTATTTGTTTTTTGAATATATTTTTTTCTGGACATGTAGTGTAATCTGTCTTTTTTTTGTATCTTTTGTAGCTTTTCATTGAAGTGAATCCTTTTTTTTTCTTATTCTTGTATCTCTGTTAGGGAATTTTTCGCAAATGAAGAAGAGTTCCCAACGGGTAAAGTCTGCACCATCTTTCAGTATAGGGATTACCCATCCTCATCCTCCAGTTGTTTCTCTAGAGGTGGTGGAAAGCCCGGTGACTCCTCATCCTGCTACTCTTCTGTTAGCCCCTCGCACGGATTTGATTCACAAGCCAATCTCTAGACCTGGTGTGAGACTCAATAGAGAAAATATTTATCTCTACTTGTATGTTAAGAGTTTAAATGATAAGTCTATGAAGCCCTTGAAGATGGAGGAGATCTACTGGCGTCCGAGCGATATTAAACTCAAGGAAAAGCTCTAGACTAGAGTAGGGAGCAAAAACGTTGATGTGACGGAGTTAGTGCCCAGTGGAGAGTTTACAATTTTGGAAGTACTTTAACCATCGATAGTGAAATCGCACAAGAAGAATATGGGCGAGTCGAAAAGAATATGTGTGAGTTTAACCAATGAGCAAAAGAAGGCCGTACTGTTTTATCAACGTGATGTTTTCCAGTATTTGGGAGAGAGATACCAAACTGATTTGGTGATGTACTAGACGGGAACTGAGAAAACCAAGTTAGTATTTGTTAGTGTATCTGTTTAGGTATCTGTTTGTTTATAGTAATGTTTTCAGTTTTTAATTGTTCTCTCCGTTTGTTTTAGACAGAGATGTGTTTTGGACTGGTATTCAGTCTTTAGAGTTCATTGATCGTGACGATTTGGAGTGTATTATTGATGACCAAGAGATCTCGAACTCTGTGTTGGATTGCTATTCCAGTATTCTTAGTGAATTTACGGATGGTTTGGAAGATCAAAGTCCCTATGCATTCTACACATTGGCTCATGTAATCGATATGTTATTTTTTTAGCCTCTGTGTGTTTTTAATTTGTGTGTGTCTCCAGAGTGTCATTTTTTTAGCTTTATGTGTAATTTTTTGTGTGCTGCTTTTGACAGGTTTCTGTGTCTACTATGAAAGTAAAGATGATGCATGTATGTTTTGTTTAGAGGTTGTTCAAGGTTTTGGGCATCAATGGCAAGTTGATGTTCCCGATCCTTTCCCATAAACATTTCCACCTTCTGGTCTTTGATAAAAGTGTTCCATGCTGGTATCATTATGACTCACTCAAAAGGAAATATAAGCCGATGGACAACGCACACTTTCGGGAGGCACTAAAAACGGTAATGTTTATTCTCTCTTTGTTCTTGTCTTTTCTTTTTCTTTTCCGGATATTTAGTAGTTACGGGTTACAGATGGGTTGATAGATTTTTTAATGTATTGATTCAGGTTTGTTTAGTGTCTATGTGGATGGATTCTGTGAGGGATGTAAGTGATGATATATTATCACGGAGTGCTTGAATTTTGGCAGATGAGTCTCAGAGCACAGACAAGGTACTGAAGATGAGAGAAATCAGTTTAGTAGAGAAGGAACTAAAAAGCATTCAGTGGATCAAAGATCAGAAGAATGATTTTGGCAAAATTCTCGTGTACTCCGTCAACAACAATCCTCAACAACCTTCTGGCCTTGATTGCGAAACTATTGTTTTTTATGTCATGTACAGTATAGCTCTTAACAAGGAAATAAAGCAAAACCTGAATACTGATGAAGTTGCTTGGTTCAAGACCAGAATGTTGGAATCATTTATAGATCATGAGCTATCATGGGTTTCGAAGAAGAAAGATGGAAGTTTAAGGAAATAATCAGATGATGTACAAGAGTAGGGCAGTAATTAGTGTGTATATTTTTGTTGTAGTGATCATTTTCTATGGACATTGTTGTTAGTTTGTTATCAGATGACTATCTTTCTGAATGTAATAATCAGAGTAGTATGAACGTAATCATATGAATCTCTCTCTCTTTTGAGTATCTGTTTGAGTACATGTTTAAGTATCTGTTTGGGTATCTGTCTCTGAATTTTTTATTTTTTTATGGAAATGTTGAATGAGTGAATCAATCCATAAAGCCTATGAGCATTATGAATGTGATCATATTTACTATCTGACTGAGTACCTACTTTATCTGTTTGGATATCTGTTTGTTTATCTGTTTTGAGTTTTTGTCTTTAACACATGTGTTTCTCCCCCACGTGTCGTATTCAAGGAATGAATGAGTTCATGAACAAGTGTATGTTTTTTTGTTTGTAGTAACCATTATGTAATTATATGACTATCTCTTTTGACTATCTGTTTGTGTATCTATTTATGTATCTGCTTGAGTATCTGTCTGCGTAATACTATCTATGTTGTTCTTGAGTTTTACTGAAAGAGAGATTCAATGTATAAATCCTTTTTGAAATGAAATGTTTGTTTTTACACACTTTGATCCAATATACAACACAAAACCAACTCAAATCTTTGTGTATACTTGGTATAGAAACGCAGCAATTCATAAATCAACCAACCTTAAAGACAAATGCTTAAACAGATACCCAGATAGCTATCTAAACAGATACCCCATGGTGGTTTATAAATGACATGTCATTTTTTCTATTGTGATTTAGGATGATCAGAACGCACATGTGTCACCGCACGTGTCTTATTCTCTAGAACCGCCTTCTCGGTGCCTTTATAAAAGCCACAAACCTCATCGTCACTTTCTCTCAATGCATTTCTCTGAAAACCTTAACCCTAAACGAAATCACAATTTCTCTCCCAGAAAATTCATTCTCTCCCCACAAACCACAAATCAAAACCCAAAATCAATGTCTCGCTTCGGCCCTTCATCCTCAAACCCTTTCCCAGTGGAAGAGCTGCCGCCATCTCCGCCATGGGCATCCTCCACTATGTCCGAAGAGTTTCAGCACTCAAGAGATATTATGCAGGTCAACTTTGAAGCATGTTTGCAAGAGCTCCATGGTCTTTCATGGAGAGTTGATGGATTGGCCAGGAAGATGGAGCAGATCGATGTAATAGCTGGGAAGGTTGAAGAGGGTCTAGCTATCATAGAGGATATGGAGCATAAGGTTGAGTTTCTTACAGATTTTGTGCTCAAGTTCAAGGCTGGGGATGAAGACTGATGGTTTGTAGTTGTTGGATTCTTTTTAGTTCGGTTTCGGTGTTTTAGAGATTTGGGATCCATTTTATCTACTCCAAACGTCCATTTTTTTGTGGTTAGTTATGGATGTTTTTGGAGTAAGACCATTTTGTAATGACCTTGTTGATACCTTGATCCATTTTTGCTTTGTCTTAGTATGGGAAAGAACTTTGTAATGACATTTTGTTAATGAATGTTTATCCCTTTTTGTGTATCTACATGAGTATCTGTTTTAATATCTGTTTGGATATCTGTCTGCATAATACGTCTTCTGTTTTTGCTCTTCAATGTTTGAATCAAAGAACTAAAGTGTTTGATTTGCACTCTCTAATCCATTGTACAAGATAAAACCTACTCAAATCTATTTGTATACTTGATTAAAACCCAGCAGTCATAAACCAAACTTAAAAACATATACTTAGACAGCTACTTAGGCAACGAATTAGACAGATACCCATTGTTGTTCTTAAAACCGCATGTAGTTTTCTGTCATGATTTACGATGATCATTGCACATGTGTGTTTCCGCACATGTCTTATCTTTAAACACAGATACTTAGCCAACGATTTTGGCAGCTACGAACATGTTTTTAGATTCTATAAAAACCCTAAAACAACTCCTCTCCAAAAAATCATGGCTCCCACTACTGGCAGATTTTCTGGGCTTAACAGAGCAGTTTCATCCTCGGCTGCTGCTCCATCTCAACGTATCAATGTTGGTTTATTGACAGACCCAATTGATGACCAGATCAGATGGTCGAGGAATGGAATTGAAGCAAATCGACTTTCAAACGTCAAATTGCTAGCGATGATGGAAATGGCTATCCAGAGGATTGACGACGCCACAGTGAAGATTGATAGGGTCACTAAGAGGATTAAGAAATTGGAAAAGAAGTTGGAAGATTGGTTACCCTAACTGTTTTGGGTGTTATGTTGATTATGTTTGTCTTGACTTGTATTTTGGTTTTCTAGTTTCATTTCGTTTTCGTTGTGTATGCTAAGGAGGCCACCATCAAATATGGTTTCAAGTGTTGTTTTGGTTTGGAGTGCTAGAACTTTCTTTTTGTAATTATGTTTTTTTATTGATGGCCATGCTTTTTCATTTGTTTGATGGGTTGATCCAGTGGAGTTGATTGTCCCTTCAATGAACTCATGATGTATGTTTTTCAAGACAGATACTTAGACGACACTTATGTTTTTCAAGACAGCTACTTAGGCAGCAAATTAGACAAATACCCATTTTTGTTTATAAAATGACATGTCGTTTTCTGCCGTGCATGTTCAGTTTGAATGACAGGTACAAGAACAGATACTCTCACAGATACTTGAGTAGATATGCTTTGAAAATGACAGAATAATATAGATTCATTCCCTTCTTTAAACAACATCATTCATTCTCTAAATTAAAATTGATTCATTGATAATATGGAAATGCAATAGTAAAAATTATAAAAAGTACATAATAAACTACAATTCTTCATCTTCAAGGCTTCTTTTTCTTGCTGCGGCTTGCTCCATCAAATCTTGGTGGTGTGGGGGAGGCAGCATCTCGAATATTTGATGAAGAAGTTGAAGTATTGTCTCATCATTCTCCTTGATGAGTTTCTTCTTTCCCTTGAGATCCCTAAGGCCATCCTCAAGGTCATTCATTCTATTGGATAACTGTTGCAGGATAGTTGGAGGTGCAAAATTTTCTTCTTGAGTGCGATGGTGGCAGCATCTTGTTTTCTTGCGTTCCCTCACCAATTCTTTGATCATCTCCTCAACGGAGTCCTAAGGTTCCTTCTTGGATTTCTTGGACGTATTGTTCTTGGAGGGGTTGGCCATTTTTTCTATTGAACAGAAGGAAAGGAGGGTTAAGGGTTGAAGAGAAATGTTTTTGTTTGTGTGAATGAGTTATGATCAGTGCGTTTTTATTTATAGAACGTGAAAGGTTGTGTTGGTGGAGTAGTTGCATCTCTTCTTCTTAGATGAAGTGTTGCGTATTAAGATCCCTCAATGTCGTTATGCACGCTTTTTGGGAGAAACAATGAGAGAGCAAGAGTTTTGTCGTAAAAAGAGAATGGAGAGAGAGAGAGAGAGAGATGAAGCGTCTTGTCAGAGAAAGAAAACGGAAAAGACACGGGAATAACTGTTTCAATCACAAAAGACATAGTGGTTCGTTCTGTATAAATAGGACTGATTTCCCATGTTATCCATAACATGTTTGTGTTTCATTATCAACTCTTTTTGATCGAGTCTTCTTCTCTCTAATTCTCTTTGTCAACAGAAAAAACTATGACACCAAGGAAGAAGAACCCGTATCATTTAGACACTTCTGGCCATTCAACGAAGAAGACTTTGATGCATCAAAGTCCAAATCCTCCTCATCCTCGTGTTGCTCGACATCTTGTAAGTGTTGTTCCTGATGGCCCTCTTCAATTTTTTGTAAAGAAAATGGGTCGTATGTGAAAGGACCCAATTCCGATTCAGTTACCTAAACCGGAACCAAACCCTTTCGAAAATACGAACCAACAAAAATTTTTCAAAATTTCGGCAGAGTTTCATTACTAGCGTGGAATTACCATAACATGCACCCAGAAATAACACTTCATCCTATGCCACAAAAGCCAAACCTTGGGCACCAATCCCATCAAGATTTCTCAACATCAATATAATCAATAACAGTAAACAAATTGTACTATGTATATATGTATATCCGAGAAAATCCGTATAACATGTATCAGAATGTATCAGAGCGACCTCTAAAGTAAAACATATACAATATACACATCAGTAGGCGAAACAAGAACCTACTGGAAAGCACATGTAACTCTGATCACTAGCCTCCAAACCGCGACGTGAAAACACCAAAACCTGAACTGCAACTGGGCACGGAAACCGAAAAGCCCAGGGGAAAGACAATAAACACGTTAGAGTGAGTGGACGAAAATAAATGTCTTTCACCAGTTATATATATATGTTTAAAATAACATATGCGAGTCCAGGTAAATAAAAACAACATAGTATACGAGGTAAAACCATAATCCTCCAACGTACTGAGTATGCAAATATAAATCCCACGGGGTCACTCATGGACACACACCGTGCTAGTACAGTCCGAATCACGAGGTCCTTGGTCCCCGTGATTCTAAGCCAGAAATGGCCTCGGTTCCAGGGAAAACGCCCCTCACCGGTCAGGTAGGGATGACGACGCCCCTCCTGGATGGCCTACCATCGGGGATCAGCCGAGAGGCAAGTGTATCGATACAACAATGTAACTGAGACTGTACTCTGTGAAAACCAAATCATAAACAGTTCGATGCAAATGCATGAAACAGCATATAAGTGTATGTATAATCGTATACGTATATCCGTATAAGTATAATTGTATAATCATAAAATACATGCTCATGTAATCCGAAATCTCATACGCATGCTCAAGTTCATAAATCATATAAAAGACTCGCAAGAATTCCGTGAAAAGAAATTGTTCACTCACAGACTCGCGAAATGCTCACTCGCGCTAAACTCGTGGTCCGGCGGAAGATCCCTCGCCTGAAGCACGACCACGATCCAGGTCACGATCTCGATCTCCTGAATATTCACAAAACATAACTGATCAATATCGTAATCCACAATACTGTACTGAAGCACGGAAACCAACCGTTCCCGGAAATACAAAATGCAGTACAAAATGAATTACGGAAATCCTGAAACCCCCACTCGAAATCTCGACTGAAAATCGGCTAATCAGATTGACCCAAAAACCTCTGGATGACGATCAGGGCGTGATTACGAGAAAAATGACATTAATTTTACCCAAATCTGAAAAAGTCAACTCCTCCGCCGTTGACCACCGTTGACCGCCGCCGTCGCCGGCGGCGCGCCGTCAACGGCGAGATTCTCCGGCGGAGAACTTCCAGTTTACAAGATCTCACCCATCCAAACACTTTTCATAACTGGTACCTAGGCCAATTCGAACTCAAACCTCATCAATTCCATTGAAAACCAGTTTGGAAACTCACCGGAAAACCCAATCGAGTTCAAGCCAAAACTTAACCAATTCTGAAAAACAAACCACATAGGAAGCTTCCTTGGGGCAAGGCGAGTCAAAGCCCTCACCCCACGGCCACCGAAACTCACCGGAAAACGTCCCCCCGTTAAGGCCGATTTCCGGCAACCTAACCCGAATCGGGTTTGCACAAAACCAAACCAATTTCCACAAACTCAATTACCATTCAACTCGAAATTGCACAAGGAATCGAACCATACCCTCGCCGAAGTCGTTGGTGGCCGAAATCTAGGTCGTCGGACGGTAACTCCCAAACGGGAAACTTCCTCCTCGGTCAAAGTAGTCAACTTGCCAAATATAGAAAGTCAACGTCTGGTCAACGAAAAACAATGTTTTATGACTAATTCTCGACTATTCCGCTATTTATACTCGAGCCTCGGGTCGATCGACGGTCCAAAACGAATATACGAAATGATTCGGATAAACACGAAACAATCTGATAAACTCGTCGAATACCGAAACTTCAAATAATCATAAAATATTCCTCAGTTATCGGAAAAATCTTTCGGAACCACCTACGAGCTCGAAATCACGTACTCTACAATTTCTGTGAAGACACTCAACCCAAATTCTTGACCGAAAATATAGTCGCGAATCGGATCGGCAAACCACAAATACGACGAAAAACCGAGACTAAACTCAATCTCGATAATCGTGCCGAATACACAACAGATTCTGGTTCGGGTCGTCACAGTATGAAGCGTCGAGTGGAGACGATGAAGGAAGATATGGACCTGGTCCTTGCTGAAAAGGACCAAATGCTTGATTTTCTTATGGGCATTGCATCTCGTCTTCCACCAAGTTTTTGAGGGAGAAGCAGAAGGAAGGCCAAGATGTGAAGCATAAGATTTTGTTCCCATTTTGTTATTAGTTGTTATGTGTTTTGATGTTTGTAATTGAATCAATATCCTATTTAATTAATGAAGTTTATGTTAATTTCTTTATATTTTGTTCTTCATTTTATGTTTTTCTTTGCAATGATCTTGGATGAATGAATGTGTGTATGAAATGACAGAATCATAATCCAAGTCCAAACAGATTCTCAAACAGCTACAGAGACAAATACACAGTCAGATACTCAGACAGCTATCCTTAAATTTTATTGAATCATTGCAGTAACTTATGCAATAAAATCTGAAAATCTCTTCTTTTTTTCCTTCTTTCACCATGCAGTATGAAACAAAACAACAACAAAAATCAAGAGACCCGAAAACAACCTCAATGTTGTGTTTGTATTTTGCAACTAACAAGTTGCAGATCTGAAATTCTTATACAGATATCCAAACAAATATTTATGCAGATACTTTGACAGATATCCAGACAAATATTCAAACTTTTAGAAAATTATTCTAATAACATCTTCAATAAACCACACAGACATTTATGTTTTCAATTGATAGGGTTGTTGCAGGTTCTCCTGTTGTGACCAGTGTGGTGATATCTTAAGCATTCTGTGAGCATTATTTCTTTTTCACCCTTCTTCTTCATTCTCTTATTTTTTGGACCAACCCAACTGGCTATTTTCCTGTTTTTCTTAGTTAGGAGAGCAAAAACAAGTCTCCCTTTTTTTTAATCCCAGCTATTAAGGAGAAGATAGAGCAGTTATGTTCAGTTAAACAATTATGAAAAATTATGAAAAGTAAGCTGACTAATAGGAAGTCATACCGTGCCTGTGAATTTCCCGGTTGTTTCTTTGTTAGTGGAGGCCTGACGTCTAGTCCGTTTTGTGATATGTCATGAATGGATTTTGTAATGTTTGACACTGGATTGAGTGTGAATGAGTAGGCTTGCTTGTGATAGAGAACTTTGTACAATTTGTCCACATAATCGTAAATATTCAGTCTTTTCTCTTGAATGACAACAAGGGCATGGGCACAGGGAAACCTCAGCAACTGCCACTGTCCACATGAGCAGGTCCATGTCTTCATGTTGACTGCACTGCTGTATTTGTCATCTTGAAGACAAAACCATTGGAGTGCGTCACTCTCCAATGTCTTCCCTTTTTAAGTGTTTCATTAAGTTTTCCTTCCATTCTTGGTCCCATTACAGTGTACCATTGTTCCGATTCTTTACTTTTACTTGCCATCCTTTTCATCACCTTTCTCCTGTGAGAGTAGTAACAGAAAAGAAAAGAAAAAAGAAGAATTAAACTGTGCATTATCCGAGAAATAACAGAATGAATCAGGTTTTGTAAATGGTTTTAATGTAACCAAAAAATAGATACCTAGACAGATACTCAGTTAGCTACTCAGATAGGTACCAATGATATTTTTTCAGAAATAGTGCATTTTTAAAGATATCCTGGAAGTAACCCTTAGAATTAATCAGGTTGTAATGGATGACCTGATTTCGTTGGTAAGGTAGAAGATAGGCAATGTATGGAGATGTACTATCCAACTGCTGAAGCATTCTGAGATGTTGTTTATCATTTTTCCATGCCTATCTCTTCCAAAGAATGCTAAACACCATTTTTCTTTTGGGAGATCCTTGAAGAATTTTGTTATCTTTGCATATCCTCCTTCTAGCTTAAGCTGGTTAAAAAAGAACTCATATTGCCTCTAACTTCTGGCATATGCACATTACATGAAGAGTTCAGAAATTCTATCTTTGGTGTGTCCTCTGTAGTTGTCTTTGATGTTAGCCACCAAGTGCCGGAAACAGTAGTTGTGCTCATCATTGGGGAACACCTCTGGAGGAGAACTCATAATTTCATAATGACGATTGGAGAGGAATGTTATTTTCCTCCGAGTATTAGTTTCCTAATTTATGCTGTGTCTATCTATCTCATCTCTTAGGTTCATCAAGAACCATCTCCAGTTGCTATCATTTTCGGCATCGACTATCGCAAATGCAATTGGATAGAGTCCTGAAATGAATCGAAAAGAAAAAAAAGGTAAGGTTCCTAGCTAGGTGCAGAGTAAGGACTGAAGTGGAGTTTATAAAAGGAATAACAGATACCCATATAGATACTCAGTCAGCTACCCAAATAGTTATTCAGAAAGATACACAAGAGGTCTAAACATCTTTCATTTGTCTACATTACCTTGATTTGCATCTTTTGCAGAGGCCCCTATGATCTGTCCTTTGTATTTGTTCTTGAGGAAACTTGCATCAATGAAAATCATGGGTCTACAGTATTGGAATCCGTACATGCAGGCAACAAATGACACAAAAGGTAATGAAACCTTTGTGTTTCTGGATCAATATCTACAACAACTCTGGAGCCAGGATTTGTCTTCATAAATTCGTCTCGGAACTAGAGAAGGTTTGTGTTTGATTATGCTTTGTTTCCATGCAGTGAGTTCATTGCCAATTTATTTCCATACCACACCATCTTGTAATGGACTTTCAGGCCAAAACTCTCTCTGATTTCTGTCTGTAAGGCCTTGGCTCCCTTGTTTGGGTCAGCGCGCAGTTTGTCCTTAACAATTGAGCTGAGTATTGAATAAATGATAAGTTTCAAGTATAGAAAATCATATCTTTAGACACCAGATTTTTTTTTTGGAGAAGTAGCTAGCCAGTGATGTTAGAAATGTATCATACCTGACAATAGAAGATCTCATCATCTTACTGGTCTGTCTTTTTCTTTGCATGTATGATTATTTTTTATTTCAGTGATGTAAAATGATCCATTCGCGTGGAATAGTCTTGCCTTCACAAACCATTTGCATTTATCGCCCCCTTTGTATCTACAATGTACACTTACGCGTATGGGCTCATTCTTCTCATATGTAAACTTGAATCCACCTTCGAATGAGTACTTTCTGAGTTTCAGCCTGAACTCAGTCACCCCGCCTAAGAATTTCTGCCATTTTTCTTGTATAAGTTTAGCCCATGGTCTTGTCAAGTAATCCTTTGTCTCCTCTTCTCGTTAGCAACCAAAACCGACGTCTGCAACATTACTTATTTCCAAGCAACCATCCATCTACACATCCTGACCTGAATTTTTATTATGATTGCTATAGACCGCTGATTGCTTGGAACTGATGTTTGCTGTTTGCTAGAAAGAGGAAACGTATACATGTTTTTGCTTAACATAATATTGTAGCAGATATTCAAATGAGTTTTTGTATGTTCTACCTCAATCAGGTTAGTGATTCTGATCTCAATATATTTTGAATTGAGTCTTTGGATAGAAAGCATCGTCAAAAACATGTCATGGTCAGTTTCCAGGAAAATGTGTTCATCCTCTGGCGGGATACAACATTTGTATATCAAGACTGAGTTGTTGAGTGTTTTAAATCATTGACGGACAATATCCACAATGTTAGGAAATGTGATATCATCACTCAAAATATCCATCACGCCTTCTCGACCATGAATATATTTTACAATGATTAGAGGAGGTGTTGTTGCCATTGAATATACCTTCAGAAGAGTTGTAGAAACGCATGTAAATGCTTTGGTTAACAGACAGTAAGGTCTGATATTTTTAACATAATAAATAGAGTTACAGATACTCAGACAGATATTCAGGCAAATATTTGACAGATACTTAGATAGATACGTTGACAGATACTCAGGCTAATACTATTATCATATACTAAAACACATTTTTAGAACCAAAATAATAGCAAAACCTAATTAAGTAGATTTTCAATATCGCAATGCATATAGTTTGAGGAGCAAAGTAATCAATACTATCATGAAACCAATTAATACAACGACGAACGAAAACAGATTTGTGCAACAACAATTCAAATCTTCTATCAATTACAAAAACAAAGTGAAAATTGGATGTACAACAGAATTGAACATATGAAGTCATCAATTTATGTATAGAGATGGCGAGAGATTTGAAACTTACATCGCTTGAAATTTCATATGACGTCGAGATCGAACAGAGTTTTTGTTGCAGCGATTTCTGAATCGGGATCGCGATCGTGATCAGAGAGAGAAAGAGAGAGAGAGAGAGAGAGAGAGAGAGAGAGAGAGAGAGAGAGAGAGAGAGAGAGAGAGATAGAGAGAGAGAGATTTACTTTCTTGGAAAAAATGGAGGAGGGAAGAGAATTTCACAGCTCTCTCTTATAGATAGTTAGAATTCAAATTAGGAAATTAGGGCAAAATCGTCAGAAAAAATGGGTTTTATAACTTATTGGGCATTTTTGGGGGAAAATGATATCAGCAAGGTTTTTTTGGAAAAAAAATGTGTCATAAGTTGGGTCTTTTTTACTTTGGTGTCATAAGTTGGGTTTTTTTTTTGGAAAACTGATCTCTTTTTGGGTTTTTAAATAATTTTTCCTTTTTTCATTTTTTTATCTGATTATTTCATTCAAATTTTTTCTGTATTCAATTTTTTTTAACTTGAATTGATTGTTCAATTTATTAACAATATCAATAAACATTCAATATCAATTCAATCACAAATTTAATAATAATTTTAATACAAATTCATAAGTGGTTATGATACAAATTGAGTAAGAATTTCGATACAAACTCAGTAGCAATTTTGATACACATTCCATAACTTTTTCCAACCCGATAACATAGTAGCAGTCATCGAACCGAAAATGTAGTAGCAATCTAAAAATGCAGTAGTAGTCCTCGAACCGAAAAGACAGTAGCAGTCCCAAAAACGCAGTATCAGTCCACGAATCGAAAATGCAGTAGCAGTCATCAAACCGAAAATTCAGTAGCAGTCCCAAAAACACAGTAGCATCGAAAACACTGTTACTGAAAAATAAATTAATAATACTACTGAAGAATTAAATGACATTGCTACTGAAAAATATGATGCTACTACTGAAAAATATGATACTGCTACTAAAAATTAATTTCAAATAAACAGTAGCTGCTTATGAAAACGCAACATACCAACAGTAGCAGCTTCGAAAATACTATAATTAATGCCTTAAACTTCTATGCTAAATTGTATTAATATTGAAAACTATGAAAATAATGGTCTCTAGATCATGTATTACTACTACAAAGTACTCAGCTATAAGCGAAACAAGGAGTCAACTTATAAAAGGAAGCCACTCGCAGTTTTGTCGCCAGAGATGAAGCAATGGAAATTCCGCAATTGCCCCTAGCCAATTGCCCCTAATCCTATGCAGTTCGGTCAGTATGCTCGCCATTTTTCAAATTTCATAATATTAGTCATTTTGAAACCAAAATGAAAACACCAAAACACAACATTCGAAAGACATATCTGCTACTGAAAAAATTCAAACTCAAAAATCTGAAGCATCTTCTTCCTCCATCTCTCTCCTTCACATAGGGAGTATTGCATGCGATGAGCAATCATACCAAGGCGAGTTTGAAACCAAGCAAATAGGCAAGGAGTGGCCAATAGGAGAGTGAGGATTGACGGTGAGCGAGAGAAGCGTGGCGGCCACGAGCGAGATGCGACGTTGGGCGAGATGCGTGGCGGTAGATGATGGTGGAAGTCGAGTCTGCTACTGCTCGTGTGATCCAAGGCGAAGGCGAGGAATGACTGAGATTTGGAGAAATGCTATGCTCAAGGAGGAGGCGACGTGACGTCGAGGAATAATCGAGCAGTGCGCGGTGTGGTTTGGCGGGAGACGTAGGTGAGAGTGGCTGAGTACGGTTCAGCTCGACGGCGAGCAAGGGAGGGCGCGATGATATGATGGCGGGGTCTGTGATGCCGCGAGTCGACGACGGCAATGTGGTGGTTGAGCAAGGAGCTCGCGGTGTGATGACAAGGGTGCACGGAGGCATGCAGACGTGCGAGCGAGTGGACGATGGAGCTCGAAGGCTGTCATGGATGAGGGCAGAGTCGCCGGAGCGGAGGCAAAAGCCGTTATTGTGTTCTTTCTCTCAACAGCAGCACACACACACGCACACACACACAGAATGGAATGAATTACTAATTTGATGGTGTAGGGTTTTTTATTGAGAGAATGACAGCCAAGGACAAAATAAGTACCTATATTATAGAAAACCTAACCACAAACTGATTTAGACAGCAAATGACAAGGCCTTAAGCCCAAATGTAGTAGCAACTAAACCCAGCCCATTAGATAGACGAAAAAGATGATTATACCCTTCACTTATATATCAGGAAATTTCAGAACCGCGCCCTTTCACTTCATTCTCTCTCCACTATGCTACTCCAAAAATCGCACCGCTTCATCTCCCCCAATTCGTATCGTCTGGATTATCTCAATCAACCTCTTGTTGCTTCATCAGTATATATACAACCTCACCGTCGCTTCCCAACACTCCAAAAAGCAGTTCTAATCATTTTGTATACAGGTTTACATTTGCTACTCCATTTATTCAACAATAAATAAATTTTTTCTCTTATGGTTTTGAATCGCGATCCTTCTAGATGGTTTTTTGATGATTTTTGTACCATATTTGACTTTGCATGATTATTTTTGTGTTTTTCAAATTAGATCTTCTCATTTTTTTCACTGCTACTATGTTTATTTGTTGATTTTGATCTTATTCAGTGATTAATCTGTTGTTTAAAATCTTCGCAATGTTGTGTTTTGATTGAACTTGAATGGGCTTTGTTATTAGGTGGTATTAACTTGAGTTAGGGTTTTTGTTGTTTAAAAGCCACTGATTCTGCATTTTTTGGTGGATGAAAAAATGGTTCAGATACTAAAAGCTGTGTTTCGTGCGATGTATAAGATTTATTGTTACTGTGTTAATTCATATAATGCCCTAAAAATGTGTGATTCTTATTATTACTGTTATTTTGAGTGTATGCATGGAGTTATACTGTTATAGATATCTGTTACTTAAAAAATCTTGTATAGAGTTATGGTGTTATAGATGTCTGAAAAAATGTTAGTGTTATTAATGTTTGTTACTGAAACAATGTTGCTATGTGAAAATAGATTGTTACTGCTACTGTGTTAATTCATATAATGTCTTTTGGTATAGAAAAATGTGTGATTCTTATTACTACTGTTATTTTGGGTGTATCCATACAGTTATAGTGTTGTAGATGTCTGGTACTGACAAAATGTTGCATAAAGTTATAGTGTTATTAATGTTTGCTCCTGAATATTTAATAAATGGCTCTACTTAACATTAGCTAATACTGTTTTGTTGCAGAAAATGGCTAAGGAAAGAAGTAACAGCTCTAAGAAAAAGGTCCAGACAATGAGAAGAAACCTCGTGGGAGACCCCGTGTGAAAGCGGATCCAAATAAGAAAACTCCGCAGTACAGATGCACCATATCAGCAATGGCAGATCTGATGCTGGGGGTTAAGGGTAGTTTCAATAAACCAGAACACAAATAAGAATTGGAAAGTTTGAAGGCACGATTGGATGACACACCCTTCAGACAGTTAATCAACGTGTTCTATGAAGGTCATATAGATACTGTGGAGAAGAAGTCAGATATAATGATGAAAAAACTTCTCAGTAGCTTTGACGGAAAAACAAGGACATTTAAGATTGGCAACAAAATGGGTGAAATAAGAAGTGAAGACGTGCAGAAATTTTTTACCTTACGAAACTCAGGTATTACCATCATTTTAGATACTGCTATAGATTTTGATAAACTTTATAAGATGCTATTAATTGTTTATTAAATGTTACTCACTGTTTTATATTTTCCTTCGTAAGAAGGGGAGATAATGCAAGCAGATGAATCTACAAGGCCAAAGAATAATGCCTTTGTCAATGCATATTTCAACAAAATTGATCGATACTCGAGGACAGAAATATCCAATCAACTGGACCTCGTGATTATGAGGAGGAGAAAAAACCCAAACTGGGTGGACGACGCAACAAAGTTGATACTGTGCTATCTTTTTTGCACATTCCTATTTGTGTGGGCTAGATCAACATTGGCATGGTGCTTTGTCAACCGCATAGAAGACCTGGACAACTTAAAAAAAACGACAATTGGGCAGAAGCAGTATTCACGTACATGCTGAACTGTTTAACAAACTGTAAAAACAGTAAAAGTCTCAACGGATGTGTCCTGCTAGTAGCGGTATGTACCACCTCCTCAAAAACTTTATGTGTTGCTGCTGTAAAAACTATCTAAACTATATTTTACAAATATGTCTTTCTTTGTTTTCTTTACATGTAGTATTGGTTTTGTGAGAATAGTGACATAATTACTACAAGAGAATGAGGCGACATAATAAGGGTTCCATCTTTCCCGCAATAGAATCTACGTGATTTGTGGAAGAAGCTAGGGAAAACAAGCATAGAATCAATCAAGGTAAACAAACAAAACAAAAAAGGTAAAAAAAAATTGTGCTACCAACACATGTATATGGTACTGATAATGAATAAAATGACAGGTAAGGCAGTCTGCCATAACAAGAAAACCAATGCCAGCAGCAAGTGGGGGAGATAACAACAATGATGATGATTTCGCGACGCCGATACTACTCAAAAAGAGAAAGTGTGAGACAAAAGAAATGAAACCAAGCAAGAAAGCAAAGAAAGAAAAGGAGAGGAACGACGAGAAGAAGAAGAAGAAGAAGAAGAAGAAGAAGAAGAAGACGAAGGAGAAGCCTATTGCAGTGAGCAAAAAATCTCTGCTACTATTTAAGTTGTCAGTGCTACTATATAAATTTCATTTACTGCTACGGTGTTAATTCATATAATGCCCTAAAAATGTGTGATTCTTATTATTATTGTTATTTTGAGTATATGCATAGAGTTATACTATTATAGTTGTCTATTACTTAAAAACTATTGTATAGAGTTATGGTGTTATAGATGTCTGCTACTGAAAAAATGTTAGAGTTATAGTGTTACTAATGTTTCCTACTGAAAAAATGTTGCTCTATGCAAATAGATTGTTACTGCTACTGTGTTAATTCATATACTGCCCTAAAAATGTGTGATTCTTATTATTACTGTTATTTTGAGTGTATGCATAGAGTTATACTGTTATAGATGTCTGCTACTAAAAAAATGTTGTATAGGAAGTTATGATGTTATAGATGTCTGCTACTAAAAAAATGTTGTATAGGAAGTTATGATGTTAAAGATGTCTGCTACTGAAAAAATGTTAGAGTTATGGTGTTATTAATGTCTGCTACTGAAAAAATGTTAGAGTTATAGTGTTATTAATGTCTGCTACTGAAAATATGCTGAGTAGTGTTATTAATGTCTACTACTATTTAAGTTGTCACTGCTACTATATAAATTTCATTTATATTTAACACTTGTTTGGTTTGAATTTTTGTAAAACAAAATTGCACATAGGACCTGCAACAAAGCAGAAAAGGGACAAGAAGAAAATGAAAATTCAATTCTGACATTGGCAGTATGGAATGACCAAGTCAATGATGACGTTGTTAGAGAAGATGTTAGAGAAGAAGATGATGACAACAAAGATGATGAGGAGAAGAAAGATAGCGATGGAGAACAAACAAATGAAGCCCCTGCTAATGAAGACCAAGCAAATGACATGCATGCTCAGAAGAAAAAAAAAAGTTGACGACGAGGAACAGCGGCACACAGATGCTACTAAGGAAGAGGAAAAGCCATATGAAGCCCCTACTGATGAAGACCAAGCAGATGACATGCATCAAGACACTGATGCTTGAAAAAAGGAAGCTAAGGAAAAGGAATAGCTGCAAGGAGATGCTGCTGAGGAAGAGGAACAACCGCATGAAGATGATGTTGCACTTCCCTTATTCAACTTCGAGAAACTTGCAAAAGCAGCTCCTATTATTAGAGAAGATGCGACTGTGGAAGCCAAATATCCATTTTCTTTCCAACTATAAGCCGCTACTATTAAAGAACATGAGGCATCGCCTAAAGTAAACTCTGCTACTGAGGAAGAAGAACATACAACTCAGCAACACATTAATGAGGGTGCAGAAAATGATTCTGCGAAGATTGCTCCTGAAACTAAGGAAGAGGAAGCAGCTAGCGGACATGATGGTGACTCACAGCCCATGGACTACAGCAACTACTTTGCTGATCCACCATTAACACAACTGACACCACCAGCTACAGAAGTCGTAGATGAGGACGACGACCAGAGAAGATGCATCAAAGAATACCTTGATAAATGGGAGGAGCTAATTCTAAATGAAGCCAACCTATATTTCCTGCTGCACAATACTCAAGATGAAGAATGGTTGACAACGATTAAGCAGTGGCAGGATGAGGCGCTGCTGAAGCAACACATGGCTTCATCCACAATCGAGTCATGCAGATTCAAGAATGAATTCATAGAAAGGTTGTGGGTGAAAAAAGAGCATTACAAGAAAAAATCGGTGCTGCTCCAAAAAATGATGTCTCAGAAAGACAAAGAATTGGGTGAAATGAGGAAAAAATGCAAACTGTTGGAGCAGAAAATAATAGAACTCCATAATGTCGCATTGAGCTCAGAGGATGATGAAGACACAGGGGAAGTTGCTATTGAAGAAAAATAGAGGTCGATAATTAAGAGGATTAAAACCAGAGAAGATAGGAAGGAGAAGGATATGAAAGAGTATGACGTTCCAGTTTGCAAGAAGAAGAAGCAGGATGAAAACAAGGAGAAACATAAAAATGAGGACAACAAGGGGAGAACACTAAATTGGAAGAAACACCAAGTTTTTAAGAAGATGGACGAGCAACACCAGGAAACGATCAAGTTGTACTGGAAAAATAAAGAACTGACGTAAGTAAAAAAAAATTATCAGTAATGTGTCATTAGAAATTGGAAAAACTACTAATTTTATTCTCAACTATGGCAGGGAACCTTTTGTACCAGGATGCTTCCGAAACGATATCGAGGAGTTGCTAAAGGATTCAGCTGTTTCAAATTTCATAATCAACTCGTACGTGAGAATCATCCAGATGAGAGAAAAAATTCAAAGCTTTTACATGGATTGCAACTTTACAGTAAAGTTTTTAGAAATATACTACTGAGTATACTGTTGACTAATAATGACACTGAGTTATCTTTGTTTATAATTACTGTAGTTGTTACAACATCATCCAAACTCCGACAAGTACTCAGAAAGTGTGAAGAAAATGTTAAAAGATAAAATCAGGACTGATCTAGGAGGAAAGCAATTGCTATTTTTTCAAATTCTTCATGGGCAAGAAGAAATCCACTTCACACTACTTGTTTTCGATGTAAGGAAGAAGGTGTGGACTCACTACAACTCTACAAGACCCAGAGTTGAAGCTATCCAAGACAAATACTTCAATAGAGCAGAATAAGTGGTATGCATCATCTATAGTTCTTTTCTATTTTATTTTAAAAATGATGTGCTAACAAATAAATATTAAAAACTTATTATTGTTATCATTACAGAAAAACAGAATTGAATCTATCTGAGCATCACAATACGAGGAAGAGGAACTACAAAGCTTGGACGTTTTGGACAAGACGGATACATTCATCTTCGGGATTAAAAATGATCAAAACTGTGCAATTCAAGACCCATCATAAGTGGAAAACAAAATTTATACTGAATTATTGTTTTTCACTGCAGAATGATAATCTAAAAAAACTTCCACATATTTACTGTTGTGATTCAGCTGCTACTTAATTATTGCGGATATGTTATTGAAAAACTAAGAATGCTGCTATATTTTTACCATTGCAGGAATGATTGTGGGGTTTTTATTTTGTACTTTATGGACAAGTTGTTAAAGGGCGAGCCAATCCCAGAATAATGGTTGAAAGTTGATGTGTACAAGTAATGTGCAAGCATGATCATGAATTTTATGGACGACAAAGAAAATTATGTGTCAAAATTCATGGGCTGATAACAAGTGGAATGAGACCTTGACTAGTATTGCTATATGTACTAATCAGTTAATGTAATTACTAGTAGGGAATTGAATGTTGCTCAAATTGCTACTTATGGTTTTTATGACTAAGTTTCTGCTTTTATGATCAAGTTTATGAACTAAATATTGTTTCTATGTTTATGAAATTATTGTTTTCTGACTTTGAGCAATAGTACTTAGGAAAAAAAACTGCTGCTCAAAAATTTGGCACTGCTACTGAAAAAAAAGAGGCACTAGTTTGTTAACACTTGATAAAGGTGTTTTGCCCATAAGCTGATACTGAAAAAAAAAAAGAATAATGGACAGCTGTTACTGAAAAAAGAGGCACTAGTCCGTTAACACTGGATAAAAAATGAATAATGATCTATTGTTACTGAAAAAAGATAATCTGATATCAAGAAAATGAATAATCAACTGCTGTTACTGAAAAAATATAAGCTGATACTAAAAAAATGAATAATGGATAGCTGTTACTGAAAAAAGAGGCACTAGTCTGTTAACACTTTACAAAGATGTTTTGCCCATAAGCTGATACTAAAAAAATGAATAATGATCTATTGTTACTGAAAAAAGATAATTTGATACTAAATAAATGAATAATCAACTGATGTTACTGAAAAAATATAAGCTGATACTAAAAAAAATGAATAATAAACAGTTGTTACGGAAAAAAGATAAGCTGATACCAAAAATATGAATAATGAACTTTTGCTACTGAAAAAAGATAAGCTGATACTAAAAAAATGAATAATGAACTTCTGCTACTGAAAAAAATAGGCACTAGTCTGTTAACACTTGATAAAGGTGTTCTGCTCATAAGATGATACTAAAAAAATAGCTAAATAATATCAAAATAGTAGTGTTCCGCTGCACCGTGAATTCACGAAGCTTTATCATCCTTTTCATTTAATAAAATGTAATCAATAATAAAAAGGTTCACTAATCAACATTGCTGCTTACATGAAAATGAAAGAAAAAAAAATAAGACACTAGCTCCTACTGAAATGAATACACCTCTATACAAACTCAAAATGATGTTGGAAAAAAAGGCACAAACATGAACCATTAACTGCTACTGAAAAAATATAGTTGTAACAAAATATCTTCTATTAAACAAAAATTATGCTACACAAAGAAGAATATGTTTTATTATTTCTTTTATATTCAGCAGCGTGTCGCTGCACCGCGACCACAACTAGTTAAAACACTGCTACACAAAAAATGAAGTAACCTATCAACTATAAACAGCTGTCAATACAACCAAAAGAAGTCTGCTATTGAATCAATAGCAGAAAAATCACTAAGAAATCAGATATCCCAATGCTCATTATTGTAAAGCATATATACTAGAAAAATCAAACAAAAATCATGAGTTTCTCTAAACAATCGGGACAATGCATGTACATGAATTGTGATGGCCAATTTCGTTATAGCGACCGCAAGTGATAGGCTTCGAACAATCTCCAAACGACTTCTTTCTTCTAGTCCTTGGCCTTCCGGGAGGTTTCCTTGTGATTGGTGGCACCATCTCCAAAACTTTCTAGGGAAGATTTGTCTAAATCGGGTACAGACCAGATTGAAAATTGATGTGCTTGTCTATAAAAGCTCGTCTTCCAATAATCTTCGATATATGTATAAATCAGTTTACGAGATTTTTGTATGGCTTGAACGGCATGCATACAAGGGAAGCAACAAAATTGTCACCAGCTACATGAGCAAGATTTGTGGCCTAGGTGCACCATGAATGAGTTCTCTTCGGCAAACACCTCAAAAACCTCTTCACTGGATTTGATGACCTGAAAAAGAAAGAAGAGAAAAACATATCAACAGATGCTAAAGAAAATAAAAATAGATACTAGGCAGATGCAAACAAGTGCAAAATGAAAACCGAAAACTGCTACATAATCCTCACCTTCCAATTCCTTCCTGTGTCTATCTTCTTCCGCAGTTTTTTTTTTCATCTTAGGGCACAGTACACTTTGCCACTGAGCCGAATCATCCCTTCTTTTTGAGAACTTCTCCATTTGATTCACACGAATGTTGTCAACTATCAAAGGAAGTGGCATGCACCTCTCATCCCTTATCATACTATTGTAGCTCTCAGCAAGGGCGTTGCTGATCTCACCATACCTCTTTCTAGGGAAATAAGAAATAGCATAGTTTTCAGGATGCAAGTCCTTCAAAAAATCATTGATCAGACCTCGAGAGTTTTGCAACTGCTCCATCCTCTCATCGAATATCTGCTTTGTTCTCGCATATATACACACAGTTACTAAACTGCCACAAAATTTGCTTCTTGAATTCAGCATTAAAAGTACTTGGATACCTCCCATTGAGATTATCTTTCAAATGTTTGTGGCAGTAAGAATGAGAAGAAGATGGGAACACCTCTGTTACAGTATCAATAAGTCCAGTTCCCCTATCAGTCATGAAAATAATATTGCAAACATCGTCATCCAACATAATTGTCAACTGCTCAAGAAACCAAGTCCAGATGTCTTTGCTTTCAGAATTAACTATAGCAAAATCAAATGGAAAAATTTCTGCAAAAACATACAAAAAGATAACACAAAAAGGTCATATTGCTACTATTGCAAATACAAATTCGCACAGTTGATGTTGAAAAAATAAATGAAAAGAGAAAATAAAAGTTCACAGTCACTGATACTGAAAAAAAAAAAAGCCTCAATAGTCACTGCTACTGAAAAAAAATAAAAGCCTTAGAAAAAATACTGAAAAACAGCAAAGTGGTACCTTTGTTCCCGTTTTTGGCACATGCACCCAAAAGCATTCCTTTGTACTTGTTTTTTTATGAATGTCCCGTCTAGAAACAACATCGGTTGGCAAAAACGGAATCCTGCAATTGATGCTTGATAACCAACACACAAACGGCGGAACCTCCCTTCCCTTTCTTCGAGCACAGCATGAGAACCAATGTTGGTTCGCCTCAAAGCATCAATATACCATGACAATTGACCGTATCCAGTGCTTTCGCTGCCATTCAAAACATGATTGGCAACGCCCCTAGCACTGTAGGCTGTATGATACTGAATATCTACACCATAGTTGGACTTCAGGTCATTGATAATATGTTTTGGCTTCAGCAAAGGGTCGGAACAAACTTTGTCGGCTATGATTGTGACAATAACTTTGCTCCTTAGCCTCTTAAGATTCTCACGAGATGATACAGTGACACAAGTGTGATTTTTGTTCAGATTCTTCAAGTAAAAGTAGCCGTTTGTCTCGCATAAAGTACCATGGACAGACCACTCACATCCTTTTTCCGCACATACTGTTGTAACACGATTCCAATCATTCTTGACATATTTAAAGTCAAAACCCTTCTCCATAGAATAATTGCATAACTTCTCCCTAAAATCCACAGCTCTGCCACTAAAAAACTGACCAATGTGACTAATATAATCTCCCCACTCCGCACAGCAAAGCTTTCTCTTACTGTTCTTACTAACAAAATTTCCTAGAACCATATTGTCATTTTCCTGAAAATTGGAATCATCGTTGCTCACCTCTTCATCATCATTGTGATGTTGAAAGCATACATCATCATCCAAAACAGTTTCAGGGACTAATGCTTCTTTAATAAAACCTAAACACCCTGCCCCAATATCTAAAACATTAATCTCTATCCATTTGCAAGCAGGTAAATTCTCGTAGACCTCAAACATATAAATGATATCTTCATCTGTTTCTAAAATTGTATTAGGTGAATCACTAAAACAGTACCTCAAATTGAACTGTCCTAGTTTGAGATTTCGAAACCTGGAACAAACTTGAAAGCAAAGTTCATTAAATTTGGTCAACTTCATCAATGGGATAAGAAGGTCCTCACTACCATATATAATCTTTGCAAGCTTTGAAAGAAACGCCATCACTACACACAAAAAAACAATTGAAATGAGAAGCTGCTACTTGATTGTAAAAGCAATAGTAATCAAATCACTGATACAGAGAAAAAACCAACACAACTCAATTTAACAGCATAGATTGAAACATACAGCAACAAAAACACAGCAAACAAAGTCACAACTACTGGAAAAAAAAAAAGCAATATAACAATAGCAATCTGAAAATTGTTAAAAATGTGTGATGAATCAATGATTCTGATTTTAAACTCAAAACACAAAACATATCAAAACAAAGCAGCGTGTCGTTGCACCGCAAGCCACACCACTCTATTGACATTTTCAGTAATTATTGCAACCCCAAAAAAAATGACAAACTGCTAATAAGGAACACAATTCTATATGCATATGCTACTGAAAAACCAATCAGGTGAAGCAACTACTACTAAAAAAAACTCATGTGCTACTACTGAAAAAACAACAAACAATCCTGCTACTAAAAAAAACTCGATTTATCATCATAGATTGCAACCGCTACTAAAAAAAATAAAGTCACCATTACATGAAACAACTGCGACTGAAAAAATAAGAACAATCGCATGATACAGAAAAACAACAAACACAACTGCTACTAAAAACAATAGATTAGACATCATAGATTGCAACATATGTCACGCAAACACAGCAGAAACAGAGACCACTGATAATAATAAAAACATGCTTCAACTGGTAAACACCTTAAACCAAGTAGAATCATTCATCTGCAACTTAAAAAAAGAAGAAAAATTACATGATTTCCTGAAAAATAAACTTCGATCAAACACATGATATTAAAATCAAACCTAATCATATAACAATCACAGTGAAAAAACACAAAAAAACACACGAACAAACAAAAACTTAAGAAAAACTCACCGAGAATTGCTGATTTTAGGTTCAACATAGATTCATGATGAAATCGCACCACCGTTACTCCAGAAACACAAAATCTTGATGAATCAAGCTTCACTGAACAAGAAGCTTTTCAAACTTAAATGCAGGTTTACAAAACGTAAAAAAAATTGTCGTTGCTGCTTGCAATCAAGTAGATGAAGCATAGAAGATCGATCGTTGCAGCTTGCGATCGAGACCTTGGAGTTAACGTCACCAAATTTTGAGAAAATCGGATACCGATTTTGGGAAAATCGGGTACCCTTTTTCTTCTTCAGAAACATGGCATTATATTGGGAAGGCTTGAGGTTAAATTGGTAAAGTTGCACATGACACGTGTCAGCACCATAATAAAATGTTTGTTCTTAAATGTATTTTGGCACCTCTATTTTGTCTTTTATTGTAATTTGCTGTTTTTTATTTATATAGGAGGGTAGTGTCATCTTTTTACCGTTTTAATGGATTGGGCTGTCTGCTTCTTTATTTTGAATCTTAAACCCGTGTCCTTTATTGTTTAAAACTTAGAATAGTCAAACCTTTTGTATTATTAATACTATAAATGCTATTAACCGTCATTTTCCCATTATGTTTTGTTGAAGGTCGAGAAGAGTGAGAGTCGCACCAAATGGAGCCTTCTGTCTGCTTTTCAAACAAAAACCCTCTTTTACCGCACTTATTAAGTAAAAGGTAATTAAATAGAGAGCGTTTCCGGCGGCCCCATCACGTGAAGGATTTCACTGATATTGTAGTAATATTACAAGAAATCCGCCATATGATGGCACAAGAAAAGTAAACAATCCTCGAGTAACATTACCTAAACTAACTTGGGATGATTTCGGACCCCAAGTAACTAAATTGTGGGATAACTGTGTAGATGTGCTCTCAGAACCAGTACAATACAATAGGTCAATAGTTTTGTATTTACATACGAGTTCTACATTACAACTAACAAAGCCTCACAAGGATATATAACATATCAGTCCAAAGAGAGCTTTCCCCAGCTAACCACAGGTCAAAGTCACAAAGCATCGCAGTGTCTCCTGCCAAGCTTGATTGCAAGTAGCAGTCTGGCACTCATTTAAGCCTTCATTTGTAAGTTTTAACCCCCCAGACAATGATGGTTTACTTTCCTGCAAGGTAACCATGGCAGACTAGAAGATTACAAGTTTGAAGATGATAAAAAGATTTCAATGCCGAATCGTTTCTTAAGTTCTCGCATAAGAGAGGTTTTCCTTTCTAAGTTAGTGTTTACTGCCAAATATCTTATGATATTATCAACTGAAATACCCCCACCCCCCTCCCAGCACATCAGTGTACCAGGCACAAGGGCGGACAATCTGCATACAGTGTCATATTCAACAACGATATTTCCATAACATATATATATACCAAAACATAAATCCACTGCAGACACAACATAATTTTCCAATGTCTTCCAATAACAAAGGAATAGCCTCATCTTAAAAACATTGATACACCAACTTAAAATGCAATCAGATAAAAGATACTATACATGAGTGAGACAGTATTGCACCTTTAGAAGCAGTCTTTCATGCTAATCTTAACATTTTCCACTTTAACTGACAATTGCAATTTATGATCCTCAATATCTTTCAGAAGTGAAAGCAAGTTAGCCCGATAAACTTCACACTTTCGATTAGCAGACTCCAGCTCGTGAGTAAGTTCTCGAACTTTTTTGTCCATATCATCCTGCAAAATATTGCACATCATTTTTTAAGTTAAGTGTACTATAATTTACAAGAAAACAGTCAAAGAAGCATAACATTAGACATATTAATTTTGGCAAAGAATCAATTGATCGACTGTAAAAGTCTAACGTGACCATTAACTAAATAACTAGTGGAAATGACTGACCTCTGACAAATTCTGGCCAGAGCTTGCATCATGATCCACAATGGTATTGTTGGCCCGACTTGCACCACCAACCAAGTTTCCTCTCATATGCCCGTTCACCATGACATTTCTCCCATCATTCTTCATTGCATTAGCCACTTTTTTGGCAGCCTCTTTCAAAGCATTTAGGGCAAGGTCATAAGTTTCTGAAGACTTTGCTCCATCTACAAATTTGAAGGCCTCATGACGTAAGGTATTGTACCTAACAGTATGAGATTCTAGATAATTGGTGTATACATCAGTAGCACGTTCTTCTAACATGACGCTACTCTTGGCATTTCTTGTCCATCGTTTCAATATGTAATGAGATGGCAGAGTTAACACATTGGTCACCCGAAAGACTGCCAATACATGTCTGCAAAGAAGACCTGAAAACTCAAACATCTGGCAACTACAACACGACATCATCTCCAGAACATTTAGTTTAACGTAATATGCTTTATGGTCCTCCCCAAACTTTGCTACTTGATATGAGATTATCTCCCCATCATCATCACCCTTGGATGCTGTGAAAGTTAGCGTCCCAACTAGCTCCTCCTGAAACCTCATAAATATTTTTTTAGTATATAACTCGGAGACTTGCTTTTCCATTGGAGATGGGGTCTTCAGAACTGGTGAAGTATTCATAGTATCAAAATCTGCTTTTACTTCCTTCTCATTGCGACTCTCTAGTGCTTTCTCATAGAGCTTAAAGAACTGACTCAAATTCGTTGAGGCATTCACATACCCATCAAAATATGAGTTCATACTGTCACTTCTCTGGGTTAAGGACATTTCTGCAAAAAAGGTGTCTCGCAGATAGACAGGGACCCATTGCCTGCGAGCAAAGTATACTGTTTGAAGCCATTCATGATCCCTGAGATCATATCTGTCAACAAGAGATAACCAGCAAGACTCAAACTCTTCCATTGACTCGGTCAAATTGACACATTTGTGAAAATCTGCTTCAAAAGTTGGATGTTGAAGAAACACATGGGACAATTTCTCCTGGCATTTCTTGAAAATATGCCATTTGCAGAACCGGTGGCGGGTCTGCGGTAAAACCTGCATAATAGCTGACTGTATCACAGGATCATGATCGGTGGTGATTGACAGAGGAGGGCGGCCTGACATAGCCATGAGCCATGTTTTAAACAACCAAACAAATGATGCTTCAGTCTCATGTATCAGAAAAGCACAACCAAACAACACAGGCTGTCCATGATGGTTTATCCCTGTGATAGGAGCAAAGGGCAAACGATACCTGTTCGACCTGTAGGTAGTATCAAAAGTAACAGTATCGCCAAAGTAACTATAGTTCATTTTTGCCTTTGAATCAGCCCAGATGACATTGCCCATGGCCTGATCCTCATCACCCTGCACAGCATAGAAAAAATTCTGATTTTCGGCTTGCATTTGTCTCAAATAATCCAACAGCATCTGAATGTCCCCATCCAAGCTCCTCTGGCGATTGTTCCTCATGTAATTCCTACAGTCTACCTCTGTAAATCCAACTTTGCTTATTCCGCCATATTCTTTAATCAGTGCCGACATGATCCTCCTGGGACCCATTCCAGCTGCCTGCAAGGTATCAATCAAGGTCTTAGCCGGACCAGATATTTGCCTGTGCGAACGAAGACAATGCACCTGATCAGGTGGAACCAGCTCATGATTATGCTCCTTGACAAATCCAGACACCACCCATTTCCCCGAATCCTGCATCTTCACTGACAGGGACGCTTTGCACCCAACTCTGGTGATAGTCCGCGGTCTCTTAATCTCCCTATCCTTGGTACGCTTCTCATTCAAATTCCGAAACCCCTCCTTCGCACAAACAAACTGCCTCTGTATGATAGCCCCATCACGCCTGGAACGACGCGACGAGCTGACACGAGTACTGAATCCAACACGCCGAGCATATGAATTGTAAAAGGCCTTGGCAGCCTCCTCGGACTCAAACTCCATTCCGTCATACGGCTCAAGGTCCAAGAGGTCCCCCTCAGGAAGATAAACTTCACCACTCCCTCCACTATAACCAACACCACCACCGCCTCCACTGCCACTCCGCATTAGCATAGGACTATCTACCATCTCCTCATCTTCCACAGGGTGCTCAATGTCCACAAAGTCATCATCCCCATCCCGGCCTCCCAACCCAATATCGAATTCGATCATCTCGTTATCCATTTCGTAACCGTCAACAGTTTCAAATCAAAAATTCCAACTGAACTCTCTCAAAGCCCCAAACTTGTGTGATTCTGTATAAACATAAATAGGTAATTTATTTTTTTGTATAACATGTAATTGAGTATCAGTAGTGTCTCTAGAGTCTTAGCGGGAGATATGAACACAGTAAAATCCATAAAATAACCACAAAAGCAAAGGTGACAAAGACTGAACCTTTCACACTCATAAAGAGAGCCTCAGACTCTCATCTCCCTTGATCTTCCGCAGAATTGGAATCTTCAGCGAGTGAGAGGCAGAATTGGAAGCGTTTTGTTAGGGTTTTCTGAGACGAGAGAAACCCTAGAATCTGGTCCGCAATTTTGAGTGAGGTGGATTTTGAATTGAGGTGGGAGAGGCTGAAATTCAAATTGGAATTGAATCAGAAAACTATTATTAAAAAAAAAAAATTGGAAGTAATAGCGAGAGTGATGATGAAGCGAGAGAGGGAGAGGGAGAGGGAGCTTGGGAAGGCTGGGTAGGCGGTTCGTATTCTATTGAAACCCAGCTCTCAGAGTTCTGATCGACTAATTGACTATTGATAGAGTTAACGCATCTGCACCGTTGCTTTGTCCAACTGAAGTGGCTTATAGACCGTTCGATTGGGCCCAATAAATATGTATTCGGTAATAGATTTTTGACAAAGGAGAGAATTTTTATTTATTATTTTGCTAAGAAGGACCACCTCCGAAATTGAGTTAGATTTATAAGAATTAACTAATAATACGACTAAGTTATAGTTTACGGTACGGTTGGGGTGAACGGATTCAGGTGGAACATCTTTATTTTCACCCACAAATCAAGTGGGGCCCACTATGTACAAAACATGCCCCATCTGTTTTGTGTGTGAAAATGGGGAGGTTCAACCTGAACTTGTTCAGAGAAGAAGTTTCGTGTAGTTTATAGCATTGACAAACTGTTAGGCCAATAGAACAGTAAAAAGAGGGAAGTAAGGAAATTCAAAGGTTTTTCATTGATGATCCCAATTGAGATACTCTTTAGCTTATAATAGGCGTGGGACTTTGGAACCGGGAATCGTAAAATCGATTCGAATCGAATCGGAATCGAACGATTCGGTTCGATTCTAAAATTTTAGAGCATATATTTTGTCAGAAACCGAACTGTATTCTGACGGTTCGATTCGGTTCCTCGTTTTTATTTTATAAGGAACCGTCGAGAACCGTACATAGTCTATATTTTAACTAAATATTATAATTATATGTCATTATATTATTACATATGAAATATTTGTTATTTTGTTTGTCACTCAAATCATCAAGTTGCTAATCATGGGTAATATATTGGGTATGTCATTTGTTATTTTGTTTATGTTACTCAAATGACTTATTTGGTGATCATGAGTCAACCTTTTTTTATGAAGTTGTATGATATTTTTATTTGATTATATTACTCAACGCAAGATCTACGAAATATATTTGTATGTTAATATTAATCAGTTAATGTATTACGATGAGTATAGACTCATATATAGTAGAAACAACAATCACAGATTATAGTTTGGTTCCAAACTGAGGAACCGTGGAACCGAATCGATTCCTAAACCAGTTCGGTTCCAATCGTTTTTGCCTTTTGAATATAAGAAATCAAACCATATATAAATCAAACGGTTTGGTTCTGGTTCCTGAAAATTATAAGTGAAACCGAACCGTTCCCAGGCCTAGCTTATAAGGTGAAATTACAAAATGCCAAGACAAGAGTTGTTGGCAAGTATTATTATATTTGTGGGATAAGACCGAAAAGAACTGACTAGCTCAGCTGTTACAATGTCATGTAGTGAAATGGGCTTGATGTTAGGGCTGGTCCTCAAGCCTGCAAATAAGGAAACTTGGATACAATAAAGTGGGCCTCTTCCCACGTAGCATCTTCCTTTGGAAGCCCATCCCATTTAATAAGCCACTTCGCCACAGAGCGTCACCCTTTCCTTTCAATCGCCATGTCCAAAACTCGAGTCAGAACCTAATCTACCGCGCCATTATCAGTGAATGGCGGAAGTGTGGTCGAGATCGGAATATGCTCCCCGATTCGCTTCTTCATCAAGCTTACATGGAAGACCGGGTGTATCTTGGAGTGTTGGGGAAGTTTGAGTCGATAGGCAACTTGGCCGATGCATTCCTCGATCTGATAAGGGCCATAGTAGTGTGTCGCCAATTTGTGTGAGGGATGGGGAGCTAAAGACCTCTGACGATAAGGATGGAACTTCATGTAGACCTAATCTCCCACCTCAAATGCACGCTGATTTTTGTCAGAATGTTGTTTCATCTAGTGTCGAGCAATTTCCATGTGTTCTTTCAAGGATTTAAGCAGCTCATCGCGACTCTAGAGGGCGGTGTCAACCGCATGGTTCATGGTAGCCCCCGGGAGGTAAAGGAGGACCGATGGTGGCAGAACGCCGTAAACAGATTAAAACGGGGACATATTGATGGCGGAGTGAAACGTGGTGTTATACTACCACTCAGCCCAATGAAGAAGATCGGCCCAACTGTTAGGATTTCCAGCGATGAAACAACGGAGGTAATTCTCGAGGGTTCAGTTCAAAACCTTGGATTGGCCGTCGGACTGAGGATGATAAGCGGAGTTGTGGCAGAGTTTGGTGCCCTGCAATTTGAAGAAGTTGTTCCAGAAACTTCTCAAAAAGGTATGGTCTCGATCACTTACAATTGACTTGGGTATCCCGTGAAGTCAAAAGACTTCCTTTGTGAAAATTTCAACGATTTGTGTTGTTGTGTGTAAGGATGAGAGTCCGATATGAAGTGGCCATACTTTGAGAGGCGATCGACAATGACTTAGATCAAGTTCTTAGCCTTCCATGGAGGCAGCTCGTCTACAAAGTCCATGGCTATATCTACCCATACTTGGTTCGACACCGAAAGAGGTTGGAGGAGCTCGAGAGGCTATACATTCTCCAAGTTATTCCACTGGCATTGGTCATAAGCTTCCATAAACGTTTTCATTTACTTGTGCATTCTCGGCCAAGAAAAGTTTCGGCGAAGGCAAATGAGAGTTCGAAGGCAAATGAGAGTTCGAAGGTATCTGGAATGGCCGACTTGAAGTGGCGAGAAGAACTCATGCAACACTTTGGGGCGTCAATCAGATGAAGCTGGAACAAAGATTTTGTCGTTGTAAAAGAAGCGATCTCGTTGAAGCGAAAATGCCTTTCTGGTAGTGGCATTGCTATGCAGAGTTATGTTGATTGAGACTTTGGGGTCTGTCTCACAGGCATGGTCAATGGCAATTAAGCAGTCAAAAATTGACCCGAACCAGTTCTGGATGTTGAGGAACTCATGTTGGCGTGAAAGAATGTTAGGTACAGTGTTTACATTGCCAGCCCTGTAATGAATCTTATAATTGTACCCCAAAAGTTTGGATGTCCATTTGTGATATGCTAGGGTTGAAACTCTTTGATCCAATAGGTGTTTCAGAAGTTGGTGATCTGTAATGATGGTAAAGGCGCTGCCAAGGAGGTAAGGCCACCAATGATCAACAACAAACAATACCGCAAGTATCTCTTTTTCATATGCAAACAATGTTTGATTCCTTAGGGAGAGATATTTGCTTAAGAAATCAATAGGATGTTGCTTCTATGATAGCACAACCCTTATATCATGTTCGCTTGCATCCGTCTCTACTTGGAACTCCTTATTGAAGTCTGGCATAGCTAGGACCGGAGGTGAAGTGATGGCGTTCTTGAAGTTGATGAAAGCACTGTCGACCTCCTCATTCTAGAAAAAATTGTCTCGTTTGAGCAAGTCATGTAGTTGCCGGGCTATGATGTCAAAATGTCGAATGAACTGGTGATAGTAGCCGATGAGGCCAAGGAAACCGCACAAAGCCTTAACAGATTTAGGCTTGGGCCAATCTACAATGCATTATACTTTGTGGCAGTCCATGGTCACTCCCTTGTTCGAAAAAACAGGTCCAAGTAGTGAACTTAAGGCTGAGCAAAGGTGCATTTTGAATTCTTTAGACATAGGTGGTATTGGTGAAATGGTAGTCGTCGATGTGCACCATGACATTAACCACTTTCCCGCTGAAATCAACACACTCCTCGAGGCATCCCGGAATCGGTCTTAGTGTTTCGACTCAAGATACGGATTTTTACACCTTCAAAGATATTCCTATTATTATGCAATGTGTATCAATGTAGTAGTATGGCAAATAGGAATCATTACCCACTGAAGATTGATGAAACTAAGTGTTAGACACAAACAAACACTAAAAACCAGTTTCCTGATAGACTCGACCTATAAACACTAACCTAATTAATTACCTAACCAAAACTCAACTAAAAACTACAAAAATAATACCGGACATACTAGACACAGTGGAGGACTACCACGTAAAATTTTAATAGATTCGGAATTGATTTGTTATGCTAACAAAAATAATCAAAACAGATGAATGCAAGAAATCAGCTTTAGAAAAGTGATGAAAATCAATAAACAAAATAGTTAAGGGAAACGTTCTCAACCACCGTCACTCCATCTAGACAATATATGCTCAAACTAACAATTCTATGTCAATGGATGAAAGTTCTCAGGAAGATTCAATTACGCTTAGAACACAACATATTACCTAACCCTTATGATTACACCGGTGAAAGTTTGCTTATCACCGGTGACTATCTCTCAAAGAACTCAAAAGTCACGGACTCGGATTTACTAAGAGAGAAGCATTATGATCTAGAAAATGTGTGAGAATCTACAAAGCTTCACAAGTACACTAAGGGCGTGCCTTGATAGACTTAGGATTTTTTAAAATCGAAAAGCTCGGTTTTTACTCAAGAGAAATTAAGGAAGATCAAATACAATCAACATGCATCAAATTCTCATAGATTTAGATCCCTATACTTTCATACTAAGCGTGCACTCAAACCATACAAGATAGAAATCATCAATATAAAATTAGCAAAGAAACCTCATCCAAGAACATAACAAAATTAGATCAAAATGTATATATTATCTAAACTTCATGTACGGGGCTTCAAAACCACCCATTAACAAAGGGTTTAGCTACTCATAGTTTTAGATAAAAATATCAAAGAATCCATAAGAGATAAATTAAATAATGGAGAAAAATGAACTCTCGGCGACGTCGGGATCGGGCTAGTTCTCATGCATGAGAACTTCTCTCTCTTCTTGGTTTTGTTTTGTCTCTTTCTCCTCTTAATTACGTATCTAGTACCAGCCCCCTTTTAATCTTGTTCCAAGCTATCTATATATATGCATATAGCTAGGTAATTAATCTAGCAGAACCCACATGCATTCAATCATCACGTGATAGCAATCCCAATCCAAGCCCACTTCCTCTTTCCTTTGTTTTCAACTTTGTTACGTCTCCCACCAAACATGCTCGCCAAGTATCTCCTCGCCAGCCTACTCTTAATTAATCACCTCGCCAAGAACTTCCAAATATATATATAAACCCACGTGCTCAACATCCTCCAGCGTCCTTCTTTAATCAAGTAATTAACCAGCCAACGATACGTGCTAGACTCCAACTCAATTACAAACCTTCTCCATGCCAAAGTCACGTGGGCAACTAGTATTCTTTTCAAATTAGGATTCTTTCACCTCGTAAGTCCTCATCTTCTTCAATTACTCCAAAATATATTATTTAATCTCTTTTTCTTCATTAATCTCCAAAATACCTAAAAACAAATAAACATAATTAATTCACTCAATTAATAACAATAAACTAAATACAGGGAATAAATTAGATACCGAATAGACGCATAAATATGCGACTATCAAAATACCCCACACTTAGACATTGTTAGTCGTCGAGCAATACACTAAACTAAAACTCTAAAACAACTCACAAACTCTTACTCATGACTCTAACACCCTCGCCAAATTGTCTCAGCAATCTTCCACAATTGTAACACCAAGATTAGTATGACTCCAAATTTCTATTCCACAAAAGTTTCGAAAGTTAATTTCAATGCATGACACACATGTAATATGTAGGACGAAGACATAATCATGGCGGAAGGAGCTGCAACATGCATAAACAAGTCAAGATTCAACCTCATAGAAGTATGCTCTCAAAAGTGTTTCTCTCAAAATATTTCTAAGGTATTCACTCAACTTAATTACTTGCCAAATAGACCAAACCATATGCTCACTCTTGTGACTAATCTCCACAGATCAAAGGCTGCCATCTTGAAGATCAAAAAGAATTCGAACTTTCAAAGGTTGTAATGGGGCTTGACTCATAGGTTAAAGAATAAATAGATATGGAATTCAAATATAATTCTAGAACCTAGTACAACACCAAATAAGAGACTTCTTCCAACTTTACAGCCATAAACTTTTTCACTATTATGGCCGAATTTAATCTTGTTGGGCCTTCACATCATTGTTTTCATCAACAGTTATCTCGGGTATCAAGCGAGACTTCACATTTTTCTTCTTCTTCTTTTTTTCACACTAGCTTGATGCCCCACACTTATTTATTTGTATTACCATTCGGAATTGTCGCCGTCTTTACATACATGTCTCATGTATAGCTCTACCAAGTCCTAGAACAAAGGTAAAGATATAGCTAAAGTTTAAGGTTAGAGATATGTGGGTGATGACAAAAAGTTTAAACACGTAGGCTCAAAGTGGTTAACTAAGGGGTGCACATCTTACGTACACAAATTCAGGACACAGGCTTATATGGCAATGGTGGTGTCCCCTAAATGCCTTTATCACTTCCTCAATCAAAACATATATTGACTATAAGCTTTGAAAAGCACAAGAGCAAGTTCTAGTAATATCTAGAGTTCATTAACTTAATCTGTGGCAAGTGATTGACACTCAACAAAGAAAGTATGTATATAACATATAGGCTCAATCGCTCATAGGTTAAATGAATCTCAACAAAGTTTAAGCATGCCAAAAATCTGTACCATGTTAACTCGTTTCTACATCCACTACATATTCGCATATGCACCATATATCAAGATTAACCAAAGAAAATCATATAACATGATCATCTTCTAGTCACAATTCGGAATATATAATCACATCATGGACTAGTTAATGGCACCCTAAGACTCAAAACAAGAGACTCTTTTTGTATTTTTCTTGACACTTTTTACTTTTGTATTTGTTTTTTTTAAATAAGACACTAAAACACATAATAAAAACAAAGAAAAAAAACTCAAAAAAATACCAAACTTTGGCGAGGAAACCATTCGACGACCAACTAGTCGTCAGAAAAGATCCCCTCAGTCTCGCCAGACTCAGCCCACTTGCCAGATTTATACAGAATTAATAGAAAATCAGAATGAGCTGATTTTATGAACATAAACGAGACATATAAAAAAACATTCCCTCAAAATTTCAGATATTTATGAGACCTCTAGCTATGAAAAATAAATTACACAAAACAGCATACTGCACAGAACCGAAAAACAAAAAATTTATACATAGGCGCTAAGGATATGATATAAACCTCACCCCACACTTGAAATTTTCATTGTCCTAAATGTAAAACAGAACTAAAGTATGCAACACATCAAACAAGTATGAAGCAAAATCACATATCATATCACAAAACACACTAAAACATGGAGAAAAATAAAGCAAAAGAGAAGGGAAAAGAAATCAAATCTGGTCGCCAAGCTTCTCCATCAATATGAGTTGCCTCCCAAGTAGCGCTAAGTTTAACGTCTTTAGCCAGACGGTATCAAGTATCACTCTGGATTCCAAGACACATCTCGAAGAGGTACACGCTCGACGACGTGCTCCACAAACGACTCATAGAAAGACTTGAGTCAGTGTCCATTCACTTTGAATGTTTTCCCCGTCTTAAAGATTTTCACTTCTATTGCACCATCAGGAAAAACATTAGTGTTTCACTTCATAGAAAAGCTTTGAATGTGTTCACCCCGCTGAAATCAACACACTCCTCGAGGCATCCCGGAATCGGTCTTAGTGTTTCGACTCAAGATACGGACTTTTACACCCTCAAAGATATTCTTATTATTATGAAATGTGTATCAATGTAGTAGTATGAAAAATAGAGATTATTATCCGCTGAAGATTGATGAAACTAAGTGTTAGACACAAACAAACACTAAAAACTAGTTTCTTGACAGACTCGACCTATAAACACTAACCTAATTAATTACCTAACCAAAACTCAACTAAAAATTACGAAAATAATATCGGACATACTAGACACAGTGGTGGACTACCATGTAAAATTTCAATAGATTCGGAGTTGATTTTCTATGTTAACAAAAATAAACAAAACAGATGAATGCAGGAAATCAGTTTTGGAAAAGTGACGAAAATCAATAAACAAAAGAGTTAAGGGAAACGTTCTCCACCACCATCACTCCAATATATGCTCAACCTAACAATGATATGCCAATGGATGAAAGTTCTCAAGAAGATTCAATTACGCTTTGAACACAACTTATTACCTAATCCTTATGATTACACCGGTGAAGGTTTGCTTATCACCGGTGACTCTCTCAAAGAACCCAAAAGTCACGGACTTGGATTTACTAAGAGAGAAGCATTATGATCTAGAAAATGTGTGAGAATATACAAAGCTTCACAAGTACACTAAGGGCATGCCTTGCTAGACTTAGGATTTCTTATAACCAAAAAGGTCGGTTTCTACTCAAGAGAAATTAAGGAAGATCAAATACAATCAACAAGCATCAAATTCTCATAGATTTAGATCCCTATACAACAAATATGCACATTAGTGACGCTCATTAGTTTCTAACTAAATATTTCGTCACTATTGACACATTTTTTAGCGTCAAAAGCTTTGATTTGACACTAAAAGCATCAGTGACATAATCATTTTGATGCTAAAAGTATTAGTGTTGAAATTAGTATTCCTCGGAAAAAAATGTAGCAGCAGTTCTCAGACCGAAAATGTAGTAGCTAGCAGTTACAAAATGTTGTATCAGTTCTCGGACGGAAAATATAGTAGTAGTCCTCGAATCAAAAATGTAGTAGTAGCCCTAAAAACACAGTAGCAGTCCCCAAACGCATTAATAGTCTCGAAAATACTGTTACTGAAAATTTAAAAAAAAACATTGCTAATGAAAATAAATAAATAAAACACTACTACTAAAAATTAAAAAAATATGACACTACTACAGAAACATCGAAAATACTACTACTGAAAATTTTAAAAAAACACTGCTACTAAAAATTTTAAAAATATGACACTGCTATAGAAATATCGAAAACAATGCTATTGAAAATTTTAAAAAATACAGTAGCAGTCCTCGAACCGAAAATGTAGTAGCAGTCCCAAAAATACAGTAGCTGTCTCCAAACTCATTCAAAATCTCGAAAACACTTATACAAAAAAAAAACACTACTACTGAAAATTAATAAAAACAAATATGAGACTACTACAGAAACATCGAAAACACTGCTACTGAAATTTAAAAAAAAAAATACTACTACTGAAAATTAAAAAAAATACGACACTGCTACTGAAAATTTTAAAAAACACTACTACTAAAATTTTTAAAAAAATGACACTGCTACAAAAACATTGAAAACACTGCTACAGAAAATTTTAAAAAACACAGTAGCAGTCCTCGAACCGAAAATGTAGTAACAGTCCAAAAAACACAGTACCCCAAACACATTAACAATCTCGAAAACATTGATACTGAAAAAAAATACTGCTACTGAAAATTAAAAAAAATACGACTCTGCTACAAGAACAACGAAAATATTGCTACTGAATTTTTTTTTAAATGCACTGCTATTGAAAGTTAAAAAAAATACAACACTACTGCTGAAAAATTTTAAAAAAATGCTACTAAAAATTTAAAAAATACAACACTGCTATAGAAACATCGAAAACACTGCTACTGAAAATTTTAAAAAACACAATAGCAGTCCTTGAACCAAAAATGTAGTAGTAGTCCCAAAAACACAGTACCAGTCCCCAAACTCATTAACAGTCTCGAAAACACTGATACTGAAATAAAAACACTGCTACTGAAAATTAAAAAAATACGACAGTGCTATAGAAACATCGAAAACACTGCTACTGGAAAATAAAATAATAATGCTACCAAAGAATTAAATAAAAGTGCTACTTAAAAAGATGACACTGCTACTTAAAAAATGACATTGCTACTGAAAATCAACAACCAAAAATATGAATATAGTTTTTATTGGAAAATTCTAAAAAACATAACAGATCTACTTGATTAAACAAAAACGACTGCTGTTAATTAATACTATTGTTAGTCACAAAGATGTCACAAACAAACAAGATCGTCCCTAATTGATCCAAACAAAGCAACAAAACTAAAAAAAATCCATAAATTTTCAGATGATTCTCAAAAATACATTAAAGCAAAAATGGTAGCAGTACGACTAAGCAAGCTCGTGGCTAGCCGAGTCTAATCTGCATATGAGGCCAGCGACGGTGAGACCAAGGCTTGGAGACTAAGCGGTGAGCGGACTATGGTGTTTTCGACGGCAGTAGAGGCTGAGAGGTAATGGGGAATGGTTGCAACCGGTCGAGCTTGATGAGATAGTGAATGAGGGTGGAACGACGCACAAGGATTTAAGACTAGGCGACGATGACGGTTTGTGATGGGTGACGACGGTGACGAATAAGAGTAGTAGTCGCGAGGAGAGGTGTTGAGACGCGGCGACATGGTGCTTTTAGTGTAAAGGCGCGACTAGTGCAACGATGCTCAAGCCGGTGGTGAATGGCGGCGGAGGTGGAGTATGACGCAGCTGCAAGGAGCCAGTAGGGAAAATCTGAGATGGAGTACGATGGTGTAGAGGAGTTGCATGGGCGGCGGAGCTATTAATCGAGCGGGATGCTATGACGGAGAATTGCGAGCGCCGGTGCTAGGAGGCCACAACTGTGAGGAATCGGTGACATTGGCAACATGTGGCGGTGAGTTCGACTGATACTACATGCGCAGCTGAGAGAGAGAGAGAGAGAGAGAGAGAGAGAGAGAGAGAGAGAGAGAGAGAGAGAGAGAGACTACTACTGTAAATTATAATTTGTGCAGTGGGGTTTTAAATATAAATAGGAGGGTAAAAATATTTTTTTCTTCAGCTTAATGGATCAAGCGAGTGTTACTACGTTTTTGGGATTGGTCACGTGTCCTTAGTTGTCTAAATTATGTTGTGGTTAAGTTTTTTGTATTTGACAAACTTATATTGTCCTTGGCTATCATTCCTCCCCAAAAAAATCCACTTAAATAAGAGAGAGTTGCTTTAGTGACACTCATTAGTGTCAAAAGAAAGATTTCATCACTAAAGCAAATAAAGAACAAGAGAGAAGAAATTGGTGTTTAAAAAAAAGAACAACAAGAAAAAGCTCTCTTCTCTCACTAGTATCAAGCTCTGCTATTGGAGCTCTCTGAAGCCATCGTCGTCGGAGCCATAATCTCTGTCGCTGGAGATCGACGAAGAAGAAGAAGAGCCATCATCTCTGGTGCTGCACCACTGTCGTCTCAGATTCCAGGTGATGATTCGAAATTTGAAATCCCTAGCTCGTTTGATTTCAAAATTTGAAATCCGTAGCTCGTTTGATTCAAAATTTGAAATTCGTAGCTCGTTTGATTCGAAATGCAGTGGTAGATCTCCGTATTTATTTGAATTTTTGTTCATTTACTCATCAATTTTATGCAAGTAATGAGTGATGATATATATATATATATCTCTAAAATGTTTGTTATGCTCTACATCAAAGTTTAATAATTGTTCATGTTTGCTCGTTTGAGTTTTAGTGTTGTGAATTTGGCTTAATAAGTTCAATATTTTATCTACTGTAGCTTCATTCGTTCTAAGAGGAGTTCCACTCTTGATTTAAGGGAATACAAGTGTGTTATAAGGGATAAAGATAGTAAATCGAGCTATTTTCTTCTTAAAAAATGTCTTGAAGATATCTCTTGATCGGCATGCGAGTAATGTAGTAGTTATGAGGATATGTTATTATCCTGTCATATTGATGCATATTTTTAGAGTTAATTTATATTTTTTCGTAAATGAAGTAAAACATGAATGGAGTGCGCTCATTACATTGGTTGATTTCTTTCAGGGGATAGTTAGGGGAAAGTTGGACAAGTTAAGGTCAGATCCCCACTCCCCCTCCTTTAATTACTTTGTTTTGCTCATTTACATGAAAAGTTCTCTGATTTATTATCTTTCGGAGGGCAGGTTCAGTTTGTTGTAAGAAGAGATCCAAGACCTGAGCAACTAGGGAGCATGATCCAAACACTGTCAAACTGGTAACATCTCCGATTTTAACATGTGTAGTTTCTTTATGATTGCTAGGGTTTATTTTGGGATATAAAACATTGCTCTCACTGCTACATTGGAAGTGCGTTTATGTTTGATCCGATTGACGAATCTTGTACCCCAACTATTGGGGCCTTTTGTTGCAATCATGAATCAGACTATCCCAAGTAGCCTAAGAGTATCCCTGCTACTTATTTGTTTTGTGTACAAATTTTGTTTCATCTATTGGTATAACAAACACATGGTTTGGATATGTTCATTTCCTTTGATGTCAAATAGGTCTTGGTTTTAATTTCTGGTCAGATATTTTCTTGGATGATTGTTATTTTGGATTGATTAATCAAGGTCTCCATAACATATTGAATAATGCCAGAGCTGAATGCCCTTGTAGGGAGGCAGAATCATTGGCATCAACTTAAAATTTTAGAGAAAGTCTTGACTGTCAAATAGTATTATGTATACTAGAATCTAAATTATTGATGTGATAAAGATAGTAAACTGAGTCATTTTCTTCTTAATTATTGCATCAGGCTATTAGAAGATTCCTGCTATTATTATTGTGAATTTGCCTGACAACTTGTTATTGTTATTTTATTATGCAGACTAGAGCGACACTACTTCACATTGCAAAACTTCAAATATAGCAACATAAACAAGCGGTTGAGGATATTTAGAGGTAAATGCTGGTTTACCACAACCATTGACAACTTCATACATTGTTGCCATGTTTTATCAGTGTGTTTTGTTTGCTGTGCAATAGAATATCAGGTGTAATATTTTGATTAATTGTTCACTAGTCCAAAAGAATAAACAAATAATTTGATCACTCATAGAAATAGTAGGTAACTTGGAAATTAGAACATAGATTTATACTTGGTTCTACATTGCCCTCTTTAGTGTGTGTAAGGTTTTAGTATCAGTAAGAAGGCCTTGCGTGAAAAAGTGAATATACCTTGTACATGTTTGATATGTTGAATTCAATGGAGATATGGATATGCACTTGTAAGTTTGCCATGTGTTTGAGCACATACAATTATTGGAGCTTAAATAGATGACGTTTTCTTCATTCTGGACACTCACTGGCGTTTGTGATGGCTACTTATTTCTCTTATACTGAAAGAACCCGACTCCGATTTAGTTGCCTAAACCGAAATAAAACCCCTTCGAAAACATGACCTTAAATTTTTTTTGCTAGAGTTTACTTTGAAATGCATGAACCAAAATTAGAACTTGCAAAGAGAATCACACTTCGAATATTTCACAAAAACCAAACCGTGGGGCTCCGTTCCCCATTCGGATTTCTCAGCATCTGAAAGGACCCAACCCCGATTTAGTTTCCTAAAACCGGAATCAAACCCCTTCTAAAAATACGAACCAACAAAAACCACAAAAAATTTCGGCAGAGTAACGTTACTAACGCGGAATTGCCTTTACCTGCACCCGAAAAATAACACTTCATCCTATGCCACAAAAGCCAAACCATGGGCACCAATCCTATCCGGATTTCTCAATATCATAACAATAACAATAAACAGTAAACATAATTGTACTTTATTGAAAATCCAGGGAAAATCACATAAAAACATGTATCAGTAACGTATCAGAGCGACCTCTAGTGTATATATACAAAATATACAACAGTAGGCAAAACAAGAAACCTACTGGAAAAGAAAGGTAGCTCAAACAACTAGCCTCCGACCGCGACGTGAGACAACAGAATCCGAACTGCAATTTGGGCACGGAAAACCGAAAAGCCCAGGGGAAAGACATGAAAACCGTTAGAGTGAGGACGAAAATAAATGTCTTTCGCCGAATAATATATGTTATAAAAACATATGCGAGTCTAAATGAATGAATATGACATAGTACACGAGGGAGACTCTAACTCCTCACGCGTACAGAGCATGCAGCGTAAAACTCCGCGGGGTCACTCATGGACACGTCCGCGCTAGTATAGTCGGAATCACGGGATCCCAGACCCACACGTGATTCTAGCCAGAAAGGCCTCAGGTTAAAGGTCTGCCCCCCCCCCCCCCCCCCCGGTAAGGGCCTCGGGTCAGGGGTCACAGCCTCCCCGGGTAAACATCCTCGGGGATCAGCCGGGATGCAAGTGTATCGATACAACAATATATACTGTGACTGTACTCTGTGTAAACCAAATCATAAATAGTTCTATGCAAGTGTATAAAGCATAATGTAAATGCATATACGTAATACATAATTGTATAACACAGGCTCATATAAATCATAATCTCATATGCATGCTCATGCTCATAAAACGTATATTAAAGACTCGAGATTATCAGTGAAAAGAAATTGTCCACTCATAGACGAGCAAAGCGCGCACTTGCGCTAATCATGTGGTCCGGCGGAAGATCCCTCGCCCGAAGCACGATCTCGATCCCCTGAATAATCATAAAATATATCTGATCAAAATCACAATTCACAACACTGTACCACACCTCGGAAACCAACCATTCCCTGAATATATAATGCAGTGCAAAATAATCGACGAAATTCCCGAAATCTCCACTCAAACCCTCGACTGAAAATTCGGTACCCAAATGTGACGACCCGGAACAGAATCAGCAGTGTAATCAGCTTAATTCATGAGGTTATGCGTAATCGCAGATTTCTGATAGTTGATTGAATCATTAGACTTGATCACGACTTAATTATTGGCCGAGAATTTAAGTTGAGTCTCTTCTCGAGAGTTGTTGTACGCGTGATTTCGAGTTCGTGGGCGGTTCCGGATTATTATTTGGATGACCGAAGAATATAATATGAATATTTGAAATTTTGGTATATTGTCGAGTTTATCCGTTCTTGTTCGAGTTTATCCGAATCGTGATTGTGATCCGTTTTGGACCGTTGATCGACCCGAACCGTAGATGGAATGATTATCGACTTGATTTGCGAGTTTCGCGATTTGTCGTGATTTCGACATAATCTGCTAATATGGCGGCCTTGATAGCGACTAAATTCCCGGACGAGAATTTGATTTGGGATTCTTCATGAAAGTTGTAGAGAATTTAATTTTGAGCTTGTGGGAACTTTCGGAGGATTTTTCCGAGTTACGAGGATTAAATTACGAATATTTTCGACCGTTGATTATTTAATCGGATAAGCTTGTGATGGATTGAACCGTTGACTTTTTATCGGATTGGTCAATGTGTTTGACTTTGGGTGGAAATTGAAGAACTTGTCGAGATGAATTTGTTGTCGCGAGAATTGTTGGAAACAGATTTACGACGCGAAAGTTACGGGTGTTTGAAGTTTGTCGAAAAGTATGTTTGGAAGTTTCTAAAAATGGAAGGTATTTATTGTGGGTTTCTCCTTTGGGAAAGTCAACTGGTCATTAGTGTTGGTTGACCGAGTCAACTCGGCTGGGAGGAGGAGGTGCGACGAGCACCACGGCTCGCCGGCGGTGGCATGCCGTCCGGCCACCCCAGGCCTCGGCCTAGGACCCAATCGACTCGCCTTGGCCTCCCCATGGTGATTTCGACCACCATCCACGGCGGGGATGCCGGAGGAGGAGCATTTTTCGGTTGGAAAGTTGATGAATTTTGGGGTTTTTGGTCGTTCTTTTTCCGGCCAAATTGAGTTGTTTAAAGTACTGGGCTTTGAAGCTCTCATCATCATGAATCTACTCATATATGTATGGTGCTCCAATTCGTTTTGTACATGGAGAATTGTTGGATTGAAAGTTTGTGAGTGATTTCGGTTTTGCATGAAATTGAACTAGTTAGAGTCAAAATTGATCTTTGGTGTAGTTATGGAAGTTGCTTGTTGGATGATTTTGAGTGGAATAGGCTTTGGTTCGCCGGAGAAATTCAAAGTTGGGTTGCGCCGCCGCCGCTGGCGGTGGTCAACGGCGGTTGAAATGACCCAACCCCGATTTAGTTGCCTAAACCGGAATCGAACCCCCTCGAAAACACGAACCAACAAAAACCGTAGAAATTTTGGCAGAGTTTCGTTACTAACGTGGAATTACCTTTACCTGCACGCAGAAAATACACTTCATCCTATGCCACAAAAAGCAAACCGTGGGCACCCATCGCATCCGGATTTCTCAATATATTAACAGTAAAGTAAAACAATAAATATAATAGTACTTTACTGAAATCCGGTGAAAAATCGTATAACATAAACAGCAGATTTCTCAGAGCGACCTCTAATATATAAACCTATAAATATACCACAGTAGGTAGAACAATAAACCTACTGGAAGAAACAAGGTAGCTCGAGCACTATGCCTCCGACCACGACGTGCGACACCAGAGTCCGAACTGCAAACTGGGCACGGAAACCGAAAAGCTCAGGGGAAAGACATGAAAACTGTTAGAGTGAGTGGACGAAAATAAATGTCTTTCACCAGTTAATATATATGTTTAAAATAACATATGCGAGTCCAGGCAAATAAAAACATCATGGTACACGAGGTAAAACTCACACTCCTCCAGTGTACTGAGCATGCAAGTAAAAATCTCACGGGGTCACTCATGGACACACACCGTGCTAGTACAGTCCGAATCACGAGGTCCTTGGTCCCCGTGATTCTAAGCCAGAAATGGCCTCGGTTCCGGGGAAACGCCCCTCGCCGGTCAGGTAGGGATAGCGACGCCCCTCCTGGATGGCCTACCATCGGGGATCAACCGAGTGGCAAAGTGTATCGATACAACAACGTAACTGAGACTGTACTCTGTGAAAACCAAATCACAAACAATTCGATGCAAATGCATGAAACAACATATAAGTGTATGCATATTCGTATACGTATATCCGTATAAGTATAATCGTATAATCGTAAACACATGCTCATATAATCCGAAATCTCATACGCATGCTCAAGTTCATAAATCATGTAAAAGACTCGCAAGATTTCCGTGAAAAGAAATTGTCCACTCACAGACTAGCATAACGCGGTATGCGTTAACCCGTGATCCGGCGGAAAGTCCCTCGCCAAAACAACGATCACGAACCCCTGAATAATCACAATAACCATTCCTCAAAATCATCATTCAACAATTCAAAATAAATCACGAGAAACCACCGTTCTCGGAAACACACAATCTGAATACGACGAATCGTCGAAAATCCGATATGTACATCTCAATACCTCGCTATACTTTCGGATGCTCAAATCGAGAAACGAACATCCCCACTGCGATCGGGCGCGATTTCGAGTGAAATGACATGCAACTTGTCGAAAATCCCAAAAAGTCAAACTTTGACCGCCGTTGACCGTTGACCGCCGCGTTGACCGCCGCCCACAGCGGCGCCACCACCAATCTGAGAATTTTCTGGCGGAGCAACCCCTATTCCACTCAAAATCATCCACTGAGCAACTTTGTCAACTGCAACAAAGGCCAATTCAACCTCTAACTCATCCAATTTCACGAAAAACTGATTGTACACACAAATTTCAATCCCAAAATTCTCCATACACAAGCAAAATTAGATCACCAAACTTACAGGGTAGCATCAAGGGGATGAGAGCTTCAAAGTCCACCCAAAATTGCAGCTCAAATCGGTGTAAATCATGGAACCCGAAATCACCAAAAATTCATCAACTTTGGCCGGATTTTCCTTCTTTTCCGGCGACCCACGCCACAAACGGTGGCCGACACCACCACGGGAAGGCCGAGGCACACCAAACGGACCCCTCCCCAAGCCTTGGGGTGGCCGGACGGTGAACCACCGCCGGCGAGCCACGGACGTCGCGCCATCACCCTCACCTTCAACATTGACCGGTCAACTCATTTAACTCACAGCTTTGACTTTCCCTTTTAGGCAACTCCAATATTTATACTTCATTAAATACTTTCCCAAAACGGAAACTCTCATATTTATCCATTTCGACGAACATCAAACCCACGTAATTTTCTCGTCATTATTCCGATCCCGATAATTCTCACGGCCACAAACTCATCTCGACATGTTCTTCAATTATCACCCAAGGTCAAACACATCGGCCATTCGGATAAAAAGTCAACTGTTCAAACCAACACATATTTAAATCGACTAAACAATCAACAAACGGAAATATTCACAACTTAATCTTCGTAACTCAGAATAATGCTCCGGAAGTTCGCACGGACTTGAAATTAAATTCTAAACAACTTCCGTGAAGAAGCTGAAACTAAATTCTCGTCCAGTAATTTAGTCGTTAAGAAGGCCACAATTATAAACCGAACTTCAAATATTCATAATTAATTCCTAGGTCGACCAAATAGCGATCCGGAACCGCCCACGAACTCGAAATCACATGTACTACAACTCTCTAGAAGAGACTCAGCTCCAATTCTCGGCCAATAATTAAGTCGTTAACGAGCCAGGCGATTCAATCAACTGTCGGCAATCTGCGACTATGCGATAACTCACATATATAGCTGATCATACTGCTGATTCTGGTCCGGGTCGTCACAGCGGTTTCCGGTCAAAGTTGACTTTTTGGGGTTTTCGACGAGTTGTATATCGTTTCACTCGGAATCGCGCCCCAATCGCAGTGGTGAGGTTTTTTTTTTCGAGTTGAGCATCGAAAATTATAGCGAGGTTGTGTGGTATGATTATCGGATTTTTGACAATTCGTCGTTATTGAATTATGTGTTTCCGAGAACGGTTGTTTCTCGTGATATGATTCGAGGTACTGAGTTATGATTTTGAGAAATGGATTTTATGATTATTCAGGGGTTCGTGATCGTTCGTTTGGCGAGGGATTTTCCGCCGGATCACGGGATTAACTCGAATTGCGTTACGCTCACCTGTGAGTGGACATTTCTTTTCACGGATTGACTGCGAGTCTTTTATATACGTTTTATGAACTTAAGCATGCAGTATGATCATGATTTTTATGATCATGTGTTTTACGATTATACATATACGAATATGCGTATACGAATATACATACATATATATATATTATGTTTTATGCATGTGCATGGAAAGGATTTATGATTTGGTTTACACAGAGTACAGTCTCAGCTATTAGGGTTGTATCGATACACATTGGCTTCTCGGCTGATCCCCGAGTACGCTCCGGGGGGGGGGGGGGGGGGGGGACAGATATCCTGACCCGAGGCCTTTCTGGCTAGGAATCACGTGTGGGTCTGGGATCCCGTGATTCAGACTGTGATATCGCGAGGGAGTCCATGAGTGACCCCGCAGTATTATGATGCATGCTCTGTACGTGAGTTGGAGTCAGCGTCTCCTCGCGTACCATTTGATTTTTATGCATTTGACTCGCATATGTGTTTATAACATATATTATTCGGCGAAAGACATATATTTTCGTCCACTCACTCTAACGGTTTTCATGCCTTTCCCCTGGGCTTTTCGGTTTCCGTGCCCAGTTTGCAGTTCAGATTCTGGTGTCGCACGTCATGGTTGGAGGCATAGTATTCGAGCGATTTTTCTTTTATGGTAGGTTCTTTGTTTGGCCTACTATTTGTATATCTATATTAGAAGTCGCTCTGAGTATTCTTATGTCATGTTTTTATACGGTTTTCCCCGGATTTCTGTAAAGTATGGTTATATTTATTACTTTACATTACTGTTATGATATTGAGAAATCCGGATAGGATTGGTGCCCACGGTTTGGTTTTTGTGGCATAGGATCAAGTATATTTTCCGGGTGCAGGTTATAGAAATTCTGCGTTAGTAGCGTTACTCTGCCGAAATTTTTATGGTTTTTATTGGTTCGTGTTTTCAGAAGGGGTTTGATTCCGGTTTAGGAAACTAAATCAGGGTTAGGTCCCTTCACCAAATTAACTCGAAAACCTCAAGGCGACGATCGGGGCACGAATACGAGCGAAACAACATATAACTCGACACATTTCCAAAAAAGTCAACGGTCGCTGGAGCTCCGCTGTTGACCGCCGCCGCCGCTGGCGGCGCGGCGTCAATGGTGACGGATCCCGGCCAAAATTTCCAGATCACAAGTCCTCCTCAAGCCCAACACATTTCTCTTCTACACCGAGACCCAATTCCAAGCCCACCGGCCGGAATTGAGCTCGAAACTCACGGAATCTATGGATTTCGGTGAGATTCCGGTGAGCTTCAAACAGCAACCAAACCCAAATTCCTTCTACCAAAAGCATCTATAGGTTGAGGGGAACCTTTCCCCCCAAAGCCCCGACCCCAAAAGTCGCCGGAGAAGGCCACCCGAATTTGGTAAAATCACCCAACTTCATCGAACTCATTCTCCCTCAATTCTCAACCAAATTAAGAAATTCCAAGTTCTAACTAGTTTAGAATCACGAGAGGAAGATTTTACCTTCCAAGGTCGTGGCCTAAATCAGCCGGGAACAGAAGCTCGGACGATGAACAGTAACCAGGTGAATAGTCCCCTCGGGTCAACGGGTTCAAATTTCGGTCAATGCTCGGTCAACGCCTCAAACAGTGTTTTCGACAATTTTTCGACTATTTCCGATATTTATACTCGCGTCTCGGGACGATCAACGGTCCAAACGGATGACCATCACGATTCGGATAAACTCGAAACGAACGGATAAACTCGAAGAGATTCTGCAACTTCAAATATTCATATTATATTCCTCGGTCGGCGAAATAATCATCCGGAACCGCCCACGAACTCGAAATCACGTGTACAACAACTCTCGAGAAGAGACTCAACTCAAATTCTCGGCCGATAATTAAGTCGTAATCAAAACCGGTAAATTAATCAATTATCGGAAAACTGTAATTACGCGCTAACTCGTGAATTAAGCCAATTACACTACTGATTATGTTCCGGGTCGTCACAAATCTACCCCCCCCCCTTAAAAAATTTCGACCTCAAAATTTATGTACCTGTCAAGTGAACAGATAAGGATACTGCTCCCGCATACGCTGCTCAGTCTCACAGGTGGCCTCCTCAACCGAGTGATTCTGCCACAAGACCTTTACCAGCGGTATAACACGGTGCCTCAACTCCTGCTCACGCCGATCGAGAATCTGTACCAGCTCCTCCACATATGTCAAATCTTCTCGGATAGGTAGCTGTTGTGGTGCTAACACATGCGATGGATCTGGGATATACTTCCGTAGCATCGAAACATGAAAAACATTGTGTACACGAGCCATCTCGGACGGCAACTCAAGTCTGTAAGCCACGGCTTCAACCCTCTCAGTAATCTCATACGGACCAATGTACCGTGGTCGAAGCTTGCCACGCTTCCCGAAACGCACAACTCCCCTCCACGGAGATAGTTTCAGGAAGACCCACTCGCCCACATCGAACTCGAGACTCTTTCTTCTCACGTCCGCATAACTCTTCTGGCGATCTTGGGCAATCTTCAATCTATCCCGGATAATCTGAATGTCTTCCATGGTGCTCTTCACCAGATCAGGACCAATAAACCATCGCTCGCCCACCTCACCCCAACACAAAGGAGTGCGGCACTGCCTCCCATACAGGGCCTCGTACGGTGCCATCTCAATACTGGCCTAATAGCTGTTGTTGTAGGCGAACTCTATCAAATGCAGTTGCTGGTCCCAATTTCCAGGAAACTGCAAAACGCAAGACTACAACATATCCTCAAGAGTCTGTATAGTCCGCTCAGACTGCCCGTCAGTATGAGGATGAAAAGCCGTACTGAAATGCAACATCGTGCCCATGGCTCGCTGCAATGCCTGCCAGAACTCGGAAGTAAACTGACTGTTTTGGTCAGAAACAATAGATACAGGCACACCGTGTAGACGAACGATCTCCGACAAATGTAGCTTGGCCAATCTGTCCACTGAAATCTTCCCCGGAAGTGCGAGAAAATGAGCGGATTTCGTCAGTCGATCTACAATAACCCAAATACCAGTGTTACCCGCCGAAGTACGCGGCAACTGATAAACGAAATCCATGGTAATATGCTCCCACTTCCAAACCGGAATCTTCAGTGGCTGCAACTTTCCCGCAGGCTTCTGCCTCTCCGCTTTAACCTGCTGACAAATCAAACATCGGCTCACATATGCGACAATCTCCCGCTTCATATTGCGCCACCAGTAATATGCTCGAAGTGAACGAAACATCTTCATACCACCGGGATGCATCGCATACACCGAACAATGAGCCTCGTCTAAAATCTCTTTCTTCAGACTCTCGTCTCTGGGTACGCACAATCTACCTCTGAACAGCAACGTACCATCAACACTCAACCGAAACTCTGTTGGCACGCCATTCCGTATCATTGTCTTCTTGTCCAACAGGTAGGAATCTGAATCCTGAGCTTCTCGAACCAGATCAACCAACACGGGTCGAACCTGGAAACTGGCCAACAAAGCACCATCGTCATCCCACTCGAACTCGGCTCCCGTAGCTCGAAGCTCGGCTAACATAGACACTCTGGCCACACACACATGGAACAACGAAGCTCCAGATTTCCGACTAAGTGCATCGGCAACAACATTGGCCTTCCCTGGATGGTACTCGAAAGTGCAATCGTAGTCGTTGATCAACTTCATCCACCTGCGCTGCCTCATATTCAAATCTGGCTGCGTCCGCAAATAGGTGAGACTTTTGTGATCGGTGTAGATCTTGCACTGAGCTCCGTATATGTAATGTCTCCAACTCTTCAACGCTAACACAATAGCGGCCAACTCCAAATCATGGGTCGGATAATTGGCTTCATGCGGTTTCAGTTGCCTGGAACCGTAGGCTACAACTCTGCCATGCTGCATCAGCACACAACCAAGTCCCAACTTCGACGCATCACTATAAACCACGAACTCACCGCTGTCGTCTGGCAAAGTCAGAACCGGTGCAGTAGTCAACTTTTCCTTCAGGAGTAAATAACTTTCCTCACATGCATCGGACCACTCGAATTTGACGACTTTCTTCGTCAATTTGGTCAGTGGAGTAGCAATCCGAGAAAAATCCTGCACGAAACGCCGATAGTAGCATGCTAAGCCCAAGAAACTCCTGATCTCCGGTACGGTGGTAGGTCTACTCCAATTCAGCACGGCCTCGATCTTGTCAGGATCTACACTGACTCCCTCAGCCGATATCACATGCCCCAGAAACTTCACGTTGTCCAACCAAAACTCGCATTTGCTGAACTTCGCAAATAACTAATTATCCTGCAAAGTCCGCAAAACCGCTCGTAAATGCTTCTTGTGTTGGCCCACACTCCTGGAATAAATCAGGATGTCGTTAATGAACACGATCACGAACTTGTCCAGAAATCGTCTGAACACCCGGTTCATCAAGTCCATAAAAGCTGCGGGGGCGTTGGTCAACCCAAACGGCATAACCAAAAACTCGTAATGCCCATACCGCGATCTGAAAGCTGTCTTGGCCACATCTGACTCTCGGATCCTCAACTGATGATATCCAGACCTGAGATCAATCTTCGAAAAGACTGAAGCTCCCTTGAGCTAATCAAACAAATCGTCAATCCGTGGCAACGAATACTTGTTCTTCACAGTGACCTGATTCAGCTTCCGGTAATCGATGCACAACCGCATGGATCCATCCTTCTTCAACACAAACAAAACCGGGGCACCCCAAGGCGATACACTAGGTTGTATGAAACGCTTCTCCAGCCACTCCAGAAGTTGAATCTGTAGCTTTTTCAACTCAGCTGGCGCCATACGATACGGTGCCTGAGATATGGGCCTAATGCCCGGCAAAAGCTCAATAGTGAAATCAATCCCCCGAAATGGAGGTATACCCGGTAACTCCTTCGAAAACTCGGAAACAACCTCAATACTACCAATGTCTGGCACAACAGCCATGGTGTCCACAACATGAGCTAAGTAAGCAACACAGCCCTTCTTCATCAACCGATCCACCTTCATTGCAGAAATCATACATGGCAATGAAGTACTCTGCTCACCGCGAAACAATATCTCCGGAAAGCCTGGTCATCGAAACGCAACTTCCTTCTTGTGACAATCGAACATGGCCCAATGTGTCTCCAAGAAGTCCATACCCAAGATCAAATCAAAATCGACGATATCCAGCAATAATAAATCTGCGGCTAAGCCCTGGCCTCCAATAAAAATCTCACAGTCTCTGTACACCCAGCCAATACTCACAACCTCACCGAACGGATACAACACTTTCCACAACCCCGGAAGTAGAGACGCAGGTACAGTAGCTAAAGATGATAGTCTATATGACATGAATGAATGCGTAGCACCTGGACCTAACAATGTAAGTACTGGATATCCAAAGATATGCAACGTACTAATAACGACCTCCGATGAAGCTCTGCCCTCGCGCAAAGTTATGGCATGAACCCTGGCCTGCTCGGCTGGTCGTCCACGCTGAGGATGTCCCTGCTGTCCTCCCTGGCCCAAAAACTGAACTGGTCGAGTCCCCGAAGTGGCACCTCGCTCTCCTCTGGAACTCTGGGCCGCCTGTCCACCAACACCCACCTGCTGAAGACACTCCCTCGCATAGTGACCCTCCTGGCCACAACGAAAACAACTAGTAGTGCCTCGCTGACAAGGACCATAATGATGCCTATTGTAGAAGTTGCATAGTGGATACTCCCTCGATATGGCAAATGTGCCTCCGGTACGCCGAGGATAACTGGAACCGCTAGAACCCCCACCAGACTGTGGTCGTTGCGGTCGATCTCTCTTCCATCTCTGTCTCTGTCTCGGTGCACTAAATGGTGGTCGATATGGTCTATTGCCCGAGGATGATGCCGATCCAGAAGTATCAGAACTCATCCTCTTGGAAGGCCCCTGACTTGGTTCGCCTACCTCAAACCGTCTAGGTTGGTATCTCATCTGCCTTTCCTTCTCGATATCCTCACCTCGGAGTGCTGCACTGACATACTCATCGAAGTTGTTCCGAGGCATCGTAGTCAGAGTCTCCTTGATGTTCAAGTTCAAACCCAGCTCAAATCTGCGGCACTTGGCTTCCTTAGTAGCCACCATGTCACGCGCAAACCGAGATAAGCGGGTAAATCTGTCCCGATACTCAAGCACAAACAAATTGCCCTGCCTCAAGTTCGTGAACTCCTCATACTTCCACTGCTGGGTAGCCTGGTTGAAGTATCTCCGCATAAACAAATCCCGAAACAAAGTCCACGGAGTATCAACTGGAACTCTATCGGTGCTAACCCACAATAAGTATGCATCTGACTCAAGTAATCCAACTGCTGCCACTGTCATCTACTCAGGGGTAAATCGTAGACGCTCACATACACGTTCAACCTGAACCAACCATGCCTCACAAATCTCTGGATCAGCTGAACCCGAAAAGACAGTCGCATCAGCAGTACGAGCTTTGACCACAGGGGCAAAACACTCCTCCAAACGCAACACTCGCATCAGCAAGTCGTGCGTCTGGTGATCCTCATCAGGATCCACTTCCCGATTCACACGGGGACCACGTCGAGGAGGCATCCTACTGATACAAGATAAGCATTAGGTACAAGCAGAAGGAACGTAATCATGAGACCTCAGATATTTGAAAACACACAACACCCGAAACATTGATGAGTACCGTTGGCCAGTTGGGTCATCGCTCCAGACATGTTGTACGTACTCAAATACCCTAAGCGTCACAACTACAAGAGTCTACAGAATTTGACAACCTAATGCTATGATACCAAGCTGAAAGGACCCAACCCCGATTTAGTTTCCTAAACCGGAATCAAACCCCTTCTAAAAACATGAACCAACAAAAACCATAAAAATTTTCGGCAGAGTAACGTTACTAACGCGGAATTGCCTTTACCTGCACCCGAAAAATAACACTTCATCCTATGCCACAAAAGCCAAACCGTGGGCACCAATCCCATCCGGATTTCTCAATATCATAAAAATAACAATAAACAGTAAACATAACTGTACTTTATAGAAAATCCGGGGAAAATCACATAAAAACATGTATCAGTAACGTATCAGAGCGACCTCTAGTGTATATATACAAAATATACAACAGTAGGCAAAACAAGAAACCTACTGGAAAAGAAAGGTAGCTCAAACAACTAGCCTCCGACCGCGACGTGAGACAACAGAATCCGAACTGCAAATTGGGCACGGAAAACCGAAAAGCCCAGGGGAAAGACATGAAAACCGTTAGAGTGAGTGGACGAAAATAAATGTCTTTCGCCGAATAATATATGTTATAAAAACATATGCGAGTCTAAATGAATGAATATGACATAGTACACGAGGGAGACTCTAACTCCTCACGCGTACAGAGCATGCAGCGTAAAACTCCGCGGGGTCACTCATGGACACGTCCACGCTAGTACAGTCGGAATCACGGGATCCCAGACCCACACGTGATTCTAGCCAGAAAGGTCTCAAGCGCGCACTCGCGCTAATCACGTGGTCCGGCGGAAGATCCCTTGCCCGAAGCACGATCTCGATCCCCTGAATAATCATAAAATATATCTGATCAAAATCACAATTCACAACACTGTACCACACCTCGGAAACCAACCGTTCTCGGAAATATATAATGCAGTGCAAAATAATCGACGAAATTCCCAAAATCTCCACTCAAACCCTCGACTGAAAATCTAGTACCCAAATCAACTTGAAAACCTCAAGGCGACGATCGGGACGCGAATACGAGCGAAATGACATATAACTCGACACATTTTCCAAAAAAGTCAACGGTCGCCGAAGCTCCGCCGTTGACCGCCGCCGGTGGCGCGGCGTCAACGGTGACGGATCCCGGCCAAAATTTCCAGATCACAAGTTCACCTCAAGCCCAACACATTTCTCTTCTACACCGAGACCCAATTCCAAGCCCACCAGCCGGTATTGAGCTCGAAACTCACGGAATCCATGGATTCCGGTGAGATTCCGGCGAGCTTCAAGCGGCAACCAAACGCAAATTCCTTCTACCAAAAGCATCTATAGGTTGAGGGGAACTTTTCCCCCCAAAGCCCCGACCCCAAAAGTCGCCAGAGAAGAACACCTGAATCTGGTAAAATCACCCAACTTCATCGAACTCGTTCTCCCTCAATTCTCAACCAAATCAAGAAATTCCAAGTTCTAACTAGTTTAGAATCACGAGAGGAAGATTTTACCTTCCAAAGTTGTGGCCTAAATCGGCCAGGAACAGAAGCTCGGACGATGAACAGTAACCGGGTGAATAGTCCCCTCGGGTCAACGGGTTCAAATTTCGGTCAACGCTCGGTCAATGCCTCAAACATTGTTTTCGACAATTTTCGATATTTATACTCACGTCTTGGGATGATCGAAGGTCCAAACGGATAACCATCACGATTCGGATAAACTCGAAACCAACGGATAAACTCGACGAGATTCTGCAACTTCAAATATTCATATTATATTTCTCGGTTGTCGAAATAATCATCCAGAACCGCCCACGAACTCGAAATCACGTGTACAACAACTCTCGAGAAGAGACTCAACTCAAATTCTCGGCCAATAATTAAGTCGTAATCAAAACCGGTAAATTAATCAATTATCGGAAAACTGTAATTACGCGCTAACTCGTGAATTAAGCCAATTACACTACTGATTCTGTTCTGGGTCGTCACAACATCATATATATAATAAACCAAAAGGTTTACAAGAAATCCAAAAAATATTCAGGAGTAAACTCAACTGAAAATATAACATAAGTATTCAGAGCAACGCCTATATACATCATATACAGCCAGTAGGTCGAACAAAGAACCTACTCGAACTGAAGTGTGGCATGAACTCTACGCCTCCACCCTCGACGTGCAACCCCGAAATTCAAACTGCAAACTGGGTAAAGTAAACCGAAAAGCCCAGGGAAAGTCAAATGAAATCGTTACAGTGAGTGGACGAAAATAATAATATGCCTTTCACCAATATAAACATGAAATCATGATGTGAGTCTTAAAATCATCAAGCACAGGTAAGGTGGTTGTCATAACCTTCCTGGATACTGTATAAAATGTGGAGGCCGTAACTTGAGTACATTTTCCTCAAAATAACAATCATGCTCAACCAGGTAAGGGGTTTGTCATAACCTTCCCGGAGCATCTCGGGGATCAACCGAGAAGTCATGCATCGATGCATCCATATATCCATAATCCATGTAAAACAAATCATATATGTGACTCCAAGTAAAAATACATAATCATAAATGCATAATCATAATTGCATACTCGTAAAATGCATAACATAAAATGCATAATCAAGACTCGCAAATCGACAGTGAAAATCAAAGTGTCTACTCATAGTATGAGGCTAACTCTGAGGTCCGGCAGAAGATCCATCGCCAAATACTCGATCACGATCACCTAAATAACAGGGATATGATCAATACATATAGAATCACAACATACGGAGCTAATACGTTAAGAACTCCGCGTTCTCGAAAGACGTATCGCTCGAAATATTGACGAGGATAACAAAATTCGTAAAATACACTCAAACAACCCTCGTCCCAAAATAAAATACTCAAATCAACTCAAAAACCTCACAACTACGATCGGGACGCGTTTACGAGCAAAACAGTATAAAAATCTCCAACAATCCCAAAAAGTCAACCTCGCCGGAGCTCTGCCGTTGACCGCCACCGCCAGCGGCGACGTGCCGCCAACGGTTACCAACTCCGGCGAACCTTACCTTAAATTCTTCTTCTCCTCAAGCCCAGCACCTTTCCCTTCTACCACTAATACCAATTCAACCCACACCGGGCGGAATTTCGGCCCAAAGTCTCGCCAGAATTCCCCTTCCGGTCACCACCTCAAACCTCCACCAATTTCCAAACAAACCACCCAGAATTCATCAAGGGGTTGAGGGGAAGCAAACCCCCCACCAACCCAACACCAAAACTCGCCGGAATCCAACACCCGATTCTGGCAAAATCCCCAAATTTCATTAAGCTCGTTCTCCCTCAATTCTCAACCAATTTCAACAAATGAATACTCAAATCAATAGTACAAGTCAATAGATTTCTAACCATACCAAAATCGTGGCCAGAGGTGGCCGGAATAGGCGAGTCGAACGGCACAAACTCGCGGGTCAACTCGGCCCAATTCGGTCAACGGGTCAAAACTGGTCAACTCGGTCCAAATGTGATTTTTCAACAATTTTACGACTATTCGATATTTATACGTCGCGAATCGACCAAATTCACGATTTGGATAACGCAAATCCAAACGGATAAGTACGACTAACTCGACGATAATTTCAAATATCCATTTTATATTCTCTGATTATCCGAAAAATCCTCCGAAACCTCCTACGAACTCGAAATTAAATCCTCTACAATACTCGTGAAGGAACTTAAACCAAATTTTTGCCCGATAATTAATTCATGAACAAACCCGCCATATCGACTAATTACGAAAAAACCGCGACTAATCGTGAAATGCACAAATCAAGCTAATTAACATACAATGTATCGTTTGGGTCGTTACATATACCCTGGTAGCTTTTTCATTTTGTTTAAACACTTGCTGTTTAATTGTTTTCTTTATATGGTATACCTTTATGATCTTAGTTTTATGACTTGGGTAATACTTGCTAATCATATACTCCTTCAATTATTTTCTTTCACGTTACATTATCCTTGAATGAGCACTCTTGTTTCCGGTCCTCTATTCCTTTTTTGAATCTTCTGGTGCTTAAGCAGCTTTGAAAGACTTAGCATATAAGTGATACAAGTAAGTTTGTTATTGTTCTCCTGAGACTGCTACATCCTCATCATATGAAATTGACAAGGGTTATACCTGTATGTTCATACATGTAGAGACAATATAAATTATGACTGTATGTTGATGCTTCATGTAAACAAATGGTAAACAAATAGTAGAGATAATCTTATTAAGCATGAATGATATTTAGTCTCATTTAGTTTAGGTGTAAGAGGATTAAGATTGTTAGTTTTCTTGTGACATTAAGGGTTGTAATTAATGTGGTTACTTTAGGTGTAAGCTGGATGAACTAGTTACCATTGAAGGTGATGGTCGTGATGCAAAGCATGAGATGCAGGAAAGAGCGTATGTTGCAGTGATGGGTCCAGAGAAGCGGTACACCGTTCGTGGGTATGAGCGTGGTGTAACACTTGAGATGGTTCCCTACTGCCAAACAGATGAAAGATCTTCTAATCAAAGAGAAAAGAAATGATCATATGATGCCTTGCAATCACAATTTATGGAGCTGTAGTTAAAGTATGTACAACAACAAGAGCAACATGAGCAAACTCGAGCACAACTTCTCCAAACTCAACAAGAATTGGTAAGCATCAAGCAACTTCTTCAGTCTCAACAACTTTCTTTTCAAATTCCTTCATCGTACATTCCTTAGATGCATTGGCCACCATTTCAGAGACAACCATCTTACCCCACCAATGGATTTACAACATGTCTAATGGGAAATGGAGACCCAAATTCTCTTGAAGTATCATTATTCAACAAGGCTCCATCAAATCAAAGCTCTTGTGTACAGGATTGAAAAAGGTATGTTTCATACTAGCATTTCTTATATGTTTACAATGCTTGCTGGTTTGAATGAGATAATAGTACTGTAGTTTATGCAACAAATACTATTTTTTAGTTTTATCAACATATGATGACTTGTTTTATTGTCAGCATAAGTTACAGTACATATCAGATTTAAAAATAAGGAATATTTCAGAAAATAACTGAACTCACATATTGGGAAGTTCTCTACCCTATGGAACTTGTTTTAATGATAGTTTCTACTTAACCTTTTGGTATGCATACTGCATGCTAATTTCATCTTCTGAACTCTGAGGTTTAATGGTGACTTACGGTGCCATTAAAAAGAAATACAGTGGCTTATCGATGTTCTTCTCTGTGGTTTAAGTGGCTTATGAACTCATTAAAGAGGCTTTTGGTTGTGGATTGCTCATTCATTAGTTTATACTTGTTCAAGTTAATGACACATGAACTTGTAACTGACAGGAAATTGGAGGAGAGACCTTTAAACAATTGCAGGAGTTTTTTGATTAAATGCTTCAAGAGGAGATTTTCAACCATCTAATTTGTGTTCTACTTCTTTGTCTTCGTATGCATCCTACTGTGAAGGTTCTACTCCCAGTAATTGATCTGTGATGAACTACGGAAAGGCAACCTTGGATGGATTTGATGTTGATGATCATTTTCACAATTTTTTTAGTAGGAGTTCGTGCTCTAGAAACCGTAGTGATTATTTTTTGAGTGAGAATTCAAGAAACTTGATGTAGAGAATATCCAAATTCATCATTTTAGCTTACCACAGTAGATCAATAGGGTGAACTGTTAGCAGTGGTTAATTTGATTGATATTGATCTCTTTTATTTTTGAATTTTTTTTTTGGAATTTTAATTCTAAATTTATTTTCTTTTGTATGTATTACAATGTGTGTGTATTGTACATTGTATGTGTACGGTAATGTACAATACAATGTCTAATACATAAAAAATATTTTTTTTAATTAAAGCAATACCATTAGTGACAAAATAAAAAGTCACTAAACATCTTAGTGTTAAAAATAGTTTGACACTAAAGACCTCCTTTAGTGTTGAAAATTCTTTGACATACTAAAGACTCATTTTTAGTGTTGAATTTTTTTTTGTCACTAAAGACCCTTTAGTGATGAAATTTGAGTCACTAAAGGTTAAAAGTAGTGTCAATGGTTGTTAGTCTCACCATATTAATAGTGACAAATAGTGTTTTTGTGTGTCGTTAAAGGCTTTAGTGTCTCAATTTTTAGTGACAAAAAATTATTTTTTCACTCATAATATTAGAGACAAAATTTGTTGAAATTTTGACACTAAAGATCTTTTAGTGATGAATATTTGTTGTCACTAGTAGGAATATTTGTTGTAGTGTGAGCCTCCGATAAGGTCTTGGGGTCAAGGGCCATCAAGTCGTGTTGAATCTCGGGCTTTAAGCCTCCATAGAATATCGACAACATATGGTCATCGGTCCAGTCTGGAACCCGACACGAGAGCTTGGTAAAGGCCATGATGAACTCATTCACCATGCTTGTTTGTTGGAGATGGGTGAGGGTGGAATTATAGTCATTGTTGTTGCCAGACCTGAAATGTTCCAAAAATGCAGCTACAAAGCTTGACCAGGTAGGATTTGGGTGTCGAAGCTCATATGAGTTCATCTACACCGATGCATCCGACCCAAAGTGAGATGCGATGGTTTGTACTTTCTTAAACGTGGGTACCTTGTAAGTACTTAGGTAGCGGTCAACCATGGAAAGCCAACCAACCATGTCTTCACTATTAAAATGTGGTAATGCAAGTTTGGGGGATTTGAAAGAGAGCTCTGAGTGAGGGAAAAGACAGAGGAGAAGAAATTGTCCGCAGTGTGGAAAAGAGAGGATTGGAGAAATGGAATTAAGGGGTGCTTGGAGTAGGAGGGATTAGGAGTGATGTTTCTATGGTGGATAGTGTTGGTGGTGGAAGGGAAAGGCCTTGGCTGGTCCAATCTGTCGAGAGTGGAGGTAGTGAGCCAAAAGTGGGTAATGTGGGCTGAATGGCCATGGTCATCGACCTCTGGCGGATGGCAGTCAACACTGTATGTTGAATTGAAGCCATCTGAAAGTGTAGGCTGGCTTAACCTTGTTGTAATGTCTCAATGTGGTTATGTAGTATCTCATTTTGGTTATGGAGGAACTCGATAGAAGCATGGAGGTTAGGGATATGGGTGGTGGATGAGCTAGGGATGGCGGAAGTGGTGGTAGTGGTAGTGATTATGGAATAGGGTGGTGGAGGGGTAGGTGGAGGTTCCATTAGATCGACGTGGAAATGGAGTCCACACATAGAACTGGTGATGATATCAGATGTTAGGCCAATATAATAATAAAAAGAGGAAAGTAAGGAAATTCATAGGGTTTAATGATCCCAATTGAGATACTCTTGAGCTTATAACCTGCAATTACAAAATGCCAAGACAAAAGTTGTCGGCAAGGACCATTGTACTTGTGGGACAAGACTGAAAAGTTCTGATTAGGTTTTTCTAAGTATAGTAAAATCTCGATAAATGAATATTCGATAAATTAATAATCTTGCTAAAGTAATTATTTTTTCCGGTCCCAACTCGGGACTAGTTCATTTTGCTAGCAACCTCGCTAAAGGCATAAGATAATAAGTTTTCTCTAATTCCTTTAGGTCCTTACAAATATATAAAGTAATAATTTAATTAAAAAACAAAAAAAATTATTAGAATTCAGAAAATACATAGAAAAAATTTAAATATTCAGCTGAGAATTTCTATTTTCTCGACCAATTCAGCTATTTCTTGAAACAATACTCTATTGTAACTTGTTTCTTCGCCGCATATACATCAAAATTAACTTTATTCTTGATCTTTTGTAATGCATGCACCACATTTGGTAAATTCTTTTTATTTTGTAGCAAAAATTTATGCAAGATAATTATTGCCTCAAATATCTATTTTGGATAAACTATCAGTATTGTAGAGTTGTCATATAGATCATGATCATCTTCAGCATGCGGTTTCATTATCCTTTAATTATCTATTCATTAGTAGCCATTTAAATCGTCGTATCATTTTCATGAACTAGAAAATATCTAAAAATCTCAATAAATTATTAATTTATCAATAAAATAATAACTTCGCTAAAGTAATAATTTCCTCCGGTCCCGAGGTTTTACTGTATTGATCTTCTGAAGCTAGTTGTTACAATGCCATGTAGTGAAATGGGCTTGGGTTAAGGTAATTGGCCGGCTTGATGTAGGGTTGGTCCTAATATAAACATATCTATGTTTACATAGAAATTGTAAGCAGGTTAGCTTGTTTATGTATAATTTGATCTAAAAAAATACTGGTTACAGAGGGAGAGAATCATTTAGAACTCTCTTGGTACTCCTCTACCAAATTGCTCAAAATGGAGAAGTCTTCACTATTATCGAGCAACGCCACAACCATACCACATAATCAGTCTCGACTGCAACCTTAGTCATATCTAAAGACTAGAGAAAAATAAAGTTGTCTCACAAGCTAATCAGCTCGTATGCATAGCGGGAATAACATATCTACTACAATAAAGGGAAGCGTGTCTTTGGTGTCATTAGACATACCAAAATAATGTAACTCAAAAATACCCGTGGGCTTAAAAAAGACGTACACGAGAATAAAATGAAGGAAAGAGAACAATGCCGTAAATGTCTAAGGAAGCAGAAGTGAAAAACTGGACCATCAAACAAGATTCCCAATCAGTTCGGCAGAAGTAAAAACAATGATGAAGAAAGAAATTTTGCTGATGACAACCGATTCAAACTGCCATAAAATAATGGAAGCACGATCCAAAGAGGGAATCGATCTGACTAACCATATCTCTATACATATGGCTATCCTCTTTAGGCAGAGAGACATACCAAGCAAAAATGAAATTGATTCAGAACTCTCTTTGATTGTCGAGTAAGAATGATAGATGCAGTTTACCTTAATTGATTTGGTTTGTCGATTAAGTTGATTTCATTTGGTGATTTAGCATGTTTGGAGTCGCTGTTTCAATTGTTGTTTGTTGTTTCAATTTTACATCAATTGTATGTTTCATCGATTCTATTAAATGTAATGCAGATGGAGCAAGCTTTGACTTGCTAACCCATTTGCACATGGTTGGAAGTGTAACTCAATGTTTGAAGTGTCTCTAAGTATAGCTCCGAAGCCAGAAAATATTTGTATGCTAAATGGTTCCAAATAGGTTATCAGGTGTTTACAAGAAAAGGCCTTCACAAAAAGGTATATAATATAGTTTCTCTCCGATCCGAATAGTTACAATGAATTTCTATTCCATGTTGCTAATCATGAGAAAATAAATTATTGGTTCTTTTTCTTGCAGATTAGAAATAGAGATTATGTACTCTTCTCTGAGTCTGATGAATTGTTCTTTTCTGTTCACAATGAGTTTTGAGTTGGGGACTCATTTCAAATTCTTACTCTAGAGGAACACTAGACTGACTGGAGGAACACAAGAGTACAACAAATTCTTAACGATGAGTTATACAAACTACATTGTTATTAGCTTCTATATGACATGAGCTTCACCCTCCTTTACTAGGAGATAAGAGATATTTTTGGTGATACACATCTAATGCATTTTTACAGAAATTAATTGATGTCATACGTTTATTTTTTACTAAGAGACCAGAGATAAGAAATCACTTCTTCTTAGTGTAATTACTTTGTTCTTTTAGTGAAATAAATAAAATGTGGAGCTAACTTTCTATTTTTTATTTGATGAATTCTCGTGGTTGTGTTAGCTTTAGTTTTTCTGCTTTTCATTTGCTTTGTTAATAAAGATCTTATCAGAAGGTACTAACCGTACTATTGTTATTGTCAAGCTTCTAAGTTCAGCTTTATCATCATGTCAATATTTGATTGGCTCCACAGGTATATAATATTTACACGCGTATGAAGCCATGATATGATAGTCTTCAATTTAGGTCATTTTAACAGTGAAGAAGCGGACTATTCTTTCAAGTATGCCGTAGGCAGCAAGGTTCCAAACAATTCTCCAGTGGGGGTGTTCTGAGTGAAGCTACAGCCCTTAAAGTGGAGAAGAAAACTTTCTGTTTTTCTATTATATAGAAGTAGTCCAAAACAAAACTGACATTTTCGAAAGAGAAAAGTGAATTCTTTATAGGACTGGTACTATGATTTTTTTATAGTGAAAAAAGCTCTTCCACACGCTCTTCATTTTGTATGTTATTTAATTCATGATTCTGTTTTTCTTTTCATCGTCATAGTGCTTTATAGAGCCCCCAATTTTTTTTGATTCATACGTTAATCTTCATTAGTTGGCTATATCATGATTTAATTGGTATGTTTTCCTGTATATCGTGATATGATTTTCCTCTTGGCTGCCTCTATCATAAAGTGTGTGAACGTAGCTCCATCCTGATCAAGTAGGCAACTTTTTTACTTGCGTGAGCGCAACTTTTTTCTGTAAAATTTAATCGTGACTCCATCATGAGTACACAAATCTTCTGCACGCATGTGCATGAAGACTAGTAGGATAAGGAACAAAGAATTGGTAGTAATTGAGTTATATATTATGCAAAATTACATTATTTCACACTTACAAAAGATATACGACAATTCGCACGCGCGAACGTGACGCACTTTCACATGCACGTATGTGCGTGCAAGAAGGCTAGTTATGATAAAATAAAGTATAATAAATCATGCCAGAAACTTACAAGAGCGATATCATCAATATGATCAGCATCCAAATACGCTCCATCAACATTTTGCCACTTCCATCAATATGATCAGGAGCATTAAGTAATCACACAATGGATTAGTCTAAATTAAACTTCACTATAACACTATAGTCTTCAACCACGAGACTGAACTTTTTGGAACTCATCATACCGAGTCATTGTCATTGCACAAAAAAAAGGTTTGACAAAAATCATTACCAACAAAGTTGGACTAAAAATGATGTGTATTTAGAGGGAAATTCTAATAAAGACTTTTCTTATGAGAAGTTGGGCAATTTTTTTTCAATAATACTTTGAAATGTTAGTCGCTAGATTTTAAAAAATTGAGTCCTAAACCATTTAGACGGTTAGATCACATATAACACTCAAAATGCAGTAATGCATTCAAAACACGGAAGTTGAGAAGTTGAGAGAAAAAAACCCTAGAGAAGTAGCTACCCTTCCCAAAAAAATTTGAAACCCGATTCGAGCATCTCGGCCTAATCGGAGTTCTTCTCCTTTCTTCGTCTCTACCTGTCCTCTTCTCCTCTCTATGGTGCATAGCATGACGGAGGACACCGGCGAGGTGGTTGACTTAGTTCCGGAAGCGGATGTGGTTGATGATGATGCATCACTACTACATTTTTAACCATTGCCGGCGATTGGGCAATAGTTTTTACGCATTGCCGGCAATTTTTCCCCCAAAAATTGCCGGCAATTTTTCCCCCAAAAATCGCCGGCAATGTTTTTTTTTTTTTAACATTACCGGCGACTTAAATGTAAGTCGCCGGCAATGTTCTGCCGGTAATTAAAAAAAAAAAGACATTGCCGGCGACTTAAATGTAAGTCGCCGGCAATGTCATTTTTTTTTAATTACCGGCGGAACATTACTGGCAATTTGCCGGAAAAATCGCCGGCAATGATTAAAAAAAAAAGACATTGCCGGGGATTTTTGGGGGAAAAATCGCCGGCAATGATAAAAAACTATTGCCGGCGATTTTAAATCGCCGGCAATGGTTAAAAATGTAGTAGTGCATGCCAATATGCTATTGTGAGAATGTTCGGGCTGATGATGAAATGACATGACCCTGATTTAGTTGTCTAAACTGGAATTAGGCTCTAATGACCATTTGAACCTAAACATGCTAGTCCAAAAGATAATGGAATGGAAAATCAATATCCAAAAATCATAAGTTAGAGTAACTAATTTTCTAGAAACAACTCATAACACCCAATACTAAGAACATAATATCGTTTATGACATCAGAGTCACTAGACCCTCTAAGCTACCTATGCTGAATAAGATTCTAAGTCGTATGATCAACCCTAAATCTTACGATGGATACCGTTATGCCTCAATCTGTATGTGCGTCCGACCTCAGCTTAAAACCTGCAATCTGGGCATTTCAAACCGAAGGGTCCAGGGGAAGGCATATAAAACAGAAAAATCTTTAGAGTGAGTGGATGAAAATAAAAGATTCGAGAGAAATTGTAAAACATAATTTATGCCTTTCCACCGTAATCATATAGTAAAAATATTGCGAGTCTAAGAAAAACATATATATCATAAGTGTGGAGACGTGCATAACGTGATCTCGAGTCGGGTGTTTGTCGTGACCTTCTCAGAGCACCTTGGTGATCAGCCGAAGCATCAAATGCATCAATGCAACATGCGTGGATATAATGTGCATAAAAAAACATAAAATCATAACATATGTGCCTCCGTGCATAAACATAAACGTATCGTAGTTTATATACATATATATATATAATCGTATATGAAATTATAAACATAAAGTAGGCTCGCTAACAACAGTGAAAAACAAAGTGTCCACTCACCTAGATCGCCCGCAATTAGCTAGCCCGTTGATCTACTAACTCGAAAAGTCCACATGGTGATCCTAAACCAACTTGTAGATCTAAATTGATTAATAAAAGTTCAGTTGTTCAACTAACATGAATAAATGAAACAGAGACGTAATATTGATCGAAAACTTACATTATTTCCAATGACTAATTAATGCTACCATAACTCGTCCTCGTACTCGATGAGTTGCGTCATGATCCGAACGTCGTAGTTTATAATTCGTACACTACGAAGCTTCCGTTTCAACTTAACACGCGACAAACGATTGAGTCGGCATGTCGAGCCGCTTCGATTCCTGTGCATAGCCGAAATGTTACCAAGGTGATCAAACAACACGAAACTACTCAAAAAAACTATTACAAATTAGCCTAAATCACGTGTCCAACATGCAAAAGCCCTTGGAGGAACCTAAGGGGCATGTGCCCTACATGCATGACAACCCTTTATTGGGGGAGGGGTGCACTGACTTTGTCTGATTCTTTGCAGGGTTTCTGATTCACCTAACGCTGGTATTTCACTGCCAGTAGGGGTAGTCCTTGCTACCTTTTTGGGTTTGGAGGACGCCTTAAAGGCTTTGGTTTCCTATGTCAGATCAGATCGACAACGCGCTTCGTGCCCCTCACCAGATGAGGCATCGTCGCTAAAAGGCCTGCTCATGAAGAGACTTCCCTACCCGAAGCCACTGGGGGTAATGGAAAGATCAATTGGGCACACAACATGGAGTCCCCTCGAAAGAAGGATTTTATGGACCCGGCAACACTTGCGAAGATACAAGCAGAGGAGTGTCGGTTGACTTTAATGTAGTTTGGAGTGCATAACAAAATAAGGTGTGGGGTCCCTGATTTTTTTAGTCTTTGTCCTAAACCTAGTCCCGTTTGGCCATGTTGTTGGGTACCCGTTTGAACCGTAATAGTGTAGGATACTTTTGTGAGGTTTTTTTTATCGGACCGATAATCAGTGTTTCTTCTTGTAACTTACTAGCTTCATATTCTACTATTTCACTTTAAAAAAAAATACACTAAAAATGCAGTCAGTTCAATACATGCGCTCTTAGACGCATGCCCTGCATAACCAGCGAGCAGAGTAAGAGCAAGTTCACCCGTTGAGTCACGAGGTTAGGGTCGTTGGGGCAATATGACAATAAGTCAGTGACGTGTCATTCACTTCTTGATAGTTATTTTCACATGTTGCGTTAGGGTCTGGATCATAACTTTATTTATATTTAATTTTTATTAATCATTTAAAATTACGTGGAAGTATATATGGTCATCAAACATCATTCTGATAACGTGGAAGTATATACGTCAAGATTAAGAGCGCCACGTGATAATTGAGTCAAATTAGGAGGCTAAAAGTGCCACAAGAATTGACATAAAAGAGTTTTTGCCGAGACAAAAAAATACCATCGTGGAACGTGATTTTTCATTTTTTCTCTTTTCTTGAGCTAGATGTACATGACTAACCAGACCAAACACTCTGGTCGAACTTGCTCCAACAGAGCCAACAACGTCACTAGTCACAACCACGGCGAGCCATTGTCACCCCGAGCCACCGTTCCACCAATACTTCACGCTCTTCCGCTTCCATTCGGGTAAGCTCCCTTTCACCTAGTTTTAGTTCCTGTTTGTTCTTCCTCAAATCTCTGTTATTTACTTAGCAATTGAATAAGTCTTTCCCAACCATCTCCGGCGAATTCCCCTTCGTCTATATCTCTTCGCAGCTCTCCCTCTCCTTCTTTATTTCATTGCTTCAGAATCAGTTTTTTTATGTTTAGGTACTAATTTCTAGGTTTATTTAGTCTTAGAACGAAGCTGAGGTGCTTATTGGTCTATTGATTTGATTGAAGGAAGAGGTAGAGAAACATGGATGGCGTAGGCAAAGAAGAGGGGAGAATTATGGAGGAGAGTTCAGAAATCAAAGGCTTGAACCAAACATATAATCAAGCAGAACTCGCAGGGGTTCAAGAAACAAACCCTAGCTCGGTTGATAGTGTAATAGCGGAGATGCAGAAGCTTATCGGTGACAGCGGTGTTGAAATGACTAGTGATTTGGTTCCCCCTGTTGTCCTTGAAACTACGGAAGAAGCTGGAGTTGGTACCGATGAGCCGCAAGTTGATACCGGAAGTGATAAGCCTGCTGGTTATGTGTATTCTGAGCATCTTGAAAGTGAGGTCCCTGTGAAGGTTGAGAGTGATAAGGTTGTAGGTAATGTGGATTCGGATGTGCAGCCTGAGAGTGAGGTCTGTTTGAAGACTGAAAGTGAAGAGAATAGTGCAAAAGGTGAGGGAGAGGTAGAACTGAAGGATGCTGAGATCAGCGAGGCCATCCCCTTGATTGAATTAGACACCAGTACTGAGACTCAAAATCTTGCTGGTGATGGGGATGGTGGTTCACATCTCACAGTTCAGACTGAAGTTTCTAAGGATCTTGTGAAGGAAAATAATGATGATGAGGAAGGGAAGGCACTAAATGATTGGGTGAGCAGCAAAGCCAATCCCTCGAATGAAAGTCCAATAAATCCTGAACGTGATGATGTTGTTAATCAGGTGGAGTCGGTTATGCATCATGATGGTGATGTTGCAATGAAAGACGTGACAGATGTGGTGAGGAACAAGGCTAACCCCTCCAGTGAAGCTGAAACTGATAAAGATTTTACTAAGTTGGAGCGTGATGGTGACGTTGCAGTGGAAAACCTGACAGATGTGGTGAGCAACAAGGCTAACCCCTCCAATGAAGCTGAAACTGATAAAAATTTGTCCAAGTTGGAGCGTGATGGTAACGTTGCAATGGAAAACCTGACGGATGTGGTGAGCAACAAGGCTAACCCCTCCAGTGAAGCTGAAACTGATAGAAATGTTTCTAAGTTGGAGCGTGATGGTGGTGTTGCAATGGAAAACCTGACGGATGTGGTGAGCAACAAGGCCAACCCCTCCAGTGAAGCTGAAACTGATAGAAATGTTTCTAAGTTGGAGCGTGATGGTGGTGTTGCAATGGAAAATCTGACAGAGGTGGCTATCAAAAAGGCTAGCCCCTCCGGTGAAGCTGACTCTGATAGAGATGTTTCTAAGTTGGAGCACGATGATGACGTTGCAATGGAAAATCGGACAGATGGGTTGATCAACAAGGCTACTCCCAACAGTGAAGCTGACAATGATAGAGATGCTTCTGAGATGGAGCGTGATGGTGAGAACCTGACAGATGCGGTGATCAACAAGGCTACCCCCTCCAGTGAAGCTGAAACTGATAGAGATGTTTCTAAGTTAGAGCGTGATTTGCCTCATGATAGTAAGGTTGTAAGCGGGAAACTAGAGGATGTGATTTGCAGTAAGCCCAAGCACGACCCTGGTGAACCACGCAGCTGTGTAAAAGCCGATAATTTTCGTAAGCCAGAGCATGGTATGCCTCAGAATAGTGAGGTATCTATGGAGATTGAATCTGAGTCTAATTACAACGCTGCGAAGGGAGAAACACCAACTGATGGGAAGAGCAAAACAAAGTTGTCTATACATCCCGACATAAGGGAGCAAATTCCAAAAGCCAAGTTTCATGTAGGACGAGAGGATGGGATGAAGAGTTCAAACCCAGACCGAACCTTTCTTTTGGATCCAGGTGCTGAGGGTGATGAGGCGGGGACTGAAGAAGAGCAAGCTGAATTCATGAAGGAGGTAGAGAATTTTTATAAAGCGAGACACTTGGAGTTCAAACCCCCAAAGTTCTACAAAGAGGAATTGAATTTGCTCAAGTAAACTTTATGTGATTATGCGTGTTGATTTTCAATTTGTATGATATACGTAGTTACAAACATATTCTCTCTAGTAATTTTGCTGTTTCTTTTAAGGTTATGGAGAGCTGTCATCAAACTCGGTGGCTACGAAAAGGTTTCTCTTTCTCTGAAGTTTGATTGTCATTTGTAAATGGGTTGGACTTGTCATTTGATAAAGGCTCTATCTTGATTAGATGGGATTGTGTACAATTCAATAAAAATTCTTCAATTTCTGTTTCTGAAAGCATATCGAATATTATAAGACATATTTCTACATATATGTTAAGACCAAAAACAAAATGTCCTGTTAGCCTTCTTTCACATCTTTACCTGTGTCAAAGATATTGAATGCCACGACCTTTTTTACTGTAACCCTATGCTTTTCTTCACCAATGTAGTTGAAAAAAAAATTACAAAGTGGAACGAACAGAAAGAAATTAAGGTTTGCTGATACAAAGCAGCCGAAGCTTATTGATTTCTTCTTATAATAGATTGATTTTACTCCAATCCATGACTACTAATTATCAATCAAGAGAAATTTAATATGCTGCACAGTGCCTTTTCCATTGGAGATTGTTATTGCTAATACTTTCTGTCTGTGCACACATGTAGGTTACTACATGCAAGTTCTGGCGGCAGGTTGGAGAATCATTTAATCCCCCAAAGTGAGCAATATCATCCTGATTAATTGATATCTCTCTCAAAGCTATCCCACAGTCAAAATCAAATAAAATATGAAGGCATCTTCATGTTTGGTCAGATACCAAAAATTACATGTATAAATCCATCAGGTTGTGCAAATGCCCAAGAGCTCGAATGGATTATGTAAAAAACATAGTAAATGAAGATTTATCAATATGTAACATGATATGGTGTAGTGAATTAAGAAAGCGTAATCTAAGAGGTCTCATAGTACTACAAAATTTATATAAACAAATTTGATGACAAATTGTCATGGTGTACAGGACATGCACCACTGTCTCTTGGACTTTTCGGATTTTCTACGAGAAGGTTATGCACTTTTTGGTTGTGCTTTAGTTTTTTTTTTTTTCTTTCTGCATGACTTCAGCCTGCAATTTCCACTTTTTTTCAGGCATTACTTGAGTTTGAAAAGAATAGATGGCATGGCAATGAGCTTGCTCTTTCTGAAGAACCCTCTAGATTTGAGATTCGGGTAATAAAGTTGGCTAATATGAGTTATTTATGACCTAATATGAGAAGATTGATCTTATTGGTCTGCTGTTAATGAATCAATTTTTTTTTCCTGGTTCTGCCGCATTCTAGGTTCTGGCTACATAAGATTATTATAACAGCTCATTGTGGAATTCTACTGCAGGCTGATGGCAGTCAAACAGGTGGATCAGGCAGGACACTAAGGTATGCTGCAGCTCGTGCCATGCAGGGCTGGCACTCCCAACGGCTTATTGGAAATGGCGAGGTTTGTGATGCATTTATTAAAGCCTGGGGAAATTTTAAGGTCTATATTATTACATTATTTTCCTTTTTCTACTGCCGGTAATCCTTTTTTTTGTTCTTGTTTTGATTTTAGGATAAACAGAGTACAATGCCGAAAAGTGACAAGCAGCTTAAAAGTTCTGGTGAGTAATATATATTTCTCTTAACCACATTTAGCTGCAATACTGTCTTCTCTCTTTTAAGAATGGTTTCTTTACTCAGGTTTGCTGAAGCGGAAAAGGCTTTCTCCTGGGTATTGTGCTGCTCAACTTATTGACATAAAAGCGATAGAGCCACAGTTATTATTTCTTTTCATTTGTTAGTGATGAACATATGTTTTTCTTTTCTGTATAGATTAGATATGACGGTATTTGATGTTGGACCCCCAGCAGATTGGGTGAAAGTCAACGTGAAACGATTTGTAAGTTCCTCTCATTTCTCTGTGGGGACTCTAAGGTATTGCTGCCGATTCTTTCTCATTAGAGTTTTAAATTTGGCTACAGAATGACTGCTTTGAGGTATATGCCTTAGTTCCTGGACTTCTGCGTGAGGAGGTTAGTTAGTAAACTTTGTAGTTTTTATTTTTTATTTTTAAACTTTACTTTTTGAATAATTTCATCCCTGAAAAAATAGGCATATGATTATCACCTTATGACAATTTCTAAAATAACAAATGACATCAAAGGTAGGATAGTAGTTGATCAAGCACGAACAATATTTTCTGAAAGACATATCATGCTTCTACTTGTTGTGTTCCTAATGTGGTGGAAGCAACTAAGAGGAATGATGCTTGGTAAACTACGGATTGTACATAAGGACCTTGAACCTCAAGGGAAAATAGATAGGTTGAGAGTTTCTCTCTAATATCTTATGTTTGATACTCCGGATTCTTCTCATGGCTACAAAGACTTTCTATAGTCTTAACACATTACTTCACTAGCTTAAATTATGTACGTGAACCTTTAAAATGCAGTAATAGTAGATATTTAGTATCGGATCTTGTTTTGCAAGGAGCCGAGGCCCATTACTTAAAGGGACAAGTAATGACTCTCAAATGAAGTTTTGGATGAGTAATTTGACTGTTCAGTTGATATTCAAAATTTTTCTCATGAAACTCATCCAACCATTCATTTAAAATTCCTAAATAGGGAGTAGGGATACTCCCATATATTCAAATATATTACACAGATGCAAGTTTATGATGTGTGCATGAACCTATATTTTTCCTTTTTCTTTCTAACCTATGCTCTATGAACTTGTTATCTGTTTTTATCATTAATAATGATCCTTGGTGATGCAGGTGCATGTTCAGTCTGATCCAGTTGGGCGCTTAATTATTTCTGGTCAACCAAGGCAACTGGACAATCCTTGGGGTCTTACACCCTTCAAGAAGGTCTGAAACCTGAACTCATATAGCTTCATATGTGGTACTTTGAACTTTTACTTTTAGTTATCAACTATAGAGTTTATGTTGCTTGGACTAGGGTGCTGCATTAGTGAGAGTACTATAATAGGGAAAGGTATCGGTAAAAAGTGGATTGTCTACTTTGATTTCTCCCTAAACGTTATTACTGTCTGACACATACTCCTAAGACATTAACAGCCTGGATTTAGTAATTATGCCTTAATGGGTGTCCAAACCTTTGTTGTCTGTCTGGCACTTTATCTGTAGAGCGCAGGATAATTTTGATGGGTTGTCCTTGCAGGTTGTCAGCTTATCATCGAGAATTGATCCACTTCAGACATCTGCTGTAGTGACTTTAACTGGCCAGTTGTTTGTGCGTGTTCCATTTGAGCAGTCTGATAATTAGATTTAGTGACATATCACCCATCCATCTGCCACGTACAGAAGGCCCAAGTTACTTAGAAGATAGAAGATAATTTTGATTGGTTCATACTTGGAGGAAGTCTAGAGCGGGATGTATGCTCTCCGCCATTCTATAGAGTTGGATATTTCCTTTTTGTATATAAATTTTAGTAATTTTTTTCTTTTTAGAAAGATGAGAATCATATAGATTTGTCGCTGGACAAACTGTTCTTTTGGTCTCCTATTCAGATTGTGAGTGAAATGAATTTAAAAGAAATCCTGGTCTCATGAATAAGTGCCTTCACCTTTTATTTGTTGTTGGAAGTGCATTTCTCATTATCTTTCAGATTTACATGGATGAAGCAAGCAAAGTGTATGTGGCACTGGATTTTCTACCTTTTTTTTTGCAAGATCAGGTAATCAATTCCTGCTATCTTTTCACATTTTAATTGGATATTAGATCGATCTTTTTGAGGTGATATTGCAATCTGATGCGTTAATAATCAGTTGTATGCTAGGAGCTGAACATGTCTATGTTCAGCATGCATAGTATATGTAGTATGATGTTTTCATTGTTTTGCTTTAAGTTTTGGCCTAGAACTAATAGATTCAATGTGCAGAAACTTACAGTTGATGTTTACAGAACAAAGGAAAATGTTAAGTTTACAGTATTTCTACAGCAATGTCCCTCACTTCTTCAGTTCAGACTTCAATTTTTACCCCAAATGATGACAATCCTCTACAATTTCTTTCCTGACCCAACAGCTATACTTACGGAATGTTGAAGGGAAGGAATATGCTGGCAGACTGTCGCTCTAGACTCAAGGAAATTGGAATGTTCCAGCCGGTTGTCCAGCTGGTGGCGCGACTGCAATCCAGAGCAAGGACAGTGTAATGGCAATAAGACCTGCCCAGACAAAGACAATGGTAGGTGTCCGCCCTCTCCTTCCCATCAGACCCTTGGCAAAAGGATACAAATGAGCCAACACCCAGAAGCTAAAGAAACACCCACCAACAAGCTTAGCCCACTGAGCATTTACAGCATAAAGCTCTCTTGAAACTGCAATAGCAATGGCGATGATGTTGACGATTGCGATAACAATTGGGGGTATCATCAAGAAAGTCCATTTAACAATGTACAACTCTGCAAACACATCCTCAGTGTCGTCTCCTGAAGACTTAGAAGTGAGTGTGAAAGAGATTTCAATTCCTGCAATGACTTTGAGAATTCCTTGCAACACAGCAGCAAAATGAGCACTAGTTCCGGAAATGAGCCAGAACTGTTCATTTCTCCACCACTCTTCCAATCCTATGCCGGACCACTTCACCTCTAGGAGGGCTAGCCCTATCAGGCAAATTGTAATGGTTAGCAAGTAGGCCAAAAACGTGATGGTGAGACCTGCCACGATAAACTGTCCCGAGTAGAGTGAGAGTGCAGGGAGGAAGCAGTAGAGGATGAGAAAGATAGACGTGAAAGGGTACACGCCGACGTTAATGTAAGCAAGACGCTGCAGTACATTGAGACGCATGGAACCAAGTAATGCATTGTTCCTGGAGAAGAAAATCTCGACGGAGCCTGTTGCCCAACGAAGTACTTGGTGGAGTCGGTCAGTTAGATTAATTGGAGCTGAACCTCGGAATGCATCACGCTTTGTAATGCAATAAACTGAATGCCATCCGCGGTTGTGCATCCTGTAGCCTGTAACAACATCTTCTGTGACTGAACCATAAATCCAACCCACTCGGTCTCCCCATTCAGTCTTGTCTTCGTACCTACCCAAGAATGCAGCCAGTTAGTTCTTTGTTGTTGCACAACATTATATATTTATTACAGTGATAGGTTGTTGATTGACCAGCAAGAAATGGAGGAGACAGCTTCAGAAACAGTAGTAGCATCAAGTGGATCACGAGGCGCCCTTAGAATACCAGGTGGGCGTCCGAATTTGACTGCAGGATGATCGGCTAAGGGCCGGCCATGATACTCTGCAATCGGTATAGATTCAGCTAACATGGTGGAATTTCCAAAACGTTTTGGTAAAAGATTGGTGTCAAGATTAGGGTCAAAGTCACTTGCTGTCAACGGTGTTGTCGTCTGTGCCTCAGGTGCTGTTAAGGGCTCTGCTTGTGTCTCTGAATCGGCAGTAGCTGCTGCTGCTGCCGCCTTCTGTGCAGCAACCTTGTCGGGATTTGGTGGGTCAAAACCATAAAGAGCAAACCGCCTAAACATTGTACCAGTTCCCACGTACATTGGACCTTGAAGACCATCAAGAGCACGCATATTTCCATCGAAGAAAACAGTATTATGGTTGGCATAGCGATCAGATGGATCAATGCCTTCAAATTTTTGAGGGAATTGAATGTAGCAAATACTTTCGCCACCTCGGTCCATCATGAAGCACATTCCTTCTCGAATAGCTTTGCAGTTATAGATGTAGTGGTCACAGCCAAGGTTGAGGATGAATGGTCCGTTGGACAAGATGGCTGAAGTTCGTACTAAAGCATTCATGGCACCAGCTTTCTTGTTGTGATCATAGCCCGGACGCTTCTCTCGTGACATGTATACAAACATGGGGAGTCGAATATCAACATCTGTGAAATCTAAGAGCTTATCATCTGCTCCTCCCATTAGAGGGTCTGTGCTAGGAGGCTTCAACATCACCTGTACAACAACATACAGGAAAAATTTTACGAGTCCATCATTCTCTTTTGCTCTCAAAAATGCCACAAGACATGCGTATATATGCAATGCCAGCATTGGTTAGTACCTGAATAATTCCTGAATGGTCACCTTTGGCATGGTCATGAAAAGAGACAGACCAAGTACCCGGCCAATGTGTGCCATCAGCTATCCATGTTGCCTTCGGAACTTTGACTTGCTCCAAAGGGTCGCCACCGGTTTCCCTCCTGTGCTTCAACATTTTCATTTCCTCCCTGGCATGGAAGGCATCCGATCTTCTCCTGATAGAGTCAGGAAGTCCGTTGATCCTGACCTTGAACTCATCATACTCCCTTTTGATCTTCCTCCTATCCTTTACAAAGTCAGTTCTGCTTTTGTTCTTAGTAGGGTCAACTTTTAAGGAGAAGTAACTCTCCGGATTCCTTGGTTCAATATTGTGTTTTCTGCAAAATGGTACCCACAAATCTGCGAAACTAGCAGCCTCCGCCATTGCCTCAAAAGTAAGAAGAGCACCACCGTCATCAGAGATGTAGCATGCTACCTTCTCCACTGGGTAATCAACAGCCAAGATTGAAAGAATGGTATTGGCAGTGGTAAGAGGTGGCTCCTTATCAGGATCAGCAGTAGATACAAACATGTCAATACCGGGGAGGTCAGAACGACCAGTTGGATTGGAAGGGGATGGCATTTCGAACTTTTCATAGAGAGCTTCTAGGTCTGTAGCTCTATTGATAGGGAAGAACTTTGGAGTCTGATCCAGAATCCAAGAGAAACCAAACCATACTTCACAAATAATTGACATCATCCACAACCACCTAGCATCATTATTTGGGTTCACTATTCTCCAATGCAAGAAGAAACCGAGCACTATCAATCGAATAAAGATCAGTAACCTGCATACATGTCATATAAATGTAAGTGAAAGTATTAGTCTGCTTATTTCTGTACATAGTATTGGATGTTGTAGGCATATGGTGGATTCAGAAGACATGTATGCTCTAGCATTGCTACTGTTACCTGTAAGGGCTTATAATGTGTGCCGCGATTGGTATTATCCTAGCCAACGGCTTAAAAGCCTTTTCAGTAGTATCCATTGATCCAGGTCCAAACCCTTCATTATCATAACCAGAGTCTGAAGGGGGATTAAATGCATTGCCAACGCCATAGGTGCCCCTGGTCTCAAACAACCACCTGTTGTGATCAAATTCACCTGTTTGGTTCCTCTTCATCATTGACATGTTGTTCCTATTTCCATCTGGTCCAGGCAATTGCAGTGTTCCACCACGCTCATACTCTGGTCCATCATCATCCAAGTCTGCATTTTTGTAAGGCTCCTTGCAACCTGGACATAAATTTGTATCCTTCTGTGCATCCATATAGCAATCTCTGCAAATTTTGAACCTACTCCCCACCACAAAACAATGAGTTACTTTTTTTCTTTTTCGAAGTACATTGTGGTACGTAAATTATTCCAGTTAATTTATACGTACCTGCAATCACAAGGTGTTATATCTACTCCTCTCTCGTCCTTCATCACATTGCCATCACAAGCAGACATCATGCATGCCGAGCCTTTGGCTCCGGCCATTTGAGGATGTGTCACCTCCGAATCGATAACCTTGTCCATCAAATGAGCACGCGTCACGCTGTTGAACCCACCGGTGAAGAGAGAGTTCGATACATTTTGCTCCTCTGCCTTGACCGCCACGGATGTGTCCATAGGTTGATTATCAGGCGTAGGAGGAATATGCACCGTGTAGTTCATGTAGTCCCCTGACAATTCCCCTGACATGTCAAGGTCTTCTCTTGAGAGACTAACATACCTTCCACTTGAAGTTCGTCTCGCAAATTTCACTGTCTGGCCACTCGAATTAGCCTTGCCTTGAGAGCTAGATGAGCCTCCCGGGCTTTTTATGGCCTTCTTGGATGGCTGGTTTGTCAATGACGCCATTACTTAGCTAGCTAGCTACCTATCTATCTAGCTAGTTTAACTAATCAATCAATCAATCAATCTTTTCTGTTTATGTGTATGATAAAAATAATGTATACGTAATTATGTATAGATCGAAATGAGGGAAGCACCAGAAAGGTAGAAAGGTTTGGGATCACAAGCACTACTGTATCCCATGCATTCGTGTGCCTAGACAAGCAGAAGAGGAAAAAGGAGGAGACATTGCAGGAGAGAGTGCATAGAGAGATTTGGGAAGCTCAAAGAACAAGAGGTTAGATTTAAGAGAAAGACCAAGTCATTACTGGTAATTCTGTTTTTAGAGCCCGCGTACGTACGAGTTTTAAGGACCAGTGTCTGTGGATGGGGGGAATGCATGCATGGATCCAAACTTTAGTTTCTCTTTTTAAGAATATCTTGTTTTTCTTTGGAATACTGAAAAATGACAAACTATGATGAACTGTCAGTTTTATGTGATTTCTCGCCCTCTTTGATAGTGAATATATACAAGTCTCTATAATACTATTCGTTATTAGGAAACGAAAAACAGTTCGAAGGAATCATATATTACTATCATTTTGGCAAAACCAATTGTTTATTTTATAGATAGAAAAAACTTAGGTATATTAAGACATCAATACATTAAACTTAGGTTAATTTAGTTTATTAACTACTACTAAATTATTTAATTATTTAATTATTATGAATTTTACATTTAAATTAATAATTATCATTTAATATAAATTAACCAAATTAATCTAAACTAATTATATTTGTATGTGGTGGTGGTGGTGGTGGGGTGTGGTGGTGGTGGTGGTGGTGGGTAGTTTGATTGAGAGAGAGGAAGAGAGAGAGAAGAGTGAATTTGAGAGAGTTGAGAAAATGATGGATTTAAAGGGTTTTAAAACGACTTAGACAACGAAACCTAATAGATTTGTCACCTAAGTGAATTGAATTTTCAAAAAACCCGCCAACTTTTTGCACTTACACAACGAAACCTAATAGTTTCGTCGCTTAAGTGTTTTAAATTTTCAAAAAACCCACCAACATTTTGCACTTAGGTGACGAATCTATTAGGTTTCGTCGTCTAAGTGTTCTAAATTTTTAAAAAATCCGTCAACTTTTTTGACTTACACGACAAAACTTAATAGTTACGTCCCCCAAGTGATTTGAATTTTTGAAAAAAAAATTGGCGGAAAAAAAACACTAACTTTTTGACTTTGACGACGAAACTATTAGGTTTCGTCGCCTGAGTGATTTAAATTTTTGGCAAAAAATTTTGGCGAAAAAAAAAACTCAACTTTTTGAGTTAGATGACAAAACCTAATAGATTCGTCCTCTAAGTGTTTTTAATTTTTGTCAAATTTTTGCAGGTAAAAATTAATTTTTCAGATATTTATAAAAACACTAATTTATACTTAGACGACGAAATTTAAAAGTTTCGTTGTCTTAGTATAATTTTTATAAATATCTGAAAAATTAATTTTGAGTAGTTTCTTAAAAATCTTCAAAAATCAATGGTCAGATGTGACCATTATATTTATACAATATTGTAGAAAAATTCAACCCAATTGGAATTAGTTTAAGATTCGATCGATGAATTTAGTAATTATCGAAAAGTAGTTAAAATACGAAAAAGATTGTAAAATATAATTCGAAAAGCCGTTTCCGAAATTATGGTGTTTGTCTTGTCGTAAAAACGTGATTTATCAACTAGATAGAAATTAATTGAAATTTGACATAAAAATTTGATGTAAGACTAAAAATTTATTATATATCTACTAATGTTATAAAACTTAAGTGTTCGTATGTCTATATTCACTCCACATCAATATTAACGAAATTGAATTTGGACAAAATAATCGTTAGATATATTCACCACAACATAATATGTAACTGGACAAATTATCAATAAATACAAAGTTCGTTAAGAGTTTGATCAGCGTAGTCAACCATAAAACTAAATTTCAACAAAACGGAAACGTTGATATACGAATCTTCGTAACTCCAATTTTTGAACCGTCGACACTCATAGTCCAAGAATTGTTTACTCTATGCCCTTGACGAAGAAAATATGCATTTTAAGATGGTATCATGGTCATGCTCTTTGATCGGAGGCAATAAAATTCATCTTAGACGACGAAGTGGGTATCATTCGTCGTCTAAGTCCGACTTATGACGATTGATACCAATTTCTTCTTCTAAGTTTTTATGAGTCAGGTTTTATGAGTTAGGGTTTAGTGTTAGGGTATGGTCTTAGACGACGAAATGAGTAACATTTGTTGTCTAACTCTGACTTAGACGACGAACACAGATTTTCGTCGTGTAAGTGTTTATGGGTCAGGGTTTAGGGGTTAGAGGTTAGGGGTTAGTGTTAAGGTATGGACTTAGAGGACGAATGGGTACCCATTTCGCCGTCTAAGTACGATTACTACGGTGATGAGATTTTTCATCGTTTTAAGTTCTACTTACGCCGACAAATTTTTTAACTTAGGCGGCGATTTCTAAGTGTTTCTTAGACAACAATTTTTTTCTCTTTTAGACGATGCTTTTGTTTCGTCATCTAAGTGTTATTTACACAATAATTTTTTTCTCTTTTAGGCGACACTTTATGTTTCGTCGTCTAAGTGTTACTTAGACGATGAAATTTTTGGCTTAAATGATGAAGTATGGTTTCGTCATCTAAGTGGTACTTAGGCGATGGAACCTTAATGGTTTCATCGCTTAAGTGTATTTTTCTAATAATTTCTATCTTGGACCTCATACTTAGCTTGTATAGTGCTTGAGTGTCAAAGTTTTGGCGATTGCGGAGCCTCTGCATTTGGTCTATTTGGTGATGAATCCTAGCCCTTCTTTTAAGGGCTTGGAGAAGATGATTTAGGCACTTGTGTTGCTCCGCCTTGCTTTCATCTTTTATGGATGATGGGATTCATGGGTGACGACATACCTACCACAATTGCGTGCTTAAGGGTATATCATCTCCATCTCTCATATATCTTTCGTTAAACTGTTTAAAATGTAAGTAAGATTGACGTTAGTTGAGCTTAGCTGTAACGACCCGAACCTGAATTAGTGATTAACCACCATTAATCACGCTAATTAACGAGCTAAGTATCACACGTCACGTTTATCGAGTTTTTTCGTGACTAAATACTGACTTTTTATAAATTATGAATTTAGACTCGTTTTCTTCACAAAGGTGGTAGAGAACTTTATTACGAGTTCGTGGGTATTTTTATTACATTTTTAGGAGGTGCGAGCTAATTTCTATGAATTTAGAAATTTAGGGTAAACTAATTAAATGGGTAATCTATCACTGGTTGATTCTTGTGGACCGTTGGATTTTCACCTCGTTTAATCTGAGCCGTCCATTAGAATTGGTTAAGTGAAAAGCTACCAACTGGGTGAAGCCTAGTTTTCTCTCTCTCCCTCGGCCCAACTCGCTTGACCTTCTCTCTCTCCTTCTTTCCCCGTCGACTACCGTCGACGACCCATCACCGACCGGCCACCAAATCGGTCGGTCTTGGTCTCAAAATTCTCGTCTCGGTCTCCTCTTCTCTTTCCCCAACACTGTAACCTCCGTCATAGCCATTGAACACTGTAACCTCCATTGGAGTAGAGATGAGCTCTTATGCCTTACTTAATTGTGCTACACTCATATTTTTCTTTTATCTCTAGCAGCATGTCCTATGCATCATAGACAATCTCTTTTAGGTCAAAGAGCTACTCCCTGACAGTGGGATTTTTTAGTTTCTTCCCCTCGGCGACATTGAGAACCTGGTTAGCACATTACAACTTCTTCATTAATACCTCTTGGACATCGTTTAGGGGCTCACGACCTAGTTTGTCTTGAATCCCTCTAACAATATTCTGAATGAGCTTTGACTCGTACCTATAAACTGTAATTAAAACGACAGTATATATCACAAAATTCCAAATTAATCAGCAAATTATATGAAAATGTATATTTACATACCCATAAGCTTTATTTTGCAAATTCATTCCTGCTAGATCTGGAAATTCCTTAAGTGTTGTCTTCCATCTTTCCAGTTTACTCGAAGGTTAGGTTTTATGGTGTATAGTAAAAGCTTATACAATAGTTCCAGTTTGCCATCTCACATGAGATGACTCAACGTTGTAAAAGACGGGTAACACGATATGGTCGGAGGTCCTTTTTCTTTCAAAAGTGCAAACACGAACCAATATATTCTCAAGTCGTTCTCGCATCTACCGATATAAGTAAACACAAAAACAAATACAAGCCATACGCACGCTAATATTTATATTTAATTTATTAATTACAAGAAAAATACAGATACTTATAAACAAAACTAATATTAACTAATGTTCCGACATAGTACATAAAAAAAATAAAAACTAAGAATATTCCAACATAGTACATAAAAAGAAAATTAATGTTCATAACGATACTAATAAAAAAAATCATCTTCATTCTATTACTTATTTCTTTAAATGCATTACAAATTTATGTCACATAGATATTCAAACCAATAGATTCTCAAGTCATTCTCGTATCTACCAATATAAATAAACATAATAACAAATACAAGTCATACGAATGCCAACATTTATGTTTAATTTGTTAATAAAAAAAATATAAATCTATAATCAAACACTTATAAACAGAACCAGTATAAATTAATGTTCTAACATAGTAAGACCAGAGTGCCCCAACACCTACATCTTCCTCAGGCATTGGCACGAGACGGTGAAAGCTTCTGTAAAAGTTCTAGTTTGCCACCTCACATGAGATGGCTCAACGTCGTAGAAGACGGGTAACATGATATGCATGGTTAGAGGTCCTCTTGCTTTTAAGAATCATCACAAGCTCATCCAGACACCATGTGGAAGAGGCATAGTCCTCGGAAAGCACAATCACGAAACTTCGTGATTGTTGAATGGTATTGTCAAGCTCTTCCTTGCTAACTTTCCCTTTCTCGAGTCGATCATCCCAGAAAGTATCGATTCGGGCGTTGGCAAGGGCTGTGTAGAGGCGATCTGTAAAGTTCTTTCGGGTGACTGCACCTTGGAAGTTGAGGAAGACGTCAAAACAAAATCTAGAAGGAGATGTACGAGACTGAGCCATGGATGCACCAACAAATCAAAATCTCACACTAGCAACTTCGACGAAAGAGAACATCACTAGCTTTTGGCTTGACGTTGCAGGCAAAAAAACTCAATTCAAGATTAGTACTGATATAATTTAATGAGTATAATAGCTGGTCTTACATTGCTAGTATAAAAATAATCCTGTATCAATCAGAAACTTTAAGATGAAAACCTCTATTAGAAGTTTAATATAAATCCCACTAATGTGTTACAAAATAACAATGCAAAAGATGCATACTCATTGTACCTGTGTGTGTGTCAAATTTTAAAGTTGATTTGTTGTCTGTTAGTTGTCTTACAAGAAGATTGAGTTGTTTAGTGACCTTTTATCCTGATTAGTATATTTTGCAGGATATGGTTTTGAGGAAGACGATTGGTTTGGGCAATGAATGTGAGTCTATATTATTTGAACGTAATAACGACAGAGAAAATCATATCCAACTCACTCAATCAACCTATTTGTCTTCTCATCATGTCACCAACAAATCTTTGGCTTTGGATCATGGTTCGTCTCATCCTCTTGCTTACATAGCTAAACATTATTTTAAATATTTCTGTCCAGTCTAATCATCTTGCGATGTTTATCCGTTAGCAAATCAAACCCATATTTCCTTTGGTACTAGTTTTATTTCGTTAGAAAAACCTTTTGATCTTATTCATTGTGATATTTGGGGTCTTTATAAACATTTTTCTCTTACCGCTTCTCATTATTTTTTAAGTATTGTGGATAATTATTTTTGTTTTACTCAGATTTTCCTAATGCACCATAAACATGAAACTCAATATCTACTAAAACAGTTTTTTGCTTGTGCATCTACTCATTTCTCATCTCAAATTTAAAGCTTTCGTAGTGACAATTGCACCAAGTTCCTGTCTCTTCCAAATTTCTTCAAAGAACATGGAGTTGTTTTCCAACATTCTTGTATTTTATGCCTAAACAAAATGGGGTAGTAGAACATAAGCATCGTCATATCCTCCAAAATGCACGTGCTTTCTAATTTCAAGCTACTCTACCTCCAAAATTTTGGAAAAAGTGTGTGCTTACTGCTGTTCATATTATTAATCGCTTACCCACTCCACTTCTTTATTTTAAAACTCATTTTGAATGTCTTTACTCCAAACTTCATTCTTTCCATCATCTTTGTGTTTTTGGATGTCTTGCATATGCTACTAATGCCAATGTTAAACATAAATTTGCACTTAAAGCAACTAAGTACATTTTTATCGACTATCCGATTGGTCAAAATGCATATAAGCTCTATGATCTCTCTACTAATAAGACTTTCACTGGTCCTAACGTAATTTTTCATGAATTTTTTTCTATGTGAGTCCTCTTCTTACAAAACTATTCCTGATCAGTGTCTTCCGTTGCCCTAAATTTCTCTGTCTCCAAGTCAAACTGAGTCAATTCAGGGTCCTCAGTTTATACCTCCAGCTCGCAATTCGAGCTCAATTCAAGAGCCCATTCCTATTAGGCAAAATAGCTTAAATGGTCATTAATCTTTGCCCAAAACGATACTTTGGTCACTATCGTATGACATATGTCAAAATGGTCACTCCCGCTAAGGTTTCATTGTCAAATTGGTCATTCGTCCATTAAAAAAAAAAATTTGTTCATTTTTAGGGGTATTTTTGTCATTTATCCTCATTTGGCAAAAAAATTATGAAAATTTCATTTATTAATTATAGATGCGACTTGAGTTAGCCAGTCGCGGCGCTTGAGTTAGCCAATCGTGAAACCTCCCAGGCCGTGGAAGCGTGAGGCTCGTCGATGTTACTGGTGGCTCCGTGATCCACCCCCGGCCGTGGTTTTATGGGGGAAGCCGTGGATGAAGTCTTTACGGATGTTGCTGGTGGCTCCGTGTGACGTGGCGGAGTGGACGTAGAACTGGTTCAGCTGAGTTGACGCCGGAGTCGAAGTGAACCACTGGTCGAAGCTTTGCTCGTGGATCACCTGGAAAGAGTGGCCCGGGTCGAAGTCGATGAAGTAAGCATCGTCGGTGACGTGGACTTTGGGGGAGGTCGGGTCGGGTCGGATACAGAGAGGCGATTGGATTCTTTTCTTGTGAGGTTGTTAATTTCGGGTTGGGTCGACGTGAGCTAGCCGAGGATTCAGATATGGTTGAAAGAGCGATTCTCCATGATCAGAACAGCGACTGTTTTGATTGGGCCGCGGATATTGTGGGGTTTGTAGGTGGCAGTGGCTTGGGTGGAGAGTAAAATGAGGAAAAAAAGAGACAACGGTCGCCGGAAAGCCATAATATCCGGTGACCTAGATAGAGAGGTGCAACAGTGGCAGAGGGGAGACAACGGTGGTAGATTTCATAATTTTTAAAATTTTAGTAATGGTATTTTTGTAAATACATAACGTTAATGTATAAAGAGACAAAAATACTCCTAAAAAATGAACAATTTTTTTTTAACGGACGAATGACCAATTTGACAGTGAAACCTTAGCGGGAGTGACCATTTTGACATATGCCATACGATAATGACCAAAGTGTTGTTTTGGAAAAAGATTAATGACTATTTAAACTATTTTGCCTTCCTATTAATCCCCCAGTCTTGCGTCAACCATCCCTTACCGATCAAATTGATCGATTCCAAACCCATCAGTCAACAATCACTTCTTTATCTCTGCAAACATTGATCCCTCAACCGTCTCCGGAATTTCTCTCGGTCTCCAACACAATCCTGCCTCAGTCATGTCTGCCTAATCCACCTCACTCATCGTTGATCCATGTAGCAACGCCTGCCACGAAACCCATCCCAGTAGCGTCATCGACTTTGATCACACCATCTTTGACCGCATCGCCTCCTCCATCGCAAACCAACACTGTTCTGATCCCTCCGCCAGAAATTGATCCCATTCCGATTCCTCCTCCATCAGTCGTTGCCGCCCTAACAATCCCACCACCAAATTCTACTTCTCCACCATAAACTCAGACTCTCATCTCTCTTTCGCTCTGCTCGCGAATCTAAGCCCTCGATCCTTCTCTGAGATTATGTCTGCTCTCAAGTCACTGCCGCTTCTCCAAACCAGTCGTGCTCTCCAAACATCGTTCAGATGGCACGATAGAGCGATACAAAGCACCCTTGGCCGCTAAAGTTTCACAGAGATGGAAGGTATCGATTATCATGACATAGTTTCTCCTACTACAAATATTACTACTGTTAGATGTTTGTTGGCATTGGCTGCTGCTCAAAACTGGTCCATTAATCAATTAGATGTCAATAATGCCTTTTTACAGGGTGATCTTGCTGAGAAAAATTATATGTCACCTCTTCCGGGTCTTTGGCGATAGGTGGAGCATCTAGTTTGTCGCCTTCAAAAATTATTATATGGTTTAAAAACAAGCTTCACAACAATGGTTTGCAAAGTTTACTGATGTTAATGAATCAGCAGGATATATTCAGTCTAGAGCAGATTATTCTTTGTTTACATGGAAACAGGAAAAATCTTTCACTGCCTTACTCATATATGTTGATGATATGTTGATCACTGGTAATGACCATGTGGCTATTTCTTCTTTGAAAAGCTTTCTCCATAGCCGTTTTAGTATCAAGGATCTTGGTGACTTGAAATATTTCTTTGGTATAGAGGTTTGTCGCTTCAAAAGTTGAATATGTATTTCTCAACGTAAGTATGCATTGGAAATTATCAGTGATGCAGGCTTGTTAGGTGCTGTTTCTACCGGATTACGCGGGATGTAATCTAGCAGAAGCAGTTACGAGTAACCTCCTTCTTCTCGTTCGTCCGAACGCTCGGGCTGTTTGGATGGTTGGGCGCTTCTTCTCCTTTCGGGTGTGCGGATGCGTGTGTTCGGATATGGCTGTTAGAAGAATACAACGATAAACAGACAGTCAGGGGTCGAGACATGGTGGCCTGCCTTCAACGCTCCGATGCCTAAGTTAGATGATGTATTGGATATAATAGTCAACTGAACGTGGGAGTAAGTAGCGTTTTGTGGAGTTGAATGAATGCTCTTACCTGTAATAAATACCTTACATATATAAGTGGTTGAGTTTGGTGTTCGATGGTGTTCTTCGATGTGGGACTGGGCTCCTTTTGTTGTTGTGTGATCCGTATATTCGGGTATGCGCCCCACGGGCGCGTGCGCGCTCGGATTGGGTCGGTCTTGTGAGTGAAGTTGAAGCCTCCCTGGTGGTCTTTCGGGTGGTCGGGTAGGTGGTGATTACCTGATTAAGTGGATAAGTATACTTTAATCGGACAACTAATGATGCTATACTAACAAGTCCCCCAAGTCCCCAAGTCAAAGAGAACTTTCTTGACTGGGGAGTTGAAAAAGGGTTCGTGCGATTAAATAGGATACTTATCCGATTGAGCAGTGGTGTGTGATTCTCCTGTAACCCCTAAGTCGCCGAACTCTACGGTCAAGGAAGGGCTCGCCTGACGGAGTGGGTACCTGTGCGTCCGATCGTGTACATGTTCGTGCGGTCCTGTACCTGTGGGCCCAGGGTCCAAACGAGTCTTGCTATTTGGAGCCGTGCGCCCGTGGAGTGTTGCCTAGTAAACATAAATAGGTGCAACATAGATATATAGGTATGCAGATGTGTGAATGTATGGTATGATGGGTGAATGTATGGTATGATGCGTGAATGTATGCGAATGTTTGTCGTAACGCCAACGTTGGGATGCCGTTGCGTACGTCGCACGTCAACGGGGATGCCGTTGCGTACGTCGCACGTCAACCGGGATGTCGTTGCGTACGTCGCACGTCAACGGGGATGCCGTTGCGTACACTGTAGCGTCAACGGTGGGATCAAGACTGCGACGTACAATTGCTGTAGCGCGCACGGAGGGACGAACGCGTACCCGTGCCGCTCGTCGATCTTAGCGCGCGCAGAGGCCTCTGCGGCCTAAACCGAGTTGCTTTTGTGCACGGAGAAGGCGGACCTCATGCCCGGAACGCTCATCGGTCTTAGAGCGCGCAAGGAGAGGACAGACCCCACACCCTTGCCGGCCGAGTCGGGGAGTCGATCGTTAACGTTACGCACATGGAGGGGAAGGACCCCACACCCGTGCCGCCCATCGGCTTAGCGTGCGCAGAGAGGAGTCTGCCCCATGCCTCTGCCACCATAGCCGGCTTGTGTTTCGCGCACGGAGAGGACGGACCCCACACCCGGAACGCTCATCGGTCTCAGAGTGCGCAAGGAGATGACGGACCCCACACCCGTACCGCCCATCGGTCTTAGCGCGCGCAAAGAGGGGACGGACCCCATGCCTATGCCGCCTAATCTGGCTTACTAGTTCTTACTGGTATGCGCACGGAGGGGAGATGCCCCACGCCCGTGGTGGTGATCTCTGCGTTTAGCGTTTGCGGGCGTTCATCGTTCGTTGGTCGTGCGGGTGGTGTGTGCGCTTGTGCGACTGGTGGGAGACGTGGCGTGTCTTGCCTTGGGTAGGGTGATGCTCTGTTCGGTGAGGCGGTTGAGGTGACATTCCTTTTGACTTCTCATTGGGAACCGTTGTGTAAAAATTGCTAGCTGTCGTAATTAATGCAGGCGTGCCCTGGGCATTAAATGCTGATGACGTAATAACTGCGTGAAGCTCAGGCGTCAGGTGCTTGGGGTGTTGCATGGATGACACGTGTCGAGACGTGGGAGACCGTGCTAGGGTTTTTAAAACGAGGCGGGAAGCTGAAGAGTTGGCGCGGTTACTTAGGAGGGTAAGTAAACCGCCTCGGGGCCATGTGTCGCAATCTGACGGTGGACACGCGAAAATGGACGGCTGGCGTTTGTTCGCGTAATCTGTCTGATCAGTATAAATAGGGCCTTGAGTGTTGTTTTCCCCATCACTCTCACAAATTACTGAAACTCTGCCAAAATTACGGTGCAAAACTGTTCCTTATCTAATCTGCTGTGTTCGTGCTTTCTCGTCGAAATTTTACGTCGACACGCAACCTTTCAACCCACAATCTCGATTTGGTAAGGCTCTCCACCTGTTCTTTGTTTTGGTTTTTGTTGTTGTTTGTTTGTTTTTCCGTTTTTCTCTTCTCGGTTTCTGGGTTTTTTGGCTTTTTCTGGGTTTGCGTCTCAAGAACAAGGCGTGTTCTTGAGGCGTGCCTGGTCTGATCCTGTTTGGGGTAGATTTTGTGGGTTTTTGGTGTTTCTGGTAGAGGTTTTTTTTCCTAAGTGTGGGTTTTCGCGTGCGTGCGTCTAGGAGATGGAGCCAATAGAGATATCGAGCGGGCAATCGCGTGAGCGCATATACGTACCTGGGGCGGGGTGGGTTAGTTGTGGTTCATACACGAGCGGGTCGAGCACATCCTCGTGCGAGTCCGTGATGAGTGTGACGCCTCTGCGATACATCCCTAACGCTTCTCCTGTGGTGCAGCCAATAGATCCCAAGCAAGCGCTCGCATCCGCAGGGCTGGGGAGCTCGTCGAGGTCGTCGGGCGGGTTTTCGTCCGCTTCTGGACCATGGGGTGAGAGGGGCGTGTAGCGGGAGGAGTCCGTTCCCCAGTTCGTGGAAGGCGGCCGCGTGCACTGGGTGCTGCCAGACGGGACGCCGGTTCAGGAGCCAGAGCGTGCGCCGTCCGTGAAGGAGATGGACAGGTGGGCGCGTGACTACCATTTTCCTAGCTCCGTGCGACTGAGGATCCCAGGCAAGGGCGACATGTTCATCCGCCCCCCGCGCGGCCACGTCTGCCTGAGCGAGTTTCACCTGAAGGCTGGGATCAAGCTGCCGTTGCACCGGTTCTTCCAATACATGCTGGCGCTGCTGAGGATCTCTCTCGGCCAATGCGGGCCCACGCTCACCCGCACGCTTGTGGCCATGTTCAACATCTTTCGGGTGAGCGGGATGGATCAACCGATGCGGGCGGAGTTTCTCCATTTCTTCCGTCTGCGATACTCCACGCGCCAGAGGGACTTGGGGACCTTCACCGTGGAGCCCCGCGTGAAGTGGTGGCTGGTGGACCCGCCGAGCTCTTCAACCTCCTGGCGGACAATCAACTGTTTGGTGGGGGGAGATTGGAAGTTCGGAGCCTTTCCTCCCGAATATGCCGCCAACGCCGACCAGATCGATTGAGTCCCCCAGTTCTTTCATACGCTCGATACGAACGAGTATCCGCTCACGCCTGTGGAGGAGGCCAGGATAGCTCGCCTCAAGTTCGTGTTCGACCCCGCGCCCGAGTCAAGATATTTCTGGGCCGCGTGTCATTGGGATCTCATCGAACGCATGCGTCTCGCCAGACCGCCTGGTCTGTGGGTTGTAGTTTACTGCTAGGAGTAGGAGTAGAATTTTGACTAAGTGTTTGTTTCTGTTGCTAACCTTCCGTTTGTGTATTTCTGCAGCCAAGATGACAAAATCCAAGGCGACGGACAAGGATGAAGCGCTCAAGCGCCAGATGGCCGCGTTGCTGTCCACTGCTGAGAATGTCCGTAAGGTGGCGGATGACGGGCGTGGCGGGTTCGTCATGGGGGACAGCACCCAGGCGAAGATCCCAATCCCAAATGTTGCCGACTGCGCCCAGCCCATCCGAGGGCCACAGACGGACGCTCCCCGCCCTCCCCCAGGCAATGCTGCTGCTTCCAAGGCTCAGGGGCGAGCGGAGCGTGATCGCCACCACCGTGAGAAGGAGCAGCGGCAAGTGGAGCGCGAACAACGCCGATCTGATAGGGTGGAGCAGAGGGACAGGCGGGATGCCAGTCGTACACCTCAGTCTTCAGGTCCTGCTGGTGGCGTGCCTTAGTCTTTAAGTCCACCTTCAAATTCTCCTTCAGGTCCTCCTTCAGGTCCTCGCAGAGCGCCCGAGCATGGGGGGGGGGGGTGATGAGCGTGCGCCGAAGCGGCCACAGACGGATGCCTCTGGGGTTCAGCATGCCTTCTGCAAGCCCTTCCTTGACGCCGTCAGCACAGCAGTGAAGGCCGTTGGTGCGCTGCTGCCTCCAAACTGTGTGTTTGTCCAGGATGATATTGACCGGGCCTACAATGCCTGTGCGACGATGCAGCATAGGCTATACAGATGGCACCAGCGGGAGGCGAATGACAGGCAGGCCGAGGTGCTGAAGGCGGAGCTGCGCGAGCTGACTGCGTCAAATAAGAAGCTGCAGCATGGGCTCTCAAAGTCCAATGAGGTGGCGGACCGCCAGCTCCACGAAGCCGCCGAGCGTGAAGCGCTGCTGAAGGCGGAGCGGGACAGCGCTCTGGCCGCGCTGGAGAAGGCGAAGGCAGAAGCGGCCAGCCGGTTGGCGGAGATGGAGTCCCGCCTGATGGAAGCCGAGCGCCAGGCGTGGACGAAGGAGCGCGTCCACCGGGCCCAGGCGGAGGCGGTTGCTGCCTTCAAGGATTCTTCTGAGTTTTTGGAGTTGGTGGCCGCTGAAGCCAACAGCCAAGTGGCCGAGTTCCAGGAGGCGGTGACACCCTTCCTGGACTTGGAGCGCTACCGTGCCCATCTGCAGGCGGAGGCGGGTGAGGCGTCCGTCGAGCCGGAGCAGGGGCAGCCAGAGGCGGCGACTGAGGAGGCGGCTAGCGGGGCGGATGGGGCGGTAGATTAGTTTTTCTTTCCTTTCTTGTAATAGTGTAGGTTTTTGTAACTGGCCTTGTGCCCTTGATCAATGAAGTTTCTTTTCCTTACGTGCGTGTGCCCTTTATTTCTGCTTCCCCCCCTTTTTTTTAAATGACTCACGCGAACGTGCGCTCCCTCTCTTTTGAAGTTTCTTTTCCTTACGTGCGTGTTACATCCGTGCGAACAGCCTGTCCCCAGTCCCCCGAGTACCGGGCAGGCGCGTTAAGGACAAATGAACGCAACAATAAAATGAACTAAAAAATGGATTAAGTACAACACAGCAAAATTTAATGAAAGTACTTCCTCAAGAGTTGGATGTTCTATGGGTGCCGTAGTCGTTGACCCTGTATGTCTCTAAGGTAGAAGGTGCTGGCGCTTATCGCCTCATCAACGACGTATGGGCCTTCCCATAACGGGCGGAGTGCCTTGACCTTTTGCTGAATTGCTTTCATCACCCAGTCCCCCAGTTGGATTGGTCGAGCCCGAATACGTTGGTTGTACAACCGGGCGATCCTCTGCTTGTTCGCGGCATTGTGGAGATGCGCTGTGTCTCTCCGTTCTTCCAGCAAATCGTTGTTGAGACGTAGCCCCTCGCTGTTCGTGCGTGGATTGTACCCCTCGATCCGCGGGCTCTGATGGGTGATGTCCAAGGGTAGCGCAGCTTCCGTTCTGAACGTCAGGCTGAACGGGGTTTCGCCCGTTGCTGCATTGACGGTCGTTCGGATGGACCATAGGATCTCTGGGATGACCTCGGGCCAGCGCCCGTATCCCGCATCCCCGGGTTCGATATCTTCGATCTTTTTCTTGATGCCAGCCTTAATGATCTTGTTCGCGGCTTCCACTTGCCCGTTCGTCTGGGGGTGCACTGGTGATGCGAACACGAGGTCCGTTCCCTGCCGCTTGCAGAAGGCTATGAGTCGAGGGTTGTTGAACTGTGGCCCGTTGTCCGTTATGATGCTGATCGGTGTCCCATAGCGACAGAAGAGGAAACGCCAGAGGAAGCGCTCCACCTTCTCCGTCGTGATCTTTGCCATTGGTTGGGCCTCGATGAACTTGGTGTGGTAGTCAATAATGACAATTAGGTACCTGTACTGCCCTTTTGATTTTGGAAGTTCTCCGATCAGGTCCAGTCCCCACTGTGTGAACGGAATGGGCGACAAAAGGATGGACAGTGGGACGGCGGGCGTGTGGTGGTGGTGTGCGTGCAGCTGGCACTGGTGACACTTTCTCGTTAGCGCCATGGAGTCCGCATGGATGGTGGGCCACCAGAATCCACACCGGAGGGCCTTGTGTGCGATCGATCTGGCGCCCGCATGATGGCTGCACGTGCCCGAGTGGATTTCTTTGAGGATCGAGTTGCCCTTCGTTAGAGTGACGCACTTGAGGCTCGCCCAAGTCCTCCTTTGTCGATACAGCACTCCATTCCGCACGCTGAAATTGGCCGCCTGTGCGACAACGGTTCTGGCCTCTCGCTTGTCTTCTGGTAGCTCTCCCCTTGCCTTGTAAGCGATGGGCACGTCCATGTAGCTGTGCTCGTGCCGTTCGATTGCCAGGACCTGTTCTGTACCCGAGATGCTCGGCCGTCACAACACTTCGACGATCCGTTGCCCTGGTCCCATGTGCACGGGAGCCGTGGCCAATCGGGCGAGCCTATCCGCCTTCGCATTGAACCCTCGGTGTATGTGGTTGATGTTGACGTACTTGAACCCGCTGATCAGCGTCTTCACGTGCCTCAGATAGGCGATCATGGACTTCCCCTTCGCTTGGAATTCTCCTCCGACCTGGCTCACCACCAACTGTGAGTCACTGAACACATTGAGGTCGAGCGCCTCCGAGTTCTTGGCCAGCTGTAGGCCTGCAATGAGCGCCTCGTATTCGGCCTCGTTGTTGGTTATCTTGAATTCGAACTTGAGGGCGTACTCCGCGTTCACCCCTCCTGGCCCGGTCAGGATGATCCCGGCGCCGCTCACCTTCTTCGTGCACAAACCGTCGACGTAGAGGTTCCACTTCGACAATGGTCCTTCCTCGACCTCCTGTTTGTCGGATGCCTCCACCGTCGGGCCGTCGGATGCGTCGACCGGTGTCGCCTCTGCTTCCGTGTATTCGGCAATGAAGTCCGCCACTGCCTGTCCCTTGATTGCCATTCGGGGCTTGTACTGAAAGTCGAATTCACTTAGCTCGACTGCCCACTTCGCCAGGCGGCCACTGTGATCGGGCGATTGCAGGATCTGGCGTAGGGGTACGTTTGTGAGGACGTGGATGCTGTGCGCTTGGAAGTATGGCCTCAACCGTCGGGCAGCGGTGACGAGCGCGAGCACCATCTTCTCGATCGTCGGGTATCGGGTTTCAATGCCCGTCATGCCCTTTCCTGAGAAGAAAACGGGCAACTCTGTGTAGTCCTCCCTACGGACGAGGGCAGAACTGACGGCTGTGAGCGAGGCAACCAGGTAGATGTAAAGTATTTCCCCTCGGATGGGTCTGGAGATGAGCGGGATGGACGCCAAGTACTCCTTGATCTGAAGGAAAGATGCCTCGCACTCGGGCATCCAAGCAACCTCACGCTTGTTCGTCGTTCGGAGGGCTTTGAAGAATGGGGCACACCTGTCTGAGTATCGAGAAATGAACCGGTTTAGTGACGCAAGCTTGCCCGTGAGGCTCTGCAGGTCTGCCTTCTTGACTGGTGGCTTAATGTCGATGATCGCTTTTACCTTGGCGGTCGCGGCTTCAATTCCCCGCTGGCTGACGATATACCCAAGGAACTTGCTGTTGGTGACCCCGAATGTGCATTTGGCCGAGTTTAGCCTCATGCCATTCCTGATGAGGACGTCGAGCACAGTCCCCAAGTTCTGGACGTGGTCGACCGCCTGAACGCTCTTCACCAAGATGTCGTCCACGTACATGTCCACAATGTTGCCAATCAGGCTATGGAACATTTCGTTCATGAGCCTCTGGTACGTAGAGCCATCGTTCTTCAACCCGAATGGCATGACGACGTAGCAATATAGTCCCTTGTTCGTGACAAACGCCGTCGCTTCCTGGTCCTCGGGGTCCATGAAGATCTGGTTGTAGCCTGAATATGCGTCCATCATAGACAGGAGATCGTGCCCAGCTGTCGCGTCCACCAGCTGGTCGATTCTCGGTAAAGGGAAACTGTCCTTGGGGCACGCCTTGTTGAGATCGTTGTAATCGATACACATCCTCCACTTCTTGTTGCTCTTCAGCACCATCACAGCGTTGGAGATCTACTTTGGATAGTCCACCTTCCGGATGAACCCGATGCCCAACAGTCGGTTTACCTCCTCGTGCATCGCCGCATAGTATTCCACCTTATACGCCCGTCGTTTCTGCTTTACCGCCCGTGCGCCGGCGCCGATGCTCAGCCTGTGGGATATGATGCTTGTGTTGATCCCCGACATGTCCTTGTACGACCACGCGAACACCTCCTGCTTCTCTTTCAGCAGCGCGATCAGCCGCTCGGCTATCGCGGGAGCCAACGATGCTCCAATTTGGACCGTCCTCTCCGGGTGTTCGGAGGATAGCTGAATCATCTTCAGCTCTTCGCGCTCGGGGACGAGCGATACTGCCATCAGCCCGTCACGCGGGTCGTCTGGTACTTCCGTTCTCGGTGCAGGTTCCAAGGCGAGGACCTCCTGCCTGTCCCGGGGTTTCGCGGCTTCCTCGTAGTTGTATCCCCGAACGTATCCGACCTCGTACTCGGTTGGGAATCGTCCCAAGAGTATATGCCCCGCAATGATCATTTTCAGCTTATTGATCCCCGGCCTCCCGAGAATGGCGTTGTATGGGGAGGGGGTGTCCATGATAATGAAGTCTGTCCGGACCTCGCTGTGCGGGGAGTCGGGTGCGCCGATCCCGACCCGGATACTGTCACTCCCAATTGGGTACGACGTTTCGCCCGTGAAGCTGGCGACGCACTCGTGATCCTGCGTCATCTTGTGCGCGGGCCTGCCGAGCGCTGTGTACGCGTCCAGGTAGATCACGTTCACAGACGCCCTATTGTCCACTAGCACCCTCTTCACAAGGAAACGATCGATGATCGCATCGATCACGAACGGCAGGGTGCTGTCCTTCGGGCTTCCTTCCTCGTCTTCCGTCGTGAAGCTAATGGCGGGCGCCTCCCTCTTTCCTGCCTTATGTGTCCGTCCTGCCTCGATCGTCGGCACTTCTCTGCTCGAGTGATCGGGCGACGAGGTTCCCTCCTTGCGCTTTCCCCCGGATATCGTGCTAATAGTCCCCTGGGTCTCGATATTTGCTTCGTGCTGTCGTTCTTCCGCCTTGGGAGGGGTGACCCGTTCGTCCCTCTGTATATCTGTGAGGACCTTTGTCAGCGGGCAGTCATTGGTGTGGTGGGTGGCGGCGTTGTGGTACTCGCACCAGATGTCCGGGATTCGACCGACCGGGGCCTTCGCTTTCGACATGTTATTTGGCGGTGGAATCTGGTGTCGGTATTGGCGGAACAGATATGCGTTCGACTGTCGGTTGATTGCGTATACCTCCTGGCCCGCCGGTCGGTATCGTGGCGCTAACGGTAAACGGGCCTCCTGTGGCGCTGGTCCTCTTGCCTGGTTGTAGCGGTTGTTGTGGTAGTTACGGGAGGACGGCCTCTAGTGATTCTGTCCTTGCACGTCCCGGCTCCTCTTGTAGCCCCCTGTTGGCTCTTCGTCGTCCGCTAATTGTCGCGGTTGGGCGCTTGCCTTCTCCGGTCTGTTGGTGCTAGACTCGGAGGTGGACCCGTACACTCGTGTTTCTACTAATGCCTTCTGCACAATCAGGTCCATAATCTCGTCGTAGTCGAGATATTCCTTCCGCACCAGCTGCTCTACGAACGGCGTGGCGAGCATGTTGTCCATCAGGGCCACCTTGGCCACTCGCTTGTCGAGGTCCCTGCATGTGCTCGCAAGCGTTCTCCACCGGTTAATGTAGATAGACAAGCTCTCGTCCTTCCCCTGGCGGATCTTGAGAAGGATGCCCGTGGTGTTGTACTTGCCCTGGAGCCTGTACCGCTTCTGGAAGCTCTCCGCCAGCTCGAGAAATGAATGGATGGAGCTTGGCGGGATCTCGTAGAACCAGCTCCGTGCTTCCTCGGTCAGTGTTTCCTGGAACAGGAAACACAGGGTCGGGTCCGAATATCTGGTCCTGTTCGTGGTGGATCGGAACTCGTCGATGTGCGTGCGGGGGTCCCCGCTCCCGGCGAACCGGGCGATCTTCGTCGTCTTCTCGTGGAGGTCTCTTCCCCTCTCCAGTATGTGCGCTGAGAACGGGCTGACCTGGGGGGTGAACGTCCCACCCTGCCCAGCGAGCTTGTCTTTCCGTAGGCGTGATACCTCTTCCGCCAATTCTTCCATCCTCTGGAGGATCCGGGCGTTATCCGTCGGGGGTGGCGACTCCCCTCCTGGTGTGGGCGAGCGGGCTGTCCGAGCGTTAACCCCGCCGAACGGATGCAGCTCTTCATCGGTGGTTTCTTGGGTCTGTTCGCGTTGCCTCCGCGGCTGGCCGACGAGCGCGTCCAGTCGCTCATCCAGCCTCTGCCGGATCTGGCGCTCCTCTGCTCTCTCGAGCGCCGCCCTTTGCAGCTCTCGGAGCAGGCCGTCGACACGCTCCTCGCTGCCGCTCGTCCCCGGTTCTGCTGCTTGCCGCGCCAGTGCGTTCAAGGGCGTTTCCTCGAATGGTGTGCTGCTGACGTTAGTCTCCTGGATAGGCATGTGGGCTTCTGGTTAGTGGTGTTTATACGAGGTTTGCAATTTGTAAGCTTCCCATAGACGGCGCCAACTGTTTCTACCGGATTACGCGGGACGTAATCTAGCAGAAGCAGTTACGAGTAACCTCCTTCTTCTCGTTCGTCTGAACGCTCGGGCTGTTCGGATGGTCGGGCACTTCTTCTCCCTTCGGGTGTGCGGATGCGTGTGTTCGGATATGGCTGTTAGAAGAATACAACGATAAACAGACAGTCAGGGGTCGAGACAGGGTGGCCTGCCTTCAACGCTCCGATGCCTAAGTTAGATGATGTATTGGATATAACAGTCAATTGAACGTGCGAGTAAGTAGCATTTTGTGGAGTTGAATGAATGCTCTTACCTGTAATAAATACCTTACATATATAGGTGGTTGAGTTTGGTGTTCGATGGTGTTCTTCGATGTGGGACTGGGCTCCTTTTGTTGTTGTGTGATCCGTATATTCGGGTATGCGCCCCACGGGCGCGTGCGCGCTCGGATTGGGTCAGTCTTATGAGTGAAGTTGAAGCCTCCCTGGTGGTCTTTCGGGTGGTCGGGTAGGTGGTGATTACCTGCTTAAGTGGATAAGTATACTTTAATCGGACAACTAATGATGTTATACTAACAAGTGCTTTTCTAGTTGATACTCCTATGGAGCATGTGTTAAAATTGTCTGATAAGGGTGATTTTTTCAAAGATGCCTCAAGTTATAGAAGATTGGTAGGTAAACTTTTATATCTTACCATTTCAAGGTAGGATATTACCTATGTAGTTGATGTTTTGAGCAGGTTTATGCATGAGCCAAGAAAGCCACACATGGAGGGAGCCTTACATGTGGTTCATTATCTCAAAAGCACACTAGGACAAGGTATGTTTTTCTCCTCACAAAGTGATTACAGATTACGTTCTTATTTATTCAGATTGGGCTGGCTGTCTAATGACTCGAAGGTCCATTACTAGCTACTGTATCTTTTTTGGTTCTTCACTAATTTCTTGGAGGTCTAAAAGGCAAAAGATAGTCTCCCTGTCTTTAGCTGAGGCTGAGAATGAATCAATGGATAGAGCTTGTTGTGAGCTAACATGGCTAAGATGTCTTCTAAACGATCTAAACATACATCATCCAAGGTCATCTTTGTTATACTGTGATAATAGGGCAGCCTTACATATTGCAGCTAATCTTGTTTTCCATGATAGAACTAGACATATAGAGATGGATTGTTATTTTATCAGAGATACAATCTTGGATGGATAAGTTGAAACTTGACATATAAGTTCTTCATCTCAATTGGCTGATGTATTCACTATGGCCTTGGGAAAAGAATTTTTGTTCCTCTAATTTGCAAGTTGGGAGTTAGAGACCTTAAAGGGGAGTGTAGGAAAGTAGATCTTATAATTATTGTAATGATATTGTAATTGAATTAGGAGATTAGCTGGTGATAGCTTTCCTTATAATAATTGTCCTAAATTGTTGTTCAGGACTCTTGTACAACACGGTTTCTAGCCATGTATATGTACCTTGTTATTCATGAATAAAAATACAATTCAGCCAAATATCTCTTTATCACGGTATTAGAGCGGGTTCTTCTACGTATGTTGTCGAATACGGGTCTTATGTGCTCATCGTCATCCATATATGTTGTTTACATGTTTGGCTTGAGATGTTGCCACATGTGCTGGAGCATGTTGGGAATGTGAATGGAGAAAGACTCCCATATTGAAAATGAGGAACCTTACTAGTGGGTTATAAGGATTTGGAGATGAAATCCCATATTACTTTACCAAGGGCCTGCTTGACGAAATGATTGATCAACTCTTGCATTATTGAAGTGCAAGTTCTTTACAAAGTTAGCTAGCGAGGACTAGAACATCTTCAACGGTTCTACCCAAATCAAGTTGCAGACGTCAACAATAACAATTGACTGAAAGGCAAACCCTCCAACAGAACTGCCAAATCCAGATGGTACTTACGTGGGTGACAATTCTCAAGCTTCCAGTCAAATTTGACAATAACAAACCAAGCCCTCCCACCTCCCACAATGGTGTAGAAACCAAAAATAATCCAATGGCCCAATAAAAGCAACATTCGAAACCAAAACTAATTCAATGGCCCAATAAAACCAACATTTGATAGCAACAAACTTTAGTCGCTGAGTTTTTAATGTCTTGAATTAGGAAGAGAGAGTGTTTGAGATATGAAAAAATGGAGCTAATATATATATCTCTATTAATTAAGGCAGAGGGGTTTAGGGCCGTTTTTGAGTAGTTTAGGATAGTTATGGAGAAGTTAGATGGTAGAACATTGTTAATGCCAAATTTATCCTTTTAGTTTTCTAAGTATACAGCAACAGTTTAGGATAAACGAGAAATTCCCCGTCCGAGGTAGTTTTGCTTGGAGTTCGATCCGGTTATCATCGGTTATCGTAATCTTCTTCTGCTTCAACGATCATCAATTTTAAATCAAAATTTGATCTCCCCCTTCGTAAGAAAATTAAACCGTAGCCCCTCTCTCTCTCTCTCTCTCTCTCTCTCTGGAGCACAAAAACCTCCGGCCTCCCTTCACTGCCAATCCGGCCCACCCCGCCATCGTCGCATCGCGGCCTCCAGTTAATTTCCAATTTTATCCATCCTTTTTGACTTCTGTGCCACTGACATCTCTCTATTCTCGCCTCCTCTTCGTCTTTCGATCTTTCCGGTTCTCTTTTCTTTCTTTTCTGTCAACTCTCATATCTCTCTCTCTCTCTCTCTCTCTCTCTCTCTCTCTCTCTGTGCACATCGGCATCACCCTCTCTTTTTGCTCTTCTCACCGCTCTCCATGTCGGCCAAATATGGTAAAATTGTTTTCTGCTACTTAAAATTCTGGTCAACTGGTTTTAGTTGGAATGAATTGAAATTTATATTCAATATTGGGTTTTACGATTAGATTTTGGGTTTCAATTTGTTTAGTTTGGATGTGATTATATCTTTATATGATTACTGTATTGATTAAGTTATGGGTTTTATGATTTGTATCTGGGTTTGATCTCGCTTTTCTTCACGTTTGTGCACAGATCCTGGATGACAAATAGAGAAGATAATTGAGTAGGTTGGAAATGACTTTTGAAGATAATTAAGTTGTTGCTCAACCTGAGATTTTTGCCTTTGCATGGGTTTCATTCCATTATGAAGCCAGGATTTTACCCATATCACTTTTTGTATGACCAAGATTTGCATTGGAGGCTATACTTGGAGGCGTTGGAGCAATAAGTAGACTAATGAGGTTAGAAGACTAATGAACAATGTGTTTACTTTATTGGTTAGAATATCGACAAAGGGAGGTTGAAGATGAAGGTGCATTGTCCTTTAGTGACTGATGTTGGACTGAGAAAGAAGGCCATTAAAGTTATTATGAGCTATAACCCTATTTGGCTTCGAATTGGATTGTGCATTATTTTCGGAGGTGATTCGTTGTTGTCTGATAGAGATTCTAATTCAGATGAAGAAAATGCGTTTTTGAAAATGATCATTGAGAAGCAAATGTTTGCGCATGCTGGTCTAGCGAAAGAGTATGCGTATAACAAGAAAGTTGAGGGTCTTTATAGACCGGGTTAATTAAGGCAACACTCCTTAAGGCAGTTTTTAGGAAGTTGTGGACAGTTGAAGTTAGAACATTGGGTATTCCTATTGTGCCCATCCTTCCTTCTAGGGTTTATTGCTGCCTTCTTACGAAGCCATTACCCAAAATCTCTTCTTTCTCTCTCTCTTCTTCCTCGAAGGTAGAAAATAGGGAAGCAAAGCCGAGCAAGCACTCTTTCAATTATCATCGTCAAGACGTCAACTAACCCCTCATAGGATTTCGCGGACTTTCTGATCAAAGAAAGCTTTTCTTCATCTCTTTTCTCTTCTTCTGGTCTCTTCTGGGTTCGCTTTCGGACTTCACAAGCTTCTATTTTTATCTGGTATCTCTCTCTCTCTCTCTCTCTCTCTCTGTATTCTTTAATTTTGGTCTCTGGTTATTGTTAATTCAATCGATAACTGATGTTTTATGAACCCTGTAGTCTGTTAAGGTCAGAAATGATCTGTTGGTTGTTTTATTTGGCTGTAAAAATTGAGTCTTGGAGGATAAATTTTCATTGGCTTTCGATTTTGTGTGAGATAGTTCAATTGATTGAATTGAACATTTAGTATTTAGTTTGTTTTAGGTTTGACTCTGTTGTGCTTCTGGTGTTGATTGCATAGTTGAAGTTTTTATTTTTCTCATTGGAAGAGAATTAAGAGTTTAAAGAACATATATTTGTTTTTTGTTTTTTTTTTGTCGTGGAATTGATTGTGTGTTGTTTTTTATGTTAGAAATTGATTATAGCAGGAATGGCAAAGAACTACTTTAAGCAAGAACATGATCTCGGTGAGTACAATTATATCATAAGACAATTTTTTTTTGACGTTGTTAAGTTATTAACTATATGTGCAAGATAAAGAGTTGGATTGAATGAGCTGATATATATATGGTTTGGCTTTGGATTGAAATATTGTTGTGTCCGATTATTATTGAAATGTGATTACTTGGTATATAATGTGTTATGTTGTTATGGATTTGGATGGTTCTGTACCCTATCATCATCGTGTGCTATCTACCTGTTTGTAAATGATCATCACTGTTTGTTTTAGTGAGATTATATCAAGATGATAATCATATGAGGACAAACTTTAGACATATAAACATAGTCTGCATCTTAAAGCACCCGAATGTTCTGTTTCAGTCTTTATTATAGGTCTATAATCTTGCTTTTGATATTAGGTGATCGTGGAGAAATCAGAAAGAAGTGATATCCCAAACATTGATAAGAAAAAGTGAGTTATACATCATACCTTGACGGTACTCTAGCTACATTTTGTGGTTTAGTATTACTATCTTTTGATGCCTATTTGCTCTTCTGTTTTATGAAATTTTATCAAACTTGACATCTGTTCAGTGTTGGACAGCATACTTTCTGTTTGTTCATCTCATTCTTGCAAAAGCTGAAGTAAGGTATACTATATTTGGGGACAACGGTCTTTGTTATACTAGACTTTATTTAGTTTTCGATTTAGGGTTTAGAGATCTCTACATGAATACTATAATCTTTGTGTTCTTTTATGATAATTGATCAAACCTAATTGCTTATGCAGTTTGCAGGGGTTTCATTGTTAAGTTCATCTAATTGCGATACTCAACTTTTCTTCCTTGGGTGCAGCTCCACTTATAAACCAAAGAAGAGCATTATTGCCAGAGGTAGAACAAAATTCGACCATTAGATGTATCTTTTGGGTTATATACTTGAATTTCAATGTATGAGTTTGGCATAAAATCTCTATTAATTAAAGAAATTTGATCCACTACGACATCTGTCATGGCATAACAAATCACGTTCTATTCTTTTGATCATCAACATGTTTCCTGGTGAGCAAATCACGTTCCATTCTTTTGATTCAGTTTAAGACGACACCAGGAATTTATACCAACATGAGTTCTTGAACTCAATAACAATTGGAGGACTCCCGCCACACAAGTTGACCATAAAAATAGGTGCCCCGATTATGCTTTTGAGGAATATCGACCCAAACTTTGGATTGATGAACGGAACTCGATTGTTATGTCGTGGTTCATATTTGAATCTCTTGGATGCTGAGGTTCTAACGGGACAGTTTGCTGGGACTAGAGTTTTTCTACCTCGAATCCCGTTGAGCCCGCCGAATAATGTTGGTCTACCTTTCAAACTTATAAGAAAGCAATTTCCTGTCAAATTGAGCTTCTCCCTCACTATAAACAAGTATCAAGGTTAGACAATTCCTTACGTTGGTGTGTACCTCCCAGATCGTGTTTTCAGTCACGGCCAATTGTATGTGGCATTGTCCAGGGGAACATCAGAGTCAACTACAACGATTCTGGTTAAAAAAGGCTCCATATCTGGTCAAAATGGTGTATATACTAGAAATGTGGTGTTTAAAGAGGTTTTGTTGCCTTCAGACACAAATAATGTTGCATCTCATTAGGTATTTTAATATCGTTTATGTTTGACATATCAATACTTGATATTTACGTAACTATTTGCAGTTACTAACTTGATCGAAAATTCTTTCTGTCTGTTCTTAGGTACTAAAACTATTCGAATGGACAAAAGCTCTACTCGACGTGTTTCAATATTTTCGGTCGGTTGGCGTATGGGAAAGTCGATAAAAATGAATACCAGTTATCTCAGTAGCTTGGTTTTAAAAGAATGGAACAAGAAGAAGCATGAACAGTATGGACCTTTGAACACTTTTGTTTTTGTTATATTCCAAGTTATGTTCTCAATTAGATCTGTGTTCGAATAATAGAGATCTCAATTAGATCAATATTCGAATAATAGAGATAGGCCTGAAAGTACACGATAGTATCTGTTGTGAGCAATGAACTTGGGCAATTAAGTGAAGACGATATAATTGCACACTTTTAAATATGTCACCGATAAGTCGCACGCGCAACCGCGACTCCTATGCGCGTGCAGGAAGGCTAGTATATATGATGTATATGGGCTGCATTATTTGTATCAATTTTGTCTCAAAAAAAAAAACAAGCCCAGAATCCATAATGTGCAAAAGGAAACTTAAGCCCACATACAAAGTCTACAGATGCATCAAATAATCAGAACAAAACACAGGGGTGCAAAGGAGTCCCGTTGCGTACCACCTCTAAACTTTGATCTCCCCAAGGCTTTTGCACTTATCAAAATTGAAGTATCCAGAGTAAAACAAAACTCAACTTGTTGCTCATCGGCTTCTTATATAAACATACATAACAACACAAAGCGGCAAAAAGCAAGCCAGGAGAGAACACAGCAGCAACGAGAAGAACGATCGCAGACTGCAAGAGAGGAGAACGCCTGCAACAACAAAGAATTCAGAGGTGGGGCTCCCACACAACCTCGACTAACATATTTTCTTTGCAGGTTCATCACTTGTCACCGAATCCGACCTAGTCCACGCTTGCGAACGGGTACGGTTCCTAGGATTCGGTGAGTTATCAAGAGGCATCATGAATGCCGTAATCGAATTCTGGATTCGATGGTTTCGATGAGTTCAGGAGAGGCGTCACGCTGCCACAAAATCAACAAAACTCTGGCTTACAGCCTCTGCTCTCCGAGGATTAACGACGACGATAATCACAACAACAAAAAGTCTACAGTAGCAGACCTGCAGACCCGAACTCCAATCAAGCAGAAAGCAGATGAATCCATTTCTATGCTACAGCCAAAGCAAATCGACATCTCTGGCAGCCTCCTTTGTAAAGCCGCCGCTCATGCTTCAACAAAAACCCGTTCAATCCCACAACAAATCATCAAGACAGAGAAAAGCCTCATTGCATGTTTCTACAAAAATTATCACAGCCACAACACAAAGCAAATCGGCACAAAGCCATAACACCAAGAGCAGAAGCAACTAAGAGCGGTAGAAGCAAAACCAATCAAGCTCACCGGCGGAGACGGAATCGAGTTTGGGTCCAGCTTAGCTTAAAGTACTCTAAAACGGCGGCGCCAAGACCCAAGAAGCTAGCAGCGAAGATGGAATCACAAAGCCCTCAATTGGTGTCAATTCAACGTCGGGGCGAGGTACCAGATGAAGTGAGAGCAGAGAGCTCCAAAAGAAGACCCAAGAGATTCCAACGATCATTAAAACCAGGAGAAATCAGGGCAAATATGAAGCTGCTCGGCAAGCAAGAAGAAATTGAGAAGCTTGTTTCTCTGTGCGTGAAACAAAGAGGAAGAGAGAAAGCATGGGGGTGCTGTGCAGTACGAGAAGAAGAGAAAGAGAAGAAACAAAGAGAAACAAAAGGCATGCTGGGCACGTGAACAAATGAAAAGAAAAAATAAAATAAAAGAAAAAAAAGAAAGAAAGAAAAGAAGTGGGCTGGGCCTCGAACAGAAAAGGGCTTCACGGATCATAGGTTTTACCTCAATTTGGAGTCATACATACTCTAAATTCTGTAAGCTCACTTCTTAAAAAATGAAGACGGCGATTTCTAATAAATCATCGAAATCCCTAAACAAGAAAACAATGGTACAAAGCCGGAAAAAAATAAAATATAAATATTCAGAACTACAATGGTAGGGATCATCATGAGCTTGGCTGGGCTGGCATTAGCCTTAAATTTAAGGTTTAGGGCTGCGTTGGGTCAAAAGTCAAAGAGAACGAGGCCGATGCCACAATTCAGAAGCTCTAGTATGCTCATTAAGGCTAAGCCAATGAGGCTAAAAAGGCAGGGCAGGGCCAAGATGAACCTTAAATTAAAAAAGTATAATATTTAAAAGGTTTGAGGTATTATAATTATTAATTTATGATATTTATTTTTAAAATATGTTTGTAAGTTGAGAAGAGTGAGGAGAATAAAAGAAAAATTATGAAGAAAATAAGATAATAATCATATAATACATGTTTTTTTAAAATAAAAAGGGCCAAGATGGACCGGGCTTTTGAGGCTAAAATGGGTCGGGTTAAACTTGACTAGTAAGACTCAAAAAGGCCAGGCCGGGCTTCACTTACATGACCTAAGCCCTATCCTAATTTTAATAAGGCTAGACCGACCCGCCCTAACACGAGGCCATACAGGATTTCGGCCTCATGGGTCGGGCAGACTAAAACGAGGCTCGAGATTTGAAGGCTCTAGAGTGTGGTGGTAAGGTGGTGGCGAGCTTGATCTTGATTGAGTAACAATGTTGTTGGACCGGAGGAGAATCAAGGACAGTTGAAGAAGTTAGGGGTCGGCAAAAAGCTCGGCCCGGCCCGGCCCGGCCCATGTATAGCCGGCACGGGCCGGGTCAGGCTTTATCTTTTATATAAGGATCCGGGCTCGGCCCATTCAAGCGGACTTCGCGGGCCTATAAGAATTTTACGGGCTGGGCCTATCGGATTTTAATTATTGAAAAATTAAGACATTTCTACATAAACGTAACATTCATCCACGCACCGGGGTCTAAACGTACTCCGACAAGTCTAAATTTTACGTACGGTGTTTATCACTATAAGATGGACCCTTCCACATGTCCTCGTCTATCATTAAAACATATTTAATTCACATATTGTTTGAATTCTCCATATGTATATTAATGTTCTTACGCTTGTTCTTTTGTTATATGGAATGAAATACCTTTGTGAAACTTAATCGGTCATGTTTAATTATTTTATAAAATTGACCGTGGATGGATTGGTTAGAATATTACTAGCATGCCTTTAAAATTTTATAAATTTTTGACTTGATTTAGACATCGATCCATGCATTTCGCCAAATGTGACCGTAGTACTCTTACAACTAAAACGGAAATTACCCCTCCCGAAAATAATTTTTTAACATCAAATTTTTGACACATATTCTTATGGAATACATATCTATATCATAGTGTCAAAAAATAAAAAATTGATTTATCTACTCCCCCCATAAGAAAATAAGAAAAATAAGATGAGTGTATTTTAGTCTTTTCACAAATTTTGTTTAACTGTATTGACCGGGATCCAAACATATTTCGATTAGGCTAATTTTTACGTACGGTGTCTTTTATTACAAGGTGAACTATTATATGTGGCCTTCTTTATTGTTAAAACATTTTTAATTCTTATATTGTTTGAATTCTCTGTATGCACACTAATGTTCTTACCTTTATTCTTTGATTATATGGGTTGAAAGACCTTTGTGAAATGTAATCGATCATGTGTCATTATTTTACAAAACTGACTGTCTGATTGGTTGTTCATAATATTCTAAGCATGCCGTTAAAACTTTATAAATTTTGGATTTGATTTAGACCTACATCTATGGATTTCGCTAAATGTGACCGTAGTACCCTTACAACTAAAACGTAAATTACCCATCCCTAAAGAGATTTTTTAAGATTAAAATTTTAACACACATTCTTATAAATTACATATCTATCTCATTGTGTCAAAAAAATTGACATAAAAATTTGATTTACCTAGTTTCTCCATGGAAAAATAAGCAATATATAAGAGAAGGGTATTGATGTAATTTCACACAATCTCAATTAAACTCTCCCTATTGAAAAATTACAAGATCTAATCTGAACTATTTATTATATTTTTTGTTTACTGTGTATATAAGGTAAATAGATTGAAAATAATTACAATGAAACCCTAAACCCTAAACCCTAAAACCTAAACCCTAACATACTCTAAACCTCAAAATTTCTAAACCTTAACTTACCATAAATCTCAATCCCCTAATCCCTAACTTACCCTAAACCTAAACCTAAACCCTAACTTATCCTAAACTCTAAACAATGATTTAATAGTAAAATAGATACACAAAAATAACTATATATGAAATTCTAATATTTGATCAATATATGTATATGTAATATATTAATATAGACATACACAAATATAAAATATATATCTATATAGTACTAGTCACTATATCATATATATATATAAGTGTAGGTATAATGATATATGTACTACTATCTTATATATATATATACAAAAATTACGGGTTTTGATGGGCCGGGGTTAACGGGTCTTGACGGGCTTTTGGCGGGCCAGGCCGAGTTTTAGACCTCTAAACCAAGCCCGATCCACCATCTACCTAAGCGGGCTTTTGTGGGCTTTTTTGCAGGTTGTGCCTGACTTTTAGCCCACGGCTTGTGGGTCTCCGCCGGCCCACGGGCCAAATGATGACCCCTAGAAGAAGCCCAGGAGGTATATGAAATTTTTTTATTATTTTTTGTTGGAGGAAAAGCACATTTGATGGCTACTGGTGAGCCATGACTCCCGTGAGGGCTATAAATCATTTGTATCAAAATAATTATTGTCTGATCTAAAATAATTCCTTACGGATAAAATAAGTGCTTTGCAATTTCCTAAAGCACTCACTTAATTTTGATGTGGGATTATCTAGCCCAACAAACGAGTGTGGCTCTTTTTGATTCCTCAGAAAACACATCCTCCAATAAGATCAAAGGTTAGAGCATCCAACAAGAGCAAAATTTTGCTTGAGCAAAGCTTTTGTGGTGGAGTCTACTATTTGTTTGAGCAAATTTTGCTCACCGGTGCGGATGCTTTTAGTACATGTCAGGGCTGCAAGAAGGTCGTTGGGCACTTGCACAAATCATATGATATATAAGTTGCCAAAAGCTGAATCTTCCGCAATCACCTACCACCATAAGCTGAGAGTAGACTTGATTAGACTTTGGGCACTCAACACGCACACACCAACATATACAACTGTATTCCCAGACTGCAATTCAAGACTTATTGTAGCATTAGTTGTCCATACTCCATAGCACAAAGTAACTACATCAAAGCACGTATGCAAGATAACGAAACAAATTAATCTTTTAAATGTGGGGAAGAACACTGTAGATTGAGCAGGTCAATGCTTCAATGGCGGTTGCCACTGTGGCCAACAATACACAGATTCATTTTTAGTCTCAAATGGTGTAAGCTGAAAGAAAGCTAGCACACCTTCTTTGATGTTTTGATCAAGTCAACTTTGCTCGTCTGCAGCAGCGGCCAACCATAGGAGACAATTCGTAAGCACCACTTTACAATTTTTTATGAGAGACTTGGGCGGAGAATTTTTAGAACCACTTGATTTGCAAATTCAAAAACGATCTGTTAAAGCCAATAATGTATACTAACATCAACGTTTTCCTCGCATAAACACACTCATCACCATACACGTGATGATCGATGTAGACACAGCTCGAAAATGAGCAAGTGGCAAATGGTGGATTGGAGGTGATCAGTGAACTCTGTATGCATGTTTTACCCGTTATGGAACTGACAATGATTGAGGAAATCCATGTGAAAAACAATGGGGCTGACCAACTGGTCTTCCAAAACCGAAGTTCTGATACTGTAGGAGATAATTATGGGAGCCTAAAACTATATGTTTGTTAAGCTGGTAACTGATAACAAATAATGTGCTCCCCCACACAATTAGGGACAATTGTTTGGCTAATGAGGAGACAGCTACCAATTCAACCTACTCAATTCGGTTCTACTTCTACTTCGTAATCCTGAGTTGGTCAGCACCCTCTATCATCAATCTGGGCAAGCTGTTCTTAAATAACAGTCCAATCAATCCATAAGAGTCCCATAAAAATCTACAACTTTGTTCTTAGTACTATATCTTAAAAGCAGAGCTAGCCCTAATATCTCGGCTATAAAGACACCAACGAATCCTATGAATAAATATCAACAGTATAAAGGTTCAAGAAAAGAGACTCATTCTAGTTGGACTTGGTTTCGGGACATGTACAGATATGTGAGCACATCATAAACTAATAAGAGCAAACTTCCCTTTCAAAAGAAAAGAAAAAAGAAAAAAAGAGCAAACTTTATATTGACACTGATCTGGATCCAGGCAAGTTGATTATCATAATACACACCTGAGATAAAATATTGCAGAAAGCTCTAGGCCTCAACCACAGAAACTAAAATATTCAAGATCCTATTTTACCAGATACATGTGAGTTTAGCTAATCTCGAATTATCAATAATCTATACCAGCATTTGGATCCATAAAGCTCTCTAATGATCTGTATCACCTTAACAAAGAGAAAATGTGTTCTGCATAATCTCTATATTCAAGAATTAAACTATAGTTGGAAGGTAAAAAAATTGTTCACAAATCACAAGCAACCTGTACATCTAATCTGACATATAATCGACACGAAAAAGATCAAGATGCATACAATGTGGAAGGCCAAAAAGGACAGATAAAACTAGAAGACATTGTTGTCAACCAGAAAACATAATCAGAGATACAAACAAAACTATAACAGTGGTCCAGATTATGTATCATATTTTACACTAGAGAAATGGGATCCACTACACCTACATGATTAGAGAAATAGACGTCTGGTGCACAGTATGATTGTGATCTACGGAGCATATTATCCGAATCCTAAAGGGGAATACCAGCTTAAAGAAAGTGTGAGACTTCACAAACATGCATACACGTGAAAGTGGCAATGAACATAAACATCACAGACATGAAAGAAAATGAAATGAAACAGATCAAAGATGAGGAAAGAGAGGACATACTTTGTTTAGCTGAGTTCATTATGTCAAGGACTCAACAGTAAGTAAGATTCATTTCAAAGACTTGGTAGCAAGAATTTCTCCTCCTCCAAAGTCCAAACATTATTCCCTGCAAACATGACAAGAGTTTTCGAACAAATAAGAGAAAAGTAGTTCAGTTCCTGAATTTCATTCATAATCGATGATTTTAAGGCGCGCAGAGTAAGCATCTGAATCCGATAACAAATGTGAATCAAAGACTGCAAAGTTAAGATTAAAAGCACTGAACACCTTGTATAGCACTTCTGTAGTGAAAGTGAAACTAAACCTTTTCATCATCATCATCATCATCATCATTTTACACAAGTTTTCAACAAAGTTTCTTACAGGACATAAATTAAATAAGCAAAAAAGGATAACAAAAGAAAGAACAAATAGTACAATCTTTCTTCGCTAGCCCTGCCATGAGTTTCCTGTTCATTATTTCTCAATCCTCAGTCTCCATGTCCCGAATGACACGTACTGTTCAGTTATATGACCGTTATTCTTTCGAACTGCTATAACACCATGAGGGGTCTGGAGGCTTTTGAACTTGAGAGGCACTTCTAGATCTTGTAGTTCTTAAGCTGAAACCATAGTTGAGACATCCTTGCTGGATCTGTTGTACTTCATGTGGCTCTTCACAAGCTGACCAGCTGCGATAGCAGACATGAGAGATAGTTCTCCGGCAAGAACTGAAGCAGCTACAACACTGGCCAGTTGCCTCGCATTCAATCCAGGTGCATCTCTGTTAGCACCTTTAACTCCAAGCAAATTCAAACATGCTGACTGGGATGCAAGTTGGGTCCCTCCTCCTACTGTACCAACCTCAATGGAAGGCATGGTGACTGAAACGTGAAGATCCTTGCCATCATTGATAGCTTCCATCATGGTGATACAGTGAGAACTCTCAATGTTCTGAGCCGGGTCTTGACCTGTGGCAAGGTACACTGCCGAAACAATGTTACTGGCATGTGCATTGAAACCACCGAGAGCACCGGCAATAGCTGATCCAGTAAGGTTCTTGAGCATGTTAAGCTCCACCAAAGCTGCCACGTTAGTTTTCAACACTTTGGTCACTACGTGTCCCTTGATCACCGCCTCACAGACCACAGACTTGCCACGGCCTTCGATCCAGTTGACAGCAGCAGGCTTCTTGTCCGAGCAGTAGTTACCAGAAATGCCGATGACATCCATGTCCGGGAAGTCCTCCTGGAGGAAATCGAGAACGTTCTGTACACCTTTGGAGACCATGTTCATCCCCATTGCATCACCAGTGCTGCAGGTGAATCTCATGTACAGGTTCTTCCCGGCAACAGCGGACTTGACCGCCTGAAGCCTTCCGAATCTGCTAGATTTGTTGAAAACCGTTGCTATGGTATCTGCATTCTCCGGGTCCTCCATGAAGAACTTCAACTCAGCAGCTCTTTTCGCGGAGTTGAATCTGACAACAGGTGCTCTAGTCATTCCATCTTTCAACAGCACACTGGAAGCTCCACCGGACAAGTTAATAGCTTTGCAACCGCGGTTAGTACTCGCCACCAAGCAGCCTTCAGTAGTGGCCATGGGGACCGAGAACTCTCTTCCATCCAGCATAATCGGCCCGGCAATCCCAACAGGAATAGTAACATAACCAATCGGCATTTCGCAGCATTGCCCCAAGATTGACTCGTAATCAAACCCTTCCAAAGGCAAACCCTCGAGAGACTTGCCTGTAACTCTCTGCAGAGCCTCACGCCGAATAGAAGCCGCTCTCTTGCAATCTCCGAGCTTAGTCTCGAGCGAGTAAGACGGAATGGTCCCACCCACCACAGCCTTGATAATCTCCTCGTCTTCCTCGGTGGGCGGTGGGTCGAACACCTTCTGTGCAACTTTAAGCGCCGGCTTTAGCTGAGCCACAGCCTGGGGAATTGCTGCGCAGTCCAGAGCCTGGCCGCATGGGGTTTTGCGAGCGTCATCCGCCTTAAGGATGATGTCATCGTCGTCGACGGCCCAGACGTCGTTGCTGGGGCGGAGGATTAAGGACTGGACGAAGTCGATGCCGAAGAAGCCGAGGAGGTAAATGAAGGAGGCGACGAAGGCAAGGACGGCGACGATCTCGGAGAAGTTGACGACGTGGAGAGGAGTGGAGGTGCGGATCTTCTCGCGCCACCGAGTGAGGAGGAAGTAGACGACGGAGAAGAAGAGAGTGAAGAATACGGCGTTGGTTAAATAAAGAGGCAGCGGCAACGCGTCCGATGCTTTAGCGGCGTCGTTTTGATGATGATGATGGTCCACCATTTTCACCTGACCGTTTGGTCTACTAGTAGCTCCTCTTCCGACGTGATCCGCCGCCGATCGCCTCCGGACGTCCATTGGAGTGTGTTGGGTTTTCCCGTCGCCGGCGACCGGAGGAGGAGGGTTTAGGGCTAAATCTGAGGAGAAGGGGGCAGGGCTTTTGCTTTTGAGGGGTGTTTGGGGTTTGAAACTGTGAATGGGGGGGATGGGGGAGGGTATATATAGAGTAGAGTTGGTTTACTTGGTTTCATGGCTGAGCTGGGAAGCGTGTGAGTACCTGTTTCCGACGAAACAGTAAAAACTGGCACGCGTTGAACTTACATACAAGCATACAACACGTAATTAAAAAACGGTCAAGCGAATACAACTCCCGTTAACCAAGTGTTGTTGTCTGTTTCTTACTTTTTACTATATTTTCATTTAATTGTACTAGTTTCTCGTCTTTATCTTCAAAACGTATTGTTTTTTGTTTTGGATTCCAAGTCATGACTTGCATGATTGTGAAGTCTATTGTAGTATTATCATCTGGTGTAGTGGTATAAGTTTTTGGTTTAAAGTTGTATACAGTAGATGGGAGATGTGACTCAGGTAATTGATCCTTCGTTCGGACAAGAAATCAATTTTATCGTTGTTGTTATTTGTTAATGCAAATTAATTTTTTTGGGGTCGTAGAAAGTTTATCTTTTCCTCTTCAATTTTTGTTTATAGTTCACAAATCATACACCCCGCTATGAGAGGGCTTCTCTCTCTCCTCGAGTGACGGCTAACTCTAGATGGTTGTTAGTCGAGAACCGGCGATGGTGTAGCTTTCCTTGGCCTTCGTCTTGCCTTACGATCGTCTCCCCTGGAGTCGTGTCTCCCTTGCTTCCCTTTGATGATCTGTCATGGCTTCCTTCGAAGTGTGCCATATCGTCGGAGGAGCGAGATTTAGTCTCGGTTTCAAAGTCAGGAGTCGATATGCGTCATGAAATCTAGTCAGTGGTTCTGGGATCGTGGAAGACACAATCGAGGAACGTGTAATGAGGTGTTGGAGGTAGGCGAGGCTTCCTGGGCAAAGGTTTTGGGATCGGAGCATACCAAAACCGACGATATGGTGGGTTGGTACCAGAGTCCGGGTCGGGTTCATCTCTAGTCTCGTGGAGATCGATGGTGGTGGGATTTGGGATCTACTGTGTCTCGAGGGTTTTGTGTTGAGTGGCTGGAGTACGATGTGGGTTTCTCTAATCGGTGCGTAGGCCTCAGTTCCGCGCCTGCTGTCCTTTGGCGGCGTGATCAATGTACGGTGGTTAGTCGGCGGGTCGTTAGGGAGGCAGTTTAGAAGTGGTGGTGTGCTGGTTTCTGTGATCTGGTGCTGATGGGTATTGGGCCTGGTCTTGGTGTTGGGATTAAGCCTTCTGGGCTTGGGTCTGGTTGGTTACTGACCAGATTAGTATGGGATCCAGGTGGATCAAGTTTTGGGTTGTACTCCTAGGCCGCGACCTTGTTGCTATGGATTTAGTTTCTGCACTTCAATAAGTGCGAGCGGGATAGGTATTGCTTATTATCCCGCTTTAGCGCTACGCCATGGATACTGGTTACATATTCTTGGTTACCAGTCCCTTGGTTACATTTTTTTCTTTGAGCTTATTGTTGAATAGGTTATTTGGATTAGCCAAACTTTGTTTGTTTAGTTTAGACTACGGCTTCTTGTCTATCATTGCCCTTGTTAAGGGTAGTCGTATGTTGTAGCCTGTTCTCATCCTTATTTTCAATGAGAAATGACGTCTCACGTATTCCTCTAAAAAAAAGTTTATATCTTTTCTTAATGTTATACAAAATTAAGAAACAATGAGAAATTCTGGTGGAAAGACTTTATAGACCAACCTACACCAAATTAGTCAGATTAGAGTGGCTCTGATCTCACCCTTTAGACCTTTCATGACCATTTTCCTGGGGAATAGTTAGAAGGCGTTGAGAAACTCGGCGAGTTCTTGGCGAGATAGGACAAATCTTAGCATGAAATTTGGTGTCAATTAGCGTGAAAATTCACGACGACTCTTATGTTGCTCCTTTCTTCTTCTATTGTGTAACAAGGAATCTTATTCCTAAATTTTCATGGCGGTGAGTATGTTTTCTGGTGGTGTGGGCGGTTATGTTTTGTGGAGGCGAGATTTGGGCTAGAAGGGGGAGTTTTGCAGCTTGATGACGAGCAGTGAGTTCTCCTCCCGGGAAATTGTTGGTGCGACGGTGTGGATGAGGCTCTGGGTGCTAGATCCAGGGTGGAGTATGGGATTTGCTTGGCTGGATGAGCTTCGACCCAGTTGAGCTTGATTCAAGGGAAGAATGGTGGACGGGCAATGCTCATTTCTGTCGGGCCCCGAATCTAGGGGAATGATGGTGGCAAGGCTCGTGTTACAGGCTTTAACTTGGGAGATCTATCGGCCTCCAATGGTGGTGGTATCGTCATTGGGAGATGAAACCTTGTCGCTGGTAGGTTGAGGAAGAAATGTGTTTTGGTGGTCGAAATGACGTTGGAGGTGAGGTGTGGCATGATGAAGGGGTTGTGTGGGACTGTTTAGATCTCATGAGTCCCGTGGTCCTGGACCTTGACTTTTTTGGGTTAGATTGATACTATGGGTTGGGCTGGACCTTAATGTTTGAGCCTAGGCTTTGGCTTACCCATTATGGACTGCTTTGATGTCCCTATTTAGGATCTGGGTGATCCAACCCCCACCGGAGTACCATCATCGCCTAAGGTCTCAACGTAGAGATGGTTGCCTAGTTAATTAAAGAGTGGTGCACCCTGAGTTTTTTGATATGTTACTCGTGCTATTCTGATTTGTTAGTCTAGGGTGTCGCACTACATATGTTATTAGTATAGTAGTACGATATGGTTTGTTGGGCCTGGTAATCCAGTAGAACTCTGTATTGCTATTGTGATAGTAGATTTGGATCTCCGTCAAGCTAGTTTTTTCGTAACCTGCAAAACAAGTCGGAGCACGGTGCGGTACCGTGCTTAGACCCTCCGATGCTTAAGTCAAATACTTTCTCAAAAATCAAAGAGTAGTAAGACTAGAATAAATGTTATCTTGAGCCATATCGGAATGGGCTATATATAGAGATCGTACTAGGTCTAAGCATAGTCCTTGTTTGAGTTGAACTACTTTAATTTTAAAGAGGAGTAATCCATTACGAAATGGATCTCTGTATCTAGAGCCAATCACACTTCGTGATTATCACAGGCTCTTTGGTGTAATCCCTATAGAGTTGATACAAATCTTGCTTATTCCCTCGAGGATTCTGCCAGTTCCTCGAGTTCCGTGTTATACCTTAGGATTATCACACCATCTTACAAATATTCTAGAGGCTTCTATATCGTTCTAAACACTTCGAAAATCCTCCAAATAATCGATTTCCACTCGGAACCCTAACCATACAGGCGTAAGCCCAATATTCTAATTATCGGACCTTTGCCATTTTCGGACCTTCAGGACCCAAAACCCTCGAGCTCTCCATGGCTAAATGTGACTCTCACAAATATCCCCACAACAGTTTGTGGTTCGAGACATGTCATCCTCTTGCTGTTGTCACCAGACCATTATCATTTCTGAATTTAAAAATTCTCAAGCTTTCTCATCAATACCCGCGTGAAAATCGAAACAACTCTTCCTCCTTTACTATAACTCTTTTCTCATCAGACATCTTCATCATTACACTCCTTCCCCAACGAACACAACCTTACCGAAAACTCTCCCCATTCAAATCTATTTCTCACCTTAAAATCCGAAACCACATACCTTCTCCAACGGATACATCCTAACTTTCTTGCCTTTTCAATATTTATAAATCAATCCCCAACTCTTTCCCTTTTTTTTTTACTTCACCTTCCCAAAGATTTCGAGCTTTTGAAAAACCTAGAACTCCTAGAATTTTTAGAACCTCTAATGAACCCAGATTTTTAAACCCAGATCTTCCAATGGCTTCCCCTAAAAATACCACCAATACCTCTCCTTCGGCCTCCGATGAGGCCGTCGAACACATCATCCTTTCTATTTGAAACACCACGGCCGACGGCGAGGTAGACAGATCTAAGCTGCTCACCACTGCCATCCCTCTTCACAAGGTGCCTCTATCCACTACAATGGGTCCTTCCTTGGCGCCACCCACCTCTACTGTTGCTTATACTGTGGAGTCTAACCAGGAGAGGGTTAACTGCCCTCCCTCACCCACCACCTTTAAGGTGGACGAGGTTGAAATTGACCAGCCATCCTCCTACCAATCCTTCTCTTCAATCATGTTCCAGCACCCTCAAGACAGCTGGTACCAATAGGTCTCGTGAGGACCTATATTTGGCGACCATCAAGGTCGACTATGACAATGCACTTCCAACTTTCATTCAGATGTTCCATCAAGGAATCAGTAAGAACTTTTGGTTCACCCTTGCGTCAGACAGGGCAAAATTATCGAAGCTCGAGAAAGCTCATGGTCTGAGCATGTTGGTTCATTCATTCCAGATCATCTTCGGTCTGACCTTTCCAATCCCAGCCTTCATCTGCACCGCCTTGGAATTCTATAGGTATGCCATCGAGCAATGGTGCCCAGTCTCCTTCAGAACCTTATCTTATTTTGACCGCCTCAACATGTGGTTTGACTGATGCATATGGATCCCTGAGTTTCGTGTGCTCTTCCAAGTGAAGCCCACTCTGCTCAATCATCTTTACCTCAACCACCATGTGATGTATGTGAAGGACTCACTCCTCATCAACCCACTATACTCCCCCCAAGGACTAGAAGAAGATCCTCATCCTTGTATTTGGGGACTAGGAGAAATTTGGTCACGAAGCCGGTCACAAAGTTCCTACTACCATCAACACCACCAAGCTCTCGGATGAGGTACTATTCACCATCGAATTTCATCGTGATCTGGTGAATGACGCCCTCGAGATCTCATCAAAGCATCGCCAGGTCCGATGGCTCTGGATCCACGAAGGCCTCACCCCCCCTTCTTCATGATGATTGTACTGCCCTGTATGCGGTCCCTTAGGCCCCCAAAGTTCAGCACAAGGAGGCATCGTTCTTGACCCCTAAGTCTACTCCTGCACTAACTCTGACTGAGGTATGGGAAGTTGAAGCACCCAGGCCCAAATCTCGACGTCGTTTAGTCAAACAATCCCACCTTGAAAAAGGCAAGGAGAAGACTCCCACCCCAGCTGAGGGGCCCATGGACACCTTTCTTCTGAACGAGGGAGAGAAGAAAGAGGAGCCACTCCCCCCCCCCCTCCCCTCTCCAGGAGGAACTGGCGCCTTCATCTCTTCCGAGGAAGAAGCTCCACGCCGAAGAACCCGTGACACCTCCACAAGCTGTCTTCTCCCTTGGTAAGCTGACTTCACTTTATCGAGTAAGCATTCTTCCTTGATTCCTAAGCTCCTATATGTACACAGGCTGCCTCAACCCTTACCGTTGCCCTAGGGACTCTGCTAAGCCATCTGCAAATTCCACATAACAATGCAGTCGTAGCCGAGAAGGAGGCAAAAATTTTGATGGGGAAAGTAACCTCGTCGGAGGGACAAGTTGCCGAGTATGACAAGTTATAAGAGCTGACCATTCATAAGCTGAATGCCAAAGATTGTGCCCTTGAGGATGAACATACTTTGCACTAAGCTGAGACCATCAACCTGTCACCTTAAGCATAGCTTGTCAATTCAAGTCATGGAGGAGAAAGCAGAGGAGAGGGTGAAGACCCCTCCAAGAGGAGCAAACCAGAGAGATCACCTCCCTTCGAGAGTCCTACGAGCTCGAGTTGGAGAGGCAGAGGGTGGACTTTGAAAAGGATAAGCAAGAGCTCATCGACGTCTATAATAAGGAGACCTTAGACGAGGAGTGAAACCCCTACCCATTCTCAGGGGTGTATTTATGTAATAGTTCGTAGCCCCCCCCCCCCCCCTCATTTTTGCGTCTCTCAAATAATATCGTACTTACCTTATCTCGCTTTCGTTTAGTAATTTATTGTATATTATCATCCCAACATATTATTGCTCATAGTTATTTTCTTTTAAGAAATCTACTTGTGTATTTTCTTCATACTTGGTTAATTTGAACCTTAAGGTATGCTTTTGAAGTGGCTAGGGCTTCAACTCGACTCTTGAACCCCCTGCCTCGTACAAACTTTGCTCACAGATGAGGCTTAGGGAGAGCCTCCGTAACCTTGAGGTCTCCTAAGGATGCTCGTGATTTTGAGATTATCTTTTATCAGAAGATTTGCTTGCTTAGTCTTAGCCCTGTACAAAGGACTATCATTCTCTAGAACCTTCCCTCAACCAAGTTTTTTCCTCTAAGGGAGTACCAACCTTGAGAAACTCTTCATGCTATCACCAAGACCACATGAGGTCCACCCCCAGAAATAACTCTTCCTTAGAAAACATGTCTCGAGTGCTGCGGTGGGGTCCCATACTCTTTATGTAAATCTTTTTTGGTTTATCCTCGAGGAAGTCACCATAAGAATACGCTTGAGACTTAAATACCCAAAGTTCCAGAATTTGGCTAAGTTTTCCCCTAACTGGGTACTGACTTATTCTTATCGCTCATACCAAGCTTGATGATTACCGTTCCAGAAACGTCTGAGCTTATGAGATTTTTGTCCGAGTGCTTTAACCTAACCATGAGGAACTCCCTTGATACCCCCAACTTTCCCTCCTTTCAGGATCAAATTTCCTAAAGCAGGTTAACGAGCTTGTATAAGAGGAATTCTGTTCATGGGAGCCAATGTGGTCTTCCCCACTTAAGCTCGTGCTCTTGGACATCAAGTCCCTCAAGATCGAATAAATAAATAAATCACAAACAACATAATATAAAACAATGTATTGAAATAGAAGCTTTTATTGAATAATCATTTCAAACAAGCAAGGAAGTTCTTGACATACCTCATTAAACCTGCCAACTCATAAAACAATCTTATATAAAAACCAAATTGGTTAGGAAGAGTACGTGCCCATTCTAAACGCTTACCTTCTTCTACTCCAGCTCCTCAGTCATACCCTGAATGGTATTCCTTAAGGTGAATAACATTCCACCTCTTGCCGACCAGTGTTCTTGTCCTTGGGTTCTTCAGCTCGTACGACCCATTATAGCTTTCTCCAATGACTCTATAAGGTCCTTTCCAATTTGCCCGCAGTTTTTCCTCTCCTGGTACCTTGATATTTTCAAAGACCTTTCGTAGAACCATGGTGCCAGGGGAAAACTCTGGGCCTGACCTTCCTGTCGTAGTAAGCTTTAGCTGGTAAGTTGTCTGCTCCCTACATTCCTCAAGGAGGTCAAGCTCATGCCTCAAGTTTTTCGCATTTCATTCGATTGGTTGTTATGTGGTCTTCAGGTTTGGTACCCAATAGTTGATAGGAATTTTAGCCTTAGTTCCGTAAACCATAGCAAAAGGAGTTTCTCTAGTAGGCTTCATCTTGGTCATCTGATAGGCCCAGAGAACGTTTGGCAGCTGTGAAACCTAATTTCCTTTTACCATATGATCTAATCGTCTCCTCAAACCTTGCAATATTCATTTATTGGATGCCTCTACCTACCCGTTTCCCTGTGGATACCTCGAGGTGGAGAATGTCAGCTTGATCCCTTGTTCTTCATAGTACTCCCTGACCTCTACATAATTGAATTTTGGTCCGTTATCAACGACGAGTGCCATAGGAAATTAGTGAGACAGATGATCATCTTCCATATGAAGTTCTTGACTTCTGCTTCCATAATCCTTAAGAAAGCCTCAGCCTCAATCCATTTTGAGTGATAATTGGTGGCAACCATGAGGTATTTTTTCTGCCCACCCCTGATTCCTGTTGGGAAATTCCCCATGATATCCAACCCCCACTGAGCAAAAGCACATGGTGACATGACTGGGTATAGCTCTTTTAGGTACATAAGAGGTTGAGGGGTATTCCTCTGGCAGTCTTAGCAGGATTGGGCATATTCTAGGCAATCTGCCTTCATGGATGGTCAATAGTACCCTTAAGTCAAACATCCAACTACGAGGTTCCTGCCCTCAACATACATCCTACATATTCCCGAGTACAACTCCTCTATCACTGTTTTGACCTGGGAAACCCCATAGATCTGGCCCACTAAACGATAGTCGGTACAACTTGCAGTCCATGATGTTGTATCGTGCTGCCTTCTTAACAACCTTCCTGGCCTTTGCTCGTCCTTTTGGCAAGACACCACCCTCAATATAGTTCATAGTTTCATTCATCCATGAGGGCCCCAGTTGTATTAGCATTACTACCACTGACTCTTCCTCATTTTTTCTAGGTGTAGGCAAATGTTCCAATGGGATCGTGCGTCTCATTTAGTAATCTATGGATGAGGCAAGGTTAGCTAGTGTATCGGCGTGCGTGTTCTTGGTTCAGGGGAATTGCATGATCGAGAACTCTTCAAATTGGCTAACCAATCCCCTTGCCACCTTGAGGTATACTTCCATAGAAGCATGATGAGCAACATATTCCTCAAGCACCTGGTTCGCTATTAGCTGGGAGTCACAGAATACCTTGATTTTCTTCATATTTCACTCTCCTGTCAGTCTTAACTCTGCCAATTGTGCCTCGTACTCCGCTCTAGTGTTAGTTGTCTTCCATCCTAGAGTCAGGGCTTGTTCCATAACCATACCATATGGGGTTTTGAGTACGTACCAGGTCTGCTCCAGCTTCTCTGTCCTTTAACGTCCTATCATGTCAGTGTATATGGTCCAGTGGTCGACCCCCAACTCGTTTGTTTCTACCTTTTTTCTTTTCTCTTGAACGTTTGGTACTGGGGCCGTGAATTCATCCAAAAAATCTATTAGTGCTTGTCTTTTCATCATTGTCTTTAGTCGGTACTTTATATCGTGCTGAGCAAGCTCTATGGCCCACGTTGTTACACTGCTGGAGGAATCAAGAGTGTGTAAGATCGTTCTTAATGAGTACTTGGTCATGACGATGACCTTGAAGGCCTAAAATATGGTCTGAGTTTTCGTGATGACATGATGAGTGCCAATATCAGCTTTTCTTGCTTTGAATAACGAGTCTTTGGGTTAATTTTCACTCAAAACCTTAACTGTATAGGCTCAAGGCCAAAATTCTAATTATCGAACATTTGCCACTTTTGAACATTGAGGGCCCAAAACCCTCGAGCTCTTTGTGGCCAAATCCGACTCCCACAATTATCATTTTCCCTTATAATGGATTTGAAAATAAAATAAAATTGATCTGCTTAGAAGTAGTCTTGTAGAGTTTATACTCCCTTATAAATTCAAAATGGATATTGAGGCTCTATTGCCTTGTCGAAAGCCAAGGAGAGCCGATTTCGGAAAAATGACTTTGTGATCTCTGTGAAATAAAGATTTTTTGTATTTATTCCTCACATGGTATGGGAACCATGCTTTCTAACAATGAAATACAAAGAACCTTCATTTCATATGAGAACCATACTTTTTTGAATGGTGAGAAGTTGTGGCAGCATAATTTGAGTGGATTTTTTGCTTAAGTTACCCATGTAACTTGTTCTTGTTTTTGAATACTATTTTATAGCTGTGATGAAAACAACAAATGATCGAGGTACATTGCAGGTTCCTGCTCATAAACTAATTAAGGTCGCATTCTTCCATTTTTACACTTCTTGTCAATGATTGGCTTCATTATTGTTACACTAATTAAGAAATAGTCTTTATAACACCTTTTTTCTTTTCTTTCCAAGTGCTAGTGACATGATGGACCCATAATTTGTTACGATTGCGAAAGAGATTAATCAACAAAGTCCAATTAGAAAACCTAGTTAAACTGTTTCTAAATAAAATTGAGCCAGTCTACGGCCCCCGGCCCTTTTCTATTTAGAGATTCGTTAATGGCCAACTAATCTTTTAGTCCGAACTGGTTGGCGCCCATAATGATTTTTTTTTAATAATGGTGCTGGATCTTGAGTCTATGGTACGTACGTGTGTATATATACACACGCGCGCGCAGGGACGGAGTCAGGATTTTCAGTTAGAGGGTATAAATGAAAACTTTATAAAATAATCTCGGTTATGGTAGTCAATTCGATCTTGATCTGTATAGTTTGTCAAAACAGTCTTAATGTGTTGTTTTTGGTTTGATAAAGCATCACAATTACTCGCAACCTGATTATGAGTAATATTTGATCCTCCAAAATGTGATATTAGCGTTTACTTTTTCTTCCAATTACTGAATCTATGACCAGTACCAACAAAAGTTTCACCACGACCTTGTTCTCCAATAGTTGGTTTGAAAAGATAACAACATAAACAAAATACAGCATCCTCTTTAATACTGTACTCTAACCAATATGAAAATTCAATAAATCAATCACGAATAAACCTTCTTTTCTTCCCCCCCCCCCCAAATTCCGTGAAAGGAAAAGTATGATGTTTAGGTCGACAAGGGCCTTGTTGTAGATAATATCTTCGAACTTCTTCTTGAATGTTAGGATGATAACTTGAAATTGGCGGGCGTTTAGCGAGATTCGATGGATACTTTTCTGTAATCTCCAGCATGAGACTTTTTCATATTGTTACTATTCTTCTTTTGAATTTTCGTAGGTGGTTGCTCATCTGATGTTGGAGTAGAAGAAAAAGATTTTTTTTTTGAAGTATCTCTCCATATCTAATAAACTTAATAAAAATGATTGTATTTTAATCTCAGGAACGATAGAGCTTTTATAAAGAAAAAAAAACCATAAAATCCTAAACTTAGTAAGAGATTAAATCCTAATTGACCTAATATTTGGACTTCATTATTAAAATAATATATAATAATATTCTTACAAAGTCGTCAGATTAAATTAGTCATGCACTCATACGCGTCATTGAAATTTAGATATACTTCAAATAAATTATAATATTTATATTATATAATAATAATAATATATTAATTTTTTTTTTCACATAAACTCAGGAGGGGCCCAGGCCCACCCTGACTCCCACTTGCCTCTGTCCCTATATATAAGAAGATGACATACAACTTAAACTCCATATTACAATAAAAATAATCCAAGGATTTCAAATATAACTATATAATCAAACACTTATCAATTAAAAGAGTGTCATATAAATAGTTTTACCTACTTTGAAATAATAGTAGCACATTAGAATGAACAATTTTTCCCTCGAAAGCAATGTATCATTATCGAATTTCTACAACATTTATGTGTCGACACATGCCGACAATTCGTATCATTCTACTAATAAGGGAGAGGGATAATTCATTCACGGCTTACACATGCGCATACACATGTGGATCTTGTGAATAGCACGACTCATTCGAACATATAGATAAGTAACTGACTTATTATAATTAATAAATAGTAAAAAAAAATCATGAAAACTATAATCCCGAGAGTCGACTACTATCGAACCCAAAGGAGAATGTGGGTGTCCTAGAGAAGCATTATCGCCTTTGATGTATTGCTACTTATTACGAGTTTATTTTTCAGCTAGCACTCATGTGGCTTTAGCACTTCCTTTATGCTAAGTCAGCCCAATTTTCACGAACGCTTGGGTAGAACAACCAAAAGAACAAATGGAGAAAAACTTTGAAAGTAAGAACTTGTATTGCTGAAGAAAGATTTACAAGTGTTTGATAGCTTGCTCCTAAGCTAAGCTCCTTGATTGATTGATTGATTGAGTGCCTCAAATAAGAGTGGTGGTTCCCTATTTATAGCCTCCATCGTTTTCAAATAACAAAGTCGCGTTTGGTGAACCCGATTTTTCAAACAAAAGCTTGGTGCAGAACCTTGGATCCACCTCTGGTACCGGTACAACTTTCCATTGTTAATTAGAAACTTTATGTACCAGATTCAACTCGTCTATTTAGTTTTAATGAAACAAAAGAATCCAAGCTCTCAGGGTCTTTTCTTATACCTGAGAGATCAATGTGTCCAACCAAAATTTTGGTTAATAATTTATCCTATGCAACTTAAGCATATAGCTAGACGATTCAATTGTACTCGATACTTCACTTTCGAGATTTCAAAGTCAAAATTTTGGGTTCAAACATTGTTAGTAATCTAAACTTCTAGTTCAAATACCCATTGTATTCAATGATATAATTGAAACTTCAGATTCACTTTAGATCTAATAGATCATGAACAACAGTAAAAAAATTCTTTTAACCTCCTGAAACAAACGAACTCATAGATCTAAGTTTGGCTCACGCAACGCAACATAATTGCCCCTAAACCTTACAGATCATCATTAAGTTTGAAAATATAGAGCGAAAATGTTGATAATGTGTTATAAACTAGGGAATAAGAAGTATAGAGAGAAAGGAAAACCACAAAGATGGAAGAGGAGAAAGTGTATAGACTTATATAATTCATTTCATTGGGCCTCTATATATAGAGGTATGATTTAAATGATATAGGTACACCACTAATGAGCATTTACATATATAGACATCCAAATATATATATATATATATATTATTTACAACAATATATATATATATATCAATTGTCAATAAAAACAACTTTTATGACTAATATTCGGATTCTTTTGATAAGTTGCTGCCATTTGCCTCTAATTGAATTTTCAATTAAAGAAAAATTTTATCTCCTTTTAATTTATCAAAGTACTTGGACACATAAACATTTTGAAAATTTTTGACTTTTTTAGTTGAGAAGTTTTCATGTTGAGTGCTCCCTCTCTCTCTCTCTCTCTCCAAAACCTAGCATAGTCGGCGATGCCAACTTCATTTCTCTCCTTCTCTTTCTCAAATCGATCTCCTTCTCTCCTCCTCAACTTACTTATGGTAGCAGATACGGAGGAAGTAACGGATCTCTTTGTTGCTGTCATTGGCTTCTCTAACGGTGATGATAATGATCTCGGAGTGTTTGATCTCCTGCATGATGATGAAGAGATCGAAGCTGGTGAGGTTTCGCGACTAGATTTACTATTGCTCAATTGTTTGGGCCGATGGCTTTGCCGGAGGTCCGAACAATCATATAAATCCACAATGGTCCAACTATGACATGACCCGCTTGGCCCTGGAAAAATCTCAATGCAACACCATAGCCCTAATCATTTTTTCTGTAAGTTTGACGATCCAGAGGATCTCAAACACGCTACCCGTGGATCTTGGTATTTCTAAGATTACACGGTGGTGGTCGAGGAGTTCGACTGATTTTCTGATCCCTCGGAGGTAGTGGCGACGGTTAATAGGGTTTGGGTTCATGTCCAAAACCTACCTAAGGCGGCGCTGGATGATGATTGGGCCAAGAAGCCCAGCAACTCCATTGGTGGCTATCTTTACCTTGATCTGACTTTGCTAAAGGAGGGCCAAAAGAAGATCTATATGCGTGTGAATCTTCGGAAGGGTGTGGTGGTAAGACACAAGTTTTGTTTTTCTCTTTCTTGTATTTTTCCGGTTACGTTTGAATATCCAGCCATGCGTGGCTTTTGCTCATTGTGTGGTTTGTTTGAGCATGGCAGCGGTGGGTGTGCTGTGGTGCGAGCCCACCAAGAAAGGAGCGTGGAGGCAGAGGTGGCCCAAGAGTGGAGGAGTCTGAAGGAGCCACTGGTTTTTGAAAAATCTTGGCCAACTCATATGGATTATACTGCCTCAGGAATAACATCACCGTCCTTGGTGGTGGGGGAGAATGTGGTGGAGTTTGGGTTTGTGGCTTCTGGGGAGGTGACAGATCAACTTGAGACCGTGCATGCTAGGCAGGTGGTGAGCATGCATGGTGCTCGGGTAGGAGGAATGAGACAAATGTCCTTCATACAAGAAGTTGGCTGTGAGTGACCGTGCTCGCGAAGTAGGCTGAAGAGTGACGTCTATTGTTGTTATTTTTTGGGATGCATAGCTAAATAGAATGTAGGGCCATAATTATTTTTAGTCATTTTTTCTACATCTAGACCGTCTAGTTATGGGCATGTAATGGTACGTACTTGTGTCGAGCATGTCAAAGTACTTTAAAGAGTTCTTTCTATCTAGCTGATATACTTTAAAGAGTTTTTTCTATCGGGCCGATAATCGGTATTCTCTTTGTAACTTATCAAATTCAATAATTTTCCACCGCTTCATCTTTTAAAAAAAAATCTGATTTTTTTAAAAAGCACAACAATCATAAATTTTCCGAGAGTAACGTAAAATAATAATAAAAAACTTTGAATAATAAACCATACAATAGAATCATATAACACCCAAAATAAATAATATATAGTAAGTTATAAATGCTATAACAACATGCTTCAATATGATTTGTTTTTGGAGGTGCGTACTGAATTTTAAGGAGTTGATATAAGAGCAACCTACATTATTAATATACTTCAATATGTAATCATTAAAATACACATGATAGAATTATATAAACTCTCAAGAGCTGATAACAGGGATGAGCCATGTATTTGCCTATTCCAATTTTAGAGATTAAAAATTGAGTAGTATGTGAACCTAATATTGCCTTCCTTCAGTGAATGTGAACCTAAATTAGAGCCGGCTCCAACTTTTCAGTGGTCCTGTGCAAAAATTTCAAAGCGGCCCTTGATCCAGCAAACTTAAAAAAAAAAAAAAAATCACAACAAACCCAGACAAAACCAATGATCAATCCATAAAATACAAATCCTTATGATCGATTCCAGAATATAGCAACTAAACTAAGTAATCTACTAAACTGCAAATAATACACTTCAAATGACACTTCATTAAACATAATAAAAGAGGCCAAATCTTTGCTGATATAAAAATCATAACCAACTGTCCAATGGTCTGAGCCTTTATGAGCTTATTTATCTCTTACTTATGAAATTTAATATCAAATCACCAGAAACCATTATTTTAGCACCGAAAAAAAGAAAAAATTGAACATTAACTAGAGCAAATTGTACCAATAAGTGAAACTGAGTATATTGATGTGGCGTGGGACTGGAAAAATTGGGCCAGGAGAGAGTAAGAGAGACGTCAAAATGGGAGTAGAGAAGGTGAGCTGATCGAGGAGTGAGGACTTGAGGCTGCACGGAAAAGAAGGGGGGGAAGACCGAAAGAGTAACAGTGGAAGGCGATGAGAATAGAAAATTAAGGGCCCCATTTGACGTACTTCAGTTTTAAACAAAACAAATTTTTTACATCCAATTTATTTACATATAAAAAGGAGAGGGATCCTTTCAAAAAAAGGAGGAGAGGGATAGAAAACTTTGGGGTAGTCGCACACCTTCAGAGCCGGCCCCGACCTAATGATGCAATTATCATGTAATTCTCTAATTTTTTAATACCCATACGGCCAGACAAGATATGGATCGACAATGAGAAATTCATTTGGGTCGGGCAACTCGCTACAATTTGACATGCGAGTTCTTTAGCACGCATTCCACTATTGACCAGACCAGAACTACCTAATGTTGAGTTCTATACGTATTGCGTATTATGACTTTTACTTCTTTGAAAGTTTTGGTAAATACATACAAAAGGTGTTGAATAATTAGACAGTCCACAGTGCTTAATTATATTGATTTTGAAATAAAAAAAGGTGCAGATGACGATGCATACGTATCTAACGTGCATGCTTTTCTAATTAGGCATTTCACCTTGCAATATCATGTAATATTTTTGCATGTATAGCGTGAAAGTGATTTCTAAACTTATTCGGTGTGTATCATTTTACAGTAAAACTTATATACAACTATATTGTTGGGACTAGCATAGTTTATTTATATATTAAGATTATTCTTAATGGAGATTTAATAAAAAAGAAATTAAACCCGAAAATTAAATAAAAAATATTAAGTAACTACTCTATTTGTAATAATATATAACTAATCCAGTTATAAAACATATATAAATATAGTTTATTACGCACCCTCAAACTCTAAGAAGTGATATTAACTATAAAACATAAATTATTTTATTAAAATATTATAAAAAATATTTTATTTCTTCGTAAATCACATTATATTTTTGTATTATTATTAATTATTATTTTATGGATGTAACTTTATACATATGGCCGGAAAAAAAAAGTTTATAAGTTATTATAATATATGTGAAAGTTATTCTTATTTATAATTAGTCCAAAGTTAGGACCGAATTCTTTTTATCATTATAGAGAAGTTATTCTTATATAGAATATTCTTAAATCGAAATTTTAATGAATGTATTTTTTTTCACTTCAGAAAAAAACCGATGAATGTGTACACCCACTACCAGATGAATTCCTATAGCCGACGATTTGGTGTTGTCGGTCTGTCCCATTTTATCATCGGGTATAGTCTATACCCGACGACTCATTGTCGGTTATAGTGTCGTCGGTAATCCACCGTCGGTGATACTATAACCGACGATGAATTAGGTTATTTATTGGAAAAAAAGGTGACTAAAGGCAACGAGACAATATCGTCGGTTATAGTTTCAAACTATAACCGACGGTTTCATCGTCGACTATATTTTTTTTCATGGTCAAAATGGTTGACCATGGAGAAAACTATAGCCGACGATGTTGACATATATCGTCGGTTATAGTGATTATTAATTAATTTTTTTTTGCAGGTTCTGGGTTTTATCTCAGAACCTGCATTCCCAAAAAATCACCAATATTGTTCAAATTGAAAATCAACAACTATTGAAACTATAGTAGTAAATAAATAAAATAAAAAACCGAAATCGTTCAAATCTGTATGAAAGGACCCAACCCCGGTTTAGCTTTCTAACGTAGAATTACCATTACCTGCACGCGGAAAATACACTTCATCCTAGGCCACAAAAATCAAACCGTGGGCACCAATCCCATCTGGTTTCTCAATATATCAACAGTAAAGTAAAACAATAAATATATCTATACTTTACTGAAATCCGGTGTAAAATTGTACAACGTAAACAACAGATTTCTCAGAGCGACCTCTAATGTATAAACATATAATTATACCACAGTAGGTAGAACAATAAACCTACTGGAAGAAATAAGGTAGCTTGAGCACTATGCCTCCGACCACGACGTGCGACACCAGAGCCTGAACTGCAAACTGGGCATGGAAACCGAAAAAGCCCAGGGGAAAGACATGAAAACCGTTAGAGTGAGCGGACGAAAATAAATGTCTTTCACCAGTTAATATATATGTTTAAAATAACATATGCGAGTCCAGGTAAATAAAAACATCATAGTACACGAGGTAAAACTCACACTCCTCCAGTGTACTGAGCATGCAAGTAAAAATCTCACGGGGTCACTCATGGACACACACCGTGGTAGTACAGTTCGAATCACGGGATCCCAGACCCACACGTGATTCTAAGCCAGAAATGGCCTCGAATCCGGGGATACGCCCCTCACCGGTCTGGTTGGGGAAACGCCCCTCCAGGCGGCCTACCATTGGGGATCAACCGAGAGGCAAAGTGTATCGATACAACAACGTAACTGAGACTGTACTCTGTGTAAACCAAATCATAAACAGTTCGATGCAAATGCATGAAACGTGCAGCATATAAATGTATGTATACTCGTATACGTATATCCGTATATGTATAATCGTATATTCGTAAAAACACATGCTCATATAATCCGTAAACTCAATACGCATGCTCAAGTTCGTAAATCATATAAAAGAATCGCAAGATTTCCGTGAAAAGAAATTGTCCACTCACAGACTAGCGTAACGCGATACGCGTTAACCCGTGATCCGGCGGAAAGTCCATCGCCAAACGAACGATACGAACTCCTGAATATTCACAATAACCATTTCTCAAAATCATAACTCGACAATTCAAATCAAATCACGAGAAACCCCCGTTCTCGGAAACACATAATTCGAATACGACAAACTGTCGGAAATCCGAAATCACACCTCAATACCTCGCTGTATTTTCAGATGCTCAAATCGAGAAACGAACCTCCCCACTACGATTGGGGTGTGATTTCGAGTCAAATGACATGCGACTTGTCGAAAATCCAAAAAATCAAACCGTTGACCGTTGACCGCCGTCCACGGCGGCGCCGCCACTGACCGGAGAATTTCATGGCGGAGCAACCCCTATTCCATGCAAAATCACCCACTGAGAAACTTTGTCAACTACAACAAAGGCCAATTCTCACTCTAACCATGTCAATTTCATGAAAAACTGAATGTTCACACAAATTTCAAATCCAAAATTCTCCTTCCACAAATCGAATTAAAGCTTCATACTTACATGGTTAGAATCCTTGAGAGGAGAGCTTAAAAACCTAGTCCAAATCATAGCTCGAATCGGCTCGAATCACCAAACCCGAATCACAAAGTTTTCCTTCATTTTCTCGCCGGAAATTCTTCCTCCACCGTGGACCATGCCGGAAAATGAGGCCGGGGCTAGACTCGTGAGGTTGAGCCGAGGAGAACGCGACCTGAACCAAGCCACGGGGTGGCCGAAAACCCCTCGCCGCCATGGAGGCCGTGAGTCACCGACGAACTCTCCTCCACCACTCGGTCAAACAAGGTCAAACAAAGTCAACCTTCCATTTCAGTCAATGACTTTCCCAAAAGGGGAAACTGCTATTTATAGACTTTCCCAATTTGGAAACTCATAATTATCCATTTCGACGAACATTAACACCCGTAACTTTCTCGTCGTAATTCCGATTCTGATAATTCTCGCGGCCACAAACTCGTCTCGACATGTTCTTCCAATATCACCCGAATTCAAACACATCGGCCAAACGGATAAAAAGTCAACTGTTCAACCAAACACACATTTAAATCGACTAAACAATCTACAATCGGAAATAATCACAACTAAATCTTCGTAACTCAAAATCATGCTCCAGAAGTTCCCACGAGCTCGAAATTAAATTCTGAACAACTTCCGTGAAGAAGTCGAAACCAAATTCTCGTCCGATAATTTAGTCGTTAAGTAGCCGACCATTAAATCCGAACTTCAAATATTCATAATTAATTCCTCGGTCGTCCAAATAACGATCTGGAACCGCCCACGAACTCGAAATCACATGTACTACGACTCTCGAGAAGAGACTCAGTGACAAGGTGAACAAACACCTCTCAAAGATACCATATTCACAACCTGGATATATCAATGTAGTAAGATAAATAGGGGTTATCGAACACGAGGAATTGGTGAAACTAAATCCTAACACACTACTATGCTGACAGACTCGACTACAGAACACTAATGGTATGCGAACCTAAGCTAGACAGACTCAAATGCTACGAAATTTTGACACAATAAACTAGACACAGTGGCGAACTACCACACAAAATTTGAGGGTATTCGGAGTTGATTTGGTCACCGAAATAAATCGGCTAAGCTACAGCTAATGCAGAATGTAAATGCTAAAAGTAAATATGCTAATGAATGCAAATGGATTTAAACTATATGATTAAAGAGTTAAGAGGAATGCAATCCACCACCGTCATTCCATCTATCTAACATATACTTAATCTAATGCACATATCCAATGAATGAAAGTTCCCAGGAAGAGTTGATCGTTACAACCACATCCTATTACCTAATCCTTATGCCTATACAGGTTTTTCATGGACTTCCCCTACATCTATCCCTCTATTGAACCCATAGTCATGGACCCCAAGGTTTACAAAGAAGAAAGCATTAAGTTCTAGAAAAGGTTTGAGAAGCTACAAGGGTTCACAAGTACACTATGGGCGTGTCTCGCTAGACCTATGGATTTCAATCTCCCGACGGTAAAATCGGCGTATCACTATAGAGAATCTAGTAGAAGAAATTATCTTCAGTCGCCCGTATCTCATGAAACTAGAACCCTAGCATGCATACTAAGTTGCGCACCAAAGCAAACATACAAGAATTCATACGGTGAGACATTCAGAGAAAGAAACCTCATTCATAAAATATGCAAAACTAGATTAAAGTGTATGTGTTAAAAAGACTTCATGTACGGGGCTTCAAGCAACCCCTCAACAATGAGTTTAGCTACTAAAAGTCATAAATAATAAAATTGAAGAATTCATGAAAGATGAACAAAGGAGAAAGAAATAAACTCTTGACGACGTCGAGATCACAGGCATGCAATTTGGTTCTCCCTTTCTCTTCTGCTTCTTCTTCTCTGCCGTGCTCTCCCTCTGTTCTCTCCCAAAACTGCCGTACGTTTTCTCTTGTTGCTTTTTTTCTTCTTTTTCTTCCTTCCGTGCGTCTCTCCCAACTATATATATATATAGCTAGAGTCCTCCTCTCTATCAACTAGCTGCTATCAAACTAAATATATATATATATACCTGCAGCCAGCCCACTCTCACGTCTCTCTTTCTCCTTATTCTGCTCCAATCTCCCTTTCATATAAGGAGTCCACCTCCTTTTGTTTAGATAGCTAGGCTAGCCCATCTCTCTCCTGCTCACGTTTCAGCTCCATATATATATATATATATATATATATATATATATATAACATGACAATCTAGCTAGGCAATCACTTCCTGCCGTCCAACTCCTCCCTCTTCTGTAATTGATCTCAGGGAAATCCACGTTGTCGCCCATGTAGTCTCCTGAATTCCACGAGCATATGGACTCCTTATTTCTCTAGCCACTCAACCAAATCCATATTCCGATAGGAAAGTCCAATTAATTTCATTTTTCTTATTATTCTCTATAAACCTATAAAATAAATAAACAATATTAAAATACTGAAAACATAACAAAAGATACTAAATATAAGGTAATATTAAACATAGAAACGTTGCATAAATATGCACCCATCAGAATACCCCACACTTAGCTTTTGCTAGTCCTCAAGCAAAACACTAAACTATGACTCTAAAACAACGAAGTAATTTACAAACACTACTCTAATGCCCTTAACAAATTGTCTCAGCAATCTCCACAATTGTAACACCGAGATAGAATGACTCCAAATTTATATTCCGTAAAATTTCGAAAGTTAATTTCAATGCATGACACACATGTAATATGTAGGACGAAGACATAATCATGGTGAATGTAAAGCTGTAGCATGCGAAAAACAAGTCAAGATTCAACCTCACAGGTATATGCTCTCAAAAGTGTTTCTCTCAAAATATGTCTAAGGTATTCACTCAACTCAATTACTTGCCAAATGGACCACACCATAAGCTTACACTTGTGACTAATCTCCACAGATCAAAGGCTGCTATCTTGAGGATCAAAAGGACTTCATGGGTTGTAATGGGGCTTGGCTCATAGGTTAAAGAATAAATGGATAAGGAATTCAAATATAATTCTAGAACCCAGTAGAGCACCAAATAAGAGACTTCTTCAAACTTTACAATCATGAACTTTCTCACTTTTGTGGCCGAATTTCATCTTGTTGGGCATTCACATCATTGTTTTTATCAACAGTTAACTTGGGTATCAAGCTAGACATCACTTTTTTCTTTTCTTTTCATTTGTTTTTTTTTGTTTTAAACACTAGCTTGATACCCTGCACTTAATTCTTTGCATCACCTTTCGACATTGTCGCCGTTTTCACATACCTGTCTCATGTATAGCTCTACCAAGTCCTAGAACAAGGGTAAAGATATAACTATTCTAAAGTTTAAGGTCAGAGATATGTGGGTGATGACATAAAGTTTAAACATGTAGGCTCAAAGTGGTTAACTAAGGAGTGCACAACTTGTGTACACAAAATTAGGACACAGGCTTGTATGGCTATGGTGGTGTCCCCTAAATGCCTTTATCACTTCCTCAATCAAAACATGTATTGACAATAAGCTTTGAAAAGCACAAGAGAAAGTTCTAGTAATATCTAGAGTCCATTAACTTAATCTGTGGCAAGCAATTGACACTCAATAAAGAAAGCATGTGTATTCACATATAGGCTCAATCGCTCACAGGTTAAATCAATCTCAACAAAGTTTAAGCATGCCAAAAATCTGTACCATGTTAACTTTTTCTACATCCACTACACATTCGCATATGTATCATATATCAAGATTAACCAAAGAAACTCAAATAACATGATCATCTTCCAGTCACAATTACGGAAGATATAATCACATCATGGACTAGTTAAGGGCACCTAAGACTCAAAACAAGAGACTCTTTTTATGTTTTTCTTGACACTTTTTACTTTTGTATTTGGTTTTTCAAATAAGTCACTAAAATACCCAAGGAAAACAAAAAAAAAACTCAAAAATACCAACATCTGGCGAGCAGCTCGCCAGAATTTTAAAAAATTAATCACTCATCGTAATGGGCTGAAATTTTGTGAGCACTAACTAGACACAGGTACAAACCTTCACGAAAAATTTCAGAAAATTACGAGACCTAAAACTATGTCAAAAAATTGACACGAAACAGCATACTGTACAGTACCGAAATAACAAAAAATTTATACATAGACGCTAAGGATATGATATAAACCCCACCCCACACTTGAAATTTGCATTGTCTTCAATGTAAAACAAAACTAAAACATACAATACATCAAACAAGCATGGAATGAGACACATAACACATCACAAATCACACTAAACATGGAGAAAAATAAAGCAAAGGAGAAGAGATAGAGAGCAAATTTGGTTTTCCATGCTTCTCCATCAACATGGGTTGCCTCCCAGGTAGCGCTAAGTTTAACGTCTTCAGCCAGACATCTTCAAAACTATCAGGTGGCTGTGGTCTTGGCTCGATCAAGTGCTTGGTCCTTAACAATGATGTCATATGAGCTCTTCCAAGCAACTTGGGTACCCTTGGACTCCCACACACACAAGACTCCAAGTGTCTTATTTCTTTCTTCTTCTTTATCCAAAGCCTCCTCCTCTTGAGTCCAACAAACAAGGTAAAGAGAATATCCTTGTTAGACATATGGTGATCAGGTACCACCATCTCAATATGCTCTAAAATATAAGTTGGCTCGGTAAGTGATTCTTCAAACTCAAGTGTTTCATTGGTGCAAGAAACAAGTGTGGAACTTGAGTTTGGCATTGATAGCTCATGTGGTTATTCATGCAGTGGCAGCTCCATCTCAATATAAGGAATTTCGATAGACTCCTCCTCAAGTGATTTGTCCATCTCATCATCATCAAAGAATGCATCCCCTTCTTCTAATGCAATTTCAGCCTCAGTAGTCAATTTCACAGGCCTATATTCAAGAAGAGCTTCGAGGTCATCCAATTCTTGCTTGATCGGCTTCCGTTCTTCTATTTTTTTCTGACTTGATCCAAGCACTGTGTCCAAAGTATCCTCACCCCATCCATATTGAAGATAATCCTTGTCAAGATGGTTTTCCTTGTATTTGTCTTCTTTCCCTAGCTTTCTTAACCTGCTAGGAAAAGGCACATTAGTGGTAATCAAAGGTGAAGATAGAGGACATACCTGAGTTTGTTTCGGTTTTGGCACAACTTTCATTCCAAGTGCATTCTCAACGGGTTGAGTTGGGGTTCCTGGATTGACTTTTGATGACTCATCAAACACAATTTGTTCTATTACAGGCTCTTCCCACTTTCTTCTTGGCTTCATGATTGTTGGAACTACCTCCAACACCTTCTCACTCTTCAAAGTCATAACATGAGCCACATATGGCCCCTTAGGGTTAGGAAGAGTGTTGCTAGGAAGACCTCCAGTGCTGACTTGAGCCATTGTTTGCTGAATTTGGCTCATTTGTCGCTCAAGCAAGTCGATTGTCTCACCACGCTCCCTGAGGGTCTCCTTAATCTCTTGCATAAAAGCACGATTCTCCTCTCTTTCTTTTTGTTTATCCACCATAATCTGCTGTAACATACTCATCAATCGCTGCTCTGTATCATCTGATTGTTGAGGATAGTCATAGCCGGAGTGATCATCCCATGTAGGAGTATAAGGAGGTATATAGTATTCACTTTGCATGGTGGAATAACTTTGATATGGAAAATATGCACATTCCTCATTTGAGTGACCTGCCATTGAACATCTTGAACAAAACTCAAAGTTAGAATACATAATATATAAAGGTTAATATACAAGTTAAATTTACAGACTCTATTAGGACTTAGAATTAAGCAATTCCCCGGCAACGGCGCCAAAATTTAACAAGGCGAACAAACACCTCTCAAAGATACCCTATTCACAACCTGGATATATCAATGTAGTAAGATAAATAGGGGTTATCGAACACGAGGAATTGGTGAAACTAAATCCTAACACATTACTATGCTGACAGACTCGACTACAGAACACTAATGGTATGCGAACCTAAGCTAGACAGACTCAAATGCTACGAAATTTTGACACAATAAACTAGACACAGTGGCGAACTACCACACAAAATTTGAGGGTATTCGGAGTTGATTTGGTCACCGAAATAAATCGGCTAAGCTACAGCTAATGCAGAATGTAAATGCTAAAAGTAAATATGCTAATGAATGCAAATGGATTTAAACTATATGATTAAAGAGTTAAGAGGAATGCAATCCACCACCGTCATTCCATCTATCTAACACATACTTAATCTAATGCACATATCCAATGAATGAAAGTTCCCAGGAAGAGTTGATCGTTACAACCACATCCTATTACCTAATCCTTATGCCTATGCAGGTTTGTCATGGACTTCCCCTACATCTATCCCTCTATTGAACCCATAGTCATGGACCCCAAGGTTTACAAAGAAGAAAGCATTAAGTTCTAGAAAAGGTTTGAGAAGCTACAAGGGTTCACAAGTACACTATGGGCGTGTCTCACTAGACCTATGGATTTCAATCTCCCGACGGTAAAATCGGCGTATCACTATAGAGAATCTGGTGGAAGAAATTATCTTCAGTCGCCCGTATCTCATGAAACTAGAACCCTAGCATGCATACTAAGTTGCGCACCAAAGCAAACATACAAGAATTCATACGGTGAGACATTCAGAGAAAGAAACCTCATTCATAAAATATGCAAAACTAGATTAAAGTGTATGTGTTAAAAAGACTTCATGTACGGGGCTTCAAGCAACCCCTCAACAATGAGTTTAGCTACTAAAAGTCATAAATAATAAAATTGAAGAATTCATGAAAGATGAACAAAGAAGGAGAAAGAAATAAACTCTTGACGACGTCGAGATCGCAGGCATGCAATTTGGTTCTCCCTTTCTCTTCTGCTTCTTCTTCTCTGCCGTGCTCTCCCTCTGTTCTCTCCCAAAACTGCCGTACGTTTTCTCTTGTTGCTTTTTTTCTTCTTTTTCTTCCTTCCGTGCGTCTCTCCCAACTATATATATATATAGCTAGAGTCCTCCTCTCTATCAACTAGCTGCTATCAAACTAAATATATATATATATACCTGCAGCCAGCCCACTCTCACGTCTCTCTTTCTCCTTATTCTGCTCCAATCTCCCTTTCATATAAGGAGTCCACCTCCTTTTGTTTAGATAGCTAGGCTAGCCCATCTCTCTCCTGCTCACGTTTCAGCTCCATATATATATATATATATATATATATATATATATATATAACATGACAATCTAGCTAGGCAATCACTTCCTGCCGTCCAACTCCTCCCTCTTCTGTAATTGATCTCAGGGAAATCCACGTTGTCGCCCATGTAGTCTCCTGAATTCCACGAGCATATGGACTCCTTATTTCTCTAGCCACTCAACCAAATCCATATTCCGATAGGAAAGTCCAATTAATTTCATTTTTCTTATTATTCTCTATAAACCTATAAAATAAATAAACAATATTAAAATACTGAAAACATAACAAAAGATACTAAATATAAGGTAATATTAAACATAGAAACGTTGCATAAATATGCACCCATCACTCAGCTCCAATTCTCGGCCAATAATTAAGTCGTTAACGAGCCTGGCGATTCAATCAACTGTCGACAATCTGCGACAATGCGATAACTCACGTATACAGCTGATCATACTGCTGATTCTGGTCCGGGTCGTCACAAATCAACCCCCGTTAAAAAAATTTCGACCTCGAAATTTCCGAGTCTGCCGACTACAAGGTAGGAGCACTGCCTCTGCATACTGCTCAACTTCCCAACGGCAACCTCAACTGAACAACTCTGACAACCGTCTTCACAATAGGAGATAACTCTGTGCTGAAATCCCTGTACCCACAAATCTCGAATCTGAACTGGCTCCACACAATAGCCAAGTGTTCCTGTATAACGAATAGGTAGGGTACACAACATGTAACAAACCTGAAACGTAGTTCCGCCACACGGAACACAACACAACACACACAAAAGCCATCAATATAGGCGATGCCGAACCATACGGCATAACACAAACTCGACTATGACCACGTCTGGATCAAAACAATATGGCAAATCACAACTCAGTTTACACACATCAACATAACTCATATACTCATATCAATATAGCTCAAACATCGGACTCGGGCGATTATCAACCTCCTTCCGCTAATCTGACAGTCTGTGGTAGCACATTCCACAAAATCCGAATCAAATGTCAACTCAAACTCAAACCAAACTCTTTTCAGCAAATTGGAGTACAACATCGTCCACAAAACGACATCAAGCAACATCAATATCACAGTGATCAACAAACTGGTACTGCCTGCAATCTCAAACAAGTGAAACTGCTGGTCCCAAGTCCTCCGGAACTGCAATACCGATGTCCACAATATGCCCTCCAAGGTCTGAATAGCCCTCAAAGATCGCTCACCAATCTGAGGATAAGAACCGGTACAAACTTGTAATCTGGTCCCCAATGCTCGCCGCAAAGCTCGCCAACATACAGTCATAATTGATTATCTCGGTCAGCAAACTGGGACATAGGCACACCACGTAGATGGCCAATCTCCGTCAAACACAGCTATGCCAGCCTGCCCTTGAAATCGTCTCCGAATGTACAAGGAAAAGTACTGAGTTCGTCAAATGGTCCACAATGGCCTGACAACTGACATCACACACCAAAGTGCATACAAACACACACAAGATCACAGCGACAAACGCCACGTCTAATCAGAAATCTTCAATGGCTGTAACTCTTTGGCAAGTCTCCGCCTCCTAGCCATCGTCTGTCGATAAATGTGGCATCTGCACACACAAGCTGCTACATTGCTCTTCATGTTGCGTCACGAGTAGTAAACTCGAAGTATCTGATACATTTCCGCATCACTAGCGCCAAATGCGCGTGAAACCACGAGCCTCAACATCATCACACACTAACTCAGCTCCAGTAGCTCGCAACTCGGCTAACACGGAAACTCGAGCCACACACACACATGAAACACTAAAGCTCCCGACTCTTGAATGAATGCATCAGCAACAACATCCCAGATGGATGGTCAAAGTACAACCTCTAACCTTTCCTGAACAAACTCAAAGGTTCAGCCATAGTCGTTAGTCGACCCTAACCATCTACACTGCCACAAGCCTAAATCTGGCCGAAAATGCAAGTGTAGGAAACTCAAATGATCAGTGCACATCCTACACCGCGCTGCACGCCATAGCAGTAGTGTCTCCAACTCTCACTGATGTTAACATAAGGACAGCTACACCCAAATCATGCATAGGATACGTAGCTTCACAAAGTTCCACGCCTGAAACCATGAGCCACCCGAGTATGATCTGGGTGGTTGGCCGCCTCCTCGATCCAACCCGAGTATGATCTGGAACCGGCATGATGATTTTTTGTGTTTTTGGCCCGGTTCCTTGTGTTGACTTCAGAAATAGCCTGCTCGATTAATCTAACATCAAAAAAATATTAGCCAAATAATTTGAGGGAAGTACGATAAAACAAAAATTTAATCGATCGAAGGTTGCGTACCTTCAATTTCGGGTTGTTGAAGTGAACCACAAGCCATCGCCACTCGCTCTCTCTATAACGAAACTCGCTAGGGGTATCGGAACGATCGTCGCCGTACTTTTTTCAATGTTTTTTCAGCTCGCATTTCCACTCCTTATACCTATATTAATAAAATCAATCATTAGTAACTTACAACATTTTATGAACATAATCAAAAGAAATGAAAAAATCGAAACAAATGAATCTAATAACCTGCTCCCCTGCACTTCATCCGCCTACGTGGGTCTAATGTCGTTGTCCACGCGGAACTACCTCTACAATGCATATATATATATATATATCAATAATATTAAAAATTTATATAGAATATATACATAATGAATATACAATTCTACTCACCGACAACGCATTATTCAGCTCATATTTGACGGATTGCGGCACTGAATTCCAATCTGGCCACAACATTGAGACTCTATCCCGTATGATGCTGCCCGCCATCCCTGCGTACTTTCGAGTGACATTTCCCTCGATCACCTGCCCTCTATCACCGGTCGGAATCATAACTTGGCCACCACCTCTAGCCTGAATGGCGTCGTCCAGTAACTTACCGACGACGGGGCCTCTGGTTCTCTTTTGTTTGTCACCGGGCATGATCTCGCCTATCACATATATATGTAGACGATTTTTTAAACATCAACACCTAATTGAATTTAATTATTACTAAGTAAAAAGATATCACTAATTAATATTTACCTGATTCGTCGGTGCGTTGTCCCGGAATCCTCACACTCCAGAGAGGTTCCGGGAAAGGTACATACGCGTATGCCTGATCCGGGGTAATGAACCCTAGCTGTCCTAGAACAGGCATCCCCGTGGAATCGACGAGAGGTATCGTCGGGATTTCCAATGGTAAGAATAGGGTAGACGGCGGGCATAGTCGCATCCTGGCCGAGGACTGAGTCGATCCACCAGCCTCCTCGGAAGAATGAGGAGGCTGGGGGGTGAATGAGGAAGGGTCCTCGCAATGAATCTCCAGCATTCGGACCGAGGATTGAGTCGCACTATCCGTTGAAGGCGTGCAACTGACCTCATAAAACATCCTCGCGCCTGAGGATCGAGCAGGCTCGACCTGCTGCTGCTGAGGTTGTCCCTCACCCAGAAGTGTACGATGTCGAGAGGTGGGAGGAATGCTGTAAGTGTTGCCGACGCTGGTGGATCCTGATGCGGACCGACTTCAGGTGCCCTCATCCCCACGTCCCGATCTCCCTCTCCCTCTCGCCTCCCCATCGACCCCCCTCGGGAAGCATCGCAATTCAACCAATTCATCGTTGCTATAAAAGTTACGTAACATACTCAATTTTATATGGTTTTTAAAATCAACAATAAAATTAAAGTTAATTCACATTCATCTACCAAATGTCAGAATATATTAATTCACATATATATTTCCATATCTAACTCACAATAATTCCATGAATTACTAAATATTCAAATGAATTCATATATATATATGTTCATAATAATAATCCACAAATTACAACAATTCAAAAAAAATTCAATAAATTACAAAAATTCATTAAAAATCCTTCCACTCGATCACATAAAATTTCCAAATTGTTCAACAAATTTCATTATATATTCCTTCATATAAAAATCCATTAAATTACAAAAATTTAAAATAATTCCTAATTCATCCAAAAATTCGAATTCGTAATCCAATAATTCCAATAATTAAACTCCAAATATATATATAATCCAAAAATTAATTAAACTCCATATAATCCAATAATTCCATAAATCCAATATATAATCCAATAATTCCATAAATCCAATATATATATATAATCCAATATATAAATCCAATATATATATAATCCAATAATTCCAATAATTCCATAAATCCAATATATAAAATGTATATATATATAATCCAATATATATCTATAATCCAATATATAAATCCAATATATATATAATCCAATAATTCCAATAATTCCATAAAATCCACAATAATTCCAATATATATATAATCCAATATATATATAATCCAATAATTCCAAAAAAATCAACAATAATTCCAAAAATCCACAAAATTCAACAATAATCCTATATATGTTCACACAATTCACCCAAACATCCACATTATCGATCAACAAACTAAACAACTTCAAATCTAACCTAAATAAAAAAAATTCGAAATTAGAGAATTAGGGATTTAGGGATTTCAAACCTGTTTTTTGGGTTTAGAATCGAAGATTGGAGGCTTGAGGTTCGATGGACGACGGCTTGAGGACTTGTTGCTTGCTCCCAACACACCGGCGGTGGAAATGGAATCGGAGGAGGAGAAGAACCGTTTTAGGCAGTTTCGTTTCTGCCCACAACGGCTGCAGTTCCGGGATATAACCCGATACTATAGCAGACGATATAAATATTATCATCGGCTATAGTATAACCGACGATATTTATTATGAATATCGTCGGTTATAGTTTGTTTCCTTTTTTTTTTATTATTTGCATCTCGATTAATAATGCGAAATTACCAACGGACTTCTATGCTTTTGGCCTCTCACTATTTGAATAAATAATTTTTAGGGGATATTATTTAAAAATTCAAAAATATATTTAATTAGTTTCTACAAAAATCCAACTTATAACGAGAAATTTTTGTAAATTACCGTTAATCCACGTCATGTGATGCTCCAATAAGAAAACAACACATAGATATCAGCTCCTTAATTATTCACGTGGATATACGCGGTCCAAAACTTTGTGAACTTTAATCTTCTTTGTCAATTTAGATCGTTGGGTGGGTTGCAGGCAGGTCTTTTTGAAGATCGGGTTATTTTGATTTTTTCTCATTAATTTAAATAAAATTATAATATTATCACGTACGAGTCAATTAATTTTAAAAAAACTGTAAGAAATTTTTTCCCACTTATCCAACATTTCTATTTCTTTTATATTTTTATACAAAAAGGCTATGAGTTTTTTTTTCCTAACTTATAAAAAATGCTCCTTAAACAAAGTATCTACTTTAATTAATTACATCGATCCAATTAAGTTAAAGTCGATCATCTGAATATAATTCATTTTACATTGCACGTTCAAACTCAAATTAACATACATACACTAAGGCGCATAGTCAGAATCATCGCTTGAGTCTGACTCTGTTTCCGAGTTAATTTCAGGTAAGATGTGTAAGCCTTCGTCACTTGAGTCTTCATTTTCTTCATTTTGATTAACATCAATAAGATTCGGTTGAGGAATTCGTACCACACTGCCCTATATCACATTATTAAGGCGAATTGTTGAGGTTTCAGGAATACCAGTTGCGTTCGGCTCTTGGTATGCACTAACTTCTTCATTATCCGAGATCACACCAAGGGTTGAGGCACTGTATATGTTTCTTGGAAGAACATGATTAACCACTTTCCACGCGCCTTTATGCACAAGATCATCAAGATAGAACAATTGTTTCACCGCCGTGGCCAAAACAAACGGATCATCTTCATACCAGCTTATAGCAGTATTCACCGAAAAAATGCCGTATTGATCGGTCCTTGTGTTCTGAGGGTCGGTATCAAACCATCTAATCTTAAACAAGTGCACGGTCATGCCTTCCCCATATATTAATTTGACAACTGAATGGAAAACACCGTAATAGTCAACTCCATTCTGCCCACCATGCACCATTACCCCAGAATTCTGTGTTTTTCATCTGACATCTCTATGTTTACAAATAAATAGCACGCCATTTACCTTACACATAGGATACACTCTGGAAGTTACCGGTTTCTGCGCCAAGAGCCTCAATTCGTGTGACCACTGTGGGATACCATCATCTTGTACATGGTTCATCTGAATATAATCATTTATTAACTTAACTATAAATATGATACGAGACATGCAATTAAATTCATATACAAGTCAATACCGCTATATACGTACCCATTTGCCAAAATAGTTTGCGAACTTCTTCTTGTGGTAGTTAACATCACCGGAAATGGCAGGGCAGTAAAGGTGCATATTTTTCCAATATTGAACTTCTGGACAGTTATTTCTAGATAGTTAATCAATACCGATCAGTGGGCAATGACTAGCTCATATGGTTCCAAATTGTACGAGTAGGGCAACTTTCCGGAAACTTCAACATCATCGGAGATGATTGAAAGGTTGAACTGTGCTCCATCTACTGACATATGTTGTGGAGGGTCCTCGAATGCTCCCAAATACAGTCTGGTGTATGTTACGCACTCGTGTGCAAAATATGCTTCAGCGATACACCCTTTGGGTGCAGATTTATTCATCACATTGTCTTTGTAGTCCCCTAATTGCCTATAAAATTGGTAATTACAGAGCATGTTATGAATATTGTAAAATAAGTGAATAAATAATATTAAAGACATATATAGCCAGATTCAGAGATGCATTACGTACCTTTCCATAGGATACATCCATGTGTAGTGTACTGGACCAGTAAGCAACAATTGTTCCGGAAGATGGAGCATCAGGTGAGGCATGATGTCGAAAAAGTTTGGAGGAAATATCCTTTCAAATTTGCACATGATAAAAATGATGTCCTGTTGCATTTCCAACAAGTCCGATTTCTTCACTTCTCTCGTGCATAACTTCTGAAAGAATCTTGACAAAACCACTAACGGTTCCACCACCTCTTTGGGCAGGTACCCTCGAATGAAAACAGGGAAGAGGCGTTGAAGCAGTATATGACAGTCATGACTCTTTAGTCCGTACATCTTATTGTCTTTGAAGTTAACACATCGACTTATATTTCCAGCGTAGCCTGAAGGATACCTGACATTACCCATCCAGCCAAAAATTTCATACTTCCGGGCAGGCTTGACAATATAAGGAGCTTGTGGCATTTTTTTCTTCTCATCTCTCAACCACAAATGTTTTCGCAGTCCCATCCTTTTAAGATCAATGCGTGCCTTCGGGCCATCTTTAGTTTTTCCCTCCCAATTCAACACTGTGCCGACCACACTCTCGCACACATTTTTCTCTATGTGCATGACATCTAAGTAGTGTCTGATCAGCAACTTGGACTAATACAGAAGTTTCCAAAAAATACTTTTGTGTGTCCAGAATTTATACATGTCGGGTTTGTCAGGTATTGACGCCACTATCTCAGGATGATTGCTGAGCTGCCCAAAATCGTATTCATTTAGCACTTCCAATATTTCATCCCCCGTCCATCTCCTCGGCTTCTCACCTGTTTCCACAGTCCCATCAAATGCCTCTATATCCTCCCGAAATGGGTGATCATGTGGAAGCCAACAACGATGACGCATCTGTACAATCTTCCTGCAATGAGGTCTGCAACACTCAACAGTCATGCACTCTGGACAAGCCTTGTATCCCCTAGTAACGTTGCCCGACAACATCCCGCGTGTAGGAAAATCGCTAATGGTGCCAACAAGCATGGCATGCATCTGGAACATCTCATTTTTGAACTTGTCATAAGTGGGATGACCATGCTTACTCAAGTACTTAAGCTCCGCAATCAAGGGTCTCAAATACACATCGAGACACTTTCCTAGGTAACCCGGCCATGGAATTATCATAGTGAGCATATTGTATTCTTTCTTCATGCACATCCATGGAGGAAGGTTGTACGGTACCAAAATAACTGGCCATATACTGTATTGAAGACTCATGTTGCCAAAAAGGTTGAATCCGTCAGATGAAAGCCCCAGCCAAACATTTCGAACCTCTGATGCAAAATAAGAAAACTCCTTCACCATGTGCTTCCAAGCCTCTCCGTCAGCAGGGTGTATAAGCGTATCACCGTCGGGCAAATTCCTCTCGGCCGACCATCTCATAGCTTCAGCCGTGTGTGCACACATGAACAACCGTTCTAGCCTATCTATCAGCGGAAAATACCGAAGTATCTTCACAGCTTTCTTGTTTCCGACAGGAGTCAACTTATACCTATCTGTACCACATACCGGGCATTCATCAAGGGATCCAAGATCATTCCCATAAGCATCTTCACCCCATAAGAGAACACAATCATATCTACAAGCATGGATTTTGATGTAGGAAAGGCCAAGATGTTTCAGGATCTGTCGCACCTTACGATGAGTGGTATGAAGACGATGACCGGGGGGCAACAACGAACCAGAACACTTTAGCCAATCATCAACAGCCTTCACACTCATTTTGTTCTCCACTTTGAGCTTCATTACTCCCATAGCACTTTCAAGAACAGTCTTATTACACCCGTTGTACAACGGGGTCTGTTGGAAGGCAATGATGTTGTTGTACTAGTCCATACCAGCAGTGTTGACAGCTGTAGGTAATTGGTGGACTGGCTCAATATGAGGGAAGTCTCCAACGGCAGGAGGGATATCCGGTGCTTGAGCAAATATACCGCTCTCATGAGGAAACATATCGTTGATCAACCTTGTTGTTGGATCATTGGATGTACTGCCACTCTTAAAAAATTGTCTGTGATCATGTTGACCAACTGATGAGCTCTCACCGTGATAAATCCAACATGTGTACTTATCCCAAAACCCGTTTTTCTTCAAGTGCTCCAATACTTTATCGATGTGAAAACGATATCGCTCGCTACGACACTGACATTTCATACACGGACAATAATGAATTGTCATCCCTCCACAATTAACCTTCACATATTCCACAAAACTTCTATTTCTACGGTGATATCTTACATCCCATCTTGGAAGACACATCCAACTCTTGTCCATCCTGAAAATTATAACTGCATATATATATACCCATGATCTTATTAATTAAAATTTCATAACTAGATATATATATATATATCGATCTATATATATATATATATCGATATTCAAACTATAAATTACATAATTTAATTATTCGATCTACTCGATCCCTAACTAGCTAGCTAGCTAGTTAGCTAATTAATTACAAATGAACATATATATATATAGTCGTCTAATTATTCTACTCGATCCATAATTATTCATATATATATAATTTCGTCTAATTTAACTCGATCAAAATCAAAACATTCGATCAATCAATTAATATAAATATATATTATTATAATTCCCATAATTTTAATATATATACACGTACATCCTAACTATATATAATCGATCACAAAAATCTAAATATATATATAACCACACTATAATTAATCACAATTAACCGAAACATCACAATAATCACAATATATATTATACCCATAATTAATAATCACAATTAATCCTATAATAATCACAATATATAATGCAATTAAATAAATTAATCACCCTAGCTATATATATATATTCACAATAATCAACACAACAATTACGTACTACTCCAACTCAACTATCAATTACGTACTCAAAATTAACCATCAATTACTCAAATTCAACAATCAATTAACTCGATCGATCAATATATTCAAAATCAACATCAACAATCGATCAACACACACATGCATATATATATATATAATATTAAGTACGTACCATACCTATATATAATTAATGAATCATCACGAACTCATTCTTGACAGTTTTGGACATCACCCAAAGATTTCAGAGCATTTTCAGTTTTCGCGGGAGATTTTTTTTGAATGACAGATTGAGCTGCTGCCCAGAATGGATCTGAAATAAGAAACTATAGCCGACAATACCAAAAAATCAAGGTAATAGTAAAAAAAAATCGTCTGTAATAGTGGAAAACTATACCCGACGATTTTCCGGCGACTATAACCGACGACAAGAATATCTAGTTGGTAAAACAACTGATCTACGCATTTTATGCTTGATTCTTAACGTCTTTCTCTTTACATTTAGCTTTGTTTTGACCTTAGTACTATCATTTCTTACTTACTTTATGCTTTTAGGTAGAAATAAAGGAGAAAATAATAAAGGAGACGATTTGGAGCTAAAAGCGTGCTAAGGAGGAAGTTCCTAATTTCGGAGAAGAAATGGTCCGAGGAATGGTCTTCAAATGGTTACTAAAATGCATTCCCATATGGTGTCAAGAATTGGAAACCAAATGCCAAATGAAATGGATACCAATATCGTGCACAAAAAGATGAAGACATTTCTCCCGCGCGACCCAGGAGAGAGCAAATATGGCGGAATATATGGAGCATATAATGGACGAATTTTGGGAGATATTATATGAATTTTCAGACCTGATTTGAGGGCCAAAATATGTGCAAGAATATGATAGATTCGGCCAAGAATTATTAGGGAATAAGGAAGGCAAGATTTGAAGATATGAAGATTTCCTTTTCCTTGAAGAAGAAGAAAACAGGGCAGCCAGATCACTTAACTTCTAAAATCCGTAGTAAATCCAATTCAATTCCAAATATGGCGTTCCTTATATGGATTGTATAGCCCTTTGAATAAGCTTTCCAATGAAACAAGAATCAGAATTTTCCAAGATCTGAAACTCCGGGAAAACGCGTTTGAAGACAGACTGTCAGATTTACCCGGGTACATAAGGAAAGTCTTATTTTGGTAGGAAAAGACCTATTCTTCTTCTATAAATTGGGGAGCTCGACTCATTCATGACCATCACTCATTCAAGACACCAAATAGCTCTGCCAAGCATTCCTCTCCACTACCTTAGCAAATTTCTTACAAGAAGCCGCCCCTCCGTTCATCAAAGAACTCCTCCGCCGAGTCGACTAGAAGGCAAATTCCTTTAGAGGCTCCTCATCTCCTAGAAGGCCGGATCACACTCTCGACGTAGGGCAAATTCCCGAGCGAAGTGTATTTCGATCCCTTCTATTTTCATTCTTGTAAACTTTTTCTATTGTAGTTGAAATAAAGTTTGTTTCGGTTCACTTCCTTGTCATCTTTATGTTATTTTCGTGACTTATTCTTATCTTAGAATTTATTCAAGCATGTCAAACTTAATGAACCAATTTAGGCGAAGGCAAATTCCTTGTCAAGTTGGTATGTGTCGTAGGGCAAATTCCCGAGCACTAATAAAGATCATACATGTTAACTTGATTAAAGACTTAGATATTAATAGGTTGCATATAACATGACTAGGTAGTAAGACATGGTGTGTGGATGAGTTGATCAACATGTATATATGTAATTAGACTTTATTTTCGGTCTAGTAAGCATGTTTAGGATTCTATGTTCTTGTTTGTTTTGCTTGTCTATGAGTTTAAGCATGTTAGAACTTAGAAGCCAACGATGTGTTTGCTATGCCACCTTTTTATCTTTTATTTCGTTAAATAACAACCAAATCATAAACTCCCCCCTTTAACCATAGCGTAAATATGCATGCACCCTCAATCCTCGGTTAAGAACAATACCCTATTTACCAATGCTACATCTACACCAAGGGTTTTAATTGTGTATGCATTTTTGTTGAGTGTTAAGTGTTAATTTAATGGTTGCAAAAGCGTGTATCAATTTTGGCGCCGTTGCCGGGGATTGTAAAGAATTGTGTGTTTATGCTTGTAAATATGTGAATCTGTGTAAATAAGTGTGTATATATATATGTAAAGTGTCAAAATTTTCATACATGTTCATAATAAGTTGCATTCTAACCTTTTTTTTTGCAGCCATGTAAATAGGTACATATTAAAGGAAGTCTTTGATTTAAATTTAGTACATAAGTTTGGTTGATTAAGTCGCACTCTTTGGAATAAATGGCGCCTCTTTTCCTTGTTTATCTCCTTAACCCCTCATGATGTGTGGATTTCATCACCGCACACCATAACCTAAGTGAAGTTATGGACATGAGGTTGAGGGCGGAGTCTACAAAGGACTTGAGGGAGTGTGAATTTTCGAGATTTTGGCTGAATGTCGGACATGGTGTCTAGAATGGGTTATGACTGGTGACAGGTTCTGGATCTAAGAAAGACTTACACCAATAGAGTATATACCATTGGCCCGGTTAGCCTCGGGGTGTATTGTCGAAATTAGTCCTGCCTCTCGCGTTATCTCTATCCCTAACTGGCCATGTTTTTCGATTGAACCAAGGCCATTTGATTGAAATTTCATACTTTATCGCGCGGGTCGCACGTCCATTGAACGACCTAAAGATTAAGCTAGTGTACTCTCTTTAAATCATTGGCGCACTCAGTTTAGACAATACTTGTGCATACATGTCTAAATTGAACTTTGTAAAGAAGACTAACCATACTCTAATCATTTCATGTTTTGTACAATGTATATGTTAATTGTTAATTTTAGTTTTAGAGAGTCAAATCGAAGCTGGGTAATAGGCTATGTTGTGTGGTTTATCTGACATAGTTTCATGTTACGGAAAATTCTGAAACTTTTATGACACGTTTGTATATGTGTCTAGTTTATGGTCTTAAAATTTCAGTTAGTTCCCACATGTAATTAATTCTAGAGAAATTATGCAAGGAGTCATGCTCAGGCTGCTCGATTTTTGTAATATTTAGGATGCATATACATCTTTGCATATCATGTCATTCATTACATAGTTGCATCATCATGCATCATCTTCATCATTACATTTCATGCATTTTTCCATTGGATTTGATGTTTGTTGAGTTTTGAAGGATACGATGGAGGAACGTGCTCCAAGTGTTTTCATAAATTCGCAGCTTCGGTCCAAAAAAAAAAACAGTCAAATTCGAAAAGCCATAACTTTCAGCTCGGTTGGAGTTAGATGGAGTTCTTTATAGGGTTGGAAAGCTATGGACGTCTAGTTTCCATCCATATAAAGATCACAAATTTCTGATTTCGAAATTGTTGGGAATTAAAGCTCAAAGGCACGAAGGTCAGAACATGGAAGCTAAAAAGTGGAAGGCAAAAATGGAGGAGTTGCACCTCCAAGACAGGCTGTTCATTGAGCATAAAAGAAAGCAACACGTCTAGGCTGTAAGACGTTAAAAAATAAGCGCTTGTTGGGAGGCAACCCAATGGAGAAAATCACCAAGGATTTGTTCTCTCCTCCCTTATCTTTTTTATTTCATTGCTTATTTACTTTCCTTAGCTAAAATTTTCGTGGGTCTCTCTCTTCATACTTAGTTCTATGTTTCCTTTAAATACATTGAGGACAATGTAGAGTTTAAGTGTGGGGGAGGGGTTTACAACTTATTTGAGTCATAAATTGTTAAAACCGGGCGGACAATGAAACTTTCCAGCGGATGATGCCCTAAAAAAACTTATTTGAGTCATAAATTGTTAAAACCGGGCGGACAATGAAACTTTCCAGCGGATGATGCCCTAAAAAAAAATTTGGTTGGTGTCTTTTTATTTAACTAAGTATTTTTAAAGAGTCTTTTTCATTTTTAGGATGCCCTTAGTTAGTCTATGATGAAAATGGACCGAAAAGAATACATATGGCGGTGAATAAGCACTAAACTGATTTCTTGTGATAAGTGAGATATTTTGATTGTCATAACATGTAGTGGATATGGTTTGATTAAACATGGTATAGATTTCGCATGTTAGAATAAGTTTTAAATCATACAAACCTAAAAGTGAGTTTTTGAGCCTACATTACTTTATTTGAGAGTGAATTTCGTGCATATGGCTCTCAAAAACAAAACATGCTTCATCTAATTACTTGCCATAGATTTTAATGAACTAGAGATTACTAGAACTTACTCATGTAGATTTACAACGCTTTTAAGTTGATATATGCTCTGATTTTGGATATGATTAAAGGCAAATTAGGTTACCACCACTTAAACCAAATGGCCTTGTGTCCCATTGTGCGCACGAGTTGCGACACCCTTAGATTACCCCCTTTGTGCCTACGTTAAGCCTTTTCTTTCATTTACCACGTACATATCTAAACACTTAGCCTAGTGTAGAATTTCCAACCCTTGTTCAAAGACTTGGTGAAGAGGTTTCGAAGCTAGCATAAAGAAGTGGCGAAAAAAGTGATGAAAGAATACAAAAGAAGGGAAGACTTGTCCAAAAGTTGATTGCCGAAAATACAAAAGAAAAAAATCGAGAGCAAAAGAAAAAAAAATGTGTAAAAGCTCTCCGGCAAAAGTTCTAAGTGTAAAAGTTTGGGCAAGTGAAGTTTAGAATGAAGTTAGGGCCCAAAAAGATGAAAATTGGCCCCGATCTTGAAGTTTGACACAAGAAGAAGTGTAGAAAGGATGAACCACGAATTTGAAGAATTCTAAGTGCTAAACTAAGTCTTTGGAACGTTTTTACACCACCACTTATCTAAATTTCGAATGCCTTAGCCTTAGCCTCATTACAACCTTTCTAAAGTCCTTTATGATCCTTAAGATGAGTAGCCTTCAATTGGTTGAGTAAGTTACATGAGTAAGCATATGGTTTGGTTCATTTGTGCAAGTAATTATGAGGTATTTCGATGCAATACATATACATTTTGAGTGAACCTCTTTTTATGAGTGAAAATATGATGAGAGCATCCATGTGAGATTGATTTAAACTTTTTTTCGAAACATGCATAGCTTTTACTTCACCATCGTTTACTCCAAGTCCTACTTGTTCATGACATGATCATATTTCTCTTACCTCTCGAAAATTTTTGAACTTTTCACTATGGAATCTTGTGACTCCATCGCCATATACTTAAGAAAATTTCTGAGACAAATTGTGCTAAGGGCTTAGAAGTTGTTTTTATTTATTTGAGTCCATGGAATTTGTTCAACATGGAGGCTAGCTCTAACGTTGGTTTTATATTCTTAGTCTTTCTTTTATTTAGTTTTTGCTAGGGACTAGCAAAGTCTAAGTGTGGGGGAATTTGATCTACGCATGTTATGCTTGATTCTTAACGTCTTTCTCTTTACATTTTGCTTTGTTTTGACCTTAGTACTATCATTTCTTACTTACTTTATGCTTTTAGGTAGAAATAAAGGAGAAAATAATAAAGGAGGCGATTTGGAGCTAAAAGCGTGCTAAGGAGGAAGTTCCTAATTTCGGAGAAGAAATGGTCCGAGGAATGGTCTTCAAATGGTTACTAAAATGCATTCCCATATGGTGTCAAGAATTGGAAACCAAATGCCAAATGAAATGGATACCAATATCGTGCACAAAAAGATGAAGACATTTCTCCCGCGCGACCCAGGAGAGAGCAAATATGGCGGAATATATGGAGCATATAATGGACGAATTTTGGGAGATATTATATGAATTTTCAGACCTGATTTGAGGGCCATAATATGTGCAAGAATATGATAGATTCGGCCAAGAATTATTAGGGAATAAGGAAGGCAAGATTTGAAGATATGAAGATTTCCTTTTCCTTGAAGAAGAAGAAAACAGGGCAGCCAGATCACTTAACTTCTAAAATCCGTAGTAAATCCAATTCAATTCCAAATATGGCGTTCCTTATATGGATTGTATAGCCCTTTGAATAAGCTTTCCAATGAAACAATAATCAGAATTTTCCAAGATCTGAAACTCCGGGAAAACGCGTTTGAAGACAGACTGTCAGATTTACTCGGGTACATAAGGAATGTCTTATTTTGGTAGGAAAAGACCTATTCTTCTTCTATAAATTGGGGAGCTCGACTCATTCATGACCATCGCTCATTCAAGACACCAAATAGCTCTGCCAAGCACTCCTCTCCACTACCTTAGCAAATTTCTTCCTTGTCATCTTTGTGTTATTTTCGTGACTTATTCTTATCTTAGAATTTATTCAAGCATGTCAAACTTAATGAACCAATTTAGGCGAAGGCAAATTCTTTGTCAAGTTGGTATGTGTCGTAGGGAAAATTCCCGAGCACTAATAAAGATCATACATGTTAACTTGATTAAAGACTTAGATATTAATAGGTTGCATATAACATGACTAGGTAGTAAGACGTGGTGTGTGGATGAGTTGATCAACATGTATATATGTAATTAGACTTTATTTTCGGTCTAGTAAGCATGTTTAGGATTCTATGTTCTTGTTTGTTTTGCTTGTCTATGAGTTTAAGCATGTTAGAACTTAGAAGCCAACGATGTGTTTGCTATGCCACCTTTTTATCTTTTATTTCGTTAAATAACAACCAAATCATAAACTCCCCCCTTTAACCATAGCGTAAATATGCATGCACCCTCAATCCCCGGTTAAGAACGATACCCTATTTACCAATGCTACATCTACACCAAGGGTTTTAATTGTGTATGCGTTTTTGTTGAGTGTTAAGTGTTTATTTAGTACTTCGTAAAAACGTGTATCAACAACTATAACCGACGAGGTAATCCTGTCGTCGGTTATAGTTTACTATATCCGACGAGAACCCTTATCGTCGGTCGTTTTTTGGGAATCTCGTCGGGTATACTGTTTCTGCTGGTAGTGACCCCCCCCCCCCCAAGCTCTCTCTCTCGCTCTCGGCATCCGTCTAAGATTAGAGTTTTTGCATCGCAACTTCGATCTGATGACCTCATCATGGCATCGTTCTCATTTTCTTCATTTGCTTCATTTGATCTCTCATCCAAGGGCCCGTCGTGGGGAGGTTGCTGAACAGCAAGAAAGATCTCGATCTCAGCTAAGATGACATATAATTGGTAAATTTGTGAATGACTGCATTTGTTTGAGCTTTGGATGTTCTTGGATTTAGGGCTTACCTTAGGTCGTGTCTTCTTAATTAGTCTTAGCTTTTATCATAGTCAATTTATTAGCTAGCTAGTAGTACGAGAGAACAGTTTTTTGTGCCTCTAGTCGTATCTTCTTAATTAGTCTTTATTGCTTAAGGAGACTAAGAGACTAAGAATAGTATACTTCCATGTTATTTCTATGTTCGATCAAGGTTTCTGTTGGCAATTACTTGGTATATACCTACCTTGATTGCATGTTTAGGCGTGAACATATTCATATATTTTTGTTCATATGTACCTTCACATGGTACTAATTGGACGGCTTGACTTATATTAAGCTCATAAATTCAAAGAGTAGTATTGTTAACGTTACAGTTTTTACAAATTAATTTATGATGAGCGCGGGCGACATTAGTTTAGAGATGCATGTATGTACTATTTTCAGCTTTTGAATTTTGAATTTCGTTGTTTCCTTATAAAAAAAATTATGATTTTTTTTAAATGAGATAATCTATAGTCAATTAAAGAAAGTGGTAAAATACAAGGAATTTACCGTGATTTTCAGCCAAATAAAAACGAATCCCCTAAAGTAAACTACACTAAAACAATTCAAACAAAAACTTTAATTATATAATTAGACGAACTAGATGTAGGACAAACAGTCTAGTTTATAAATTTCATACCCTATCTAAGTATGCCCCAAAACATACAATAAAGTGAGTCGCTACTCCTCTGCCTTAGCCCTAGCTAATGCTAGTGGATCCATGACAATCTTCTTTGTAGGTGATTCATGCGTCGACACTCCTCGACGATCCCAATTTCGACCTTGATCTCCACTCTCAAATGGTTTGGACTTTCCCTCACGAGCCCGCCTCTTCTTAGAGCCACAATGCACTCCATTCCATAGTGAAGCGTGGCTGCCTAATCGTCGTTCAAGTGTGAGATGAGTTCCACAACTTTTGATACAACTCCGCCACTCTGAGTGACCTGCATCAGTGGTCCACTACCAGAAAAAGCCACTGGCCTTTCCGTCGCCTAAGCCACTCTGAGCCTTGATCTCCACTCGCCTAAGTACTTACACGACAGAATCTCCGTCGTCTAAGTGCTGTCGTGTATACACCGTAATTTAGGTACTTAGACGACGTCATCTCCAATTTGCATCGTCTAAGTTCCACTTAGACGACGCATATTATTATGTCGTCTAAGGCATACTAAAACGACGAATTAAGAAGTGTCGTCTAAGTCCCACTTAGACGACGCATTATTTCGTGGTCTAAGTATAGCCTTAAACGATGCAAGTTTATGTCGTCTAAGTCACACTTAGACGACGTATTTTTTCGTGGTATAAGTATAGCCTTAAACGACGCAAGTTTCAATCGTCCAGGTGATCTTACATAGACGAAGGAATCAAATTTGTCGTCGTCTAGGTGATCTAACTTAGACGACGGCAACTTTAACTCCGTCGTCTAAGTAGGAAATATATTTTTTTATAAATATAATAAATTAAATATTAAATTAATTTAAAAATTAATTATAATAATCAAAAATATATTAAATATAAAATTCGTACAAAATTAATTAAATATTGTTCGATTTCGATCAAGATCACAAAAGTACATAAAAAACTTAGCTAGCGACAGTAGAAGGCGTATGGGCCCCGCCGATCCCACTCCCGCTCGGATCATCCTCGTTGAGTCCTAGAGGATACTGAGAACCAAATGGGTGACAAATAACATCGGGATCTAGGCCTAGCTTAATCGACATGATGCACATTAATTGATCCATATGATCCATCCGAGCTTGAGCTGCTTGACTCTCCTCCCGAGCCTTACGAGCGTCCTCCTGAGCCCTGCGAGCATCCTCCTGGTAAGCTAAAGCATTGTCGTTGGTCACTCGAACTTGCTCCTAGAAAACTTGTATTTTCTCTCATCCTGCCCCATTCAAGCGTCGACTCCTCGGTGATGTTGACTGGCTCATATCTCGCTCGACTCCTTGTCCAAAACCATGAACCTCTTTACCAGGTCGACGGCCGAAGACTGCATCTACCATTCTATCTGAGACTTTGCCGAAAGAGTAGGTAGCTCGTCAAGCATGATCCCTGGACTCTGGGACTGCATATCCGCAATTCTCTCGTCGGCCAATTATTGCAACCTCTCCTGAAATGAACGTGAACAATATATATATATATATATAAATGTCCCCAAAAAAATTGACATAATTTTCTCTAAAAATTGAGGAAACCAAAATCTTGCACGAAAACCAAAACACTTCCAATAACATCAAAACTAAATCTCATTCACATTTCTCAAGTTCACAATATGTATCACACATGCACCTATGTACCACACATGCATATAATCAATTACCTATGTTTCACACAAATAATATCCTCATTTATCAAGTTTATCTCTTTATGCACAAGTGAAGAAGCAACAATAAAATTAAATATTATTACTTTATAAAAAAATGTTACTTACAGCGTGTTGAGTGTCGAGATGTTCAGTTTGTCTGGGCCTATTGTAAGCAGAAATGCTGCCTGATATGAGCGGGTATTTCGAACCATTTTGCAAGTGCTCATGCACCAGGTTGAGCATTTTGCAGGAGCCCGATCCGTGGTGCAACAACTTCTTCTCTCGATTAGCTATGTTCCTCTGTGATTGCGCCTCTTACACAATAATTTAAATTATTACGCAATTAATCATTATTCAAGAGAATTTTTCTCAAAAAATAACACGAATGTGGAGGAATATGAATTACGAACCTTATATGGTTCGGACTCAAAGTGGACTTTCAACCACTCCCACTCATCTTCCCTTCTCTTTTTGAACTCCTTCGGAGTCTTTCCGGGGTTTGCCTTGTACATCTTATGCAATGCGCACTTCCAATCCTTGAAGATCTGGTGAGCGGTTTTGTTGATGTAGTCCACCATCTCTAGAGTTTGTTCATAATTAAAATTGTTCTACCAAAAACAAAATTTAAACAATTAGAAGCAGTAAACACTAGAATTTGTAATCAATTATGAAAAAAACTATAATATTAAATATTTTTTTACCGTGAGTCCGCGAAACACATTTATTTTGTCCTCGTCAGGGAGCTCTTCCCAAGTAAGGGCTATCATACATACGTGAGAACATGCGTAGTTTCCAATATGGTGAGCTGTTAAACTAGTTATCCTCTATCCTTTAGGACATCGGGTGAATGCGTTTAGAGACACATCGATCCTCCCTCTTGCCGATGTCTTTGCTATGCTTTTAGCTTTGCATCCATTGCAAATTCCTCGAATGTGTTTAGGGGGTGGAGGTGAGGGGTCCCTTCTGTTTTGTCGTCTCGCACTAACGACAGCTGAATCTTCATCGGAAGATTGGGGCGCCTGTGACGTCGACCCTGAACTGCCTTGATCAGTTGCAACATCGTCAATAGGAGGAGCATGCGAAATCTCCCCTTCAAGCGCCGAACTCGTACCCTACTCATTGGAGGCTTGATTCCCCCAACTCATCTGTCGTAAGACATATTGATGCCACGATTCTTTGTCTTTTGTCTTGCCCCTTTTCGACATCTTATATTTCTATATATTAATACATTTATATTTATTTCACATATAATTATAAAACATAAATAAAATAACACATATATATATTAACACATATAAATTAACATATTTATATATTAATTAACACGAGAATTCAATATACGTACATATCCATATATATCAATTATCAAATATATTATACACATGCATATAAATTATCGAATTATGAAATTATTCAATATATTATACACATGCATATAAATTATCGAATTATGAATTATCCAAATATACATATCTAAGTATATCAATTATCCAATATTATATGTACATATCCAAATATATACACAAATATACACATATATATAAATATACACAATATGTATATATATAGTATTATACATAGTGTATATATATACATATATATGGCCAGCCGGCCGGAATATATACATGCATGCATATATATCGATCGAGAGGGACGTACCAGAGAGGGATCGTTGGGGGAGAGGGAGACCGGAGAGGTGGGTTGCCGGAGAGGGAGAGGAGAACCTGATCGAAATCACCAGCCGGTGAGGGACGCGGGATCGGTGAGGGCGGGGGGGGGGGGGGGGGGGGGGTGGGGAGATTTTGGACGGCGGGGGTGAGGGAGAGAGAGAAGGAATTGAAGTGTGAGAGAGAGGGAGAGAGAGAAAATGATCCGTTTTCTTATACCCAGTTTTCCACTTAGATGAGCAACCTTGTTTGGCGTCTTCTAAGTGGTTTTTGAAAGCCACCCAAAAAAATGGGCGGTTACTTATCAGCTGCCATTATTTTTGGCTTAGACGATGAAAATATAGGGTTTCGTTGTCTAAGTGGTTACTTAGATGACAGAACCCTATGTTTTTGTCATCTAGGATAGTATTTTTTAATTACTCACCAAATTTATCGACGTCTACAATATCGGCAAATTTGATTGGTCTTCAATTTGTCCATAATTAAATTAATTATTTAATCGATTGTTGATGTATATATACGCGCGCACATCGAAAATTTATATTGATTAATTAATAATATACATCAATTTTATATATTCAACCATGCATATATACATGCATGCATCAAAATTACAAATGCACCGAACGCAGTCGATCAATCAATCATTTTCATCATCATAGTCTTCATCAACATCTTCCTCTTCACTACTTTAACTGACGACTGGTCCTCATCATTATAGTCTCCATCATTATCATCATATCCGAGGTCGTCTTCATCTTCTACCTCCTCATCTTCAGATGCATTATCAATCGTAAGGTGCGTGATCTCTTTTTTAGTAAGATCTATTTCCCGATCAGGCATGGGTAAGCGTTCGTTAAGGCGAATGAGTTCCCTTGTGTCTGGGATGACAGAAGTATCAGATTCTTGATATGCACTGACATTACCCCGTTGAGTGTGAATCGGTGACGACCCTTCGAGTGTTGTGGCACTCCAAATTCCTCAGTGAGACATATGGTTTACTATTTTCTAACCTGTACCAGTTTTCGGATCATCCTGATAGAACACATACCTAACTAATGTGGCAAGAGCGAAAGGCTCATCATTATACCAGCTTAAGTTTGTATCGACTGATAAAAGACCCAGATCTTCCTTCTTATGCTTGAACCATTTACACTTGAATAGAAAAACGCTGATACAATTCCCATATAGTAGCTGAACGACATTGACAAGAACTCTATAATATACATCGTCGCCTTGTCCGACCGCGATCCCACTATTTTTTGTTCTTCTTCCTTCATCTCGGTCCACCGAATGAAACTTTACACCGTTAACAAAATATCCGGGGTAAATATAGTGTTGAACCGGCTTACAGGCCAACATGTTCTTTTTCCTTGACCACCACCCATTGTGGTTAGAGGACTTCTGTAGATCCTCCATCTACAAAAAATGTGAACGTACATGTAATTAAGAATATATATATATATCTACCAAAAGTTTGTCATAGTTTCCCCTAAAACTAAAGAAAACCTCAAATAAACCTGCATCCAAAATTTGACCAAAAACACTACGAATCCATAAATTAAACACTAAATCAAATAACAAATTACTTAACTAATTAATCCCTAGTCCGGTTCCATATATATATATATATCAACATCAAATTTTAAAAAGGAAGTACAAAGCCTATATGCATGGTCTAATAATTTAAACATACATACCCATTGGAAGAAATAATCGGGGAACTTCTTCTTAAGCATTTTTTTAATCCAGTTAGGACTCTTGTCTAGTTTGGCTGTCTGAATTTTAGTTCTGTAAGTTTGCATGTAACCAGTAACCTCATCACAGTCTCGCAACACTACCCAATGTACTTCAATAAGTTCCCTATGACTTAATCTTTCGGTTAATACTCCTCTAAACGGTCGTACAAGATCTATGACGACTGAAAGATTGTAGGTAACAGGTGTATTGGACCGGATCATTGAAGTACTTGCTGTAGTAAGTAACAGACTCATGCATTAGGTATGTTTCCGCGATGGAGCCATCCAGGGTAGACCTATTTTTGACGAATCCTTTATACTGTTCGAGTTATCTACAAAATAAGCATTATATTATTAATTCACAGCGATCTTTGTAAGAAAAGAGATATATAAATGATGGAAAACGTGTTTAAAAAACTTCATATTTTACCTTTCTTGAGGATACATCCACGTGTACTGAACCGGACCAGAAAGGAGGACCATGAGGTGAATCATGATGTCGAAGAAAGTGGGGCGGGGAGGGGAGGGAGGAATCCTCTCTAATTTGCAGAGGATGTGAAAAATTTCGTATTGAAATTCGATCACATCTGACTTCTTCAACTTCCTAGTGCATATCCTCTACCACCATCTGCACAATGCAACTATTGGTTCGACGACGTCTTTAGGCAAATAAGGTCGAATCACCACTGGAATCAGATGTTGCAGGATAATGTGACAATCATAAGTCTTTAAACCAATGAACTTGTGTTTCCTAACTTTGACACAGTTATATATGTTGGATACATAATTAGACGGATACTGAACACGCTGAAACCAGTTGAATATAGCATCCCTCATTGTCGGCTTCACTATGTAAGGTGTAACGAGCATGTTGTTGTAAACACCTCTTCTATCCCTCTTTAACCACAAGGGATGGTGTATATTCATAGATTCCAGATCTTTTCGTGCTTTGGGAGCATCCTTAGTTTTGAACTTAATACAGAGAATGGTTCCCATCACGCTGTCGCACACATTCTTCTCTATGTGCATGACATCTAGGTTGTTCCTCAGCTTCAATTTTGACCAGTAAGGCAGTTCAAATAAAATACTCACGTGGTGCCAATATGCCTGATATTGTGGAGGGTGTGGATTGAGTTTCTTCACATCATCGTCATTTGTCAACACACCGAAATTGAAGCTATTTAACCTCTCAAAAATCTCTTCACCGAACCACTGTCGGGGTTTAGGACCATTCTCTACTGTCCCATCGAAACAGTCCTTATCTTGTCACCGCCGGTGATCATGAGGAAGCCATCTACGGTGACCCAAGTAACACACATTTCTCGTGTGCCAACGAGAGTTAACATCTTCCAAGCAGACAGGGCAAGCATTGTATCCTCTGGTTGTGCAAGATGCCAACATCCCATACGCGGGAAAATCATTGATGGTCCACATTACCGCGGCTCTCATCAAGAACATTGTGTTACTAAACTTGTCATATGTTGAAACTCTAGTTTCCCACAACAGTTTCAGCTTATCAATCAATGGTCTGAGGTACACATCTAAACACTTTCCAGGAGACTTAGGCCCTGGAATTAGCAGAGTAAGGAAATTAAATTCTTTGTTCATACACATCTAGGGAGGCAGGTTATACGACATGAGGATAACTGGTCAAGCGCTGTACGTGCCATCGTTAAAAGGATTGAACCTGTCTATAGAAAGTCCTAGTCTGACATTTCAAATCTCTGCTGCAAAGTCTGGAAATTCTCTGTCGAAATGTTTAAAAGCTTCCCCATTTGCCACGTGTCGGAGCACATCGACATCTATTCTCTTTTTTGTTTACCATCTCATCGGTTTTGCTGTGTATAGAGACATGAACAAACGCTACAGTCTGAGAATCAACGAAAAATATCGAAGCATCTTCATAGGAATCTTCTTCTTCAAACTCCTCCTATATTGTTACTTCCATCTGGAGTGGTTGCAAATATGACAGTAGTCCAACTCTGCATACTCCTTATAAAATGACACACAATCATTTCTACAGGTGTGGATTTGCTCGTACTTCAAACCAAGTTTGTTTAAGACATTTTTTACTTTGCAATGGGAACCTGGAAGCTTGCGATTGTTAGGAAGAAAATCATATATGTGTTTCTGAAATTCGTCAAAACCTTCATCCGATATTTTGTGCTTCACTTTGTACTCCATTTCGGTCATTATGGTGTGCAACATAGTTTATGGACATCCATCATACACCGGGGTTCAGGCTTCAAGTAGCCTACTTTTGTACCTATCAAATTCAGTAGTGTCAATTTCTGGGAATACAGTAGGGACTGGGTCAACATTAGGAGTATCAAATCCTCCCCATTCGTGTTACTGTCTACCATGTCGACTGAATTTCAGAAAAGCATCGTGGACCAAATCCACAGTGGGGTCCAAGAAGAGGCGCCACTACCGCTGGATGAGGCACCTTAGTAACTGTACCCTGAGCTGAAGTCTGGGCCTGAGCTGAAGTCTACTACTTCACCGTGCTCACTCTACGTAGTGTAAGTCCACATCATACCGTGCTCATACAAGTGATGAGCCATAAAATGAGACTCCACAAACTGATGGTTAAGACATTTTCTGCACGGACACCTTAAACGCTTCTTTCCTTGACTATGTTGCATCACAAACGTTACAAACTCTCCGATTCCGTCCATATATCTCTCATCACTTCCATTTGCTAACTGTATCCAACTCTTGTCCATATTCCTGTGTAAGTAAACGAAACTTTAAAATTATCGAATAAACCATTGTTAGAAGTTAACAAAAAATTGTCGTTCAATTCATACAATTCCTAATTAATTAACAACTAATTAATTTATTTATCTCTAATTAATATTATTTAATTATGAGATTAATATATCGATCAAGACACACATACATATATATATATATGCATTTCAAGTGCAATATTGTTAAACAATAATTAGTTAGCTAGCACACAATTAAATAAACAAAATAGCTAGCTAGCTAGGTTCACATTATGGAATAATATTTATATGTATGCAAACAAATTAAAACAGTTAGAATGATCAATTCACGGATCAGAATTATTAGTACCGACCAAATCGAATATGCGTACGTACCTTAATTTGTCGATAATTATTAGCTGACTGGTCGACATCATCGTTGATCGAAATGAAGTGATCGAGCTACCTAGAGGTAGGCTAGCTAGGCTTATATATATCATTTTATTTGAGAGAGCTAGCTAGAGAGATTGATGAAGAGAGCTAGAAGAAGAATTCGAAGCTAAGAATTGAGAGAATGACGGAGAGATAAATAAGAAGCTGATTGATATATATAATTGGACTTTTTTACTTAGAATTTTCCGTCGTCTAAGGCACTTAGACAACTCAATTAAGTAGATTCGTCGTCTAAGTGATTTCTTATATGACGCCTAAAAATGGTGTCGGTCCATCGTCTAAGACTCCACTTAGACGACACAAGTCTATATGTTATTGTCTAAGTGTTCTCTTAGACGACGTAAATCTATTACGTCGTCTAAGAAAACACTTACACGACGACATATAGACTTGCGTCGTTTAAGTGGATTCTTAGATGACGCAACTATATATCGTCATCTAAGTGTTGTCTTAGACGATGTAATGGATTTGCGTCGTCTAAGACCTTTTAAATGACAGAGTTGGTAAACTTCTGTCGTCTAAGAGGCTTTTTCTGGTAGTGGTCCAAATGGACCTGAAAAATATATGTGCTTCTTTACAGGAGCTTGAGACAAAATCCCCTCGGTCATGGTGACCTGCATGGTTTTCACTAGGCTCGTTTCACCATTTCTTGCATCTTGCATGGCCTCCACCTTTCTGCCATGCACAATAATGGGCCTAGTTCCCGAAACCACCACCTGCCTCGTCCCTTCAGCCGTTGCATGCACTGCTCGCCGCCTGGTTCTGCACCGCTTACATAAAATCCATGCATAGAATCACTAGATTTTGTCAAAAATCTAGGTGGTATACTTTCTCCCGACGCCATGAAATTTAGATCCTCCTTAGGTTTGCCTTCCTTCGCCACAACCCTAACCGCCCCCACTGCACAACCTCCTTCTCCATGCTGGAAACAACCACACATCCCACAAAATTCTTTGATTCCAGAGTATTCAAAGCAGAGAATTATCGAAAGGGTTTGTGTAAAAAAAAACCTATTGTCGAAGCACTAGAGGCCAGTTGAGATCTACCTCCACCCACAACCATAGTTCATGAAGAGCATTGAGTTTAGGGAAATCAAATTCCTTGTAAACACCCAATTGCCTTTTGATTTTCCTAGCCCACTTCTCATTAAGGCCTCTATCTGGAACTTGGAACACCTCTGCCCAAACTTGAACTTTCGATGTTGCCACCACAAAAACATCCGAAAAGCTGTCAAAACGTTTAACCACCACAATCATATTATTAAGATACCACGGTCCTCTGTGTAGGCCCGACGCGGTGCCTCTAAATCTTGAAAGTTACAAACAAAAAATCTGTTGGGTGCCTTATAGAGAGAAGATACCCGTACAAGTTGGCTCGATATACCCCAAAACCTCGCCCCATAACCTACCTTCATGCCTTGTCGACAATATTTCCAGGCTAAACAGTCAGACAATCCCATACCAATAATGTGGGTCGCCACATCCTCATTGGAGTTCGTCAAATTGACTTCCTCCAAGAGCGCCTTATTGCGCTAGGTAAACTCCATTGTCGTCGCAAAGCGACAAGCCACATCTTCGGCGGAATCGGCCATGCAATATAATCGTTGGCAAGATAACAAAGATAAGAAAAGGAATCTGGTAATTGTGTGGTAATCGTAGAGTAGAAAGTGACTACGTTGGAGAATATATGTAACGGCCCGAAATTGATACCCTGCTAATCTTTGTTCGTAGAGCTTATGAAAGGACCTGACTCTAAATTAACTAGTAATCTAAGATCATACCCTAACGAGAAGACTTAAACTACGGATTTATGTAAAAAAAAATTGACACAGTTTCCTCTACGAAGTGGACTATCAGAAACCTATAAGAAAATCACACTTTGGATTTCCCACAAATAATACCGTGGACCACCAATGTCCATCCAGATTTCTGAATAAAGTGCAAAAAGTAAATTAATTAAAATGTCAAAATAATAATACAGGAACTGAAAAATTCATAATCCAGCAATACTAACAATTCACAACCAGCATTAAAAAATATTTATAATACTAGTGTCCAGAGCGAATAAAACATAAGAAAATACACTGCTAATGGGCTGAAACCGGCCTACAAGAAGGTATGATAATCCTGTGAACTCAAAGCCTCTAGGGATAAAAATCTGTCTCAGGAGAAGCACTGCAACTTGGACACGGAAAACCGAAAGGTCCAGGGAAAGACATATAAAAATGTAAAAATATTAGCGTGAGTGAACAAAAACTCACAATCAGTATAAAACAATAAAATATTCTGTCTATGCTTTTGTACTAATTTCTATAAAAACCTACGAGTTCAACAATTATAAAACTATAAAAATTGTGGAGGTAGTCAAACGAGAACTTCTGACCTCCCCTAACTAGAGGCTACAATGAATAGAACAATGGGCCAGAAGAGCTATCCTGACCTCCCCTGACCAGTAGCTACGAAAAATAAAAATAAAAGGTGATGGGTTTGACGAGGCAACCCTGACCTCCCTTAACGGGTTCGACGAGGCAACCTGGCCTCCCCTGAACAGGAACTATCCGGTGATTAACCGAACAGTCAACACATCGATGCAGCTAGCTCATAAGCCATCACAAGAAAAACCTCTAAATTTAATATGGTATAAAATATATTGTAAACTGGAAACTATAATTTGTAAACTGAAAGCATAGTGTGAATGTAAATCCCTGAACTCGCAAACGACTGTGAAAAATTAAAGTCCACTCACCGTACTATGTCGGGATATTCATAAAGTCGTAATTTGCTAATCGGCGGAATAATCATCCGACACGGCTCGCTAACTCGTAATCCTAAAATGATGATTATAATTAATATCTACTCGTCTATATTGAATACATAAGCTCGTAATCCTACGAGCAATAATGTCGGGAATCTCACATTCTCGAATTACGTATTTTCTGACTAAAAACAAACTTAATCAAATTCCGAATTCAGTTCCTTGCATTCCTTAACTATAAATAAATTTTAGAGTCGCAACATAAATCTTAAATATCGAGCGACTCGAATTTAAATAGATAGACGAATTGTCCATTAATAATATCGTGAAATCAATTAATTATTATCTGATTAAATACACGTTTAAATTAATCAAGTCCAGATCCATTCAAGAACCTCACCATTGCATTCGGCATGAAATTATGAGTGGAACTACATAAAATTCTGCCGAAAATTCTACCTCGGCGGAGCTCCGCCTTGCACGGTGGCGCGTGGGGCCACGCACCACTGGCGGCTAGAATCCCATCCGAACCAAATCGAGCAACCTGCACATCAATTTGTTCATCTCAACAAGTCCAACAACATTCAAGAAGATCACAACACCAAAATCGGACAGGAAAACCTCCAAATCGCCGAAAAACCGAAATCCCTCCAAAAAATTCATCTCCTCGGTCCGCCGGCTTCTAGCCACGGCAAGGGCCGAGACATGTCACGTTCAATTTGTCTCCTCCTGGGCTTCAAAACCCCCTTAACCTCAAAGTCTAAAATTGCCGCCACCGTCGCAGTGAAAATCAACCTGAAAACTGCCACTTTCTCAGCCTCGATTGTCCCTCCTCACGCCACTAACGTTGAAGATATTGCCACCAAACGGTAGAGAGGCCCAAGCCCAACAAAACCCAACCAATTTCACGGCCAAAGGTGGCCGGCCAGAGGGTCACCGCCGGCGAGAAACCGATGGCGAACACGGGTCAGGGAAACGTGGTCAAACCCTAGTACACCCATTCTTCCAAAAAAGGAAACTTCTGCCCTTCCCATTTTAGAAACATGTATCTATACCCGCGATTTTGCGATAAAACGTTTTCTGATATTTTCGTGAAATTTTCGCTGACCATAACTTCCACATCTTAACTCCGATTTCAACACTTGACGTGACCACGAACTCGTATCAATAAACTCTACAATGTTATTATAAGAAATTTTTTGAAAAACAAAATTGATAAAATCTCGACGAAACACCAGCGAAAGTTATCGACGATAAAAACTAATTATCATCGACGATTCACGTAATTAATTAGCGACTAACCATATAAGTTCTGATTATCGTATAATAATGTTTTGGCTCGTAATAGCTTATTAACTAGTCGATCCAATTTTGGCATGTTTATCGAGATAATTTATATAGTTACAATTTAAAAATTGACATTTGTGTACTTGTGAATCTAGATTCACTTTCTTTGCAAAAGTCCTAGAGGGAATTATTATGAACTCACACGTATTTTTATTTTATTTTGCGAAGATCCGAGCTAATTGTTACTAATTTTAGAAGTTTGGAGTATTTATGTGATTATTTGGAAATCTATCGTTGATAAATTTATCCAGACCATTAAATCTTCTGTTGATTCGATCTCATCCCTTGACCTACGTTTAACCATGGGTATAAATTCAAATATTTCCACTTCGGGTCAAAACCATCTTCGCGTGACCCAGATTCAGTGACCTGGCGTTGAACCTGACCTGACTTGGTTACTAGATCAAATCCTTGCCATCCGGTTACCTAGGCTCACCGCGCAACCTCCAATTGAGAGATCTCTCTCCCCTTGACCTTCCTCTGAGCTCAAAATAGGCATGCATCACTCAGGGATTTCAAATTGAAGCCGAAAGGATTTCGGTTTCGGCCAAAATTCTGTCGTCGTCAGTGACGACATTCTAGTCAAAAATTGGGCACGACTCCTTAGGGTTTTTGAAGGCCGTCATTCCAAGAGTTGAATGATACCAATCACTACGCACGAGCCTTGCCGGATTTCGGTGAGTTTTCGAGGTATATTTTGACCACTTTCGGGTTGTTTTAGACTTTGGCTCAGTTATAAAGTTGATGAGCATGTTGATAGCTTTGAAATGGTATATCATTTGCAGGTTTAGAAGCTGACCGATCTCCAGTAGCTCGTGGCCGCTGCCTGTGGTAGTGCGAGGGCTCCACGCGCAGCTTTGCGCGGTGGAGTTACGGTGATAGAAGGGTTATTTTATGACGGGAAGTTTACTATGGTTTTGTCGATTTTGAGTAGTTTTCGTGTACTTCAAGAGTTATAGTATCATGTATTGGTTGCACAGGAATCACGGCAACTCGACACTGCGATGTAGGAAAATGTCGTATATCGAGTTGAGTTTTATCTGCGGTTGAGTTTGAGCAACAAAGTACAACAAATACTTTCTAATACGTGTCTTTTAGAATTCGATGAGGATTTCTCACGATTAATCAAATTCCAATGGGAACTTCGAGGACGAAGTTGAAGTTAGGTGACCGATGAACAACATTTCAGGCGACTAAGGTGAGTGAACTCTTGCTTTTCACTGTCGCGTATGCGAGTCTTATTTTTAGAATTATGTTTAGCTATTCTATATAGTTTTAGCAAGTATGTTGTTGGAATTCAGCTACACTCGAGTCATTAATGTTTATGTTTTTAGCTTGACTAGGTTTGCTAGACCCTATGCGACATTAGGTGACAAGCGCTAGCTAGACCGCTTGATCACCCTCTCCCTTAGGTACACCCATGATGTTTGAGCTATCAGTTCCTAGAATTCCAACTTGATCACACAGTGATTCTAGATGTTTTAGTACGACACGTTAGCCACATGTCACCATGGATGCTAGGCTCCTAACCGACAATGGACAACCCGTGATGTTAGGTCCCTAAGACCTTACCTTCATTGATAAATTTTAGTTTTTACCTCACTTGCATATTGTTTTTCACAGAAATTTCAGTGGAAGGACATAACTTTATATTCACTCATTTTCTTACATTATATTGTTTTTGTCAACTTACTCTAATAGTTTTATGTTTTTGAAATATTTTTCTCTGAGCCATTTGGTTTCGAATGCCCAAATTGCAGAGTTTCAGCAGAGATCAGGCGCACATGGAGTTCTAGGCATAGCAGTTCCCTTTGGTAGGATCCATAGTTGATCCTACGTGTAGTAACTAGTTGGTTTAGATGCTTTATCAGTGTTTAGTCGCTCATATGTTAGGAAATTGAGCTTACCCTTTATGAGCATATTATTGGTTATACATTAAATAATTATTGAGATCGACTTGTGAATTTCAGTATTAAGATTTTCTTAAATAGTTACTAGTAAACACCTCAACTAGTAGCGTCATTAGGACTTAATCTCGATTTAGGCTGTTAAATCGAGATCAGGTCCTCTTAATTTAGCACTACCAGAAAAAAAAAATACTTAGACGACAAAATAATTTCGTCGTCTAAGAGGCCTTTTTCGTCGTCTAAGTATTTGGACGACGAAATTTTCGCCGTCTAAGGTTTTTCAGCTAAGTGTCATAGTGTAAGTGCTTAATTGACGAAACAAAAAAAAAATCGTCGTCTAACTCACATTTTGGACGATGAAACCTACTTCGTCGTCTAAATTTCTTCACTGCAAAATTTTACTAAAAAAGACAACAAAAATTTTCGTCATGTAGAATTTCTTAGACAACGAACCATTTTTCATCGTCTAGGGTAATTCACTTACAAAACGAAATGGTTTCGTGGTCTAAGAAATTGTAACTTAGACAATGAAAACGTTTTCTTCATCTACGTGTTTTAATTTCGACGACGAAAATATTTTCGTCGTCTTAGTGAATTACCCTAGACGACGAATCCTTATACTTCGTCGACTAACAGGTTTCATTGTGACGACAAAATTTTTCCGTCGTCTAACATTTCCACATAGGTGACGAAATCGAAGTTGTATATTTTTTAATAATTATTTCAAAAATATACATTGTTAAAAATTAAATAGTAAATTATAAAAATACTCATTGAATATAATAAATATAAAATTTGTACATAAAAAATGTAATGTTTCGATCGAAATATAAATGTAATAACATACGAAACTTAATAGAAATATCGACATCTGCGGGGTCCCACCAATTCTCCCGGTGCTCAGATCATCGTCATCGTGTCCAGAATCTTGAGGCGTGGCATTTAGATGACAAAAAGAATCAAGATCCATGCCTAGTGTCAGGAGCCGCACTCTACTGACATGCCGTGCGGCCTCTCGAACGGTTGTAAGGCCACCAGCAAGTTTGTCCAAGGTCATGAGATTTAAGCCCATGGCTGATTGTTTGTGTGCCAAAGTTAGAATAATATTTTTCCTTTCAGTATGACTCCTCAAACATTTTAATGTTTCCAACAGCAAAGTGAAGTTATGTAAAATATCATATATAGGGAGGGGTTCTTAGTCGGCATTACTGTTGAACTCAGGAACTAGTATATGTAAGCACATGTACTATTGCCTCCCTAAACGTCTTACCATCAATAAAAGAGGAGATTCAATCATCTGTGCATTGTGAGATTGTCCCATTCGATTCTTAAATTATTTGTTCATTGTTGTGTTTTTCGCTGACACTCAGCCCACACGCTTGCTTGCTTATTTTCTTGTCCCTTACATTATATTAATATTGTGTGGTTTATTGCTACTTTTAAGGTACTCATTTGGTTGACTTGTTAACAGGCAAGAGCCTCACGGCCAGTTTTGTCGCTTCTCAAAGTCGGCCCGTGACAATTGGTATCAGAGCTGACTCGGCTCACTAGCTTGAACTAGATGCCTAATATGACGACCGCACAACAATTTAGCTGGATTGAGGACCAACTTGGAGAACTTACGGGAATCCCTGATAGATTGATTGATATCACAGCACTTCTTGACCGTGTCAGTCTAGATGAAATGGCGGCGCGAGTCGATGAGATTGAAGATTTGAAAGCCCGAGTTGGGACCCTTGAGAAGAGGAAAGCCCCAAGGGAAAGAGGCAGAGACCTCGAGGAGGGGCCTCTTCAAAACGAGCAGATTGGAGCCATGAGTGATGCTCTTAACACCATGCAGGTGACTATGGACTCGATGAAGGAGGACGTTCGAGCCACTATTGATGCATTCAAGAATGAGTTGTTGGAAATGAATTCCAAACTCAACTTAGCCATCCGTGCGATGGGAAACCAACCTGTGACGGACTATAGGAAGGTGAATATACCGGAACCTCAAGCATATGGAGGGGCACGAGTAGCCAAAGAGCTTGAGGAATTTCCTATTTGATATGGAACAGTACTTCCGAGCTGTGAAGCCTGACTTTGAGGAAGTGAAGGTGAACATAACAACGATGTATTTGTCAGGAGACGCCAAATTGTGGTGGAGAACCAAGTACAACGACATCCAGAGGGGCGTTTGTATTATCGCCACTTGGGAGGAACTAAAGAAGGACCTTAAGGCCCAGTTCTATCCCGAGAATGTTGAATACGTCGCCAGGCGACAATTAAGAGAGCTGAAACACACCACCAACATCAGGGAATTCGTTAACAAGTTCTCTGTACTAATATTGGACATACCGGACATGTCTGAAAAGGACCGGTTGTTCTACTTCCTGGAAGGCCTGAACCCATGGGTGAGAACCGAACTCCAGAGGTAAAGGGTGCAAGACATGGCAGCTGCCCAAGCTGCTGCGGAAAGGCTAACTGATTATACTTTTGATGAGAATCCTAACAGAAGGTCACCACAACCCTTACATGCGAACACCAACAAAGGGTTCGACCTGCGCCAAGTAAAAGTGGGGGAGCGGAGTCCAAATCTTCGAGCTCAAGTGGGGGAGATCGAAAAGTAGGAAACCCCAAGGATTCTGCAACTTCCAAATCAGCTGGCTCTATAGGCGCCTTCATGCCTCGACCCTTCAATTCTCAAGGCTACACTCTTAAACCGATCTCTTGCTTCTTATGTAGGGGGACTCGTAGAGTTAATGAGTGTCCTCATAAAAGTGCTTTATCTGCTTTATAAGCATATATCCAGTCTTAGGGGAACAATGATGATGAAGAGCAAGCAGAGGAGACAAGTCATATGGGAGCGTTGTGGTTCTTGGGGGATATGGAGAAGAGATCAAAGACCTCTGTGAAGCTCCAATCAAAAGGATTGATGTTCATAGATGCAGTCGTTGAAGGGAAACCTGCCAAAAGTGTGATGGTTGACACCGGAGCCACCCACAACTTCATCTCAGAGGTGGAAGCAAAAAGGTTGGGGTTGAAGATGGAAAAGGATGTGGGCCACATGAAAGCTGTGAACTCAAAGGCGGTACCCACAGTGGGGATTTCAAAAGGAGTATGCCTGAAATTGGAACAGTGGGAAGGGAAAATTGACTTAGTCGTAGTGCAGATGGATGACTTCGACATCATATTGGGAATGGAGTTTCTGCTGGAGAAGAAAGCCGTGCCCATCCCTACTGCCCAACATTTTCTCATCATGGGGGAGAACCCATGTATAGTACCCACAAGAATCAAGCAGCCCACCGAGCCAGGACTATTGTCCGCTTTACAATTCAAGAAGGGTGTGAAGCACCAAGAACCATCATATGTCCTTGTTCCCTTGAAAAAAGAGGACAACAAAAGCGAAGTAGTGCCGAAGGAGGTCGAAATGGTGTTAATAGAGTATGCAGATGTGATGCCTCCGGAACTTCCGAAGCAGTTGCCCCTGAGGAGAAGTGTGGACCATGAGATCGAGCTTCTTCCAGGATCAAAGCCACCGGCACGAGCACCCTATAGAATGAGTCCCCCAGAACTGGTGAAGCTTAGAAAGCAGTTAGAAGCGATGTTAGAGGCAGGGCAGATTAGAACGGCAAAATGGCAGTTTGGTGCATCTGTGTTGTTCCAGAAGAAACATGATGGGAGCTTGAGGATGTGCGTAGACTACCGAGCTCTTAACAAGATCACAGTATGGAACAAGTATCTCATTCCTCTGGCTGCAGACTTGTTTGACCAACTTGGTGGTGCCCAATATCTTACAAAGCTTGATCTTCGCTCAGGGTACTATCAAGTTCGCATTACCGAAGGAGATGAACACAAGACAACATGTGTAACCCGTTATGGTGCTTTCGAATTCTTGGTGATGCCATTCGGGTTGACAAATGCCCCTGCAACTTTCTGCACATTAATGAACCAAGTGTTTCATGAGTTCTTCGACAAATTTGTAGTGGTCTACTTAGATGATATTGTTGTGTACAACTCTACACTCTGGGAGCACACGGAGCATTTGAAAATGGTAATTCAGAAGCTGAGAGAGAACCAGCTTTATGTGAAGAGGGAAAAGTGCGAGTTCGCACAAACCACGATCAAATTCTTGGGTCACATCATCGAACGGGGTCGCATCCGAATGGACATGGAGAAAGTAGAGGCCATACAACAATGGCAAACTCTTGGGAATGTGCGGGAGTTGCGTTCTTTTCTTGGGTTAGCCAATTACTATCGAAGATTTATCCACAACTACTTGAAGAAGACCACTCCTCTAACGGAGCTTTTGAAGAAGGGAGTAGAGTGGGTATGGAGTGGCGAATGTGAGACCGCCTTTATAGAGTTGAAGAAAGTAGTGATGGAAGATCCGGTGCTGGCTCTACCGGATGTCACTAAACCCTTTGAGGTGCAGATAGATGCCTCAGACTTTGCCTGGGGGGTGTGTTGTTGCAAGTGGGGCACCTCGTGGCGTATGAAAGCCACAAGTTATCAGAAGCTGAGAAGAAGTACACAGCCCAAGAAAAAGAACTTCTGGCCATAATCCATTTTTTGAGAACATGGAGGCATTACTTGTTGGAAATTTGTTGTGAAAACAGACAACTCAGCTATGAGTCACTTCTTCACCGAACCGAATTTGACTCCTAAGCAAGCTCAATGGCAAGAGTTTCTCATGGAGTTTGACTTTCACTTTGAGCACAAGGCCAGTCACACTAATCAGGTGGCAGATGCTCTTAGCCGCAAAGCTGACCTCGCTGCCTTAAAGATTTTGGCGAGTTTGTCTAGCAGTGCTGTTGCCACGACAATCAAGCAGAAAAATCGAGAGAATTTGGAGAAGGACCATGTGGCTCAATCTCTAGTGAAACTTGTTAAGGAAGGGAAGAGTCGTCACTTTTGGTTGGAAGATGGACTCTTAATAGCAAAGGGAGGAATGGTGTTTGTTCCGAGAGCAGATGGCCTACGTAGGATGTTGATGAGGGAATGCCATGACACTCTTTGGGCGGGACACCCTGGATGGCAAAGAAGTCATGCTCTTCTGAAGCAGGGGTACTACTGGCTGTAGATGAAAGATGATGTAGCAGAGTATACCAAGACTTGCCTCATATGCCAGCAAGACTTGCCTCATATGCCAGCAAGACAAAGTCGAGCGACAGAAGTCACTGAGACTGTTGCAACCTTTATCACCACCCACACGTCCATGGGAGAGTGTATCACTCGACTTCATTACAAACCTTCCTAAAATTGGGGACACCTCAGGTATACTGGTGGTGGTGGACAGGTTCTCTAAGTATGCCACGTTTGTGCCAACACCAAAGCATTGTCCTGCAGAAGATACAGCAAACCTCTTCTTTAAACACGTGGTGAAGTATTGGGGAGTACCTCAAAACATAGTCAATGACAGATCGAGACACTAGATTCACTGGCACCTTTTGGACGGAATTGTTCAAGTTGTTGGGGTTGGAGTTGAACATCTCATCAAGCTATCACCCTCAGACAAATGGGCAGACTGAAAGGTTTAGCGGGATGTTAGAGGAGTACTTGAGACATTTTGTTCATGCCAATCAGAAGAATTGAATGGCATTAATCGATGTCGCCCAGTTTTGTTTCAATTCGAAGAAGAGCTCTACATCTAACAAAAGTTCCTTTGAAATTGTCACAAGTCAGCAACCTCTCCTACCCCACACAGTACACGAAGTCTATCGAGGGAAGAACCCCCGCGCATTCAACTTTACTAACCTGGAGACATGGTTCTTGTCAAACTTTTTCTGGAGCAGATTATGTTCTTGTGCACCAGAGACACCCAGCTTTTCAGAAAGTATGAGGGGCCACTCCCAATCATTTCTAAAGTGGGGAGATGCTCCTACAAGTTAGACGTCCCTGCCTGGTTACGAGATCACCTAGTTTTCCATCTAAGCAACCTCAAGCCTCACCACCTTTATACTGAAGACCTTACCAACCAGCCAACACGTGAACAAGTCGACGTTCGACCATTAAAGCCGAAAAAAGTAGAGCAAGTTCTTGCCGAGAGGATGATAAAGGTAGGAAGGTACCCGCGCTAACAATTTTTAGTCAAGTGGAAAGACCTTAGAGACGAAGAGACAAGCTGGGAGAATGTGGATGCATTGAAGAAGTTCAAACAACAGATCGAGGATTTCAAGCGGAAAGAGTCGTCGAGGGCATCGACAGCTTAAGTGGGGGAGGATGTCAGGAGCCGCACTCTACTAACATGCCATGCGGCCTCCCGACAGGTTGTAAGGCCACTAGCAAGCTTGTCCAGGGTCATGAGTTAAGCTCATGGCTGTTTGCTTGTGTGCCAGAGTTAGAATAATATTTTTCCTTTCATTATGACTCCTCAAACATTTTAATGTTTCCTCCTGTAAAGTGAAGTTATGTAAAATATCATATATAGGGAAGGGTTTCTAGCCGGCATTTCTGTTGGACTCAGGAACTAGTATAGGTAAGCACATGTACTTTTGCCTCCCTAAACGTCTTACCATCAACAAAAGAGGAGATTCATTCATTTGTGCATTGTGAGATTGTCCCATTCGATTCTTAAATTATTTGTTCATTGTTGTGTTCTTCGCTGACGCTCAGCCCACACGCTTGCTTGCTCACTTGCTCACTTGCACGCTTGCTTGCTTGCTTGCTTACTTGCTCACTTACACGCTTGCTTGCTTATTTGCTTGTCCCTTACATTATATTAATATCGTGTGGATTATTGCTGCTTGCAAGGTACTTATTTGGCTGAGTTGCTAACAGGCAAGTGTCGCACAGCCCGTTTTGTCGCTTCTCAAAGTCGGCCCGTGACACCTAGCCTAGTCTCGAGGAACTCGAGTATATGATCTATCTAAGTCTGTATTGTATCAGTCCAAGTCTGGGCCGCTCAAGCCTCGTCGACGGCCACTTGAGCCTCGTCGACGGCCACTCGGATCCTTTCCTCAGTAGTCTCCACACCTGAACGCATACTCAATGAAATTGAAGGTTACCTTAAATCTCGCTCGATTGTGCGTCCAAGGCCACAAACCTTCTTCCCAGGTCGATGGCCGAAAACTGTATCTACAATATGGATCTGAGTCTCATTTGATTGAGGAGAATACTCTTTGGGCGTCTCGGGTTCTGCAAATGTGCACGCATCAATTCCTTCCCGGGCAATTGTATCAACCTCTCCTGAAATTAATATTATGTACAATATATGAATGTCCAGTTCTAAAGAAAACCAAAAACCTACTTGAAAGAAAACACTTCAAATAACTAAAAACCTGCTTGAAAGAAAACACTTCGAATAACCAATTCCATAATAACAAACTGTGGGTACCGATTCCCATCCGAAATTCTCAATTTAAGAATAATATTTATTTAGACATCTAAACCAAACTCCAATAACATAACCTAATAAATGTCCTAATCATGATTCAATTTCTTCAAACCAACAGTAAGATTCAACTCAATGATTTTGGAAAATGAGTTACTTACGCTGCGTTCACTCGTGATATCTTCTTGCCCGGGTCTGACGTAAGAAGACAAACCTTAAACTTATCGAACTCAAAGTGTCCGACTAATCATTCTCACTCGTCTTCCCTTTTCGTCAACAATTCCCTAGGGACAATTGATGCATCGTGTACCTTGTAGTGCTTGTGTAAGTTGTGCTTCCAATCCTTGTAAATACCCGTAGCCGTCTTCTCTACGAATTCCCACATTTCCGGTTTGGCTTCATAGTCATAATGTACCTAGGAAAAAATATATAAAAAATTAAATTCCTTTACTCTATGCCCCTATGCTTTGTAACTAATTATGAAATAAAATAAAATTAAGTAGACCCTATTACCAAGAGTTCACAGAACACACCCTGAACTTGTCAGCTTGGGACAGCTCGTCTCAAGAAGGGGCTTTCATACATATGTTATTCCGTATGATAAATCTGATAGTGTGTGAGATTAAACTACTCAGCTCCGGCGTCGGAGGGCCTCTGGTGAACTAGTCGAACGATACCTCGATCTTCTTCCCCGTTAACTTTACTATCTTTTTTACTTTAGCTCCCTTCACAAGTCCTAAGTACGTTTGGGGGCCGAGTCTGAAGGGTCTCTCTTGTTCACTTTGTGTCGGGCGCTATAGCAATAAGAATCGTTGACGGATTCTTAGGAACTTGTGAAGCCTCAAAAGTAGAAATCCATGACTCGACTGTATAGGTTATCACAACTTCGTTGGGAGTATTCGGTACCATTTTTGACCTATCAGGAGCCGCAGGAGCTATAAGAGCCGTCACGGTCTCCTCTGAGGTTTGACCCCAACCCAACTATCGTTCAATTGATTGAAATTCGACATTCTTCTCTTGTGTAGTATGCCTCTCCCTCCTCCCGGCATCTTAAGCTGTACAACATCGAAAATTAATAACATTTACTCTGCAAAACCATATTCATCAAAACACATCCATACCAAAAACAAAAAATTCATCTAATCCAGTACATATTCATCTTAAGCCTCCTTACATGCCTAAATTCATCCAACACAACCAAAATTCATCACACACAAACTAAGTTTGACATGCTCCTCCGTATTCATTCATGCCTTATCAATTTTCATTCAACAAAGTACATAAAGGATCCATCTACCAAAATTCTACATAAACTCCATAATTGGAACATAACCACCATAATCTCAATAATCTCTATAATGTCCATAATCGAAACACAATTTTACATAATCAACAACAATTCTACATAATCTATGTAATCTCTATCAACAACAATACATAATCCTAAATTCATTCAATTCACAATCCATAATCATAAATTCATTCAATCCATAATCTCCATCAACAATCCAACACTCTACAATCCAACAAATTCATGTAACTTACTATATACAGCAGAGAGAGAGAGATTGACCGAGAGAAAGAGGTACGATAGACGAAAGAGTGGTGGTGACGGGGAGTGGTGGCAGAGGTGGAGTAGGGGCTGGCATTGGTGGGTTGTGGCTGTGATGGTACCAGGGTGAGGGAGAAGCAACGAAGAGAAGGATGGTGTGGGTGGAGTAGTGGCGACGATTAAATAGTGGCCAACATCGGATGTGTTGTGTTTGTGGCGTCAGTGTATCGATAGAGAGAGACAGAGAGAGAGGCCAGATTGAATGAGGACAAATTGAGAGAGAGAAAACGGATTGAATTAGGGAAGAATGAGATCAAAAAAATCGATCTTAATAAAGCCACTTAGCTGACTAAATGAACTTGTCGTCTAAGTGAGGCCATTTCGTCGTCTAAGTGATTTTAAAATACTCAAAAAATTTGGCGCAAAAAATATCTGCCAAAATATTTGGTCTTAGGTAACAAAAACAAATTAATTAGTCATCTAAGTGTTAAGTTTTGGTCTTAGGCGACAAAAATAAATGGATTTCATCGCCTAAGAATGAATTTATTTGATTTTTCAGATTATATCTGAAAAATTAATTTTTGTACCTGCTTAAAATCTTCATAAATCAATCGTCAGATATAACTATTACATTCATATAATGTTAATAAAAAAATCCAACCCAATTTTGATTTGTTTAGGATTCGATCGATTTGATGTGCGATTATCGACAGATAATTAAAAGACAGAAACGATCAAAAAATTTAATTCGTAAATCATTTCCAATGTTTTAAGTGTTGCTACTAACATAGAAAATATATTTATCAACTAGATAGAAATTAATTAACATTTGAGAAAAAAATATGATTGGAGAGTAAAGATTTGTTGTACGTCTACTAATGTTGTATAACTTAAGTGTTCGTATGTTTGTATTCACTCCACATTTATATTAACGAAATTGAATTTGGACAAAATAAGCTTTAAATATATTCATCACGACATAATATTTAAGTAGATAAGTTTTCATTTAATACGAAGTTCGTTAAGGTTTTGATCAGCGTAGTCAACCAGAAAACCAAAATTTCAACGAAACGAAAACATTGATATACGGATCTTCGTAACGTCGACTTTTGAATTATTGACACCCATAGTTCAAGAATTGTTTACTTTATGCCTTCGACTAATATAATCCGCAATCTAACATGATCGTGCTCTTAGAGTTCAAATTGTGAAACTCTACTTAGACCACGAAATTTGTTAAATTTTATCGGCTAAGTAGCACTTAGACGACGAATCTCACTACTTTCTTCATCTGACACAAGGTTAGGGTATAGGATTTGTTCATGTACTTAGATGAAGAAATGAATATATGTTCGTCGTCTAAGAACTACATAGTCGACGAACATTAATTCATTTCGTCATCTAAGTTCACCTTAGACAACGAAATTTTATGATTTCATCGTCTAAGATGTTCTCTTTACCAGAAAAGCATCTTGCATTCATTTATTCTAAAATCATTCATGCTTAAGACATAATAAGTATTACAAACACTCTAAATAAAACTTTTTTTAAATGCCTTATAATTAATTAATTATGCGATTGCGTATTCAAATTTGTGCATGTACATACAAATTAAGTTCGACTTCAATCGAATTATCTCAGTCTATTAATTAATTATAATTAAGTATTACATATATTTATATATCAATCACTTCCATCATCATAATCATCATCATTTGAATCATCCTCATCACTCTTAACTGAATAATCCTCATCATCATAATCTCCATCGTCTGAATCGTATACATCATCGTTGTTTATCTTGCCACTTTTTTTAAAGGCATTCTTCTCTAGTTCGTCGATCTCATTTTGAGTAAAATTCGTTGCATGATCAAGTATGGGTAAGTGTCCGTTAGACCGAATCAGTTCTTTTATGTTGGAGATGATAGAAGTATTAGGCTCTTGATATGCATTGTCATTATGCGCTTCAGTGTTAGTTGCCAACGTCTCTTCAACTGTTATGGAACTCCATATTACTTGATGAGAGATTTGGTTTACTATTTTCTAACATTCACCTACTTTTGAATCATCCAAATAGAACACCTGCCTAACTAAGGTGACAAGAGCGAATGACTCATCCTCATACCAGCTTGAGATTGTATCGACTGATAAAAGACTCAGATCTCCCTTCATACGCTTGGTATGTTTCTTCTATAGAGCCATCCGGGGCAGATTTATTTTAGATAAATCTTTTATACTGTTCGAGTTGTCTGCAAAATGATAAAATTAATTATTTGATGAATAGTAGAAATGCAAAAATATATATAAATGATGAAAAACTGTACGTGTTATAATTAATTGTACCTTTCCTGAGGATACATCCAACTGTAGTGGACCGGACCAGAAAGTAACAATTATTCGAGAAGGTGGATCATGAGATGAATCATGATATCAAAGAAAGCAGGGGAAAAATACTCTCTAATTTGCAAAGGATATGGACAATTTCATATTGTAATTTGACCACATCTATATTCTTCAACTCTCTAGCGGATAACCTCTACAACCATCTACACAATGCTGCTATTGGTTTGACAATATAACAAGGCAAATATGGTTGAATTACCATTGGAATCAGACGTTGCAGCATAACGTGGCAGTCATGAGTCTTTAGACTAATGAAATTGTGTTCCCAAACATTGACACATCCATATATATTTTCTGCATAATTAGACGGACAATGAACACTTTTAAACTAGTTGAATATAATATCCCTCAGTGTTAGCTTCACTGTGTAAGGCGCATCTGACATCTTGTTGTACTCTCCTTTTCTAACCCTCTTTAACCACAAGGGACGACGTAAATTCAAAGATTCTAGATCTTTTCGTGCTTTGGGAGTATCCTTAGTTTTCAACTTAATACCGATAATTATTTCCATCACACTGTCGCACACATTCTTTTCTATGTACATGACATCTACGTTATTTTTGAGTTTCAACTTCGATCAGTAAGGCATTTCAAACAAAATACTCATGTGCTTCCAATATGTAAGATTATGGGAAGGGTGTATATTCATATTTTTCACACCATCGTCATTGCTCAACACACTAAAAATACAAGCCGTTGAACCTCTCAAAAATCTCTTCACTAGACCAGTTTCGGGGTTTAAGACTATTCTCTACTGTCCCGTCAAAATTCTCCTTATTTGGTTTTCATTGGTGATAATGAGGAAGCCATCTACGGTGACTCATGTAACACATCTTCCCTGCGTGCTAACTAGAGTTGACGTCGTCCCAGCAGACAAGATAATCATTGTACCCTTTGGTTGTGCGAGATGCACCTTCATATGGATTTACTTCTTTGAACTCCTTCTATTAGGGTGTAAATATCTGGACTGGTTGTATACACTACCTGTATATGTACTATACTCGACGAAAATAGGAAAAATAGCCCGACGATAGTTCCAACCGTTGGGTATTGTGTACTTTTGCCGACAGTACAAACTGTTGTCGATAAAGCACACTATAGCCGGTGGTATAGAAATGAACTGTCGGGTATAGTTAAATTTCATCGTCGGGTATAGTTTTAGGATAGCCGACAACCGGTTTTGCCAAACACCGACGATCTGATAAACTATAGCTGACGACCCATTTTTATGTCGTCAGCTATAGTTCCTTATCTAAATAGATCGGGCAACAGGTCAATCATTCAAAAAAATTGGAGGAGAAAAACTCAAAACGCTCTCAAATTGTGAGTGTTTTCGGTAGCGGTCCAAAATAAGTTGGTGAAGCTATTTCTCGCTATATAGGTATTTATATATGGATTTTGTAGATTGAGTTTATTTTATTAGATGAAAATATATTTGTATAAATTTTGGAGATTGAGTTAATTTATTTATGTGTGTTATATATATAGATGAATTTTGGAGATTAAGTTGATTTAATTAGATGAAAATATATATGCATGTAAATTTTTTGGAGATTGAGTTAATTTATGTGTTGTATATATATATGAATTTTAGAGATTGAGTTGATTCAATTAGATGAAAATATATATGTATAAATTTTGGAGATTGAGTTGATTTATGTGTATTATATATATATATATGAATTTTGGAGATTGAGTTTAATTGATTAGATGAAAATATATATGTATGTGTGTTTATATTTATATGTTAATTGTTGATATATAACTAGTATATATGCATATATATATATATGTGTGTGTGTGTAACTTTGTAATTACGTAGTTAGCTAGCTAGTAGATGATCGAATTAAAGATGTATATATATATAAATTAAGTTAAAATTTTCAGGATGGACAAGAGTTGGATTTTTCTTCCAAGATGGGATCGAAATTATAAAATTAGAATGAAGAGTTTTATGGAATATGTGAAGGTTAATTTTCATGTAAATGATATTCATTATTGCCCGTGTAAACGTTGTCTGTGTCGGAGCGATATGTATCGTTTTACCGTTGATATAGTATGGGAGCACCTGAAGAAAAATGGGGTTTAGGATAAGTACACGTGTTGGATTTATCACGGTGAAACATCATCAGCGAGTCAGCATGATCATGGGCAATATCCTCAGATGTCCAGTACATCCAATGATCCAACTACGAGGTTGATCATCGATGTGTTTCTTTATGAGAGCAGTGTATTAGCACAAGCAGTAGATAATGATCCCGCCATTGGGGGTTTCCCTGATATTGAGTCAGTTCATCAATTACCTACAGCTGTCAACACTACCGACGTGGACAAGTATAACAACCTGATTGCATTCTAACAGACCCTATTGTACAACGAGTGTAATAAGACTATTCTTGAAAGTGTCATGGGAGTAATGAAGCTGAAAGTGGAGAACAAACTGAGTGTCAAGGCAGTTGATGTTTGGCTGAAGTGGACTGCTTCGATGCTGCCCCCCCCCCCCTCCCCCCCGGTCATCGTCTTCCTACCACTCATCGTAAGGTGCAACATATCTTGAAACATCTTGGCATTTCCTACATGAAATTTCATGCATCCAGATATGATTGCGTTCTCTTCTGGGGTGAAGATGCTAGCAGGAATGATCTTGAATGCCTTGATGCCTGCCTTGTATTTGGTACCGATAGGTATAAGTTGACTCCTGCAGGGAACACGAAAGCTGTGAAGATACTTCGATATTTCCCGCTGATTGATAGGTTGGAACGGTTGTTTATGTGTGCACACACGGCCGAAGCTATGAGATGGTGGGATGAGAGGAATTTGCCTGATGATGATACCTTTATACACCCTGCTGACGGTGAGGCTTGGAAGCACATGGTCAGGGAGTTTTCTCATTTTGCATCAGAGGTCCGAAATGTTTGGCTAGGGCTCTTATATGACGGATTCAACCCTTTTTGCAACATAAGTCTTCAATACAGTATATGGCCAGTTTTTTTGGTACCGTGCAACCTTCCTCCATGGATGTGCATGAAGAAGTAATACAATATGCTCACTCTATTAATTCTAGGGCCGGGTTATCCAGAAAAGTGTCTCGATGTGTATTTGAGACCCTTGGTTGAGGAGCTTAAGTACCTAACTGAATTTGGTCATCCCACTTATGACAAGTACAAAAACCAGATGTTCTAGATGTAAGCCATGGTTGTTGGCACCATCAGTGATTTTCCTGCCCGCGGGATGTTGTTAGGACTTGTTCAGAGTGCATGATTGTTGAGTGCTGCAGACCTCATTGCAGGAAGATTGTCCAGATGCGTCACCGTTGTTGGCTTCCACATGATCACCCATGGCGACAGGATCCCGAGGCTTTTGATGGGACTGTAGAAGCGGGTGTGCAACCCAGAAGATGGACGGGGGATAAAATTTTGGAAGTGCTAAATGAATACGATTTTGGGCAGCTGAGCAATCATCCTAAAATAGTGGCGTCAATACCTGACAAACCTGACAGGTATAAATTCTAGACACACATAAACATATTCTAGGAACTCCCATACTGACTTAAGTTGTCGATCAGACACTACCTAAATGTCATGCACATAGAGAAGAATGTGTGCGAAAGTTTGGTGGGCACAATGCTGAATTTGGAAGGGAAAACATTTGTGTGCATTTGCGGAAGGCACGCATTGATATGAAAATAATGAATTTGCAAAAACATTTGTGGTTGAGAGAAGGGAAGAAAAAAATTTCTCAAGCTCTTTACACCGTCAAGCCTGACCAGAAGAATGAAATTTTTAGGTGGATAGGTAATGTTAGGTATCCTTCAGGCTATACATGCAATATAGGTCGGTGTGTTAACTTCTAGGACAATAGATGTTTGGATTAAAGAGTCATGACTACCATATACTGCTTCAACACTTCTTCCCTATTTTCATTCGAGGGTACTTGCCAAAAGAGGTGGTGGAGCCGTTAGTGGCGTTTTCAAGATTCTTTCAAAAAGTTATGGACTAGAGAAGTGAAAAAAATCAGACATGAGAGAAATGCAACTAGACATCATTTTTATTATATGCAAATTTGAGAGGATATTTCCCCCACATATTTTTGGTATCATACCTCACCTGATGATCCATCTTCCCGAACAATTGTTACTTATCGGTCCAATACACTACACTTGGATGTATCTTATGGAAGGTACATACGATTCAACATTTGAATTTGACACTAATTCTTTTAAACATTATTTGGAAATAATCATAATATGCACTTTTAAACTTGATAGACAATTGGGGGACTATAAAAACTATGTGACTAATAAATCCGCACCTGAAGGATGTATAGCTGAAACATATCTTGCGCACGAGTGCGTAACATACACCAAGTTGTATTTAAGAGTGTTGGAGGACCCTCCACACCATATGCCGGTAGATGAACCACAGTTCAAATTTTCTATCCTCTCATATGATGTTGAAGTTGGTGGAAATTTGCCACCAAAGTCGTACTAGTTGGCATAATATGAGCTAGTCATTGCCCATTGGTAGGTATTGATTAACTGTCTTGAAGTCTAATACTGGAAAAACTTCCATCTATATTGTCCTCAGGTTGGCGGTGATCTTGAGTACCACAATAGAGAGTTTGTAAACTATTTTGGTGGCTGGGTACGTCTATATATATACTTATTGATATATATAATTTAATATTATCACGTTTGTCATCTAACATGTTGGTTATTATTGCTTGAGATGAACCACATAGAGTATGATGGTAACCCAAACTGGTCACATGAATTGAGGTTTTTGACGATGAAACCGATAACTTCAAGAGTGTATCTGATGTGTAAGGCCAATGGCGTGCAATTTATATGTGCAAATAGAGATGCGAGACAGAAAACACATAACTCGGGGGTAATGGTGCATGGTCAACAGATTGGTATTGCCTATTACGGCGTCCTCCATTCAGTGGTTGAACTAATTTATGGAAAAGGCATGACATTGCACTTTTTTAAGTGTAGATGGTTTGATACTAGCCCTCAAAACACAAAGACCGATGACTACGGAACATTTTTGATGAATACTACTATAACATGGTATGAAGATGACCCTTTTATTTTTGGCACAGCGGTAAAACAAGTGTTTTATCTTGATGATCTTATGCACAAAGGCGCATGGAAAGTAGTTAACCATGTTGTTCCTAGAAACATATACAGTGCTGCTACACTTGGTGATGCCGCAGAGCATGAAGAAATTACTGCATACCAAGAGCTGAACGCAATTAATATTTCAGATTTCTCGACAATTCGCCTTAACAATGTGAGTCCGGGTAGAGTGGTTCGAGTTCCTCGAGCAAAACTTATTGATATCAATCCAAATGAAGACAACGAAGACTCCGGTGAAGAGGAGCAGCATATATCACCATAAATTAACACGGACACCGAATCAAACTCAAGCGATGATTCTGATTATGCGTCTTGATTAGTTAAAAATGAACATGTGTTAAATTTACGTGTTTGTTGAAGGGTGATGATCCAAAATTACTTAAATAGGTTTTTCTGTGAATTGTGTTTTAAAATGATCGAGGCTAATTTTTCAAAAAAAAAAAATCAGGGTATACTCGACTATTTTTACCATTTCTTGTCAGGTATACTATACCTGACGACATTCGTACGACACGCCGTTGGGTATAGTATACCTGACAAGAAATCATATAAGTCGTTGGCTATGCCCTCCATCCTTTTAACCCCAAAATGGTGAGGAGCCCGAGCCATTTCCACGCTTTACCTCAAAATCCCTCTCTTCTCTCCCAAGTCACCGCCGCTCTCCCCATTTCAACCATTTTATTGATGTTGAAGATGATAAAATTATGTGAATTTTAGGAATCATGCATTTGTTTTCGGGTAGAGGAAAGAAGGCGACATCTAAGAATGGAGAAAACGGGTCCAGCAACGACAGTTGTGGATCCGGCTCGAACAACTGGCCTCACCAGCCTTACGGCGGCCCATACAACAATCATCGCCGGCAACTGCTTGAAGGTACCCAAGAGACGTCTATGCATGATGATGTGGCCGACCCCAAACGACCACAGAGCACGAGGCAACTTTTGTTCTTCAACAGAAACCAGACGTCTACGCCTGGCTCTATTGGTCCTGACCCTTCACGTCAAGGTTTGCATGACATGAGCCACGTGTCGGATACGCCTAGCTATATGTGTCCTGCTCCTTCGGGTCCTCGTATGCTAAAAATGAACCGGCCAGAACCAACTCCAGGTCCTTCTCTCGGTCATGCTGGTGGTTTAGGGACATCATCGTCCGGACAACAAGGAGGTGTCTTCCCTTCTCACCTCTATTTTTCCTCACAGGGCGTACCTACCCTGCCATATATCGATGTCGTAGGAAACCTTATACCAGCTATCGATAATGAGGGAAACCTTATTCACATCCACCCGAATGAAGCATACGTCTTTCAGCTGTTTGATATACTTATGAAAAGTGCGAAGATAACAAACGCATTAACGTCAGAATCATCGGGTAAATAGTAAATATATGCATTATTTAATTTCAAAATTTCTAATAATTTGTATATTAAATTGGGTTATCCTGTTTCAATTTTTGTACCTTGTCTTATGCGACAGACGTCGGAGGGGAGAAAAAATTGAGGACCAGAGGCCCTGTTGTGGGGAATTAACTTTATAAGGACGTGGAGGCCTACGGACCACTAGTCATAGAAACCAACGAGCAAGGATCGGTGAGAGACACTACAAGAAAAACACACCTAAACCATGGACCATTTCCGTCTTTGGTCCGTCGTCCAAGTGTCGTCTTCTAAGCATTTGGACGACGGACATGGACATTTCCGTCGTCCAAGCTATGATGAGACAATGCAAATAACAGTTACGTCGTCCAAGTATAACTTAGACGACGCAATAAGTCTCTGGTCTAAGTTACACTCGGACGACACAAATATTGTATGCGTCGTCCAAGTGATTACTTAGACTAGGAATTTGTAGAGTGGTCTAAGTGATCACTTAGACCACGCAAAAACTCCATAGACAATCTCCGCCGTCTAGGTGACCACCTGGACAACAAAAATGGTCCATATCCATCGTCCAAGTGGTCACCTGGAAGACGAAGATGGTCTATCTCCGTTGTCAATGCCAAATTTCCGTACAAATAATTTCAAAAAATAATTCGTGAGGTAGTTTCTGATCTGTCATTTGAATGAAATAGTCGTAAAATATTGAAATAGTCGAATGAATTAATTTAAGACGATGAATAATCTTACGTCTTTAAACTTGTTAAGTATCTACTAATCTGTATAACTTAAGTGTTATTAAGTATAGGCTTATTGCATATCGATATTAACGAAATTGAATTTGGACAAAAGAATCGTTGGATACATTTTCCATAAGACAATATATAAGTAGAATAATTTTCTCTAAATAGTAAGTTCGTTAAGGGTTTCAACGGCACAATCAACCGTAAAACAAAATTTTTTACAAACCGGAAACGTGGATACACGAAAATTCGTAAGTCCTATTTTGGAACCGTCGAATCTCACACTCCAAGAATTGTTTACTCTATGGTCTCGACGAAAAGAATATGCATTGGGACATGGTCTACATGGTCGTTGTCTTAGATGTGAAACCCAAAATTTTAACTTAGACGACGCAAACATGCACTTGGACGACGCAATGACACATTTGTGTCGTCTAAGTGAATACTTGGACGATGCAAATACACGTTTACGTCATCTAAGTTAAAATTTTAGGGTTTAGGATTTTAGGGTTTAGATGACGATATTAAGCTTTTGCGTCGTCTAAGTAAAATTTTAGGATTAATTTAGGGTATATATATAATTAATTTCTATTGTGTTTAGTTACTTTGGTATGGACTACGAAAAGTCGTTCCGTCATCTAGGTTTTAGGGTTTAGGGATCAAAAAAGGGATTCTTGATATCCGGTCCTCCGGATTAATTAATTAATTTTAATTTGTACTTCTGTCTGTCGAAGCAACCTCGCTCTTTAATTAATTTGAAGTTAATTATGCATAAAAGTTAAAATTAATTAATTAAGTACAGAATTAATAATTAATTGTACTTACTCCTCCTCATAATATATATAATTAATCATACATCGATCATTACATCAAAAAAGTTTAATTACAATATTTAATTACCAATTAATATTCCTCGTCATTATATTGTACTCTTCGTCATAATCGTCATCATCCTCACCACTGTTATCCAATTGCTCCTCCTCCTCATCATACTCAACATCGTCCGATGAATATCCTGAGTCCTCGTCCTTGTCCTCATCATGCACCTCTTCTTCATCTACCTCATTAATTGCATCAATAATCTCATCTTCAGTTAGATCCTTACAACCATCAGGCATGGGTAAGCGTTCACCAGCTTGAACCAGGTCCATTATGTCGGAGCAGATGATAGAAATATTAGGCTCTTGATATGCAGGAATGTCTCTTTTCGGTTCAGCATCTTCAGTCGTCAGTGTCCCTTCAGTTGTTGTGGTATTCCAGACAATTATCATCAATTACCTAACTTAATTATAAATATTAGACATACTAACAATGTAATCAATCAAACGTACGTACAATTAATTATATATATAAATGTTATGATTGCCGAAAATTAACTACGTACGTACCTACCTAGCCTTCTCCGATATATAGCGAATCGATGGTCGGAGCCGGAGATATATATATACATATATATATATATATAGTGCTAGCTCGTTGTATGTGTGAGGAGAGTCTGATCAAGATAGAGAATGATCGAAATGAGGATAAAGTTGAGATAAGCGAGCGGAGAGGAAGAGAGTTCGTCATGGACATTATATAATGCTTCACTTAGACGACGGACTGAGCTAGTTTTCGGTGTCCAAATGGACACATAGACGACGGACTGACACGCCGTCGTCCAAGTGGCCACACAGACGACGGACTGACACGCCGTCGTCCAAGTGGCCACACAGACGACGGCATGTCGGTCCATCATCTATTTAACCATTTGGATGACAGAAAAAGTGTTTCCGTCGTCCACATTTAGCTTAGACAACGCACATTTTTTTCGTCGTCTGAGTTACACTTAGACGACGGAACCTTTACGGTTCCGTCCTCTAAGAGCGTTTTTCTTGTAGTAAGAGGAAAACATTTATAGGAGGTACTCCGGAATGGTTGGAAGCATTATCGGGGACAAATTCCATGTTCTGTGGTCAGAGTGGTCCTTAGTTCGTGAAGGACCAAGTGAACAATGCAATATCGGTGAGTTAGATATTCATTGTGTATGTCTACTTATATTAATTAATTCCTTTAAAATATAAATATATTGACATAAAAAATGGGACATTGCAGGTGTGGTCCAATATTTGGGAGGAACTTAAATCCACCTGGCCAAATGAGGTTCAAGGAGGAAAGTGACGGGAGTTATATAATATATATTTAGATATCACAGGGATTAGGTTATGTGTTTCTAACATTTGTGTCGCATATATAGGTATAAAGAGTGGAAGAATGAGCTCTGTAAGTTCTGGAAGAAAAACAACATGCTCAATGACCGTTCAAGTACCCCTATGGAGTTCATGCTTAGGGAGTACGAGTGGAAGTGGCTTCTAATCCACTTCAACGCCCCACAATTTGAGGTATATATTTAACATCATATGTATTTACTTGTAGATAATTTGGCGTTGATAGTTTCTAAATCTATTTTTTAATATATATTTATGAAACAAGGCCATTTTCTCCATAAATGCGAGGAACCGAGCAAAAAACACGGACAACCATCGCGGCGGTTCTAGACCCTATGTGTCTTATAGGGAGGAGGCAATGACCCAACACCCTGAAGAAAACCCATTCGTGTGGATGTATGAAAAAACACATCCTCTGTCCCACGAACAAGCTGTAAGTATTGTGCCCTTACAAGTTTACAAATTGCTTACATGTGTATTGTCCGGTTATTTATTTTTAATGTATGTTTAAAAATATGTTATTTTATGTTCATTGTCAATTAGTCTCATTTAAGGGAAACAACTGAGGAGGTGTTAACTCAGATTGCGAGGGAGCGAAACCCTAATATCTCGGATGATGAGCTTCCCCAGGCCATATCTCAGATTGATCAATCTGATTTAAGGGTTATGGCGAGGATCATGGGAAACACTTTCCCACTACGAAGGAGCAATTACTATTGCAAGGGTTTAGGACGACAAGGCAATGGAATATTAAAGAACACGCCTGGTTTCCACTGCAAATCGGGATCTTCCAAGGCCCAGCTAGAGGAGCAACTTCGTAGGCAGACTGAGGAGTATCAAACCAAGATAAAAGAAACTCAGTGACAGATGACCCAGCAGATGGAGGAGATGCGTCAAGAGATGGCCTGGCAGCAGGCTGAGGAGTTAGCTCGGATGCGAGCTGAAATGGCTAGAAATTTTGAAGTCCTGAGCTCAACCCTTCATGCGCAAGGAATAAATGTCCCGGCCCAAGGTTGGACTCCATTTAACCAGCACCCTCATGATGCCCCACATGAGCAGCAGGATCTTCTCGATGATAATGGTAGTGGCCCATCTTATCTCCGCAACTTTGACTTTGGCAACATTTACTTTGTATGCATGTGTTTCAAAATTATAAGCTAAATTTTTATATGTTTGTATTTTGTGTTGATTGTGAAGCTGTTATGCGTTGTTGGACATTTGGAAATCAAAATATATGTTTGTTAGCTATTTTGAAACTGCAGGTTTTGGGAATGGTAAATCCAGAATCTGTAGTTTTTTTTTCCATCATATTGCATACTATAGCCGACGACATTAGTACTTGGTCGTCGGCTATAGTCAACATTTCCTGGCGACCAGCAAAACTATACCCGACGGGTTGAGAAACAATACCTGACGACTTTGGTACCCAGTCGTCAGCTATAGTATCCTCCGGTTAAACAATTTTGACCGGAACGGGAAGGTTTGCCCAACGACTTTGCACTCAAAAGTCGTTGGTTTTTGTTTGAAACTATAGCCGACAAATTTTGTTGGTCGGCTATAGATTGAACCTATAGCCGACAAAGTGCACCAAAGGTCATCGTCTATAGTATAGCCGACAACATTTTACCGATGACACCATAGCCGACGACTTTGGGCTAACAGGAAGACGAATTTATCTCGTCGGCTATAGTACATATGCTGGTAGTGATATAGGACAGTAGTCCAAATGTGTATACTCTTTGTAAAATAGTAGACAATCATTTCAGCACGCATGAATTTTCTTATACTTTAGGCCGAGGCTGCTCAAGATCTTTCTAACTTTATAATGGGTTTTGAAAAGTTTGTGATGATCAAGAAACAACTTACATATATACTCCTGCATTTCGTCAAAAGAACGGGCTGACATTTGGTTCACTTTTATGTGAATTTTCTCTATTACATATCACAATACATTCTCCTGGGTACACCGGGGTCTGGGTTTCAAGTAGTATCCTGTTATACTTATCCATTTCAGTAGTGTCAGTCGCCAAGGCTGCAAGGATTGTGTCATAATTAGGAGTATCATAACCTCCCTCTTCTTGTTGGCGTCTACCATGACTAAATTCTGGAAAAGCATCATGAAACAAATCTACAGTGGGGTTCCATAAAGAGGTGCCACTACCGCTGGATGACGCACCCAGGTAATGTTACCCGTAGTTGAAGTCTACAACTTTACCGTGCTCACTCTATGTAGTGTAACTCCACATCATACCGTGGTCATACAAGCGTTGAGACATAACATTAATCTCCACAATTTGATGGTTAAGACATTTTCTGCACGGACACCTGTAACGCTTCTTTTCTTGACCATGTTGCATCGCAAACAATATAAACTCTCTGATTCTGTCCATATACATTTCATTACTTCTATTCACCAACTGTATCCAACTCTTGTCCATATTTCTGCGTAAGTTAATTATCATATTATATAATTTTTCAACTAATATATTAATCTAATATACTATATTATTAAATTACATAACACATTAATATGCATTTACATATTATATATAATTTTTCAAATACTTAATCTAACATTTAATCATATATATATATAATTAATCAACACATGCATGCAATTAGCTTAACAATTAAATAATTAATTAATTCAATATGCAAACAAGGTCACCGGAAATTATATTCGTCGAAATATTTGACAGGAGAACTCCATTACCGTACGTAATTAAATTCAAAAAAATTAATCGAGAGAAACGAGTTAACACCTTCACCGATAAGGAGATAAGTGGGTAAACTAAAACTCCGGAGATGGGAAAATCGTATAAATTGAAATTGTAGCCGGATGTGGTGTTGAGAGCTTTTGAGAGAAGTTGAGAAATTAAGGGCTGATTTGGATATGGAATCTGATCTAAATAAATGAGTTTTCTTAGATGACGAACTAATTTGTCATCCAAGTGTAACACTTCATCATCTAGGTTAACTATTAGATGACGAAATACATAAGTCGTCGTCTAAGTTGAGCTTTTAGACGACGAGTAAATTCTGTCCAGGTGCAGGCAGTCCGCATCTTCAAAAACATATATATTTCACCGAGCCTCTCCCCGAGACAGTGCCCTGATCGTTATGCCTTTCGTGCAGGTCAGAACTTACCCGACAAGGAATTTTGCTACCTTAGGACCGTTATAGTTACGGCCTCCGTTCACCGTGGCTTCAGTCGCCGGCTCCCCTATCATCAGGTTACCAACTTCCTTGACCTTCCGACACTAGGCAGGCGTCAGCCCCCATACATGGTCTTACGACTTTGCAGAGACCTGTGTTTTTGGTAAACAGTTATTTTCATCGTCTAAGAAGTTGTACTTAGACGCTGAACCTTTTATTCATCGTCTAAAAATTCAACTCAGACGATGAATCACATAATTCGTCGTCTAAAATTGTACTTAGATGATGAATATCATGTTTCGTCGTCCAAGTACAAACTTAGACAATAAATTATATATTTTGTCGCCTAAGTTCAACCTAGATAATAAATTATTTACTTGCGCGACGAATTAATTTTTCGTCGTCTAACACTTACTTAGGTGACGAAACAATTAAAATTTTGTTGTCTAAATGCATATTTCTGGTAATGCAGGAAGAGCAGCGGTGAAGAATGGGTAGGTTTCTAGAAAAAACGGGGAGAGCGCTCTCAAGAGAGAGCCAAAAAATTTCACACGCGGGACTGTCGTCGTTTTTTAATAAAAAAACCTTTATCATTTGTGAAGACAAGATAAGTACCCTTTCAAAAAAAGATAAGATAAGTGATTTAAATATTTGAACAAAATTATATATAATTAAATAGTCCACATGCAAAAGAATATGGAGAGTGTATACAATGGCCAGGTCAACTACAACGTATCGATCTTCTTGTGACATTGTCAATCGTCCAAGTAATTGTCAATTACATCCATAGATCACTAACACTCGATCTTAGGAATGCTGAAATGCACGTAAGAGCCGGTATTGTAGTTCTCCAGCGGAAGCAACAGTTGTGACATCTTTGTTTGATCTATTGTAATTCATGTGGCTCTTAACCAGTTGTCTGGCGGCAATGGCAGACATGCGAGGTGCGAAATACTAACATGTTGTCAAAGTTTTTTATCAAGCGACTTTCGCTCTTGGTACCATTGAAGTTCCTCAGCTCTGGTATTGGGTCATTTCCCCAATTTTACTTCAAGTTCTTTCTGATCTCACTGAAGAGGAGTGGCGACTTCACCTCTTGCGACCAATGGAGGACGACGCACATCCAAATTAAGAATGGAAGAGGCCCTTGTAGTATTGGTAGTCGGACCCAGTATATATAACCGCATCTCCTTTTGTTAGATTGATCCATGAATAGGGAAGGTCTTGATCTCGATGGAGGCGGTGGTCCATATAATTGTGAAAGACTTCCACATCCTTCCCGGAAACATCTGGGAAAAACTTTTGATAAGGAGTCATATGCAAGAAGGAGAGTGAGAATCAGAGTTCAGAGGGTAATTGAAAATTCAAAATCTTAGGCTGCAGAACTTTTGAAGAAGGTAAGGATAACCGAGTAGTATAAAGGGTTGAAAATAAGCGGCGCGACTTTTAAAAAAAATGCTTGAGTAGCCTATGTGAGGCTATTTCAAACCATCGTCCGGAAAGTGAAACATCACATCAATACCCCTTCGATTGACTACGGGTTAATCTCGAGGTCTGTGGGGCAATGTTTGGGCCCAAAATAAACATAACATTTATTTTAATACTTTTGGGTCTCGGAGATAACATTTTGGCCGACCACATGCGGCCTGATTAGAGCTGTGAATCGAGAAAGGATATCTATGTTATTCCTAGATAATCTAGGGGAATCTAGAGGTAAGATATTATTCCTAATCGATAATGTTACCTTGTCGAGCGAGGAGAATTAGAGTGTCTATCTCTATAAATAGAATAAGCAAAGTATATTTGCGGACCTCTTCACACATACACACAATTTACGCACCAGCAAATCTTACTCCACTGTGAGTAAACAACCAGCGAACAGCGAGCACAAGATCTAGGCCACCCGACAGAGCGTGGGGATTCGAAGGTTCACTCAAGCTAGACAACGGCAATCGGAGGAGTCCAGGCCACCCGACAGAGCGTGGGGATTCTAAAGATCTACGAAGTCAACCTATTCTGTGTTCTCAACACTTTTTCCTTAGGATTGCTCTGCTTTATACTTGCCCGAGGGTGTAAAATATCGATTATTTATGGCTCGACAGAGAGACACGAAGCTTTTGTCCTGTATCAAGATAAGTAGGACTCAACGAGCGAGGTTGGGGCTCTCCTGGCTTCAATCGCTCGACAAGAAGCAGAGACTACGTGGCGCACTACACAACTACATTTTGCCATCGGCAGTGGCACGCCTCGCACACAGTACATCTACAACCGTGGATCCAAAAGAGACACTTTGCGACAACTCCATTCGCAATGACTTGACTGGAGAAAATCGAAGCCATACAACGTCCTAACCTAGTTAATCAAAGTCATTAAGTTCTAAGAGTATTTGAATGCCAACAAAGCTTCTAAGGTCGATATAGCAGTCACCTTAACATCACTAAGGAATTGTTTCACACAGAAGCCTGTTCTGTCTCTATTTAACATGCATTGATATAGTGGTCAATCACACGTCCTAAACTCTAAATCCTAAGTCATGCAACTAAGTTTGCAACCAAAGTAACATGAACATAGAAATCATCACTGTAAAAGTAGTGAAACAAAACTCATCCAATAGTTATTTCAGATCAAAAAGGGTTCGAAATCGTAAACATGTCTAGGGTTTCGATCAACCCCTTACTAAGAGAGTTTAGCTACACATAGTTGTAGGAATACAACAGCAAAACATGATGGAGAAGGAGGAGTAAACCAAAAACTCTAGAATTCTCGGCAGAGGAATTTCGACGGATCGAGGAATTGGCTCGACCGGTCGAAATCGTGCGGCTGGTGATCCTTCGGTGCGGCTGCTCTTCTCTTCTTAGGCTTTCTTCTCTGAAAATCAACAACCCTGATTATTTCCCTAAAATTCTTTTATATAAGGTTGGTTTCTTGGGCCTTTTCCTCTCCAAATTAAATAAGACATGGACTTCTTTCCATGTGGACTTTTGACTTCTTGATCCAATTGCTTTGAGATTTTCCTTTTTATTGCTCTTTTTAGTACTTTTCTCCATATGACTTGAATAAATAAAAACATAAATAAATATCGAAAACTAAGCAATTAAGCTAAGTATTTTCACACAATTATACACAATAAAGTTGCACATTTATGCAAACTATCAACTAACTGTTCAGAACTTTAACTTTTGTAGTGACAAATTTAGAAACGTTTTCCCTTTATATTTCTGATCACCGATGAGTGATGGTCAGAACTAGAAACATTGAATTAAACATGAAACAAAAAAGTGCAATCTAGTAAAACGAATTTGTGTACTTTTGAAAATATTTACAAAAGATATTGTTTATCCTAGCTCTTAAGAAGAAGCAACAGTTGTGACATCTTTGTTTGATCTATTGTACTTCATGTGGCTCTTAACCAGTTGTCCGGCGGCAATGGCAGACATGAGAGAAAGCTCTCCGGCAAGAACAGAACCAGCTACAACGCTCGCCAACTGCCTTGCGTTTGTCCCAGGTGCTTCTCTGTTAGCACCCTTCACTCCAAGTAGGTTCAGACAAGCCGATTGAGAAGCAAGTTGAGTTCCTCCTCCTACTGTACCGACTTCAATGGAAGGCATGGTAACAGAGACGTGTAGGTCCTTGCCATCATTGATGGCCTCCATCATGGTGATACAGTGAGAACTCTCGATGTTTTGAGCAGGATCCTGACCTGTGGCGAGGTACACAGCTGAAACAATGTTACTGGCATGCGCATTGAAACCACCAAGGGCACCAGCAATAGCGGATCCGGTAAGGTTCTTGAGCATGTTGAGCTCCACCAAGGCAGCAACGTTGGTTTTCAACACCTTGGTAACTATGTCTCCCTTGATCACAGCCTCACAGACCACTGACTTACCACGGCCTTCGATCCAGTTCACGGCCGCAGGCTTCTTGTCCGAGCAGTAGTTGCCAGAAATGCCAATGACATCCATGTCTGGGAAGTCCTCGTGGAGGAAATCGAGAACATTTTGAACACCTTTGGAGACCATGTTCATCCCCATTGCATCACCGGTGCTGCAGGTGAATCTCACGTAGAGGTTCTTCCCGGCTACAGCGCACTTGACAGTCTGAAGTCTGCCGAATCTGCTTGATTTGTTAAAAACCATAGAGATTGTGTCATAATTGGCAGGGTCCTCCATGAAGAACTTCAACTCGGCAGCTCTTTTAGCAGAGTTGAATCTAACAACAGGTGCCCTGGTCATTCCGTCCTTCAATAACACGCTGGAAGCTCCACCGGACAAGTTTATAGCTTTACATCCACGGTTGGTACTAGCCACCAAGCAGCCTTCGGTTGTGGCCATGGGGACAGAGAACTCTCTTCCGTCAAGCATAAGAGGCCCAGCAATCCCAACAGGAATGGTGATGTACCCAACTGGCATCTCACAGCATTGACCCAAGATAGACTCGTAGTCAAATCCCTCCAAAGGCAAACCCTCGAGAGACTTGCCTGTCACTCTCTGCAAAGCCTCACGCCTAATGGAAGCTGCTCTCTTGCAGTCACCGAGCTTTGTTTCGAGTGAGTATGATGGAATGGTTCCGGCAACCACAGCCTTGATGATCTCTTCGTCTTCTTCAGTTGGTTGGGGAGTCTCGATCATTGTCTTTTCCTCAAACACCGTGGGTACAACTTTAGGAGCTGTCACTATTGGAGCCATTTTGGGAACTGAGTAATCATCAAGGGCTTGTCCACAAGGGACTTTGCGAGCATCCTCCTTGAGAATTATCTCATCGTCGGCAAGCCAAATGTCATTGCTCGGCTGGAGAATGAGGGACTTAACAAAATCGATGCCGAAGAAGCCTAGGAGGTAGATGAAGGAGGCTACAAGTGCGAGGATGGCAATGATCTCGGAGAAGTCGATGACGTGAAGAGGAGTGTTGGTGCGGATCTTTTCTCGCCAGTTTGTAAGCAAGAAGTAAACAACGGAGAAGAAGAGTGTGAAGAAGACTCCATTGGTCAGGTACAGAGGCAGAGACGGTGCATCTCTGGCCTTCTGCACATCCTCATCGAAAAACTTGACCATCTTCATTTTGGTCGGCTTGCTGTCTTTGCCTGCTGCCTTTGTTGGATAGTACTCCATCGCCGATCGTTTTCCGACGTCCATCTTATGTATTCGATGTAGATGATGATGAACAAGCCGCCGGGGATCGGACTTAGGAGGAGAGGAGAGGAGAGAAAGGAATGAGCCTCGAGAAACCAAGAGAATTAAGCTTCAAGTTTCTTGTTTCCTTTCTGTGTTGGGTTTGAATTTGAGTTGCAATAGCCGAGTCGTCTTGTGTAGTTTTTATAGTGTTTTGGTGAGGCGTGCGAGTATGTGCGGAGTAGGAAACTACGTGCTACCGATCAAGAATGAGTAAATAGTCAAACGAGTACACCCATTCTATATCCCTACTTGTTACTTGGTGTCATCTTCTTGGCATTACCTAACTCGATCTCTATCCTTGTTTTGTCTTTTGAAGTGTTCCCAGTATTTGACAATTAATTCCGTTGTTTATCAATTAGTGGTGTTCTGGTATGAATCGGATATACCTCGTGTTTTGACTGAAGGAAAGAAATGTTAGTGGTCAACTTAATACTTGAGTCCTATACTCATATTTATTAAGAAAATTTATGATCAATATTAATCCTCCAAGATAGAACACTATCCTAGCTAGTGATATGCAGCCACTATGACATATTGACACTACATATTAATTTGGCACATAGCCTAACTTTTTTCTTTTCTTTTCCTGTTTTCGAAATAGCGCATGAGTTTAAAGTTTAGTCTAGCATATGAATTTTGTGTGGAAGTTGATGCATATTTAAGAAATCACAAGTGACAAATATAATTGAAAGAAGTTTAGCTGATATATCCATGTATCAATTCTTAGAAAGTAATTTAAACTCAAATTCAGCCGATGGGAAGAGCCTTACATTTGGAAGGACTCTTGGCTTCCTGAGAGTCATCAAGGGAAGATTAATCAGATTGATCAGCTACACGTGGATGCTCCTAGCATGGTGAGTTGAATTCTGGATATTGACACCAAGTAATGGAGGTTGGACAACATCATGAGGTACATTACTAATGATGATGCTGTACGTACTTATTAATTGCATTCCTATTTGGGATATTACTGGAGATGATAGATTGATTTGGAAATGGAATAGGAGTGGGGCTAACACTGTGAAAACAGGTTATCATATATTTCATTATAAGGCTCCAACTACTAGAAAAACCCACATTTCCACAAGGAATGGTCCACACGGAGCAAAATTTGTGTAAATAGTCGAGTATTGCGTATAAATTTGTGTGTGAATATATAGTGTCACATAATTTTGTCTGTAAGAAATGGTACAACGATAAAGAATGACAAATATTTTGAATCTTGAATCTTCACACAGTCGCCTATGTAAAAGCTTCTCGCAGAAGAGAGAAAGTACATACTGATTCAGTTGTGTTAGTATTAATATTAATACTTTACATGGAAAGAAGCAAATAACTTTTTCAAATAGTTTCTAAAAGAATATAATTTGTTTTAAAAAAATAAATTAAAAACCTACATTTATCGCTTGTCGACATACTTTTCGCCAAAGAGAAAAACTCTCTCTCTCTCTCTCTCGCAGAAGAGAGAAAGTACATACTGATTCAATTGTGTTAGTATTAATCCATCCTCAATCACCATGCTGATTTAGAATTTTAGAGCTTGCTTGTATTTAATCATGATGCTTTGACCCATAACAACGCTTTTGTTTTTTATGCTATGATCTTGTTTGTTTACATCCTGGAAAAAAATGATTAGATTTTTGTAGTTATGATCATTTGATCTTGGTAATTTTGTGTTTTCACTTACTGGGTAGATATATTTTTTTTTTAGTTGAGTTGTTACTTTGATTCTATTGCAGCTCTTGCAGTCGAAGAACAATCTCTCATACATCTCGATCTAAGTTTACAGATAAGCTGACAAGGTATATGATTTTTGGTCGATCCACACTTGGCTATTTTTTTCTTCTTCTTTTTCTCTTGGAATCTTGGTGAAACTTAAATCCATCTTTGATCAGTTTCTCATTCATCTTGATACAAGAGCTTTGACTAATCAATTAAAAGTGGATTTAGCAAGAAGAAGATGACTTTATCAATTACATACCACAAATGGTTCATTATCATTTTCAGATCTGTAAGTAGATCGAGATATTTTTGATGCTTGTTCAACACGTTACTTTGCAACAATATAAATTAATAAGCTAATCTCACTCTGATTTTCTTGTAGGAGTTCATTTACATGAAAAAAGTTAGTCTTTGGAAAAGTTGCCTTCACGATGTTTAGATCTAAGTATCATATGATAATCTCATTGTATGTTCTTCTTATAAATACTGCTTTTTGCTGTTTATAACTAGTAACTATTGTATGTTCCTGGATTTTTATGACTTCAACTATTGTAAGTTTGTAACTAGCTAGTTCTGCTCGGTTGAGTAGAACAAAAAAAATGGCTTGGCCAAGTGGATTAGCTGAGCCAGTATAATACAATTATTATGTTTAATTATATTTCAGCTGTCACGCTGAAATCTGTGTGAACGAGATATAATTGAATAAGCCTAACTATTTTTGAGTCTAAGTTGGGACCATAAGAATAGCATTCATACGGACCTCAAATTCGAATGTAAAGTTGATAGCAATGACTCTATAGCATACGAACTCAAAGTTTGTGTGTGCGCCCTGTGAAAAGGGGATTTCACACAGACATCTGTGTATATTTCCCCTAATACACATGAATTTCGAGTCGTGTGTAGTGGAGTCGTTTTCTAGTAGTGAAGATATTGGACAATTAGTATGAGCTCATACTAACTGTCTAATATCTTCACATAACTTTGGAAGCTTGAAGAGTGGGTTTTGGAGGTTAATTTGGAGTTGTGACGCAGTTCCAAAAGTTAAAAATGTTTTTTGGAAGTGTTTCACAAACTCCAATCTATGCTTTCTAAACATGTTTAGAAGAAAGCTTTGGAACTCTCCTTGTTGTAGTTTGTGTAGGGCTAGTGAATAATCAACTGAACATTTCTTATTGTTGTGCCCTTGGGTGGATTTGGTATGGTTTGGATCTCCTTTATTTGGGGCTTAGAATAAACAAACAGTCTGTCATAAGTTTAGCCAAGTAGTTGGAGGAGTTAATTGGTGCTAATATGGAGAAAAAGGAGAGAAGAGATCTACCGTCTTTAGTATGTGTCATTGGCTGAGAAATATGGAAAGCTAGGTGTGCTTTCGTTTATAAGCACTTTGAGGTATCTCCACTGAAGACAATCCATTGTGCTAGAGCCTCTTGGGAAGAATATCAAGCCGCTAAGTGTCCTGGTAATGTTTTACCTAGTACTACTAGGAGAGCTATTACTTGGAGCAAGCCTCCAAGGAATTATTACAAGATCAATGTGGATGAAAGTTGGTTTGGTCAAACTTAGAGACCTGGGTTAGGAGTGATCATTCGTGATGAGGACGGAACTCTTGCTGGTGGAGCACACCAATAAACTCTTTGTAGTTCTACTCACATAGGTGAATTGAGGGTAGTGGAATTGGGCCTGAAAGTGGCTGCTGGGGTGAGCCTTGAAAGTATTATTATGGAATCAGATGCATTGAAAGTCATTAACACCTTCAAATATGGAAGAAAGAGGGGAGACTGGCGTAGCCATAATATAGTCTCTGAGATAAGGAGACAGTCTATAGGTTTTTATAGTATCTATTAGGACTAGATCTCACTAACGGTGTGACACACGCAGCGACCAAGCTTGGAAGTGAGAACATAGGTCTTTATAGATGAGCATGTGTGCCACCACCATCTCTGGTTGGAGTGTTGAGAAACGATGGGTGCCCCTGCCCTCAGTAATTTTATTTGAATTCTCATCTTCAGTGACTAGACCTATTCTAATACCTGTCTCCTGTGTGAGAACAGTAGAGCAATGATCTTGGATGTAGTCTTCTAGTTTATTGTACTATCTTTCTTGTTGTGTTCTGGCTTTAATGAATTTATTCATTTTAAAAAAAAATCCCTAGAAGGTGGCGCTATTAATTTCAAGTATGAGTGTACGTAATGTTACTTACCGATCATAATAAATGGATAATCGTAGAGTTATTTATGAACAATCAAAAAGTTGCTTAGCCTCATCTTTACATTAATTAGGAAATAGCTAATAAACATCTTTAGTAGGCGCATGTGCTCTAACGGCCTAATGCTAGGTCAACCTTTGTGTCTTATTCTTACAAGCATTTGGGATTCTTCTAACGATGGTTGTTCTGGGTGGCTGTGCAATGAGAAGAATCACATAAAATATTATCTATATCCATATGACCATATGTATGACAAAACTTTACTAACTAGCTAGGGCCCATTGCGACCACATTATACGTTGGCGCGCGGGCCATAGTTATTTATTTTTCTCTTTTATTGGGGCATCTCCTACTAGAGAGATTAAACCGAATATAATTTAGAGTCGATGTTCTAATAATAGGCTTCTCTAGTAATGTAAAAATTGACCTAAACTATATAGTGTCTAAACTAGTTTGAGACTATTAGTAATACGAAATTACTAAATAAAAAATATTTTTACAATTTTAAGGACAAAAATATAAGAAGTATTCAGCTTACAACTTTGAAGATCAACATACAAGTTGACGTACGAATGACATATGAGCCTTCTCTCTTTTATATAAGGTTATCTAAAAATTTTACTTCTAGCTACCCTCATATCTAATTTTACCACTTGATAATTGATAATTTTAACATTGATGTAATGTGCGTTCCTTTTTAATTTGATATAATATTAAATTTATCCGAGATAAGTACATTATTGAGAAATCTTAATGGTCAAAAAATCCCTCTTTATGCTGATTAATCTCTTGTCAAGGCGCTAGCTAGGTATTAGTTAACCATCCAGCCTAAAGATTCTTGTACGTGCAAACTAATTAGTCCGCCTAAAAACTCGCCTAGATGTCCGTTTAGGCTCTCAGCCTAGACCCCTAGACGCTAGAGCCCGATCTTCTTCATTGCCTGACTAGCACCATACCAAGCAATTTTATTTTGAAATATTGATAAATATTATGATAATTTTTGTACAAACTGATTTCAATGCTGTAATTTCAAGATATATAAATAAATTCAAATTTAGCAGGTAATTTATTAAAATGTTTTTGTAAATTCATATAAAATATATATTTTTGAATAATTTAATTATTATTATTTTATAAAGAAATAATTTTAGGTCACATTTGGCCATTTGGCTCATGATGTCACATAATCAGTGTCGTGTTACATCATGTACACCTCAAAAATTTCAAATGACACTTCTATATCTAATATATAGCAGTTATATATAAACATGAAATAAACATAAAATCTTCTAAAGTGCTAGCTAAAAGTGCTCCAAGTTTCCAGATTGGATTTCTTGAGAGATTAGCGATCAAACCCTAGCGCTTCCGCCTAGGGTTTTGATTGGCCTGTGTGAGAAAACTCATAAAGGTCAGTACCTCAACCCTCTTCCACTCTATCATCGTCCCACATCCCCTCCTTTTCCCTGTTCCTTCATTGACTTCTCTTTTACGCAGGCAACAATGGTAAGTTTTGACATTCTCTCATGGAATATGAGAGGATCAGGCAGTGATGCAAAGATTGACTCCCTTAGATCATTGATTATGGCCAAGAAACCAACCATTGTCTTCCTCTAAGAGTCCAAGTGTCGATCCCAATCTAGATTTGAGGAGATCTGAGGAGAATTAGGTTTTCGAAGGGGAGAGATGGTACCGTGTTCGGATACCGGTGCGAGTGGTCTAATGATTATGTGGGTAGACGACATTGATCTCCATCTTAGGGATCACTCTCCTTGGTTCATGGATACGAAGATTAGGGTTCTAGCGGCTTTGGGACAATCATAGAGACTTACCAGTATATATGGTTCTCTATATGTTTAGAATCACTTCAAAACAAGGGATATGCTCTGATGTTTATCTCAAGTTAGGGTTTTGGAGCTATGGTGTGTAATGGACGATTTCAATGAATTCATGCATTTATTCGAAAAATCAGGAGGTCATGTTCATCCATATTGGCCGATGACTGATATGATCCATTGTATGGATGACTGTGCGTTGAAAGACCTGGGATATACTAGAGCTCACTTTACTTGGCATGATTCTACAACGCGGTGCCGTTTGGATTGAGCACTTGCTACTAGGCCGTGACGGTTACAATTCCGAGAGGCTTAGGTATTCAACCTCCCACCACTTTGTTTTGATCATGTACCTATGCTAGTCTTAGTGTGACAGGAAAAGGAGATTAGATTTTCAGGAAGACACCACTTTTCTATTATGAAGCCATATGGGCTGTGATGAATCGTGCTTCAAAACGGTTAAAGCTGCTTGGCATTGTCAAGATCAAGGGTTTCTTTAGAACAAATTTTGCCTCCAAAGTAGCCAATACCAGAATGGGCTTGCGGCAGTGGTCAAAGGAAGTCTTTGGAAGCTGGAAGATGGAACTGGAATCGATCCAGAAGGAGTTGAGTGAGTTTCTTAACATATCTTGTGATGTGGCTAAAATATCGCGAAGAAAAGAACTCTATGCTAGACAGGAGATCCTCCTTCATCAGGAAGCTACCTATTGGAGTCAAAGAGAAAAGAATAACAAGATGGGGAATGGCAATAAGAGTACTAAGTACTTTCAGCAAAAGGCTTCGAACATGTAGCAAAAGAACTAGATAAAGGGTTTATTTGATGATCAAGGCATTTCGTAGGACACTCCTTTTGGTCTGGAATCTGTGGTACTAAATTATTACCATGATTTTTTTACCACGAGTCATATCACATAAGATCATATGGAGCTGATCCTAACTTCTCTCTCCTCAGTAATCACTCCGAAAATGTCATCCAGCCTCTTAGGTGAATATACTAATGAGGAAATCAAACAGGCTCTCTTCTAGAGGGGTCCACATAAGGCACCGATTTTGGATGGCATGTCGCCTTTATTCTACTAGACATATTGGGAAGTAGTTGGTCTGAATGCATCATTATTGTAAAAGAGTTCTTGGTGTCAAGTCAGATGTTACACAAACTTAACTTTATTCATGTTTGCCTGATACCGAAATGCACTCAGTAGACTAAGATCACAGATTATAGACCTATAGCCTTATGTAATGTGACTTTCATGATTTGCACTAAGGTGCTTATCAACCGGTTAAAGCCATTGCTGAACCAGATCATAGACCCGTGCTAGAGTACTTTTATCCCTGGACTTCTTATTACAGATAACAAATTAGTGGCTAATGAGGTAGCACATTATTTATGGACTCAACGACAAAGAGATTCTAGACAAATGCCTCTCAAGTTGGATGTTAGCAAGACTTATGATATTGGAATAGAGTTTTCTCAGAGCTGTCATGGTACGGATGGGCTTCCCAGATCAATGGATTAACATTGTAATGATTTGCGTCACTTCAATGAAGTAAGATTTTGTTATCAATGGATCACCAAAAGGCTTTCTTACTCCAACCAAAGGTCTCTAACAAGGGGACCCGATTTCACCCTGTATGTCCCTTCTTTATACCTCCGACCTATCAGCTCTTATTAGGCAAGTGCATAATGCTAAAGAGTTACAAGGAATATAGGTAAGTTGTATAGCTCCAATACTACATCATATTTTATTTGCTAATGAAAACTTACTATTCTCCACTGCCTCTAGGAGGGCTTGTGATAAAATCAATAAGGTTTTGAAGGTATATGAGGTGGCTTCTGGTCAGTTGATTAACTATAATATGAGTAGTGTATGCTTCAGCCAAAATCTGGAGCAAGGAAGTCAGGAGGATCTAGCGCAAATTTTGGGAATGCAGTTAGTTCCATTTCATGACAAATACCTAGGCCTACCTACACATGTGAGACGCAGTAAAAAAACCACATTTTCTTATATCAAGGAAAAAGTTCGCAATAAACTGGCAGGATGGAAGAGATCTCTATTGAGTGCAGCAGACTGGAAGGTACTAGTAAAGGCTATTCCATAATCACTTCCAAATTATGCAATAATTTGGAACTGCTTTCTGGTACCCAAAGGATTTTGTGAGGAATTGCAATAGATGTTTGCAAATTTCTTTTAGGGGGGACTCTGCCGATAAGAAGAAAATTCACTAGTGCACGTGGGATAATATATGCAAGTTGAAGGATCAAGGTGGACTGGGCTTCTATAACCCATATGCTTTTAACCTAGCCATCTTGGCCAAACAATTATGGAGGATCATGAGTTTCCAGATTCTCTCGTTAGCCATATTTATTAGGCAAGTACTTTCATTCTTGCTCTTTTTGGGATGCTACTACAAGTGGTGCTCCTTCCTACACACAACGTAGTCTTTTAGCAGCTAGGCCGGTGTTGGATGGTCGGGCTCATTGGCAGGTAGGTGATGGTTGCTCTATTGTGGTTTGGAAATATAATTTGTTATCTTGTCCTGGTCAGTTTAAACCAGAAATAGTATTGAGGTACTCGACTACTATCCGCTTTGTGCCTTTCAACCAGATCGTACTTGGAATGTCCCTTTGTTAGAAAGATACATGTATGTGTTCGATGTGGCTTTGATTCAGATTATTCCACCTAGTAGGAGAATTGGTAAGGGCCGGCTCATTTGGCACCACACCACATGTGACGACTTCAAGGTTCGTAGCGCTCATTACTGCCCATGATTCTATGATTTTACCACACTTGGTGGCTCTTGTTCTACCAGCTGTTGCCGACTCCTGAACATCACTCTGGCGACAACAAGTAGCCCCTACGGCTAAAATGTGTGCATGGAAGGCATGTAATGGTTACCTGCCTTTGCAGATCAAGCTCTAGTCTAGGATGGTGGATGTGGCACATGAACGTGTTCTTTGCAAAGCTCCACCTGAGATGAAACTACATCTGTTCTGAGACTGTCTTTGCACTTCAGGATTAGTCCATATAATTACCACATGCATTGGAGATACTGAGAACTGTTTCAGTGATTGGTTCAAGCATGTGAGAAGAGCCTGACGACTGACCTTTTTGGCAGCTTATTGCTCTAATGTGGTTTCTCTAGAATCGAAAGTGCGGAATGACAAGCATTGGAATCGAATTGAGTTTGTGGGAGACAATGTACGCCTCCAAGCATTGGCATGGCATGATCATTATGTCTTTGTGAATCGGAAACATGCCAAGCCAATTTGTCAGAAACAGAGTTGAGTGGCTTCACCCCTTGGTAGGTATTGTATCTATATGGAAGGTGCTTATGACAGATTAATGGCGCAAGGAGGAGTTGAAGTTGTTGTTTGTGACTGGTTTGAAAATTTAGTCATGGGCTTTGCCAGTCGAATTGAGGGTTGCTACTCTTTTCTCTTCGTAAAGATCATGGCAGCTTTAGAGTCCTGTCAAATAAACCTAAATTATGGCTTTGTTTCGGTCAGGTTTAGTTCTAACTCTCTTATCGTTGTAAAGGCAATGCAAGACTTAGATAATGTTTCACTAGAGTTCAGAGACTTGTGTGAGGATGTGGTGATCTCCTTTTACAATCTCTCACTGCTTCGTTTGGGCATAACAAACAGAAGCCAATAAAGCAGCCTATCTTCTGGCTAAATAGGCTTTATTTAACACTACTATCCCCCTGTATTCCACAGGGCACCTCCTTTCATTGAAGAGTCACTTTCGTATATATGATTGTACTTAGTTCCTCGATCATTAATAAAATTTATCGACTTATATAAAAAATAGCAGTTCTTTATGTATATTTAAAACTTATTTATAACATTTCCATATACAGTTCTAACTCTACAAGACTTTTAGGGTCACTACCGCCGCAAATACTATATCGTCGACTATAGTGGAAAAAATAATTTTTTTTTTAAAACTCGTCGGCTATAGTATTATAGCCGACGATAATGGATATAAAAACTTCGTCGGCTATACTATTACCGATAGGTTTTAGCCAGCCGACTTTAGCCGACGACCCTTAAATATCGTCGATCGGCTAAAATCCGTTGGTTAAAACTTGTCGGTAATAGTATAGCCGACGAGGTTTTTATCCATTATTGTTGGCTATAGTACTATAGCCGACGAGTTTTTTAAAAAAAAAATTAAAAAATTCATTTTTTTCACTATAGCCGACGAGATTTTTATCTCGTCGGCTATAGTTTTACATATATCGTCGGCTATAGTATTTGCGGCGGTAGTGGGTTTATCAATTTTTTGGTGTATAATATTTGTTTTAAATTATGTGGTTGTAATTTATAAATTTAATTTATTATATATAAGGGCAATATTGGTTTTGTAGTTGTAATTATTAGATATTTTCTTATAAATTTACAAAAAATATAAAGAAATTCTAGGGTGGAGTAACTCCACCATAGATTTTATTGACTAATTTTGTTGTTATTATTGTGAAATGAGATATATTTTTTAGTAATTTTGTTAAATTTTTTTGTAAATATTCAAACAAGCACATTTTTACAAATTTGAGAACAAATTGTTGTCAATATTATATTTTAGTTTAATTGGTTGTAAATGATTAAAAAAATTGTCGTAATTTTGTTCTAAATGTAGTAATTTCTAGTTCAAAAAATTATAATTTTGTTCAATTTATTGTAAACTAGTAAAGACTCATACTCGATGTGTGCGGATCAACATAAATAGGAGTTTCGGAGAGTATAAACATATTTATATATAACAGTTATCTTTCATTTTTCTGGTTTTCTTTTTATTTTTTTATTTTTTCTTTTATCATGAAGGGTAATTTTGAAAGTTTGGTATGTTTAATGACACCCAACCCAAAGCTTGACTTTATTATAGTAGAGATAAATATTTATGGTAGATCTTCCCTACCATAACCTTACCCATAAATATAATAGATTATGTCACATAAGATCGAGACCAACACATGATGGGATCATTGAGCCGTCTAGCATTACCTATGTTATATATGCAAACGATACTGAATTAGTTAAACTGTCCTGCTTTTGAACTTTCGGATCAGAATTCGGCAATTCGCCAAACTTACAAATCAAACATAGAACTGATAGAAGCAGAAATGCAATTTAGTGCAAAGCTAATTATTATCTGATCCATCCTTTTCATGCATATTTACTGCGAGAAAAAAAACATGATCGACATGCATGCAAGACATGTTTGTTTGCGTCTTGCTTAGACAGTTAGACGTACTCTTAATTAGCTAAATAGTATGCTTAAGTGCGTGATTATTGCATTGATCTGAATTATCTGATCATCACTCAGAAAAGTCTATATATGCAGCTGGTCTCTTGTTTTTTTAGATGATTGAGATTCAATTAATTGGCCAACAACCCCATATATATGCATGCCTTTGTAGTCTCAACTGGCCGGCGGGCGCCTTATTCTTTTACTGCTGAGAATGACATATTTCAAGCCACTCATCAGTTATATGTAGTAGTATAGTAATAAATTAACTAATCTATTCGTGTATTGTCCTAGCTGTTTAATCCCCAGTACTCTTATTCGTCGACATGAAGTCATCAATCAAGGCAAGAATTATGAACCCTAGGTGGATGCCATACATGATCCAACTTAAATAATGCAAAGATTTTGACGAAGAGAAAGAATTGTCACGAATCGATTGAATTTTTAAGCACACTGTTTCGCTCAACAGTGTTAGATGATAATGTGGAGGGAAATTATCTTGATGAAAACGCGTTCATGAGTACAAATGACTTCATTATTGAGATGCAACTTAAAATTAAAAGTACGTGCAAATATGATGTGAAATGAAATTTAATAATCGAACCGATCTTATCGATATGATCAACGTAACATAAATTGGTTCGATCGATCGAGCAAGATTGAACAGGTACGTAGTAGAAAGAAAAATACAAATTGATTCTCATCTCCAATATTTTTGAAGTATAATAACCTAGTCCATTACTGACTCAATCGTTTAAAAATGTTCATGCACCATTTGAAAATTACAAGTTGGAAATTGTTCGGAATCTACAGCATTAGTTAATTGATGGTTGGCATTAGTTAATTGATGGTTGGCGATTCTCTATTTTTTTGGGTAGTCGATATGATCTTGTATAATCATAGAATTGACCCAGCAGCTACTTCTATGTTGATCTAGCAAGCTGTTTCTCGATCTGCTCTTGTTATTTTCTGCAGTTGAAGCTATAGCTAGCCAGTAGTACAAATTAAGAAAGTAAAATTGATCTTCATCTTAATTACCTTAATTAAAAAATTAAGCTAGCAGGCGATTAAAATTTCAGCAATTCGATATGGTGCATGTTTTTACTTCGTTCTTCAGATTCTCTACGGCTTGACACCTTGTATATCATAGTGTACGTATGTGTTTAAAAACATACAGTCAAGTTTGTTGAATGATTCAATAGTCCAACTTAGCGCACAGATTGTTGATATAATTTAGGGCAATTTATTTGATTCTGATAATAACAAGACTAGATTTTCAAATTGAGTTTGATGACTTAAAATAATTTATTTTAAATTATTTTGATGAAATTAATGTTTAATATAATAATTAAAACTGTTTATTTTTAATTTTTTAGTTTAAAAATCATAATTAGAAAAAAATAAGTGAATAGCTATTTTTTCTGAATTATTTTTTTTATGTTGAATATTTTCACTTCAATAACCTAAAAGATTTAGGTATTTAATATTAATCGTTTTCGAGGTTCAGTCCAGCTCGCCAGTTGCTACGAAGATTACAACGTGCGTGCTTCATTTGTGGGCAAAAGGTTAGCTAGGCTGAGAAGTTAGTATATTTTCCACCATACTGAGTTTGGGTGCCGATAATAATATATGGAGTCTGATCACTACCATTGACACAGCAGATAGGAAGATCTTCTGTAATCCATTGTTAGGTATAACCGTAAAATTAAGTAGGTTCCCGATCGATCATACAAAAAAACATGTGCAGCTAGCTAAACTAAAGAACCTTTTATGCATGTGGTAGAGTGGTATCGTAATATATATATATATGTATACACGTTTTTCATATTTATTTAATTTTAATTATATTAAAAGATAAAATAGATACGTAAGAGATATGATCTAAAATTGTACTTTATTTATTGATGGATGACCTTCAATAGATATAATCAATATTCTTATAAATTAGGAATTGAAAGGATATCTATTTATATTATAATTAGGACAAAATACACACCGAGATACCAGGAATATTTCTCCTGGAACACTCCTCATTGTTTTGCGATCTTGATATATGATGCATAACATGTTGCCTCACTAAAAATTTTGTCAAGCAAACAAAAAATCTATTTGATAAAAACAAAATCTTGGTCTAAGAGAAAAAGAATACAACGCATCAAGTATAAATGCGACCACATGTGATGTAGACTCCCCTAGATGTTTACGAAATGAACTCCCCTTGATCAATAACTAAATCTTGGAGTTCAGACAATCTTCGCATTCCAATGCGTCTCACATGCTTTACAAATGTAGATTTTGGACATTGACTTGGTGAACAAATCTGCAGCATTATCTGCTGAACAAACTTGATTCACATGAATGTTCCATAAATGTTGTTGTTGCTGATTAAAGAAGAATTTAGTCGATACACTACAAGAAAAGGAGTCATTACCGGCGAGATTCCGGCCAACAAGGCCGGCGACCGGAAAAGTCGCCGGTAATGTCCATCATTACCGGCGACTTACCCCGTCGCCGGTAATGTCGCCGGAATCTCGCCGGTAATGTTGTAAAACATTACCGGCGACTCCAACCGTCGCCGGCAATGTCTAGGGAGACATTTTCGGTGATTTTCCGGCCGGAATTTCGCCGGAAATGTCTCCCTAGGCTCTGTTTACAACATTACCGGCGAGATTCCGGCGTAAAGTCGCCGGTAATGTCTTCATTTCCGGCGACTTACTCCGTCGCCGGCAATGTGTCTTATATTAGATGCCGGATGGGGCAGCTCGATCATTCAATCATTTTGAGCGAAAAAAATCCAGAGAAATCGAAAGAAGGAAAACGTACGCTCTGAAATCGATCATTCGGTATATTGTCAAAATTAAGGCGCGCGTCGAAAACTCGATCACTCGGGAAGCTATATATATATATAGGTACGTAGGTGTATATATACGTATATGTGGTATATATATATATATGTCTGTGTGTTGATCAAATCCAATTCGTGAGATATATATATATATATATATATATATATATATATGAAATGTTGTTGATGTACGGTCACCGAAACGAGAAAACAGCTTGTAGTTAATCTTGTGTCTGAATCAATGACTGGTATTATCGTATTTTTATCGGAGCCAGGCTTAACAGAGCCTCCTCCTACCCAGTCAAATACGTTTTGAATTGAAAAAAGGAGAATACTATCATCGAGTACTGAATCGAATTCAGAGATTAGATCGATATATATATATATATACATATGCATGCATGTGTTGATTTAATTAGAGTTGAATTGAGAGATCACGTCGATTATTAGTAGTGAATGTGTGTATATATATATAATTAATACGTAAAATTGTTAGAATTTTCAGGATGGACAAGAGTTGGATGAGCCTCGAAAGATGGGATGTCAGATATCACGAGGGAATTAGGAGTTTTGTGGATTTTGTGAAGGCTAATTGTGGAGACACTACACTTCATTATTGCCCGTGTAAAGAATGTAAGTGTTTCAGCGATCGATTTCGATTTCCCATTGATAAAGTCCAGAGGCACCTGAGTAAATACGGGTTTTGGGAAAAGTACACTTGTTGGATTTATCACGGTGAAACATCGGTAGCGGGTCCGCATGATCATGGACAATTTGGTGAGAGGGCCAGTCCACGCTATGATCATGGACATTTTGCTGAGAGGGGCAGTTCATCCTATGATCCAACATCGATGTTAATCAATGATATGTTTCCTCATGAGAGCGGTGTATTTGCTGATGAAGCACCAAATGTCCCTCCCGTCGTTAAGGGTTTCCCCCATATCGAGCCAGTCGAACCATTACCTGGAGGTCATGTAAACACAAGCGGTATGGACAAGTACAACAACCTGATTGCATTGCAACAGACTCCGTTGTACGACGGTTGTAGTAAGACTGTTCTTGAAAGTGTGATGGGAGTGATGCAGCTAAAAATGGAGAACAAAATGTCTGTCAAAGCTGTTGATTCTTGGTTGAAGTGGACTGTTTCGCTACTGCCACCCGGTCATCGTCTTCCTACCACTCATCATAAGGTGCGACATATCCTGAAAGATCTTGGGCTTTCCTACATCAAAATTCATGCATGCAGATATGATTGTATTCTCTTCTGGGGAAAAGATCTCGAAGACCTTGAAGCCTGCCCGGTATGTTTTACAGAAAGGTATAAGTTGACTCCTGCAGGCAACAAGAAAGCTGTGAAGATACTTCGATATTTCCCGCTTATTGATAGGTTGGAGCGGTTGTTCATGTGTGCTTTCACGGCCGAGGCAATGAGATGGTGGGCTGAGAGGAACTTGCCTGACGATGACACCCTTATACACCCTTCCGACGGAGAGGCTTGGAAGCACATGGTCAGGGAGTTTGATCATTTTGCAGCAGAGGTCCGAAATGTTTGGCTAGGGCTCTCATCTGACGGATTCAACCCTTTTGGCAACATGAGTCTTCAATACAGTATATGGCCAGTTATTTTGGTACCGTACAACCTTCCACCATGGATGTGCATGAAGAAGGAATACAATATGCTCACTCTGTTAATTCCGGGCCCGGGTTATCCAGGAAAGTGTCTCGATGTGTATTTGAGGCCTTTGATTGAGGAGCTTAAGTACCTGAGTGAGTGTGGCCACCCCACTTACGATAGGTTCAAAAAGGAGATGTTCCAGATGCATGCCATGCTTGTTGGCACCATCAGTGATTTTCCTGCCCGCGGTATGTTGTCGGGCAACGTTACCAGGGGTTACAGGGCTTGTTCAGAGTGCATGACGGTTGATTGTTGCAGTCCTCATTGCAGTAAAATTGTCTCGATGCGTCACCGTTGTTGGCTTCCATATGATCACCCATTTAGGCAGGATCCAGACGCGTTTGATGGGACTGTTGAAACAGGTGTGGCACCCAGGCGATGGACAGGGGAAGAAATTTTGGAAGTGTTGAATGAATACGATTTTGGCCAGCTGAGCAATCATCCTGACATAGTGGCGTCAATTCCAGACAAGCCCGAAAGGTATAAGTTTTGGACACACAAGAGCATATTCTGGGAACTCTCCTACTGGCCCAGGTTGCCTATCAGACATTACCTAGATGTCATGCACATAGAGAAGAATGTGTGTGAAAGTGTGGTGGGCACAGTTCTTAACTTGGAGGGGAAAACAAAAGACATCCCTAAGGCACGCATTGATCTGAAAGCAATGGGTGTGCGGAAACATTTGTGGTTAAGAGATGGTAAGAGAAAAATGCCGCAAGCTCCGTACACCGTAAAGCCGAAGCATAAGCATGAAATTTTTCGGTGGCTGAGTAATGTCAGGTATATATTCTTATGGTTATGTAGGAATTTGTCCTTAAATTTTTAGCGGAGTATATATGGTTATATGCGAGAAATATAATTGGTCCATATATATGGCTTTATCTATATATATGCAGGTATCCTTATGGCTATGCAGGAAATATAAGCAGGTGTGTTAACTTCCGGGACAATAAGATGTACGGATTAAAGAGTCATGACTGCCATGTACTGCTTCAACGCCTTTTCCCTATTTTCATTCGAGGGTACATGCCCAAAGAGGTGGTGGAGCCGTTGGTGGCCTTGTCAAGATTCTTTCAGAAGTTATGCACCAGGGAAGTTAAAAAAGCAGACCTCAGGGAGATGCAAGATGACATCATTTTTATCATGTGCAAGCTTGAGAGGATATTTCCCCCAAATTTTTTCAACATAATGCTGCACCTGATGATCCATCTTCCCGAACAATTGTTGCTTACCGGTCTCGTACACTACACTTGGATGTATCCCATGGAAAGGTACAAATGATTCATAAATTTGGTTTGCCTATGTTTTTATATGTAATGACTTGTGGTTAAGTAAGTTAACATGCACTTGTTAACTTGTAGACAATTGGGAGCCTACAAGGACTATGTGAAGAATAAATATGCACCTGAATGGTGTATCGCTGAAGCATATGTTGCGCACGAGTGTGTAACGTACACCAAAGTGTACTTGGAAAATGTAGAGGACCCCCAACAACAGATGCCGATAGATGAACCCCAGTTCAACCTTTCTATCATCTCCAGTGACGTGGTAGTACAGGGAAGCTTGCCAAAGTCGTACAAGTTGGATGGAAATGAGGTAGCCATTGCCCACTGGTCGGTACTGATTAACTGTCAAGAAGTACAATATTGGAAAAACTATCATCTTCACTGCCCTGCTATTGCCGGAAATGTTGATTACCACAACAAGACGTTTGCAAACTACTTTGGTCAATGGGTAAGTATATGTGTATATGTATATTTTTATATATATCTTTATATAGCATGTATGTATGTACGTGCTTTTGTGGTTTCAAGATGACATAATTTCTTCTGTACGTATTAATATATGGACGTTTTCAGATGAACCATGTAGCAGATAATTTCTTCTGTACGTATTAATATATGTATGCACGAGTTAACTCATCGTTGGTAATGTCATTACCAACGAGTTGCTTATAACTTGTTGGTAATGTCATTACCAACGAGTTGAAGTCGTTGGTAATGACATTACCAACGAGTTATAAGAAACTCGCCGGCAATGTTTTCTGGATAGATGCATGATAGCCCGAGCCTTTCATTTCTCCTCATCTCCCTCTCCTCCTCCTCTCCCTCTCCTCTCCCTCTCCTCCTCCCAAATCGGTCCGGTGAGTTCACCTCCTCCTCCTCCTCCTCTCCCACTCCTCCTCCTTATCCTCTACTCCTCCTCTCCCTCTCCTCCTCTCCACCGATCCCCTCTCCTCTCCTCCTCCGAAAATCTCCTCCTCCCCTCCTCTCCTCCCCTCACCATTGTAGTCGATCGACAAAGCATTGTAGGTGGAAATCCATGGCAGGTCTGATCCTCTCTCTCTCCCTCTCTCTCTCTCTCTCAATTTTTAATTATTTTTTTGCATGTGCATGTGCATGTGTATGTGTATGTGTATGTGTATGTGTATGTGTATGTGTATGTGTATGTGTAAATTAATTAGGGTGCTAAGTTGGAAATTAGGGTGATAAGTTCTAAATTTATATGCAATGTATATATATGTGATGTATATATATATTTAGGTATGTGAAAATGAAGTGATGTATATATATATGTGAAAATTATGTATAAATGTGGTTTGGATGAATGTGTGATGTATATATATGTGGAAATTAAACCTAATTAAGATGCATGATATATATATGTGTGATAAATGTGGAAAATTAATTAGGGTTTGTGATTTGGATGAATATGTGATGGATAAATTTAATTAAGATGCATGATGTATATATATATACACATCGAATATGTATAGTTCTTAATTTAGGTGATATAGTTGTTAATTAATCGTATAAATGAAGGTGGAAATCGGGATCGGAACGGTTTAGAACCAGAACGGTTTTAAACCGGAACGGTTTGGAACCGGAACCGTTTGAAACCGGAACTGTTTGTAACCGGAACCGTTATGTTACAAATGTTTCCGGTTATAAACAGTTCCGGTTTCTAACGGTTCCGGTTCCAAACCGTTCCGGTTCCGATTTGGTATAGAACCGAAACGGTTTGGAACCGGAACGGTTTGGAACCGGAACTGTTTGTAACTGGAACCGTTATGTTACAAACGGTTCCGGTTCCAAACAGTTCCGGTTCCAAACCGTTCCGGTTCCGATTTGTTATAGAACCGAAACGGTTTGGAACCGGAACGGTTTGGAATCGGAACTGTTTGTAACTGGAACCGTTATGTTACAAACGGTTCCGGTTCCAAACAGTTCCGGTTTCAAACGGTTCCGGTTCCAAACCGTTCCGGTTCCGATTTGTTATAGAACCGAAACGGTTTGGAACCGGAACGGTTTGGAATCGGAACTGTTTGTAACTGGAACCGTTATGTTACAAACGGTTCCGGTTCCAAACAGTTCCGGTTTCAAACGGTCCCGGTTCCAAACCGTTTCGGTTAATTACCGAATCCATGACTATTACGATGTCCAGGAGGTTTTGCGGCTAATTGGCTTCGGAGAGGTTCCCGAAATAGTGGAGGGAACAGTAGTCAAGCTTCCTCCTCGCCCGCAGTTAGCAATACGCCCAGTGGGCCAATGATGAGTGCTCGCACGAGAGCCTTGCTAGAGGCGCGAGCTGAGGAGGAAGCTGCACGATCAAGAGCCGTGCAACCGGAAGTTGAGCCTCGAGCCTCAGTCTCTAGACGCTCAATCAGCAAACGTCCCTCCGGTGGCAGAGCCTCAGACGAGCGACAGTCAACGGGGGCATCAGAAACTCCCTCAATCCGAATGCCCCATATTTGGATGGTGCCTACTCCCATTTCACGGGAATCATCTGAGACACATGGTGGTACTGGCGCCTCATCGTCCAGGCCTCGTCTATCTCCGCCGTCCGGTCTCTTCCTACCCGACGAGATTCCTGTCATCCCTGAATTCGATGATAGGGGGATGCCTGTTTATATTGAAGGACGGCCGGAGTTCCTGAGCGTGGAGGAAGCGTATAACTTCCTCCCGTTCGACCCCGTGTATCTTTGGAGTGTGAGGTGCACCAACCAACAAACGGACGATGCAGGTAAATTTTATTTAACATCAGATTGATTACTTAATTATTACTTAAGACTTGCGATAGGTTCAATTAATGATATCAATTTGTTGACATTGTATTATTAGGCAATTTCGTTAATGGGACTGGAAAACGGAAAGGGGCTAGAGGCACCTGCACCGGGAAGAGACTTGAGCAGGCCACCGGCGGAAGGAAAACGCCCATAAGGGCCAATGAGGATGGCGAGGTGATCGAGGCATTCGACACCACGCGCAAATATGTCAGCATGGCCGGTGCGATCGTGCGGGACAAGGTCCCAATGCTTTGGCCAGATTGGGAATCTGTGCCTATCTACGTGAAGATGCAAGTGCATAATGCACTCAGTGTGAGTAAAATCGTATTTTCATTACGTAAATTTTACATTTATTAATTAAGTCCGAATAAATATATAATTTTACCTTTTATATATTCATATTGCAGGTGTGGTTTGACGTGGATGAAGTTCTTATTCACACGTGGGTAGAGCGTCAACTACATATGAGGTGATGTGCTTCGACTTATTTGAATATATATCGAGTTAGATTTTTGTTTATCAAGTGTTTTAATATCTCTAACTTTTTTTCCTTGTTTTAATATAGGTATAAAGAGTGGAAGAACGAGCTTTCTTCCCATTACACTGTATACAAGGAGCTAGGCCGAGGTTCCACCCCTAGCGAATTCCGGTTTAGGGAGTACGAGTGGATGTGGCTGATAGCCCACTTCGAGCACCCCAAAGCTCGGGTATGCATCCTTAATATATCTTTCAAGCATAATGTATCGTATCAGATTGAAATAGTTGGTTACTAATTTTTTTTCATATGTTTATCAAACAAGGCGATTTCGAAGACGAACCGGGTGAATAGATTGAAAAACACCAAGGCCCATCATGCAGGTTCACTCAACTACATGGGTTGGTCGACTAAGGCGCAGCAACAACAAGAGCTGAACCCGTTGGTGTATATTCATCAGAAGTTCTACCCGCAGTGCCCTGAAGAAGCGGTAAGTCTTTCGCCTCTCCATGTGTTAATAAAACTATTTTTCAAGATGGAAATAGATTTTGTTAGCTAATACGTTGTTCATTTTCCCTTTTCAATTAGTCGAGAGTGGAGGAGGCGACCGCAGAAGTGACCATGAGTATAGCTCGGACTAACCATCCTGACTGCTCCGAGGAAGAAGTCACCCAGTACGCCTCTCAGATCGATCCGCTTGATCCTCCGATAGCGGCTCGGATCATGGAAAAAGCGTGCGGGACTGGAAAGAATACCTACTACTGTAGGGGAATGGGAACGGCGGGCGAAGGACTATTGAAGAACACTTCAGAATACTCTACCGGGTCAAGAAGTTCAACTTCTAGTCGTAACCTCGCGGCGGAGCTTCATAGGACGCAGAGGGAGTTGGAGGAGCAAAAGAGGCAGATGGTCGAGTACCAAATGCAGCAGACACAGGTGCAGGCTCAGATGTTCACATGGATGCGGACGATGTACGAGGCTCAGACTACCGGACAACCCTTCCCCACACCTCCCCCGGTCCCGGTCCCTCCGTTCCCTAGCTATCCACCACCACCACCGCACCAGTCAACGCCAGAGCAAGACCAAGGAAGCCACCGGAATTCAAATGAGTACATGGATTACTTCGACCCTGACCCGCAAGTTCCTGGACCCTGACCTGTAGTTGTAGTTAATTTTCGTATCGTCGTTGCTATTTGTACTGTACGTTGGACATTTATGTGTACTGTTGAACTTGTATGATTGTACGGTTTATGTCTTTCAATGCAGGTTCTGGAATTGGGCCCAATCCAGAACCGCGTTTTTTTTTCAAAATTTTTTCACACATTGCCGGCGACATGGACCTCAGTCGCCGGCAATGTCACAAATTCCGGCCACGGCGGCGCTACCATTGCCGGCGACGGCGTCGCCGGTAATGTCCGAGACATTGCCGGCGACTTGAGTCGCCGGGAATGTCTTGACATTGCCGGCGACTCCGTTTCCCGTCGCCGGCAATGTTAACACCGGCGGGGGATTTCTGGCGACGTCATTGCCGGCGACTTGTCGCCGGGAATGACAATTCCGGCGAAAAAAAAATACAAGGCCGGCGACGGGAGGTCGCCGGTAATGTCTCAATTTCTGGTAGTGATATATGCTTTCTTAATGTGTCCCCACTAGATTCTCAAATATGGTATATGATCGACCTAAGCCAGACACACTCCTTAACCGCTTCATGTAAAGCAATAATCTCATAATGCTTCGAGGAAGTAGCAACAAGAGTTTGTTTAGTTGATCACTAAGAAATCGCAGTATTTCCCATAGTGAATACATAACCTGTCTGGGAACGTCCTTTGTGTGGGTCAGAGAGATACTCAGTATTAGCAAAACCAACTAATACATCATAAGGTTTCTCTGAGTAGGGGACCGCATTGAATTGGGGTACATTGCTTGCAGCTGGATCACTATTCGACGGGTCAAACATTTCACTAGACGGGTCGAATGAATGGTTCTGATCCGTCCAGAGTGCAATCTTCGACGGGTCAAAATTTTTGGAATCTACATGTTGCGATCCAACCATCCATTTTCCGAGAATTTCAAACTTCTCTCTGTGTTCTTTGTAGGAAAAGAACAAACTCAAGTCTATGGAATCCTTCAAGTACCTGAAAATATGCTTTACACTAGTCCAATAACGTTGTGTTGCAGCAGAGTTAAACCGAGCTAACAAATTCACGGAGAATGCAATTTCTGGTCTAGTACATTGAGCTAAATACAACAAAGCTCCAATAACACTAAGGTATAGTGCCTAAGCTCCCAAAATTTCATCATCATCATCTTTTAGACGGTACAAATCCTTATTGGGTTTCAGACTGCGAACGACCATTGATGTGCTAAGAGGGTGTGTTTTATCCATGTTAAATCGTCGGAGCATCTTTTGGACATAAGCAGACTAGTGAATAAGTATTTCACCAACTCGATGTTCTAGCTCTAAACTAAGACAAAATCAAGTCCTACCAAGGTCTTTCATCTCAAACTCGGATTTCAAGTAGTCAACCATGTCATTGATTTCATCAAGCGATCCAATGATATTCATATCATCAACATAGACCGCTATTATGGAAAATCATGAACTTGTTCTCTTAATGAACACATAGGGTCATAAATCATCGTTCTTGTGGATCTTCCTAATCAAGTAGTCACTTAGGCATATGTATCACATCTCACCGGATTGTTTCAATCCATATAGTGAACGCTTCAATCTAATCACATGCACTCTATGGTGTAGAGTTACTTAAGTTGGGTATGACCACGTCTTCCAGCACTTTCATGTATATCTCTAAATCAAGGTTTCCATAGAGATATGCTATCACCACATCCATTAGTTACATGTTCATTTTTTCAGACACTACCAAACTGTCAAGGTAGCGGAAAGTAATGATGTCTATAACCGGAGAGTATGTCTCATCATTATCAATGCCAGGGCATTGAGAGAATCTTTGCGCCAAAAGTATAGCTTTATACTGCATGACTTTATTCTTCTCATTACGCTTCCGAACAAAGACCCATTTATGTCCTACCGGCTTCACATCTTGTGGGCATAGCACTACCAGACCAAAAATATGTTTTTTATTTAGAGTCTAGCTTGGCCTGCATTGCATCTTTCCCCTTTGGTCAATCCACTCTCTACTGATATTCAGTAATCGAGTGATGTTCTACTTCATCATCGTCAATGATCTCCTGAGCGACAGAATAAGCAAAAGCATCATAAACTACCTCAGATGACCTATCCACAACAATGTGTGCATCATTGTTAGTTAGTGAGATTTTACCGTTCTCTGACATCACATTTGGGTTTGAAGCATTTTCCAGAGATGCAATTTGTGATTCTAAGACATAACTGTAGTAAGAAACAATCTCATGTATGGGGTTCACAACGTTGATGATGAAAAGATTAGTTTGTGCTTGGATGACCTACCTTTTTTCGAACGCTCATATGTGAATTTTCTTGGTCTCCTCCTATTCTTAGTGGGAGCCGAGGTCGATACTACTCCATCCATATGGGTAAAAGGCACATTACTCTGCCCTGGAGTTGTGTTATACCTTCCTTTAGGGACTTCCAACCTTGCAGGAACATTTATAGCAGGAATGTCTGATATTGTCACTCAGGCATCGAGTCTCCTACTTTTTGAAGATCAAGTATACGTTGCACTTCAATCTCCTTTTGAGATGTGCGTGGATCTTCTTAAAACATAGTGGGAGGAGTATTCCACGTCAAATTCTGACGTTCAATCGGAATGGAGGCATTCCTATCTCCCTCTAACATCGGGAAATATGTTTCTTTAAAGTGACAATTTGCAAATCTTGCAGTAAAGAGATCTCTTGTCGAAGGTTCTAAGTAAGAGATAATTATTGGAGATTTATAACCAACATAAATGCCTAAACAATGTTGATGACCAATTTTAGTGCACCGTGGAGGAGCAAATTGACATATACACTGTACAACCAAAGATGCGTAGATATGAAATGTCATGCTCATATCCAGTTACCAACTGGTACGCACTGAATGGTTTGCATTCTACAGGTTTCAAGCGAAGAAGCATTTCTGCATGTAATACTTCATATCCCTAAGAAGATACCGTCAAATTAGTATGCATAACCATTGCTCTGGCCACAAGTTACAACCGCTTGATTTGTGCCTTTTGTAAACCATTATGTGAATGAACATGAGGGACGAGATGTTCAACTTTGATCCCAATTGACATACAGTAGTCATCAAAAGTCTTTGATGTGAATTCTCCTGCATTATCCAATTTAATAGACCTGATTGGGTTGTCTGGGTGGTGATCCCGAAGCTTAATAATCTGTGTTAGGAGTTTTACAAATGTAGCATTCTTGGTGGATATATAGCAAACCAATGTGTGACCATTGCGTTGATGCATCTGCCTGCCAAACTATAAAATATTTAAATGGTTTGCATTCTGGTTTGATAGGTCCATAAATGTCACCATGGATTCTCTGTAAGAATGGTATATTTTCAATGTTATTAACCGCAAATGAAGGCCTAGCCTACAGCTTTGCTTGTGAACAAGTTTTGCAAAATGAGCAATGAGCATCAGAGATTCCTATAAAGGAATCTTGTGGGCCAATACTAAGTGTTGTAGTCGACTTAGAGGCCGAAACCGGATTAACAGTGTTAATCTCATTTATCCCATCAAAACTAATAAGTATTTCCACGTGCTTGCTTTCTCTCAAAATGGATGACCATGAGAGTTTTTCAAGATTTTAATCATTATATCCCGACCAGGGTGTCCTAGTCTGTAGTGCCAAAGCTGATATGAGGTCGAGTCACACAATGATGAGAGTGACTGCATTGGATTCAATTATCCGAACTGTAGTAAGATATAATCTACTACGAATTGTCCATAACTTCTCGAAGGTATGCTTTCTAGCGCAGTTCTTTGAATTTATGCATAACAATTCTTTACCATCCTCACAGTGAGTTTCCAAGTGTAAATCGTTGGCTCTAATATCCTTAAAACTTAGTTAGGTTCGATTGGCCTTTGACGTGTATAATGCATCAGTGATATAAATTATTGTTCCATGTCGTAGAAAAAATTATACTGAACCAAGCCCTTGTATAACCGGCACATAACCAATCATGGTTGTCACTGATGAAGTGTATGACACAAAATCCATAAATTGCCTATTCCGCGGGTTAGTATGAGTTGTACCACTATCTGCTAGACACTCGATCTCGCCTTTAAACATCTACAAAAGAATGTGATTTAATTAGTCTCAAAAACTTATTCAAACACTTTAAGTGAAGCATTAAATATTTACTAAAGAGTTGTGACCGTTAAAGAGTGTTGATATGACATAAGTATACCGATATAAAATACATCAAGTTTGGGTAGGATTTCTGACAGGTCTAAATTACCCAAAATAAACTTTGATTTTCCGATGACCATTTTTGAAGGGTCGGAGATATTTCTCGATGGGTCAAAAATTTGAAAATTTTATTACCATGGCTGACCTTCGACGGGTCGAAGAAAAACCTAAAATCGTATCGAATTTCTGATATCTTTTCCGACAGGTCAATAAAACTTTTGACTGGTCGAAATTGTGACATTTTGGAGACAGTAGCTTGGATTCGACGGGTCAAGGAAATCTCTCGATCTTTTTATTATACCGGAGGACTGCATTCGACGGGTAGGATGAAAACCATGCAAAAATTTTGACGGGTCAGAAAGTGCCAAAACCATTGCAAGGTGTGATATTTGACGGGTCGAGAAAAAATCCTGACGGGTCGAGAATTCCTAGAACCAAACCATCATCTCTTTTGTCTCGTTGTTTATGGTATTTTGGTGCATAATGTCATAGAGTTTTGTAGAATTCGAAATATTCAAGAAATATGTATAAACATAATATTCTTAACACTTTCAAATACCTAACGGGAGAAATTTTTATTACTTTGCCAACATCAAAATTTACATCAAAAGTTTGTCTTAGTCAATAACCATGACTACAACCAGAGTCAAATACAAAACTAAACTTGATGACATAGTAGAATCATAAGCTTGGTACATAGACTAATCAAAATTCGTAGTCTCTCAGCTTGCCTTTGGGATATCTGCTACAATTAGATTGTTTCACCATCATCTTCCATCTCATAGTCAGCATAATGTGTCTCTTTATGCTTTGCTTAGTATTGTTGACACATCTTGTATGCATTTTGAATATCCTTTGGAGCTTTGAATTGTTTATGCATATGATTAGTCACACTACACCTATAACAAGGAGTCAAGTGAAAAGTAGAAGTAGAATGGAAAGAATTTTCACTATTCCTAGAATTAGAATTTGATTGATTTCTTATTGGAGTTGTGGTTGTTGTCATGGTGAGTCCAAGTCGAATTTCGACTATGTCCTCCTATACCATAACCTCTACCACATCATCCTATACCACCATGAGTTTGGTAAGGTTCAGAACGGTTTTTTCCCTTATCTTTTCATGCCTTCCCACCGGTGTTGTAGGTTTTATAAACTTTCTTTGTACTAGATGACCTAGCATTATTTTGCAGAAGGATCTCGGATGCCTCTCTTTCTTGGACAACACACTCATAAGATCATTAAATGATCTAAGTCTTTTTTGCTCATAATCAATGTGATACTGATGTGCAAGGGTGTCTATAGAAGTAGGAAATATGTTCAAAGACTTCTCGACAATAGCTTGGTCTATCTTTACAATGGCACAAATAGCAAGTTCAGGCTGTAGCTCTAGCATATCATGATAAAAGTTATTAATCTTAGGATAATCCAATAACCAGCTTCTATCCCATTTTTCTAGTAGCTTTGAAAGTTGTGCGTCATGCACATTGTTGAACCATTCTTGTAAAGTTGCCCACAAATTCATGGGGTCATCCTTTAACAAGTAATGTTTCCTCAGAGAATGATGATTATGTCTTGTAAGAAACATGAGAGCTTGAGCTTTTCGAGCTAGGATGTTCTCATTAGCTTCAGCGCCAGGTGGTAGTGGTTGTATGGTATCAGTGAAAAGTTTATCGAGAAGAATATTCCTCACATCAGATACCCATCTGTGGTATTCTATTCCTTAAATGTCAAGAATATCAAATTCTGGCATTGCCGACTCAGTCATCTACAAAAGACAAGAGATGTAATTAGTTTATCGATCGAAAAATCATGATTACTAATATTAAGTTTAGGGAATAAGAAACATAATTCATGATGTATGATCACGAAAATCGATGCAAAACTGATGGCTTCATACTACTCCCCAAAAAACTGTGATTGTCAAATAATCACAAACATCGACTTCATTTTTTTTCACTATGAAATCACAATTAACCATGATATTTACTAATAACCGTGACACCCCAGGACCATCACTAATCTTAAACTTTGAGGAAGATGTGATTAAATCTCCTTCACTCATACCTACATTAATCAACATAAACTAGATGTATATAATAATTCACGGTATTTAAACCTAAATGTAGACCTAGATGCTGGTGCTCCGACGGTGAGGGTAATTCTGATGGTGGAGATTTAGGTATTTAGCGGTTTGGTTTTTTTTTTCTTTCCTTTTTTGGTTAGGGTTTGGGTTAATTAGCTATCAACTCAAAATCTGTTGATAACATGTTGAAGGATAAAATAAATACGCAAGAGATGTGATCTGAAACTGTACTTTATTCATTGATAGATGACTTTATATAAACATTACAATCTGATACAATCAATATCGCTATAAATCAGTAATTAAGAGAATAAGTATTTTTAATCTAATTAAGACAAGTTACATACCGACATATTTCTTATGGAACAAATTTATATATATTAACGAGCGATTCTTACATGCTGCGGTCTTGTATATTGTTTTATTAAATATGACAATGTATTTGCATGTTTAGGGGGATGGATGCTTTGGATATTGAGTTTCTGCGAGATCGACTTAAATCGACTCTTTCATCTCGATCGATTACTTCAAATTTACCATGCACAATTTGCTCGTTGTTTCTAACTTTTTTTCTCGGTTATTGCGATCTTGGCCCTATAGAGTGAGTATAGTCCATATACGTACTGCATGATCAATGCACGTACGAGTCCACTCTAGGTGTTTGTTTCTTTTTTTTCGTTAGTCTTGGTCAAAATTATATGCATTTTTGAAGTCCAAGTTCTCTGCTAAGCCAGCTAGTGAGGCCTTACAAGTCCCTATCCCCCGATCGTAGTTACATCGACCTTAATTAATTAGTTTTCCCTAGCTAGCTAGTTACACATGATTTATTTTTTTTGAGGAAGAAAATTTAGGTCGACAATGGAAAACGATCAATCTTAATATACCGTTGATAAGGACACAGACAATGGGAAACAACAGGCGAGGGCGTAGACTTTGCTCTTGCTCACGTAAATCTTTAGTATCCGTACTTCTTTAATTTGCAATATTAATTAAGTTGGACTTTGTGAGTGATGTTTTCCGCATATCTTCTTAAGTTAGGTGAATTATTAGGTGAATTATAGTTAGAGAGACACATTATTTTTATAGAGAACCTTATCAATAAAAATAAATTAAGATTAGAGTATCTCTAACAAAGTAAAAATTCTCTATTACAAGATAAAAATAAAAAATTTATAAAATAAAATGATCCTAATTTCAACATCTTTTTTATTCTACAATACAAAATTAAATGTTTTCTTGTATAATTTAATGAATGCATATATATCAAACTCAAACTCTTTGTTAAATTTTAGTAGATGAGTAATAAATTTTAGAGGTTTTGTGATGAATATACAAGTTCTCATAATTATATAGATATAGAGATTTTTCATTTTTTTTCACAAGAGCTATTGAAGTTTAAAAAATAAAATTTTCCCTCTAAAATAACAATTCTTGTAATTTTATAAAGACCGATAAAGATACTCGAGAGTATATTTAAGTACAATATATAAACCAAACATGGCTGGATTGCGACCAAAGAGTAGTACGTTGAGTTGTGCCATTCAGCCAAAATATACAAGAGCAAATAATGCATCGACTTGACTCCATCAATAGTTGTTTTAATATGCTAAGCCATCATTAAGACATACTCGCTAGCGACTGATAGACTGATTTCTATTAAAAAAATTTGTTTAAGTAAAGAAATAGTCTAAGTAGACTTCTGATTTAAAGGTTTTTTTTTTTTGAATATATACTAAGCGAGAGGCACTAAATTGATCAAATGTAAACAATATTATACAGTAGACGTCTATAAGGCTTGAGAGAATTGACTACTACTAAGCTAATCTAGGAAGCCTAAAATAGCTCTCGAACAAATGTTCTAGAAATAAAACATCAAGTAACCAGGACATGCCTCATAAGCCAAAGACGAACACTAACACAGATAGACCAAGGTAGTGTTCGCTTAAAGAGCAGGTAAAAACCTACTGTTGAGATGTCACAACATCTGACATCTCCTTACTCGAGCTCCAAGCTCCAGGGTCCCAAATCCTGATCCAGATTTGGCCAAAAGCCAAGACCAAATCCAGAACTACACCTAGCCCACTTCTAAAAAAAGAATTGGACCTGTTCGGATGCCTTTTAGACTTAGCGGGATACATGAGCAAAGTGATCCCACTATAGACACACATAGGACCATGTGTACGTCGCTTTCTCCACCGTCGTCGGCGCACTGAGCGGAGCACTCCAAGTTGCACCGCCTCGAAGAAGGAACTCCGGGACTGCACAACCTGATCGCCCTGACGATAAGAACGACCACTGAAATACCACCATGATTGTCCATTGATCAAGCTCAAACTTGGCCACACCACAAACATGGGAACCCCACCCGGACTGAGACCAACATTGAAACCATGACCAACAAGACCTCTAACCACCATCGTCAATGATGAGGAACACCACACAAAATTGAGACGGGCTCACTGCGGCCATACACCATCAACTAAAACTATCGCCAATAGATTTTCAGATTTCATAGCCGAAATAGGTAACCCGTTCTCACAACGAGAACAAGGAACCGACGAAGAGGTGACATAAGTGAGAGCAGCACATGTGGAATAGCGCTGCGTGATCGGTCGCACAAGAGGCGCCGTTACAGGCTGCCGATGACGACAGTAAGTGTAGAGATGGTGCAGCACTGAAAACCCTAGCAGATCCATCTCTCTTCCAAGTTCTAATAATTAATTGCTCTCATCTTTTTCTTTTTCTTGTTTGAGTTTATTCTGTTTCCCTTGATCCACTTTTGATTTAAAGTTTATTTCTCATTTCCTTCTAGCTTCTTCTTTCATAATAAATCTACTCATTTTAATTATCGACTTGATTAAAGAATTAGAGAAATTAATACTTACACTACTGAAGGTGTCATTTAATTTAATTTTTCTTTTAAAAGATGTGCCAATTTCGATTATGACCCTTTACAATTAACTCTCGCACCGGTTATAATGTTTCATTTCATCTCACTAATGCTAGTTTTGACCGGAGAGGCTTTCCTCCACCTCCCATGTTACTTCACCTGCACATAATATCTTATCAGCCCTCAAAAGGTTGACAGTAAAATACAATTGTTGATAGTAAATATATTTGGTAAAAATTGTTATTTTAGAGGCATATTTCTCGTCGATCTGGGACAGGTACCTACCCTTGCTGCCGCTCTGATCAAGGCACCCATCCTCTTCCGATGTCCTCTACGTCACGTGCTGAAAGCCTCCCCGACAAATCCAGCACCGCCTTTGTCAACGCCGACCCCAACGTCATTAGTCCTTCTCTATTCCTTGCAAAATGGCATCAAACCCACTTCAGAACACGTCAATCTGCAAATATCGGAAACATATATGTAAGCTAAGCTATCCCAAAAATACATATATGCAAGCTAATATATATAGGCAAGAAATTTGAAACGAGTGACCGTTTGAAATGGAAAACAAAAGAGTAGCATGGAACTTCAAGATTCCCAATCCCAATCCATATATTCAATTTCAAACCCTTTTTACTCTTCACTCCCAGACCACCCTCAAACCCAAACGACCCAACTCCCAAATTCAAACCCACAATTTAAACTGACGCGAATGACGGGCCTCGTGATGGTGACGAGAGGCGGCGGCGACAAAGATTGTAAAGTGGGATCGGCGAAGGATGAAGAGGCGAAGCAGAGCCAGGTGTCTCTCGTGGACTTACTTCTGGCGACGGTAAGGAAATCAATGGTGGCTTGCCAGGTCGAGTGAGGCAGCGAAGGTTAAAAATGGGTCAAGTGAAATAGAGGTTAGAGAGAAACAGAGGAGTTTTCCAACATGGGTAAAAATGGAAGACACAATTTGATCAAAATATGACCATAATAAATTCAAGTTAGTCAAATCAAACAAGGGTTAAGATTAAGGTCGTGCATTACAAATGCGCTAGTAATCCTCCACAACCAGTGGAGAGAAGTGGTTTCGAGTTTTGACCAGCTTTACAAATACTATCAGCATAGATTAGTAGAAATCGCCTAAAATTTAAATAAAGAAAAATTAAAAAATAAATACAAATTACACTATTAATAACACTACCATAATAATAGAAGGGGTTAGCTCAATGGTATCTTTGAGATACAAGTTGTAGTAGGTCGCACATTCATGTTTAATGTATGTTTTTGTTATAGGCCCTTCTGGGTTAGAGCGATTTTTAGCATATCTTTTATACTGTCCGAGTTGTCTGCAAAATTGTGAAATCAATATGTAAGACATACATACACACACACACACACACATATATATATATATATATAATTGACAGTGCAACATTCATCAGATAGTGTATCTTTCATGAGGATACATCCAAGTGTAGTGTATCAGACCAGATAGCAACACTTGTTCGAGAAGATGGTTCATTAAATGAATCATGATGTCAAACAAAGCAAGGGGGAATCCTCTCTAATTTTCAAAGGATGTGCACAATCTCTTCTTTCACTTTGACCACATCTGACATTTTCAACTTTCTAGCACATAACTTCTGCCACCACTTGAACAAAACTACTAACCACTCCAACACGTTGCGATGCAAATATGTTCAAATTACCACTAAAAAAGAAGTTGCATCATAACATGACAGTCATGAGTTTTTAGACCAATGAACTTGCTATTCTCAACTTTTCCACAATGAGATATATTTGCTGCATAGTTTGATGGATACCAAACACCACAAAATCAGGTGAACACTTCCTTTTTCTTGATCAACTTTAGTATCTAAGGTGCCATAGGTATCATGGGTCTGCCCATCCTCGACTTCATTAACCACAAGTGATAGGTATCTCATCACCAGACAACTCTCATGATTTTAGACTATTCTCTACTATCTCATCGAAACTCGCATTATCCGATCTCTATTGGTGATCCTTAGGAAGCCATCTACGATGACCCAAGTAATATACTTTCCCAAGTGATAGCTAGAGTTGACATTGTCTAAGTAGATAAGACAAGCCATGTACCCTTTAGTTCTAAAAGATGCCAACATCCCATAAGCAAGAAAATCACTAATGGTCAACATCACTACTGTTTTCATGATGAATGAAGTTTTAGTGCAGTTGTCCCAAATTCGCACTCTAAATTCTCACATATATTTCAACTCATCAATCAAAGGTCTCATAACACGTCAAAACACTTTCCAGGAGAGTAAGGACCAGGAATTAATAGAGTAAGGAAATTAAATTCCTTTTTTATACACATCCAGGGAGGCAGGTTGTATAACAAGATAATAACAGGCCATATGTTGTACGTGCCATCATTATAAGGATTGAACCTGTATGTAGAAAGTCCAAGTATGACACTTCGAACTTCTAATGCGAAGTCTGTAAATGTCATTTCAAAAAATTTAAAAGCCTCCCCATCTTCGGGGTGTATAAGCACATTGTCATCTCTTAATGCCATCTTATTGCCTTTGCCATGTATGGAGACATGTATAATTGCTCCAGTTTAGGAATCAATGAAAAATGACGAAGCACCTTTCAAGGAACATTTTTCTTCTTATTCTTCTTCTTGTGGTTCCATCTCAACTCGCCGCATATAGGGCAGTGCTGGAGGTTTGCGTGATCTTTGTAAAACAGGACACAACTGTTTTTGTAGACGTGAATTTTCGTTGATGAAAGACCAGGATCGTTCAAGGTCATTTTTACCTTATAATAACTATCGGGAAGTTTGTGATCACCTGGAAGCAGCTTAGATATATGTCACTAGGTATCGTCAAAACCAGCATTCGAGATTTTGTGCTTTACTTAATACCCAATTTCCTTCATTATGGCACTTAAAATAATATCTTTAGTCTGTGGGTAAAATTAATGGTGTCTGAGCTTTCAGTAGAAGCATGTTCTACTTTCATAATTAATGGATCTTATAAAGTTGGAGGCTGGAGAGGTTGTCTCATGGTCAGGACTATCGTAATATCCCACTTTAAACCTGTATCTACTTTCATCGTACGACGGAAATAGATCATGCACCAGTTCCATAAGGGGGTTTGGAGAATGTCTGTTTGTATTACTGGATATGGCATCCTGGTACTCAGATCTGAACTCTGCCATTAACGTTTGAAAAGTAGTCTTTGATACTTCACCGTGTTCAATCCATGAAGTGTACTCTTACATCATTCCGTGTTTAGACAAGTGCTGGTACATTTCTGGAACTAATAGATACTCTAAGTTACGACATCTCTTGCACAAACATATGTAACATTCATTTCCTTGACAATGTTCAATTGCAAACTTCATAAAGTCGTAAATTTCCTATATATACTTTGGATCACTTATTTCCAACCTTAACCAACTCTTGTCCATATTCTGCGTAAGTTGTAATGAGCGAAGCGATAAATTGTCCAAATCTATAGTCATAATCATGTATTGTTCAAGAACCTAGATAGCTAATTTTGGGACAATTCAAGAACGTACGTAGATAGCTAATTTTGGGACAATTCCAAAACCTAACTAATATTTAGTCGGTCACGAATGTAATCAAAGAATGGTAATTCTAAGTTAGCTAGTTAATTAAGCATAAGGAATAATTCTTATATTCATCCAATAATTAATAAATTGCATAACATAAATTAAACTAATTAATATATATGTATTTAATCCAAAAATTATTAATTTGTCAAACTACTAATCTAACATTTCATAATCAACACATGCAAAAGCATTATAGTTATCAAGCGATTCTATACCAACAATGTCGCCGGAATTCATTCACCGTTAAACTTCAAAATACGTACACCAAAGTATTTGACCAATATAAGAAGATGATGGAATGGTTTAGAAGGCCTCGATTGAAGGTTTTTCATTAGAGATTGAAAAATCGCCGGAAGAGGTGTTGAGATATGTCACTCCCAGAACAAATCACTGAGACGACGAAGAAATTTTCGTCGTCCAAGTACTTAGATGATGAAATTTTCGTTGTCTAAGGTTTATTGGCTAAGTGTCGTAGTGTAAGAATTTAGATGATGAAGCAAAAAAAAATCGTTGCCTAAGTCACATCTTAGCCGACGAAATGTACTTTGTCATCTAAGTTTCTACACGGTGAAACTTTATTGAAAATAACGATGAAATTTTTCGTCGTGTACAATTTCTTAGATGACAAAAACATTTTTGTCGTCTAAGTTTTCTAACTTTGACAACGAAAATATTTTTGTCGTCTTAGTGAATTACACACAAAACTAAAAAGAAATATTGACATCTGTGGGAGTTTAGACCTTGGCGATTCTCCCGGTGCTCAGATCGTTGTCATCATGACCAAAATCTCAAGGCGTGACAATCAGATGACAAACATAATAAGGATTCATGCCTAGCCTAGTCTTGAGGAACTCGAGTGTATGATCCATCTAAATCTGTAACGTATCAGTCTGAGTCTGGGCAGCTCGAGCCTCCTCTCGAGCTACTCGAGCCTTCTCTTCGGCAGCTCAAACCCGTTCCTCAGTAGCCGCCGCACTCAAATGCCTACTCGACGAAATTGAAGGTTGGCTAAAATCTCGTTTACTGCCCGTCAAAGGTCACGAACCTCCTTCTTAGGTCGGCGGCCGAAAACTGTATTTGCAATATGGATCTGAGTCTCCTTTAATAGAGGAGGCAGTTGTTCATGTGTTATCTCCGAGTTCTACAAATGTGCGCCCGCCAATTCCTCCCTGGCAAATTGTATCAACCTCTTTTGAAATTAATATTGTGAACAATATATAAATGTCTATTTCTAAAGAAAATTTGACATAGTTTCCCCTAAAAATGGAGGAAACCAAAAACCTTCTTGAAATAAAACACTTTGGATAACCAATTCCGAAATAACAAACCGTGGGCACCGATTCCCATTCGAATTTCTGAAGTTCATAATAATGTTTAATTTAGATAAGTAAACCAAATTCCAATAACAAAACCTAATAAATGTCCTAATCATGATTCTATTTCCTTAAACCAACAGTAAGATTAAACTCAATCAATTTTTAAAAATGTGTTACTTACGCCACGTTCATTTGCGATATCTTCTTGCTCGGACCTAACGTAAGAAGACACGCTGGCATCAAGAAAACAGTGTTTCAAACCCGCTTCTCTGTGAGACTTTACAATGTTGGTCATCCTTTTGGATCCCGAATTATGGTGCATCATCTTCTTTTCACGATTAGCAGTGTTGGCCGCCAATCTTCTCTGTTTCACAACAAGGGAATTTGAAAGGACCCGACCCCGATTTAGTTCCCTAAACCGAAATCAAACCCCTTCTGAAAACATGAACTTTCAAAAAATTTGGCAAAGTTCCACTATACCGCAAAATTACCATTAACCTGCACAGGAAAAGTACACTTCGTCCTATGCCACAAAAGCCAAACCGTGGGCACCAATCCCATCCGGATTTCTCAAAAACATAATATATCGCAAAGCAATAAACAACACTGTAGCTTTACAGAAATCGGGGAAAAATCATGTGAAAATATAAACACAACAGTATTCAGAGCGACTTCTAGTATATACATAAATACACAACAGTAGGTCAAACTAGAAACCTACTGAGAAAGAAAAGTAGCTCGAATACTAAGCCTCCAACCTTGACGTGCGACACCAGAATCTAAACTGTAAACTGGGCATTGAAAACAAAGAGCCCAGGGAAAGACATATAAACTGTTAAAGTGAGTGGACGAAAATAAATATCTTTCGCAGAATAATATATATGTTATAAAACATATGCGAGTCTAAATGCATGAAAATCATATGGTACACGAGGGAGACTCTAACTCCTCACGCGTACAGAGCATGCATTGGAAATCCCGCGGGGTCACTCATGGACACATCCGCGCTAGTATAGTCTGAATCACGGGATCCCAGACCCTCACATGATTCCAGCCAGAAAGGCCTCAGGTCAGGGTATCTGTTCCCACCCGGTAAAGACCTCGGCACAGGGTAACAGTCCCCCCTGTAAACATCCTCGAGGATCAGCCGGGATGCTAAGTGTATCGATACAACTATACATATTGAGATTGTACTCTGTGTACCAAATCATAAATAGTTTTCCATGCAAATGTATAAAGCATAATGTAAATGCATATTCGTAATACATAATTATAAGAGCATAATCGTAGATACATATTCGTAAAATGCATAATCGTAAAGCACATGCTCGTATAAATCATAATCACATACGCATGCTCATGCTCGTAAAACGTATAATAAAGACTCGCAACCAATCAGTGAAAAGAAAGGTGTCCACTCACAGACAAGCACAACGCGAAAACGCGCTAATCCCGAGATCCGGCGGAAGATCCTTCGCCAAGCGTACGATCTTGATCTCCTGAATAATCTTGATCTCGATCAAAATCACAATTCAAAACTCTGAATCACACCTCGGAAACCAACCATTTCCGGAAACATATAACTCGAATATCAACAAAATCGTCGAAAATCCCATAAACACTCCACCTATCCCTCGACACAAAATCCATCACCCAAATCAACTCAAAAACATCATGACGACGATCGGGGTGCAATTAAGAGTAAAACGGTATAAAACTTCACAAAATTCCAAAAAAGTCAACTCGCCGGAGCTCCACCGTTGACCGCCGCCACCGTGACGTCAACGGTGGCCAAATTCGGTGAAAATTTCCATATCACATCTACTTCTCAAGCCCACTACCAACATAAACACTTTAGGCAACGAATTTTAAAATAACGCGCAACGAGCTGGTAAATTCGTTGCCTATAGTTCACAATAGGCAACGACAAGGGTTTTCGTTGCCTATTGTGAACTATAGGCAACGAGTTCGTTGCCTGTAGAAATCAAATCGTTGCCTAATGTCTGGTTTTTAGGCAACGAAAAAAATCGTTGCCTATTCAAATCGTTGCCTAAAGTATGGTTATAGGCAACGAAAAAATCGTTGCCTATAGTTTAATAGGCAACGAAAAACAATAGTTTTTTTCAGAACACAGTCCAAAACACTTAGTTTTTTTCTTCAGAAAACTTGGTTCCAAATACGCGAAGGAACACCTAACCCAACTCTTCACCTAACTCGACCCTCCAACTTCGGATCTGCCTCGTCTCTGAAACCTAGATCGACCATGACCTAAGAAATCTCACATCGTCCTTTCTCTTCACTCCCGTGAGTTTTATCTCGCCCTTTCTCCGAATTGATCTCCTCTCCACCCAAATCGACATTCCTAAATTGCAAAATCCATACCAGGATTGGGATTAGGTTCGAACTCGTCAGCACCGTTAGTGGTAAGGTCGAGGACGGGGTGGGAGTCGAGGTCAGAGAGGGATGTCGAGAGAGGCGGCGAGGTTTTGGGTGGTAAGGGAGGTCGTGATTTTGATGATGCTGTGGAGCTTGTCGATTCAGTCGACGATGTGGCAGACGGTGGAGCCGAGCCCGGTCGTGATTTTGATGATGCTGTGGAGCTTGTCGATTCAGTCGACGATGTGGCAGACGGTGGAGCCGAGCCGAAGATGGCCAAGCATGGTGTGTGTGTGTGTGTGTGTGTGTGTGTCCAGCTCGTCGAACGCGAAGAGGATGAGCTTTTCGAAGTCAACAACAAGCGTAAGCTACTCAACCTTCACTCGTTTTTTATTTTCGTTCAAGTTTTTCAATTCTCAATTTTGCTCACTGCAATTTTATAGATCTATACACGTATTCATGGTTTCAATCACTCTTGGTTTCAAGTTTTAGATGAATGTCTATGTCACTTCTTTTGTTTAACCTCGGTTTGATTTAATATGTTCGCACAAATTTAATATGTTCACTCAAGCTTTTGGAGAGTTTCAGTAAGCAGATGTCACAATTTCTTGCTTCCTTTGGTGTAGTAGTGTTGGTATTGCTTGTATTGGACTACTAAGCTTTCATTTCAGCTCCTCTTTAGTCTTTACTGACTATATAATCATCAATTTCAGGTATGGGAAAACACTGCTGGCACATACTCTATGTTAACACACATGCATCATACTGACGAGAGTTCTAAAAACAGATTTGTGATCATTCAGATGCATTAATCACTAGTTTTCAGGATTTATTAGTCATATATGACTAACTGGTGTGTTTGCATACTTGTCAGAGATGTTTCATCTAGTGTGGCTCTACCAATCATCGAGATCGTCGACAAGATCATCGCGCTTGACAAAGAATCGCGTCGACGTAATGTCAATCTCTCTCTTCTAGATTTTTTATTTCACTCTGTAACTGTTAGTGATTGAATATTGACTAGGCTTTGTTCTGGTGTGAAATTTCAGGCAAGTTCGAGCAGGACAATCTCTGGAAAGAGTTGAAGAAGATCGACAAAAGAATTGCGCAGCTCAGAATTGTCAGTATTTTCTCTACCTCTTGAACATTTTATCTTTTATTTAGTCTTTATTTACATTAGAGATTTGGTTGTGTAAGTACGTGTCTTCCTAATTCTATAAAAGTATAAATAGATTAGGGGAATTTGCAGTGGAACTGAGTGTCGAAAGTTTAGCTTGATTTTCTTATGTATGGAACTGAGCCTGAAATTTTTTTTGGTATAATAGTCGGGGCAAGACTAAACTGAGGTGATTAAGGAGAAGGAGGAGGATAAGAAGTTGGCTGCTGAGAAGGAGGTTGAAGTTCGTGAAGCTCTAAACCTGTTAAATTCTGAGCTAGAACTTGTTGGAAACCTTGTGCACGATAGTGTTCCTATCCATGATGATGAGGTAATGTCTTGGCACATATTTTTCTTGACTGGGCCTCCTTTTCATATCTAGTTTGAAATGTATTGTTATTGTACCTGTAGGCCAATAATACTGTGGTGAGGTCATGGGGTGAGAAACGGGAGGAGCTGACACTTAAAAATCATGTTGAGCCTGGGCATTCATTGCGGACTTGAAGAAAGGTATAGTTGCTTCCACCAGCTCTCTGTAACTGGTGTGTTTGCATACAATGATTAGAAATTGAATAAAGCCCAGTTACTATTAAAATTGAATAGAATGGCTACTGTTTTGGATGAAATAGATGGCGAACTAATGCGGCACATAGTGCATATAACTGTTTTGCTTAAAGTGATTGTCATTTGTTTTACCTATAATATGTTCGATAAAATGCAAAGTCATTACAATAATTAGTATTATGTGAGGAAGTTTATGATATGATTATAGTTTATTCCAACTCTCAAACCTCTTCTTTGCCAAGATCAGAAGATCTGGGCCTCTTCTGGTGTAAGTTTTGTTGGGTTTGTGTAAAGATTGTATTTTTTGTACCTGCTTAATTGTTTGCATCCAAATCTTCGTTCTTTGGTATGCTTTTTTCCGTTATGTATTGTAAATGTGTCTACTTATTGTGTTATTGTAGATTTACATATAAGATAGAGATTTATTTTTACAGTTTGTTTGCATTGTGGTTGAATTTGACCTTTTCTTTTAGTAGCAAGAGAAGGAAGAGAGAACAGTTCGATGATCAAAGTGAACTTTCTGGAAGTTTGAGAGTTCCAAATGAGCCTGAAGATGACGCTAAAGAAGCCAGTAGTGTTCTTCTTAAGTAGGTACAATTTTTTCTTTGAACTTGTCATCATGCTAAAGAAGCCAGCAGTGTTCTTCATAAGTTGGTACAATTTTTTCTCTGAACTTGTCATCATGAGTGTTCCCGGAACTCTACTGTGATCCCACCACCACTCTCTACTAGTAATGCTTCTCTCTGCTGCCAGGTTCCCCTTTTCTTCTATATCATATCTTATCTTGTATTTTTATTTTTTTCCAAGCTTCTTATTGCTGCTTCGCACTTTTTGCAGTGCAAATCAGGGTTTCGAGAATGCGGTGCATATGTTACTTGTTGATGGGTATAATGTGTGGGGAGTTATTGGGCCAAGCTCAAGAAGCATTTTGTAAATGGGAGACTTGATATTGCTCGACAAAAGCTCATTGATGAACGTGTAACTTTTAGCTTGTTGAGAGGTATGTACTTTTCTGTACAGAATTACTACGAAATGTAGCTTTTAGAATCATATGTGATCTGTTTACAAGCATATGTGATCTGTTTACAAGCAGCTTTTGGGCTTTAATCAAACTTCTTTTGGAAATTCATTGCACTAGTTATGGTACCTAATAAATAACTCGGTAACTAGATGGGTGGAGTCTACGACTCTGTCCGCTATATGGGTCTTATACTCTGTGTTAAAGTGTAATCTTATTCTAACACCATTATTACCATTATTTGTGATTGAAATAACAACATGCAGAAATAGGATGGCAAACTTCAATATGCTCAGATTTTACGTAGCTGAAGGCAACTGATATATCATGGTCTATATAATTTGGTTTCTGCTATTCTACTGAGTGGTTCCCTTTACAGTTTTTAGCTCTTTTCATAGTTTATGTGTTTCTTACTTTATTTTCCCTCTGTTTCAACTTGCGAGGAAATTCAATAAGTCTGACCTTAGACTCCACATGGAATGGATTGGTAGCAAATGGGTGAATGACCCTAAGGTATGTTCATATTTGTTTATTTGGCCAAATTTGGGAATCCTTGTTTTCTTTTTCTGTGACTTTGGTATTCAAACAGAGAATCACTTGGTGTGACCATTATCAGTTATGTTTGGACAAAGGGAAAGATGAAGATGAATGTATCACTCAGCACATCATATCAGTCGCTCTCGTATATTAGATTAGAGTCTTCGCTCGGTGGCAGTTCATGTACGATAGTGATATTTGACTAGTGTCTTTACTTATGTATGTTCCATTTTGCACAAATAGATGTTCATGAATTTTGATGAATGACTATTGTATGTGCGCACTTTTGGTAAAAAATGAATTGAATGAATTACCAGACTTATGTATGTTCCATTTTGCACAAATTGATGTTCATGAATCGCCGGAGTAGATATATAGCTAGGGAATGGACCAATCCAGAATCAAGTATTTTTTTAAAAAATTACACAAATTATAGGCAACGAAATGGACCAATTTCGTTGCCTATAGTTTGCCAGAAATACAAAAATTCAAACTATAGGCAACGACGTTCTTGACTATAGGCAACGAAATTCTTAATTTTAGGCAACGAAATTCTTCAGTATAGGCAACGAAGTCGTTGCCTATAGTTTGAAAGGTGGTCAAAGTTGACCTGTCGGTGGGTTTTAGGCAACGAAGAAGTCGTTGCCTATAGTGCAACTATAGGCAACGATTTACCCTAGTCGTTGCGTATAGTTGAAAACCCTAACCCCTAAACCCTGAACTATAGGCAACGAATCTGTTTGGTTTTTCGTTGCCTATAGTATAGTCAACGATGAAAAGGCAACGACGGTATAGGCAACGAATTTTCGTTGCCTATACTTATAGGCAACGATTTTCTAACTTTAGGCAACGATTTGAGATCGTTGCCTAAAGCAGTTATTCTGGTAGTGGCCCAACAATTTTTCCTTCTACACCAACCTCCAATTTGAAACCCACTGGCTGGAATCAAGTTCGAAAATTCAAACCTCCATTAATTTCGGTGAACTATTCCGGCAAGCTTCAAACGGCCTCTAATTCCAAAATTCTTTTACCCAAAAGCATCTATGGGTTGAGGGGAGCAAAACCCCCAACCCCATCGACCCTAAAAGTGGCCGAAAAAGCTCACCCGATGCCGGCAAAAATTTGGAACTTTATCAAGTTGGTTCTCCCTCAAAACTCAACCAAATCAACTCAAACCAAGTTCAAAACGATAGAAAATCACGAGAGGAAGATAACCATACCAAGCTTGAGGTCTGAAATGGCCGGAAACGGAAACTTGATCGGTGGTCAAAATCCTTCCCAAAATGGCTCTGTCAACGCTTGGTCAACGGTCCAATTTTGGTCAACTCTGCCCAAATGTGACTTTTCGAAAATTTTACGACTATTTCGATATTTATACTCGCGACTAAAATGATCGACGGTCGAAAACGAATCGAATCCAAACGGATAAACACGATTAAATCCAACGGTTAGAAATATTCATAACATATTCATCGAACATCGAAAAAATCCTCGGAAAACTCCTATGAACTCGAAATCATAAACTCTTCAACTCTCGTGAAGGAACTTATGTCAAATTCTCACTCGATTATAAGTGAAACTCGCGAATTAAGCTGATTAACTACCATTTCCGGTTCAGGTTGTCACAAATTTAAATAATAAATCAATGTTTAAAATTAATTAATGATTCATTTTCACTACATTAAAGAAAAGGAAGACGAACCTTAAACTTATCGGACTCAAAGTGCCTTACCAACCATTCTCACTCGTCTTCCCTTTCCGTCAGCAACTCTATTGGCACACTCGATGTACTGTGTTCCTTCTAGTGCTTGTGCAGGTTGTGCTTCCAATCCTTGTAAATGTTGGTAGCCGTCTTCTCTTCGAATTTCCACATCTCCGATTTTACTTCATAGTCATAATCTATCTAAGAAAAAAATAAAAATAAAAATTAAATTAAATTCCTAGACCCTATGCCCTTATGCTTTGTAATTAATTATGAACTTATAAAATTAAATATACCATATTACCGAGAGTTTGCGGTACACCCTGAACTTGTCGGTTTAGGGTAGCTCATCCCAAGAAGAGGCCTTAATACGTATGATAGATCCGATGTTGTACAAGCATAAACTGCTCACCTCCGACGTCGAAAGACCTCTATTGAACTCGTCGAATGACACCTCGATCTTCTTCCTTGTTGACTTTATTATCTTCTCGACTTTAGCTCCCTTTACAAGTCCCCGACTGCATTTGGGGGCCGAGTCTGATGAGTCCCTCATATTCACTTTGCGTCGGGCGCTATAGCAAACAGAATCGTCGACGAATTCATGGGGACCTTGTGATCCCTCCGAAGAGGAAATCTCTAGCTTGACTATATAGGTTGTATTCGCTTAATTGGGAGCATTCAATATTGTCTCTGACCTATCAGGAGCCACAGAATCCATAACGGTCTCCTCTAAGGTTTGACCCCAACCCAATTGTCATCCTATGGATTGAAATTCGAGATTCTTCTCTTATGCAGTGCGTCTCATCCTCCTGCCAGACATCTTAAGCTCTACGACATCAAAAATTAACAACATTTACCCAGTAAAACCATATTCATCGAAACACATCCATACGAAAAATAAAAAATTCATCTAATCCAGTACATATTCAACTTAAGCCTCATTACATGATCTTCCTAATTCATTCATGTCTTATCCATTCTCATTCAACAAAGAACATAATTAAAGGATCCATCAATAATAATTCCACATAAACTCCATAATCAGAACATAATCACCATAATCTCTATAATATCAATAATCGGAACACAATTCTACATAATCTCCATAATCAACAACAATTCTACAAAATCTATATAATCTCTCCATCAATAACAAGTCCACATAATCTCCATCAACAACAATGCATACTCCTAAATTCATCAGTCTACAATCCATAATCTCGAACAACAATCCAACAATCCACAGTCCAACAAATTCATTCAACAATTCATTAACCAACAAATTCATTTAATAAAACTAATTTTTTAATATGTATATACAACAGAGAGAGAGAGAGAGAGAGAGAGAGATTGACTGAGAGAGAGACTGGCCGAGAAAGAAATTAAAGACGACAGATAGAGGCAGGTTCTGGCATCAGTGGGTTGTGTGGCATCGAGGAGTGGTTGCAGCGGTGGAGTAGGGCCAGCGTCAATGGAGGCAAATTCTGGCGACAATGGTTTGTGTGGCAGTGATGGTGGTATCGGGGTGAGGATGAGAGGACTGGGGTGGCATGTGGAGGTAGTGGTAGCGGTGGTTGAAGAGGAGCCAGCGTCAATGGAGGTAGATTTCAGCAACGGTGGGTTGTGTGGAGGTGATGATGGTATCAGGGTGAGGGAGAGAGGGGTGGGGTAGCACATGGAGGTGGAAGTGCTTGAAGGAGAGCCGACATCTATTGGGTTATGGCGGCCGGTTGCGGCGGTGTAGCGAGAGAGAGAGAGAGAGAGAGAGAGAGAGAGAGAGAGAGAGAGAGAGAGAGAGAGAGAGAGAGAGAGAGAGAGAGAGAGAGAGAGAGAGAGAGAGAGAGAGAGAGAATTTGGGGACGAATTGAGGGATTGATTTGGGGATCAATAAAATCAATCTTAATAAGCCACTTAGCTGCCAAAACAAACTTGTCATCTAAGTGAGGCCATTTGTCGCCTAAGTAGTTTTAAAATATCCCCAAAATTTTGGCGCTGAAAAATACCCGGCAAAAAATTTGGTATTAGACGACGAAAAAAAATTAAGTCGTCGTCTAAGAATGAATTTTTTTGGTCTTAGGCGATGAAAATATAAGATTTCGTCGCCTAAGATTAATTTTTATTTTATTATTCAGATTATAACTTAAAAAATAATTTTTTGTACATGCTTAAGATTCTTTATAAATCAACCGTTAGATGTAACATTTACATTCATATAATGTTGTAGAAAAAATCATAACCAATTCGGATTTATTTAGGATTCGATTGATTTGATGTGTGATTATCGACAAATAGTTAATTAAAAGACAGAAACAATCAAAAAATATAATTTGTAAACCATTTCAGAAGTGCTGACCTATTTCCACTGACGTAGAAACTATATTTATCAACTAGATAGAAATTAATTAAAATTTGAGAACAAAATTAGATGAGAGAGTAAACATCTGTTGCACGTCTACTAATATTGTATAACTTAGTGTTCGTATGTTTGAATTCACTCCACATCCATATTAACGAACATTGAATTTGGACAAAACAACTATTAGATATATTCATCATGACATAATATGTAAGTAGATGAATTTTTATTCAATACGAAGTTCGTTAAGGGTTTAATCAGCTTAGTCAACCATAAAATCGAAATTTAAACAAAACAAAAATATTGATATACGAATCTTAGTAACTCCAATTTTCGAACCGTTGACACCCACAATCCCAGAATTATTTACTCTATCTCCTCGATGAATATAATCCACAATCTAACATGGTATACATGATCATGCTCTTAGAGGTCAGATTGTGACTCTACTTAGACCACGAAAGTGGTTGAAATTAATAGTCTAAGTAGCACTTAGAAGACGAATCTCGTTGCTTTCATCGTCTAACACTTTCAGGGTTTAGGAAAAAGGGTTTAAGGGTAGGGTATAGGATTTGTACATGTACTTAGATGACGAAATGAATATATGTTCCTCGTCTAAGCACTGCGTAGACAACGAATATTAATTCATTTCATTGTCTAAGTTCACCTTAGACGACGAAATTCTATGATTTCATCATCTAAGATGTCCTCTTTACCAGAAAAGTATCTTACATTCATTTATTCTAAAATCATTCATGTTTAAAACATAATAAGTATTACAAACACTCTAAATAAAACCTCTTTTAATTAGAGCCTTATAATTAATTAATTAATTATGCGTTCACGTATTCAAATTTAAGCACGTACATATAGATTAAGTTCGAATTCGATCGAATTATCTCCATCTATTAATTAATTATAATTAAGTATTACATATATTTATATATCAATCACTTCCATCATCATAATCATCATCATTAATTGAATCATCCTCGTCACTCTCAACTGAATAATCCTCATCATCATAATCTCCATCGTCTAAATCGTATACATCATCGTTGTTGTCATCTTGCCACTCCTTTTTAGAGGCATTCTTCTCTAGTTCATCGATCTCATTTTGAGTAAGATCCGTGGCGTGATCAGGTATGGGTAAGTGTTCGTTAGACCGAATAAGTTCCCTTATGTCGGGGATGATAGAAGGATTAGGCTCTTGATATGCATTGTCATTATGCGCTTTAGTGTCAATTACCACCGTCTCTTTAAGTGTTGTGGCACTTCATATTCCTCTGTGAGACATATGGTTTACTATTTTCTAACCTTCACCCACTTTTAGATCATCTAGATAGAACACCTGCCTAACTTAGGTGGCAAGAGCGAATGACTCATCCTCATACCAGCTTAAGTTTATATCGAATGATAAAAGACTCAAATCTTCCTTCGTATGCTTGAACCATTTACACTTTTGAATAGAAAAACGTTGATATCATTACCATAAAATAGTTGAACGACATTAACATGAACCCTGTAATATACATCAACACTTTCCCCAACCGGGATCCCACTGTTTTGTGTTCTTCTTCCTTCATCTCAGTCAAATGAATAAAACTTTATACCGTTGACAAAAAATCTGGGGTAAATATAGTATATATTGGACCGGCTTATGGGACAATAAGTACTTTTTCCATGACCATCACCCCTCGTGGTAATCGAATTTTTCTAGACCGATCATCTAGCTATAAAATTGTGAAGAGCATATATGAATGTGTATTTAGTTTCTACCAAAAATTTCCCCTAAAACAAAAGAAAACCACAAACATGAATGCACAAACTAAGGAAAAATACTTCGAATAAGCAAACATCAAACACCAAAATAATAAATTAATTTACCGTGCGCACTTATTCCCATATAGATTTCTTTATTTCAAAATAAAGAAATCACAAACCTAAATGGTTTAAAGATACCCATTACAGGAAATAGTCAGGGAACTTCTTCTTAAGCACTTTTTTAACCCAGTTATGACTCTTGTCACGTTTAGTTGTCTGAATTTTCTCCCTGTAAGCTTGCATGTACAGGTCGACCCTGTCACAGTCTCGCAACACTACCCAATGCACTTCGTTAAGTTCTTCTTGAGGTAATCTTTTGTTTAATACTCCTCTAAACAGTCGTACATCTGTGATAACTGAAAGATTGTTGTGGGCATATGAATTGGAGGCAGTGGTCTAGACTGAATCCTTGAGGTACCCGTTGCAAAAGGTAACACACTCATGCATTATGTATGTTTCTGCTATGGAGCAATCTGGGGTAGATTTATTTTTGACGAATCTTTTATACTGTCTGAGTTGTCTGCAAAATGATAAAATCTTTTAACCATAAGAGACAACGTAAATTCATAGATTACAAATCTTTTCGCGCTTTGGGAGTATCCTTAGTCTTCAACTTAATACCGAAAATTGTTCCCACCACGTTGTCGCACATATTGCATGACATCTAGGTTGTTCCTGAGTTTCAACTTTGACCAGTATGGCAATTCAAAGAAAAGTGCTTCTAATATGTAAGATGATAGGGAGGGTATGAATTCATCTTTTTCACACCATCGTCATTACTCAACACTTCGAAATAGAACCGTTTAATCTCTCAAAAATCTCTTCACCAGACCACTGTCGGGGTTTAGGACTATTCTTTATTGTCTCATCAAATTCTCCTTATCATATCACCACTGGTGATCATGAGGAAGCCATCTACGGTGACCCATGTAACACTCCTTCCCTGCGTGTCAACTGGAGTTGACTTCATCCAAGCAGACAACATAAGCATTGTACCCTTTGGTTCTGCAAGATGCACCATCACAGGAATTTACTTCTTCAAACTATTAGAGTGCAAATATCTGGATTGGTTGCTTACAGGACACTAGTCCAAATATGCATACTCTTTGTAAAACAGCACACAAACATTTTTGCACCCGTGAATTTTCTTGTACTTTAGGCCGAGGCTGTACAAAATCTTTCTAACCTTATAATAGGTTTTGGAAAGTTTATGATGATTAGAAAGCAATTTACATATATGCTCCTGCATTTCGTCAAAAGCACAGTCTGGAAACAACTTATAATAGTCCTCAGAACCTTTATTCGTCATCTAGAAACTAAACTTAGACGACGAAATACATAATTCGTCGTCTAAGTTATCTTTTAGACGACGAATATCATGTTTTGTCACCTAAGAACTAACTTATACAATAAATTATGTATTTCGCCGTCAAAGTCCAACCTAGACGACGAATAATTTTCTTGGACAACGAATTGATTTTTTGTGGTCGTCTAAATACGAGTTAGACGACGAAATATTTAAAATTTTTGAAGGGTTGATTTTTGATTAAGTGGATTTTACAGAGTAAGGTCACGGATACTTAAGTTTTGATTATTGACATATAAATTTTGCTGTGAATGCACTCCTACAGGACCCTATATTCTTCTTTGGCTGGCTGATCCATTATTGTAGAAGATCAATTTTTTATTATTTATTTATTTATTTGCAATTGACATGACTTCTGGTGCATATATACGCACGTAGACGAGGAACTGAATCCCACTTTGACCTTTTATATATGGTTCACCTACATCTACCAATAAGCACATGCATGCTCGATCAGTTTTAGCTCCCTAGGGTTTACATTTAAAAGAGTGGCGTAGTAATGACTAATGAGGGCAAGGCTAGGTGTATTCCTTTGACTCTTAATTCAAACACTAGCTGCATGCCAGTGATGAGCAGCCACGCAGCTTCCTCCCTCGCAGCGCGTGCTAACAGAGTAAGATCCAAACTCACACAAATCCTGGCTTATATATACATGCCCCTCCTCTCCATTCTAACTCAAACTCAACCCAGCACAGCAGCACAGAGAAATATTCATCTTGCTCAGCTTTCTCAAAGCTCATTCCTTTCTCTCCTCTCCTCCTAAGTCCGATCCCCGGCGGCTTGTTCATCATCATCTACATCGAATACATAAGATGGACGTCGGAAAACGATCGGCGATGGAGTACTATCCAACAAAGGCAGCAGGCAAAGACAGCAAGCCGACCAAAATGAAGATGGTCAAGTTTTTCGATGAGGATGTGCAGAAGGCCAGAGATGCACCGTCTCTGCCTCTGTACCTGACCAATGGAGTCTTCTTCACACTCTTCTTCTCCGTTGTTTACTTCTTGCTTACAAACTGGCGAGAAAAGATCCGCACCAACACTCCTCTTCACGTCATCGACTTCTCCGAGATCATTGCCATCCTCGCACTTGTAGCCTCCTTCATCTACCTCCTAGGCTTCTTCGGCATCGATTTTGTTAAGTCCCTCATTCTCCAGCCGAGCAATGACATTTGGCTTGCCGACGATGAGATAATTCTCAAGGAGGATGCTCGCAAAGTCCCTTGTGGACAAGCCCTTGATGATTACTCAGTTCCCAAAATGGCTCCAATAGTGACAGCTCCTAAAGTTGTACCCACGGTGTTTGAGGAAAAGACAATGATCGAGACTCCCCAACCAACTGAAGAAGACGAAGAGATCATCAAGGCTGTGGTTGCCGGAACCATTCCATCATACTCACTCGAAACAAAGCTCGGTGACTGCAAGAGAGCAGCTTCCATTAGGCGTGAGGCTTTGCAGAGAGTGACAGGCAAGTCTCTCGAGGGTTTGCCTTTGGAGGGATTTGACTACGAGTCTATCTTGGGTCAATGCTGTGAGATGCCAGTTGGGTACATCACCATTCCTGTTGGGATTGCTGGGCCTCTTATGCTTGACGGAAGAGAGTTCTCTGTCCCCATGGCCACAACCGAAGGCTGCTTGGTGGCTAGTACCAACCGTGGATGTAAAGCTATAAACTTGTCCGGTGGAGCTTCCAGCGTGTTATTGAAGGACGGAATGACCAGGGCACCTGTTGTTAGATTCAACTCTGCTAAAAGAGCTGCCGAGTTGAAGTTCTTCATGGAGGACCCTGCCAATTATGACACAATCTCTATGGTTTTTAACAAATCAAGCAGATTCGGCAGACTTCAGACTGTCAAGTGCGCTGTAGCCGGGAAGAACCTCTACGTGAGATTCACCTGCAGCACCGGTGATGCAATGGGGATGAACATGGTCTCCAAAGGTGTTCAAAATGTTCTCGATTTCCTCCACGAGGACTTCCCAGACATGGATGTCATTGGCATTTCTGGCAACTACTGCTCGGACAAGAAGCCTGCGGCCGTGAACTGGATCGAAGGCCGTGGTAAGTCAGTGGTCTGTGAGGCTGTGATCAAGGGAGACATAGTTACCAAGGTGTTGAAAACCAACGTTGCTGCCTTGGTGGAGCTCAACATGCTCAAGAACCTTACCGGATCCGCTATTGCTGGTGCCCTTGGTGGTTTCAATGCGCATGCCAGTAACATTGTTTCAGCTGTGTACCTCGCCACAGGTCAGGATCCTGCTCAAAACATCGAGAGTTCTCACTGTATCACCATGATGGAGGCCATCAATGATGGCAAGGACCTACACGTCTCTGTTACCATGCCTTCCATTGAAGTCGGTACAGTAGGAGGAGGAACTCAACTTGCTTCTCAATCGGCTTGTCTGAACCTACTTGGAGTGAAGGGTGCTAACAGAGAAGCACCTGGGACAAACGCAAGGCAGTTGGCGAGCGTTGTAGCTGGTTCTGTTCTTGCCGGAGAGCTTTCTCTCATGTCTGCCATTGCCGCCGGACAACTGGTTAAGAGCCACATGAAGTACAATAGATCAAACAAAGATGTCACAACTGTTGCTTCTTCTTAAGAGCTAGGATAAACAATATCTTTTGTAAATATTTTCAAAAGTATACAAATTCGTTTTACTAGATTGCACTTTTTTGTTTCATGTTTAATTCGATCAATGTACGTTTCTAGTTCTGACCAGATCACTCATCGGTAATCAGAAATTAATATAAGGTAAAACGTTTCTAAATTTGTCACTACAAAAGTTAAAGTTATGAACAGTTGGTTGACAGTTCCATGCAACTTTATTGTGTATAATTGTGTGAAAATATTTAATTTAATTATTTAGTTTTCGATATTTATTTATGTTTTTATTTATTCAAGTCATATGAAAAAATGTACTAAAAAGAGCAATAAAAAAGAAAATCCCAAGGCAATTGGATCAAGAAGTCAAGAGTCCACATGGAAAGAAGTCTAAGTCCTGTTTAATTTGGAGAGGAAAAGGCCCAAGAAACCAACCTTATATAAAAGAATTTTAGGGAAATAATCAGGGTTGTTGATTTTCAGAGAACAAAGCCTAAGAAGAGAAGAGCAGCCGTACCGAAGGATCACCAGCTGCACGATTTCGACCGGTCGAGCCAATTCCTCGACCCGTTGAAATTTCTCTGCAGAGAATTCTAGAGTTTTTGGTTTACTCCTCCTTCTCCATCATGTTTTGCTATTGTATTCCTACGACTATGAGTAGCTAAACTCTCTTAGTAAGGGGCTGATCGAAGCCCTAGATATGCTTACGATTTCGAACCCCTTTTGATCTGAAATAACAATTGGATGAGTTTTGTTTCACTACTTTTGATGATTTCTATGTTCATGTTACTTTGGTTGCAAACTTAGTTGCATGACTTAGGATTTAGAGTTTAGGACGTGTGATTGACCACTATATCAATGCATGTTCAATAGAGACAAAACATGCTCTTGTGTGAAACAATTCCTTAGTGATGTTAAGGCGACTGTTATATCGACTTTAGAAGCTTTGTTGGCATTCAAATACTCTTAGAACTTAATGACTTTGATTAACTAGGTTAGGACACTGTATGGCTTCGATTTTCTCCAGTCAAGTCATTGCGAATGGAGTTGTCGCAAAGTGTCTCTTTTGGATCCACGGTTGTAGATGTGCTGTGTGCGAGGCGTGCCACTGTCGATGGCAGAATGTAGTTGTGTAGTGCGCCACGTAGTCTCTGCTTCTTGTCAAGCGACTGGAGCGAGGAGAGCACCAACCTCGCTCGTTGAGTCCTACTTGTCTTGATACAAGACGTAAGCTTCGTGTCTCTCTGTCGAGCCACAAAGAATCGATACTTTACACCCTCGGGCAAGTATAAAGCAGAGCAATCCTAAGGACAAAGTGTTGAGAACACATAATAGGTTGACTTCGTAGATCTTTAGAATCCCAACGCTCTGTCAGGTGGCCTAGATCCTGAATTCTCTGTTGCTGGTTGGTTAGCTTGAGTGAACCTTCGAATCCCCATGCTCTGTCGGGTAACCTAGATCTTGTGCTCGTTGTTCGCTGGTTATTTACTCGCAGTGGAGTAAGATTTTTTAGTGCGCAAATTGTGTGTATGTGTGAAGAGGTCTACTAACATACTTTGCTTCTTCTATTTATAGAGATAGGCACTCTGATTCTCCTCGCTTGACAAGGTAACATTATCGATTAGGAATAATATCTTGCCTCTAGATTCCCATAGATTATCTAGGAATCACATAGATATCATTTCCCGATTCACAGCTCTAATCAGGCCGCATGTGGTCGGCCAAAATGTTATCTCCGAGGCCCAAAAGTATTAAAATAAATGTTATGTTTATTTTAGGCCCAAACATTGTCCCCCAGACCTCGAGATTAACCCGTGGGTAATCAAAGGGATATTGATGTGATGTGTTGCTTTCCAGACGATGGTTTGAAATAGCCTCACATAGGCTACTTAATCGTTTTTCTTTAAAAGTCGTGCCGCTTACCCTTTATACTACTCGGTTATCCTTACCTTCTTCAAAAGTTCTGCAGCCCAAGATTTTGAATTTTCAATTACCCTCTGAACTCCGATTCTCACTCTTCTTCTTGCAAATGGCTCATTATCAAAAGTTATGCCCAGACGTTTCCGAGAAGGATGTGGAAGTCTTTCACAATTATATGGACCGGCGCCTCCATCGAGATCAAGACCTTCCTTATTCGTGGATTAATCTAACAAAAGGAGATGAGATTATACTAGGTCCAACTACCAATACTACGAGGACCTCTTCAATTCTTGATTCGGCTGTGTGCCGTCCTCCATTGGTCGCTCGAGGTGAAGTCGCCGCTCCTCTTCAGTGAGATCAGAACGAGCTTGAAGTAAAATTGGGGAAATGGCCCAGTACCAGAGCCGAGGAACTTCAATGGTACCAAAAGCAGAAGTCGCTTGATAAAGAAATTTGGCAACATGTTTGTATTTTGCACACTCTAGGTTTAAGTTTCCATCTTCCCCAAGGTGAGAATCGTGTCGTTGCTACCTTATGCTATTGGGAAACTAGTAGCAATAGTTTTGTCTTCTCATTCAGTCATTTAAGAATCACTTTACTTAGCGTTGTCACTATTATCGGTTTGCCCACTGCAGATGAGCCTTTTCTTCCCAGTGCTTTGGATAGTAAGGACTTCCCTTTGAACCCATTCAAGTTGAAGTTCGCAGGTCCTGTTTGGATTTTATCTCTATGGTTGCATGTCTATTTCCCTGAATTTTGCAGTCCTCACCACAAGGAATTCACCTCTAAGGAGGTGCTGGGGAAGTCCTTGGCTCCTACGGGGGAAACTGAACATTTGAGCTACTCGCAGTGCTTCAATTATCTCTGGGGTCAGAAGCTGTTTCCCAAGGACATGGCTGAATTTGTAGTAACAACAAGATTTCATGCCGAGCTATCAACTAGATTCGCAGTAACTCCCCGCTAGGTTCCCGCTGTGAGGAAGCTCTTTGCTTAGTGTATCACCTATGCAGACATCATTGTCCCCGATGCGGTTTTGGGGATTGAGCTATACGCACCCAATCACTTAGCTCGTTAACTCGGGTGTAAATAAAGTCTTCCTTGCCCTTTGATAGAATCTCGCAACGGCTACACTTCGTGGAGGACTTGTGTAGAGAAGCCTACTGCAGCGATTCTTTAAGACCTTGTTACTCTCACCTTCCCCCTGCTGGACCTCTCAGAGTTCCATTGGCACTCCCTTTGTGTAACTTACTCTGTTTTTGAAGATTATCATGAGTGGAATAGGCGTCATTATGGTGATATTTGAGTGTAGTCCAAATCCGAAGTCTTTTGCACCATCTTTCCAGCCTCTTTCCTTGACTTGCTTTAAGGCAAAGCCTCCAGATGTTGTATTCTACTATATGTTTTTAGGTCGAAGTACCAAAGCTCAAACCTGGCTTAGGTCATAGTACAAAAGCTCAGGTCCTTCAGTTCTGGGCTAATTCTCAAACCTTTGAGAATTAGCAGACAATGGTTGATATGGGCAGTCACTAACCCCATCCATGAACCTGATCATCCTAGTCTATTGCATGCTCCCACTCACTCTCGCTTCAGCTCTCCTTGTTTTCTGAGTGGAGCATCTAAGATTATGATCAGAGGGATGGCTTTGTTGAGCCGAAAATGTTGGGCAAGTGCAAGTACCCTAAAGTCTTCTCGAGCCGAAGGTAGATCTATCCCTCAGTTAATGATCGTCTATCGGTGCAAGTCGAGGGCTTTGTTGTGGCTGGTTGAGATAGATCTAAACCACTTCCTATGATTGGTTTTTTAGCAGAAGATTGTTCATTTGATGGTATCAGAGCTAGAGGCCACAAAGCCTCATATCGTACTCTTTTATTTTGATCAAATGAAACTATGTATTTTTCTACTACTTTTGTTTTTCTTTGTAAACAGCAAAAATACTATGTCCATTTATTTGACCACTGGAATTTGGTCGTAAGTAATGTACAACCCTTGAAAGAACCACAAAAATTGGATTCCTGTCAAAAAATTTAATAATTGCAATATTTTGGCCACACACATTGGCTTGCACATAATCTTCCCCAATCAGTTGGTCTTGATCCATGATCCACAGCGACTGGACGTTGATTTCTAGTGGTAAAATTGCATCATGTTCAAACATCAGCGCATATGGAGTAGTCCCGGTTAGACTGCGCTTAGAAGTTCTGTAAGCCCAGAGGGTGCTGAACAACTCCTCATGCCAGAGTCTAGGATTGTCTGCGAGCATGCATTTGAGGATGTGGAGGATCAATTTGTTGCTTGCTTCAGCTTGGACGTTAGACTGTGCTTAATATGGTGAAGAATGCAAAAATTTGATCCGAAAGTCCGTCATCAATTCTTCTACTTCTCTAGACATGAATGATTTGCCTCTATCTGAAACGAAGCACTCTGAAATTCCAAATCGGCAGATGATATCCTCGTATAGGAACTGCCTAATCGCAGCGGCAGAGGCCACTTTTAAAGGTCTTGCTTCTACCCACTTAGTGAAGAAATCTGTAGCGATGATGATAAACTTGTGCTACATGGAAGACTGAGGATGAATTAAACCGATTAGATCTAATGCCCATCCTCGCGCTGGCCACGGTTTAATGATTGGCTGTATAGAAATGTTTGAAACATGATTGACTGGTCCGTGAGCTTGAAAATCCTCGCACCCATTTGAAAAAGTTATACAATCGTTTAACATCGAAGGCCAAAAGTATCCGTGTCTCCGTAAGAGCCATCTTATTTTTGGGCCAGATTAGTGAGCTCCACAGACTCCAAGATGTACTTCTCACAGCAATCGTTTGGCTTCAGTCCCGAATACACAAACCAAGTCCACTCCTTCTTCTCCACATCTGAGTAACTCATTGCCTCTGAGAATGTAATTTGAAGCAAAGTACCTGATCCTATTGTCTACTGTAGAGCTGGGATCTTTTGAATATGTGACAATCGGTTGCCTCCAATCATCATCGATTGTTCCCAGAGCTATGACATACCATTCATCCTTTTCCTCCTTCCTAGTCATAAAGGATGGGAAAGTGCGAACCTCTACCTTCATTAGCCACTCATGTACATCATCAACAAGCTCTATCCCTGTAGCAAGTTGAGCCAACTCGTTCGCTGCGAAGTTCTCTCGTCATGGAATATGAGTTAGGGTTATCTCTGTGAATAGTTTCAGCAACTCACTAGCCCTTTTCACATATGGCTCTAGGATGAGTCCTGTTTTGAACGTAGCTTGGAGTTGTCTAATCACAAGCAGCGAGTCTCCCCAAACTTGTATATCCGTAGAACCCAGGTCCTATAACAACTTCAACCCAATGATTAGGGCTTCATATTCTGCTATATTGTTGGAAGAGTTGTACTCGAGTCGGAAAGAATACGCAAATATTTCACCTTGAGGATTGACCAGCGTTATTCCTGCTCCTACAAAAGCACTCGTGCTAGAACCATCAAGGTAAACTTTCCAAGGAGCCAATGAGATGTGTGATAATTCTAGCTCCTTCTGCTATGGGCTTTCCTCCATAGGGTGATATGCAAGGAAATCGGCTACTGCATGGTCCTTCATTGCCTTCTGCGGGACATATTGTAGTGAAAACTCGGACAGTGCGAAAATCCACTTCCATATCCGTCCTCGAAGTATAGGTCAGGCTAACATATACCGAACTAAGTCTGTTTGTGCGATGACACACGTAGTGAAGGAAAGCATATAATGCCTCAACTTGCAGCCTGAGAAGTAAAGAGCAAGGCATAATTTTCCATCGGTGTGTATCTATTTTTGCAGTCCGTGAGAGTTCTACTTAAATAGAATATTGCTCTTTACACTTTCACCTCATCATCTTGCGCCAGTAAGCTTCCTATATATGATTCTGTTGCTGAAATGTAGAGCTTAAGTCACACTTCCTATATATAACTAGGTACTGTTTGATCGTGTCAAATGCTTCTTGGTGAACCAGTTCTCACACGAACTCTTTCTCTCTCTATAACTTGAGTAGAGGTGCAAAAGGTTTGGTCTTTCCCACAGCATTTGCAATGAACCTTCTTAAGAAATTGACCTTCCCAAGTAACTGATGAAGCTCTCGTTTGTTTCTCGGAGGAGGAGCCTTTATGACCACTTCCTTCTTGTCATCTGGTACCTGTATTCCTTGCTTATGCACTAAAAAACCTAGGAAGTCTCCTACTTGCACCCTAAAAATGCAATTGGCATGATTCATTTTAAGCTGATTTTTTCTCATTCGTATGAATACCTGTCGCAGATCTTCCGCATGGCGGGTCCTCTGCTTTGATTTAACCACAACATTATCAATGTAGACTTCCATTGTATCACCTGCTAGGTCGTGAAAAATATAGTGCATGGCTCGCTGATACGTTGCCCTAGTGTTCTTCAATCCAAATAGCATATTGATGTATTCAAATACTCTTAACACCCCTGGGCATCTAAATGCAGCTTTGTCCCTGTCTTCGTTAGCGACGGGGATTTGATGGTATCCCGCCATGCCATCCATGAATGAGAGTATCTCATGTCTTGCCACCGCGTCAATGAGTAAATCAGCGACTGGCATTGGGTAAGCATCCTTTGGAGTAGCTTGGTTCAGATCTCTGTAATCCACACAGACTTTGATCTTCCCATTCTTCTTTCGCACTGGGACTATGTTCGATACCCACTCTGTGTATTTGGCCACTTGGATGACTCTGGACTTCAACATTTTCTCGATTTCCTCTTTGACCAATGTTGCTGTATCTGGGTTCATCCTCCGCATTTGCTGCTGGATTGGCTTTCTCCCTTCTACGATTGGAAGTTTATGGACAACCAATTCTGGTGAAAGTCCTGGCATATCTTCAAACTTCTCTGCGAAGTAGTCTTTGTACTCAAACAACAAATCTACGAGTCTCTTTCTTTCTTCAGGCTCTAAGAAGGTACGTATAGCCACTTCCATTGGCTCATCCAAAGTTTCGAGATTAATTTTCTCAGTTGGAACTCGTACTTTAGGTGGTGTATAGTCCAAGGCTACGGGTGTGAGCTGTATGATATCCTCCTCAATCTCTTCCTGCTGGACGTCTTCATTGATACATTTTTCTGTCGCGATGGTTGGCTGAAAATCGTAGGCTTGTGACTCTATCATATAAGTTTTCAATCTTGCATACAGAGAAGCACAAACCTCTGCCTCCTCATCCATGGACGGCCATATCATTGATGGCTTGTGGAGGCTAGCTCAAGGAAATAAGGTCGTGCTTTGTCTTCTCTTACTTGCATTATTCCCTACCGAGCTAATTCTGAGGCCGTGACCCCAACAGGTCTCCCCTTCCTATCAATGCCGCACACTTCCAATGGTCGAAGATTTCCATTGTAGTAATCGGTATACAGCGCATTCACAGAGACTAAGTATGGTCATGGATCTGCGTTGACAATATGTGATTCTGCTATCTCTATATCCCATATAAGGAGCTGTTAATGAAGCGATGAAGGTACACAGCAGCTTCTATGGATCCAATCTTTGCTCAGTATTGCACTGAAGGGTGAATTACATTCAATGACAAAGAAAGTATGAACCCCTATAATAGGTCCAACTTTGACTTCTATGAACAACAACCCTAGTGTTTGCGAGTCGGTCCCAGCAAAGTTCTTGATTGTCATGGATGTCTCTTGAATGGCTGATCTTGGAATACTTAACAATGTCATTGCTCAAGTAGTCAAGACATTCACCGTTGCTCCAGTAACTACTATGACCTTGCTAAGCTGGATGCCCCCCATGCTCGTAGTGATGTATAATGGTCTCATGTGGGATGCCATTGTGGTTGTTGGTTTGAAGAACATCATGTAGGACTTTCGCATAACAGGATCCACAATTGATCCCCGTTCCTCTAGTTCTTCAATTTCTACCAGAGTTAGTCCTTGAACTGCCTTCCTCACAACTGTCACGTGCTTTGTCTTAATTAGTTTGGCAAATTTGGCAGATAATAAGTATACTATGCCTACGTGCATGTCTTCGGTAAAACCTCCTCTAAGTCTTCACTGTCTTCCCCGTAGTCGACTAACTACTCATCTTCGGCGTTATCTTCCTCAGTCTCAACTAACAGTGGCTCTTATTATGGGTCTTCGCTGGGAGGGTTCTGTTGCTTTCTTACGTAGACCTCCGACTTTGGCCCTTTTGAGGAATCTACCTTCGCTGTGATTTCTGACTCACCCGTTGTGACTTCCTTGAGGCTAAGTTTAGAGGAAGAGTTAGCGAGCTTCTTTTGCTCCTCGATTACTAAAGGCTTTGGTCTCCATCGTAACATTGGCTTCTTTCTCGGCTCAGCGACCGATTCTACCTTGGATTCAATGCGTTTGAAGACTGATTTTCACACTGGCTTGTCTTCAATCATCTCTCGAGCTCTTTTTGGCACTCGTTGTGCTTCTGCATCAGGTTCCACCTTGTCTATGCGACAAAACACACTTGGTCTGGTTGCTCTCATCTTTAGTTTGTTGGACTTCTTGTCGAACGTAATCATCGGTGTAGCCGCGAGCCTATTCACTCTTCTCTAAATTTATTCTGGTGACTCCACTAGCTACTCTAGTTTGATCAAACCTTTGTCTAAGGCCTCTAAAGTCCTCTTCCCAGCCCCGAATTGACGCTATAGTTTCTGCTTTCGGGTGGGGGTAATCTCCACATTCTTTCCTCCTGACTTTACATACCACACATCTTCCTTAATCACATATATGCTTGTTGGAGGAATGTAAGGTTTTCTTAGTTTTGCTCGCTGCTTATCACCAATTACGTCAGCCTTCTTCTCTGTCATTCGCATTTGTTTGAACAGATTAGACTCCTTGGCAACTATGCATGGTTCCTTCAGGCTTGCTGGCTAGTAGCTCTCAGGTGGAGCCTTGACTGATGATCCCGCTCGCACTGCCTCTACAAATTCCTCATAGGTCATCTTGAAGCCACACTCTGCCTTACATCGAGTACAAAGTACTACCGGAGTTACCTCTCCGCATACCTCTTTTTGCTTCCCTTTGGGATCTTCTTTGTTACTACTGCTAGGGACTACTTCATTGGTAGTTTATAGATCCAATGTTTGCTTCCGCTTGGCTCCCCCGCACCAAGACACTTCCAGAGTACCAACCATGAATGACCATTCAGCAGTTTCTTCCTCCTCCTAACCCGGAAGAATGATGTCCCCTTTATCCATCCACTTCTGGATCTGTTCTCACAAACCCGCACATTAGTTTGTATTGTGTGTCCAAACATAATGGAACTTACAATATAATTCTTTTTGTGGAGATGAAACTGTGGGGTTTGGTATGTTTGCGATCCCTGCTTTGATTAATTCATCAAAGATTTCCTCCATCCTGTCGCTATGGAACGTACCGATGGTCTTTAGCTTTACGAGCTTTACTGCTCTTACCGAAGTATCTGCGAATGATTGCCAATTGAGTAGAGCAATCTGAGGTGATGCATCAATCGCAAGCCTTCCTTCGTTAATCCACTTTTAGATTTGATCCTTCAGTTTGATGCAATATTTGGTAGTATAGTTCCACATGTTGTGAAACTTGCAGTATTTCTTTCTTTTTAATTGCTCCACAGTAGGGTATGTACCAAAGTTGGACTTGGTCAGCTTTCTATCAATCAAGTCTTCTAAGATCTCATGCGCTGCATTTGCATCATAGGTACATAACTCAAATTCTGGCTTTGTGAAAGCATTGGTCAAAAATCGTACTTGCCCCTTTGAGGGAATTATTTTCTTGGACTTAACCATATTATTGGCTAATTCCAGACTAGCTACTGTGGCATCGTCCGAATCACATCCATCAGACTCCTCTTCTTTTTGTACTGCTGCAATGATCTTAGGACATTCCTGGTATGGAGTTTTTGGAGTGTATGTTCCCCTGGATGCGTTGTGCCTATTGTCTGCTTCCTCGTACTCGGCATGTGTTTATGCTACAGCACTGATGAGAGCATTCAACGATGTAAACTTTACATCCACGTACTTTGTATGCAAACATTCCTCGAGTCCTCCAACCGTAATGTCCACCAATTCCTCCATAGTGCATGAAGTTTTGCTCTTGGTATACTCAGTTTTGAACCTATGCAGATATGCCACTGGATATTTGCTTGGCATTTGCACCATTTGGCATAGCTTCCCAAGCTTCACGACCAGTTCAAATCCGCCAAAGTGTTCGGTGAACAATCTTTCCATCATTGCCCAATCGCAGACCGAGCCTTGCGTTAAGTTTGTATACCAGTGCAGCGCTGCTCCTGATAATGATGATGCAAAGACTCTTAATTTGAACTCACCGAGCCTTCCACATGGTCCGCACTCTACCCTGAATCAAGCAATGTGGGTAGCCGCTGGCTTTGCTCCTTCACCACTGAAGCGAGTGAATGAGATGGGTCGATAACCTTTTGGCCACTTCCATCCGAATGATGGTGGAAGTAATGGCTTGTTATAGGCTACTAGAGCTTCTCCTGCACCTGGCAACCTCTGATTGATGATGCGATTAATCATTTCTTCCAACTCTCGCTCAGAGTTTAGCGGAAGAGGAGGTGGAGCCAGTATATCATCGTCTTTGACCTCTTCATCATCATGAAAGAGAGGTTCTTGCTCGCCTAATCTATCATTGATTAGAGTGAAGCTGGCCGCCATAGTGTTTGTGAGATTTGTGAGAGCCGCTGTGAAAGTGTCAAACTTTTTGTTGTTATCGGCACACTCAATCTCCTGAGCCTCGTGAAGGCTATCCAGTCTGCTCTGAGCTCTGGATACCACCTTGTCATTGGCCTCTATGTTGTTCAGTATCCGCTCGATGTTTGCGTTTCTTCGTTGTTCTTGCTTGAGCGAATAATCTATGTAGGCCTCAAAATCCATGGCCCTGATTTCTTCGATAGTTCTAGGTTCTGATGACGATGACACTGGTGGTCTACCTTTAGTCATTGTTACTCCAAACCTCTGTAGTACTTCTTCGTTGTTCCAACCCCTACAAGTGGCTGAGTTGTGTTTCTGGAATATAGGCGTTAGATGTTTAAGGCAACTTATGAACATTTTCTGATATGGATCAATGATTGTAAAACACTAAACCTGAGTCCAACTGGGCGTGCCAAAATGTTTGGCTTCGATTTTCTCCGGTCAGGTCGCTGGGAATGGAGTTGTCGCAAACAGTCTCTTTTGGATCCGCGGTTGAAGATGTGCTGTGTGCGAGGTGTGCCACTGCCGAGGGCAGAATGTAGTTGTGTAGTGCACCGCGTAGTCTCTACTTCTTGTCAAGCGATTGGAGTGAGAAGAGCACCAACCTCGCTCATTGAGTCCTTCTTGTCTTGATACAAGATGTAAGCTTCGTGTCTCTCTATCGAGCCACAAAGAATCGATACTTTACGCCCTCGGGCAAGTATAAAGCAGATCAATCCTAAGGATAAAGTGTTGAGAACCCAGGATAGGTTGACTTCGTAGATCTTTAGAATCTCCACGGTCTGTCAGGTGGCCTGGACTCCTCCGATTGCCGTCGTTTAGCTCAAGTGAATCTTCGAATCCTCACGCTCTGTCGAGTGGCCTAGATCCTGAATTCTCTGTTATCGGTTGGTTAGCTTGAGTGAACCTTTGAATCCCCATACTCTGTCGGGTGACCTAGATCCTGAGCTCGCTGTTTGCTGGTTGTTTACTCGCAGCGGAGTAAGATTTGCTGGTGCGCAAATTGTGTGTATGTGTGAAGAGGTCCGCAAATCTGCTTTGCTTCTTCTATTTATAGAGGTAGGCACTTTGATTCTCCTCACTTGACAAGGTAACATTATCGATTAAGAATAATATCTTACCTCTAGATTTCTCTAGATTATCTAGGGATCGCATAGATATCCTTTCCCGATTCGCAGCTCTAATCAGGCCGCATGTGATCGGCCAAAATGTTATCTTCAAGGCCCAAAAGTATTAAAATAAATGTTTATATTTATTTTGGGCCCAAACAGGCGCCGACATGTACCAACCTATTAGTTAAAGATCAAGCTAAGACAGTACCGACATTCTGCTTAGTACGGCCAGTAAGAGAGTGTAATACAATCGATGTCTTACCGACATTGGCTCGATTGTAGGAGTCAGTCATCCATGGTTATCTAGATTAGAGTTTGGGTAAATCATAAGTTGGCTAGGGTGGAGAGAAGTTCCTAACATTCATCTCTATCTGATTTTCATCAACATTTACTTTTCTGAAATTTATATTTTTCTGCATTAGCTGTAAATTTGCCGAATTATTTCGGCAACCAAATCAACTTCGAGTACCCTAAATTTTGGAGTGGTAGTCCGCAACTGAGTCTACTACTTTCTGTTAAATTTTCATAACTTTTAGAGTAGCACTACCACAATTCTTCTCATAGCCGACGACTTCAAGAAAACAAAGGCCGACGATTTTTGTTGTCGTCGGCTATAGTACTATAGCCGACGATTTTTGGTGTTGTCGTCGGCTATAGTGTATTATAGCCGACGACAACAAAAATCGTCGGCCTTTATTTTCTTGAAGTCGTCGGCTATGAGAAAAATTGTGGTAGTGTAGTCTAACTTAGGTTCGTAGTATCATTAGTGTACTGTAGTCAAATCTGTCAATATTTTAGCCTAATGTTAGAATTTAGTTTCACTAAGTCTCTATATTCGATAACCCTTATAATTAATTATCAAGAACCATAAAGCTGGTTTAAATAGATATCTGATTACATTAGAATCCACAATCATCAACAGGTTAAGTGGTGTTTATTTTATTTGATGCATCTTTTTTGCTTGAGTTCTGAGTTAGCCAATAAAGTGAATGGCACTATAAAATTAAGAATTCTTTGGTTGGCCACTCATAACTTTAAAATACTATTCGGATATTCATATAGCGATAAGAAAGTTGCAGAAGCTTTGAAATCTGGTTCAAGATATGATATGCCAGATCCTTGCTGCCAACAACGTTTTGTTTGTCTATTATCTTATCTCATTTATCTTATTTGTTTTAAGATAAGGGAATAGAAATATGTACCACAGCTAGGGCAGGGTGTAGTTTCTGAAATGGACGGGATCGGCGATGGTGCGGGTTTTCTGTTCGGTGTGGGCAGTGGATCCTCCTCAATTAAGTCAGTTGTTGGGTCTGTGTGGATCAGGTTGTTATGGGCTGGATACTGATTGTCCAGATTTGGGTACAGATTTGGGGCCGAGACATTGTTGATTGTTCACGACATGACTCATTGCATTGCCTAGCCACATGTTAAATCACATTTATCAAATTCAAATTTGAAGAATGAGTTGAAAATATTAAAATTTGATCAAAATCAACTCAACACAATTTGATTGATTGATTTGTTTTTTTTTTTTCTCAAATGACGATCTAATTTCATTCGAAGGTAATAGTAGTATAGAGTTCCACCAAAGTACTCGACTCGATAAAACGAAACCACTAACGTATTACTATATTAAATCGAATACATGTCTAAAATCTAGACTATCTAACCAGAGTAGCGATACTAAAACGAATACATGTCCAAAATTTAGACTATCAAATCAGAATAGTACAAGGACTGTCAAAAAATCAATATGCATAACTTCTTAACTAACTAGACACCATCTTTCCTAAGGAACGGTAGGATCGCCACGATCCCAACTCAGAGTCCAAGGTACCAAGAAAGCCCAAGCCCACAGAGGTAAGGCACGATGAAGCCCAAAAAACACAATGCATCCAAACCCTAGCTTCACCATGTCACAATGCCAATATGTCACCTTCGCCGAAGCCGCCACTACCACCAGTCCTTGCTTAAGGCAAACCATCGTTTGGTCACTGATTGTCGCCACAAACCTTGCCCTCACCTTCGAAGAGTGACTAGCCACAACTTTTTCCGCACCCAGCTGAACCCAGCAACTTGCTGTCAGAAGCCACTTACCTTCCGAATTGCACCGCCCTCTAAGATCTTCCTCTGTAGGCTAGCTAGAAAACCCTTTAACCTCTGCCGGAAGAGCTCTGTCGCATGATTTACTCTGCAAAACTAGAGGTCGACCAAGTCTCATCCACTACCTATGCCTCCTACGACGTCAACTACAACCAAACCAAGTTAGCCCTCCCCGACAACGCCTTCCACGATCCCAACCGTCACCAGCCAACACTGAAACCATCCTCTAAAACCAGACGCCTGAACTGCGCACGCCGAAGTCGTAACCATCCCCACAGCCCAAACCCTTCCCGTCGTCCTGCAATCCAACCCACGTCCTAGCGCTGTCGCCCTAAAATAGGGAGCAGCCCGAGTCACTAGTTCTGTGATGACACCCGTGCATTCCACCCTAAAAGAAGAACGATTTCCTTGCACCCCTTCCACCTTCTCAACCAAAAACTAGAAATGCCGCCATGAAAACCATGAATAAACGCAACCAAAACCCTAGGCCTTGCGGCACAAGAGTTTGGTGTAATTCGTCTCCAAGAAAATCGGATCTCATTCTTAGAGCTTAAAACGATGTCTACTACTGATTCATTTGTTAGATTTGAGTAAATGGAACCTGGAGGGGGACAGAGAAAACTTTGACATTATAGTTTAGGGTGTTAAAATATCATTTTTTTTCTTCTAAATGTTATATCTGTGACTCTATTTTCAGTCAAATGCTATCATTTTGTCGTAAAATTGAATTTTGACACATCTGTTAGCTTGCTCTTAAGCAACTCCCTGGTCTATAACAAACGATGTAAACCGCCAACAACGAATTGATAGTTTTCTTCTTCATTTTTTTTGGTCAAAACGAATTGATAGTTCATATAGTGCAAAATGGTTCTGATCTTCAACTCTTCAAGTACCAAAACTGCATTCCATAATACTTCAAATTCAGTACGAACAGATTGTCATCCACTCATCCTTAACTAAAACAAAACAAACTCGACTACTAGCATCTAACACAGACTGGCTTCCCACTACAAAGTCTTGGCAAATATAGGATAGGCTAGTGCCTGGTGTCTTACAGCATCTGCAGTGGTAGAGTATTTCACCCTAAATTGGATGTCCCCTGCATGGGTCTTGCCGGTGATCGGATGTCCTCGAGCAAAAATCGATGCAACGGTGCTTTTAGGGGACGATGACCGATCGTGGACCAAGGAATTTCTCAACGCCGATCGGAAATCGATCGAGAAAGAGATTGTCCGCTCTGGTGGAGCCCACACATGTGGGTGATACCAGGGCGCATTTTTTTTAGTCTAATACACGCGTCGTAAAACTATAACTTTTTTTAACCAAACTAATGACAGCCTGCCACATGGCGAGGTTGTTTGGCTGCTGCTTCATAACAGGCAAATTGATTTGAGCCGTTGGTTTTGATTCGAAATTTCAATCTGATGGCCCAGATTCAATAAAACAACTTTTTTGGTAAATAACGGGTAGAACTGAAATATTTGCATAAAAATTCCTCAAAAATTACAAAAAAATCTAAAAAATTGCAAATAACCCCCTACAATTTTCTTATAAATACTACGTACCTTCATTCTATTCACATCTCACACCAATTTGTGCACAATAAATTTATCATTTTCATCAATCTCTTCTCTCAATCCTTTGAGTTTTTGCAAAAAAGAGCTACCAATTGGCTTATTTTCGAAGATGTACAACTATACATATATATTGGTCATCAAAGCATTGATCCTATCACCGGTAGCGAAGCAAAGGTCGATAAATTGTGGAAAAATATTTATGCCGATTATTGTGAAAATTAGGAGATGGCTCGTGGTGAATCGAGGCCTGAGACTAGTACCCAAAATGCACTTACCTCTCATTTTACTAAGTTGAAGCCAAATTTGAAACTTTGAGGTTCTTCTCTTAGTTTCGCACGAAAGAATCCACAATCCGACAAAAATTTGCAAGATGAGGTAAGGATTTAATTATGTTGGTCATCTCCATTTTATTTGATTCTATGAAATAAACATTGTCAACTCCATTTTATTTGATATTATTATGACATATCAATTCGTTATTTTTTTTTTAGTTAAGACAAAAAGCTCAATCACGTCAAACACATTACATTAAAACATAGTAAATTGCACTCAAACAACATCAAATGCAAACACACAAAATTCAAACACACAAAGTGTAAACTCATAAGATTAAAACAACATATTTAGAGTTTTTCACCGATTTTAATAAACCAGTTGTGCTTCACTAAGTCCTTTTGAAGCTCTACATGGATATAAGAATATTAAAGATCTACAACACAGTCACGAAACCATTGTTCATGTTGATATCTTCCAACTGGCTCAAAAGAAATTTGGTTACCATATTGATCCACTAGCTCATCATAAACTATGAAAGCACTCGATGGGTTTTGTAGATCTTCTTCTTCTTCCTTCTACTTAAATTTGTCCTCCACAAATTCTTCCTCAACAATCATGTTATGTATTATGATGCAAGCCAACATGATCATTTTTAATGTCCCTAGCCTATGTGGTGACACTGAGCTACATGACGAATAATTTCCCAATGAAATTGCATAATGCCAAAACACCTCTCCACATCTTTGCGGTATGTCTCTTGTTTCTTTGCGAATAACTTCTGTGGTAGATCTTGGGGATTGAAAATTGTTTTGAAAAATGAGGAATACCTCGGATATATTCAGTCAGCTAGATAATAAGTGTTATGGTACGTCATACCATTGACTTTATAAGTCGAATGTGGGCTTAGTTCGACAAGGAGAGCATCAAAGATATCTGATTGTTAAAGCACATTAATATCATTTTATGCTCTAGGCACCCCGAAGAAATTGTGTCATATCCATGTGTCATATGAGGTCACCTCCCTCTAAGATTATAGTAGGACGAGTCTTCCGCTCTAAGTATGACCATTGCCAAGTTGTTGGGTAGTTCTTCTATTCTCAATGCATGCAGTCGATGCTTCTAATCATACCAGGAAATCTCCGCTACCTGGCCCTTCTTAAAAGTTTAGTGATGTTTGTTGCATCTGGACTGCGGAGGTAACGGTCTTTATAATGCATGTAGACTGGGGTGCACCACTTCTTCATGCATTCCAGTGTTGTTGATTCCATCATCCTTGATTTCAGCACTTTGATCTGCGGCTGAGTCGTATGCCAACATTCGTAGAGCACCGGTCAGTCATCTTTTGTTGGGGAAGAAGTCCTTGCAATCTAGTGGCATCTGCTTTTTGATGCCAAAATGGGTCGTGGTTGAAGAGTTTTGTCATGATACGGTTGAACAAGCTCGTGCTCATTCAGAATCTCCAGCGAAAATCTAGCTCATTGAAGATAGGAAATTCGATGAGTAACCTTCCATCAGATTCTGTCCCATTGACTCCCTCAGTCTTTCTTCATTTGGACGACGGTGAGGTGGCTCATCAGAATCATCAAACGCAGCTACCATGACCGCATCAATGATGAAGGCATTAGCAATTTTGATATTTTGTCAGCGTTGTTATCGCCTCCTTCTGAAAAAATTGTTGAAATTGAAAGGATTTATCTTACTTGTGGGAATGTGAAGAGGTGTTTAAGAAATATGTTTACAGGTAGAATAACAAGTGATTTGGAGAAGATGTCAGTATACCACTATAACAGAAAATGAATTTTGTTGTAAAAGAGAGAAATGTCATAGCAAATGCTCTTTTGCGACGACAAAACAAGTTTTTGCAACAGCAATCTTTCCTTCTCAATTGGTGGTGACGCAATTGCTAATAGCGATAGTTTTTGCTACACAACATGCCATCGCAAAAGTCTGTTGGCCGTAGTGCTTTTTTTCCTTTTTGCAATGGTAAATCGTTGTCACAAGAATGCTTTTGCGATGTCACATTTGTCGTCGCAAGAATTTGGTTCCCTCAAAAAAAATATAGCTCTATTTTTTTGCGACGGCAACTTGACCATCATAAATAAAATGGAGTCAAATGATAAAACATACAAAATGTACAAATACATTGATAACAATAATTGAATTACTTAAACACCAACATTTCTGCAAAGCAAAAGGACTGCACTATTGAATATGAAAGAAAGATTACAGTAAATGAAACACACAATTTCAAGGTTAATGCAGCCTCCATTAGCCCATAATCTGTCACTATACATAGTACCCTTTTTGTTTATCTTCCATTTGGTACTTCCATGAGTTGATACAACAGCAACAGTTGATACATGTAACTGCCACAAAATTACACTCCAAGAACCAAAACAAACCTCTCCATCATCGTCTTGACTCCACCTTGAATTGCAACTGGGCTGTTTAGCTTATTTCTTCTCCTGTTTCTCCCAGCACCATTCCGCTACAGTTCAGAGCAAGTATGACATTTTATGCCTATACATTAAAGCAAAAATAAGCATGTATTTTCCAAGAGAGATCATTTGTCTTCAAACCCATACAACGGATATTCAAATAACAGGACAAATTGCTAAACAAATATGCTAAAGACTATTCATATAATCTTCTTCTACAGCTATGGCCGGAGACATATGTTTTTACTCTAATCTTCCTTCTCTTTGTGAGAATTATATTTTCTCTGCGATATATACATATTTACACAACTCAAGATATATAGTACAAATTTGGTGCAAACAGCTCTGGGCTAATTTAGTTTAACAAAACATATAACTTGATACATATACATGACCTTGTATTTCAGATATTGATTACATAAATGTGATAAATTTTTTGACCAAGGGACAAAGATTAAGAACTACATCCGACAATGTTTTAAGAGAATCAATGGTTGTGTAATGACTGGAGATTCATCATGTAAGTCTCACCACGCCTTCAAAGATGCCTTGTGAACCATGGTTTCTTTATGTATTTAGTGGCAGCTCTTCTCAACAAGATCAAGCAGTCTCTCCAAGTTGGTGGCCCAAGAATTGGGAACATTGTTACTATCTTTTGCAGTTTGGAAAGAAATTATGCCTACTGGCCTATCAATGTTGGCCACCAATGCCTTGGACACAACTATTTCTCAAAGATGCTTCTTAGCTTCCTGAATAGTCAAATATGAAAGAAAAATACTATTAGGAAGAGCTAGAATTGAAAAAACAGTGAGCCAAATCAAGAAAAAGAGAAGGAAAAAAGTGTTGGAAAAAAAAACAATGGTATAGAGGAAGAAATCAGCATCCACAAACCATTTTTCTTAGACAAAGCAGCTCTACAAGTCTCTTTAAGGTAACCCTCGAGTAATATTTTGAAACAACGAGAATATTCTGCAATGTATGACATGTCATCAAATGAGATTGCAAAACAAATAATGAAATATACTAAAGGTGATGATATCTGTAATGCCCAGCATATTAGCCTCCTGCTTCTTTGCTGATCTCTCTGAAATGAGCTAATTACATATGGCAAACAAAATCATATAAAAAGAACAACTACAACAAACAGATAAATGGGCACTGTACTCATCCAAGTTAATGCAGACACTACATATAAAGATAGTAAATGGCTCATAACTTGTAAGACTTTTGTTCTACGTATAAAGGCTATATTATGATACCTGGGGGGGGATATAATATAAGTAGACAAGTAAAGGAGGCACTTACTACATAGAGTGGAGGAGCAACCGGCTTAATGTTCACAGGATAGTCATTGTTGCCACCAGCTTCTGCTTTCCGCATGGCATCCTGTAAAAGTATACTTTTGGAACGTTATTCAAACAAACATAAAAGCCATTAAAGAATAATAAGCAAAAGGCACAAATGGTTACTATATTACTTTAATGTGAAGAACACCATCAAATTAGAAACATTTCATTTCAATATCAGCTCGGATCTTCAATGGTTGTAGAGTCATTCTTCTCCTGATGTTCTTCACCAATGAATCTATCACTTCCTCAGCCACAACATGAACCACCTTAGTAACCTACAAACATAGATAGAACACTATGAAGGGTCTCTTCCAATGAAGCAAAAATAGAATATTATGCAGCAGAAACCACCCACAAACATAAATTACCTCATGTCCATAAGGGCCAATCTCTTTCACTTCACGTGTGAGAACATTAACAATGGTATCAGGATCAGTGACAATAACTTTAAAAGCCTGCACAAAACAAAATAAAATAAATTCATATTCACTATCGATAAATCAAAACCACATAGTACAAAAGCAGTGATATATCCTCACCTCAAAAGCATGACCATACTTCTGGTACAACGACCAGGCAATATGAACATACAGCTTCTGTAACAAGTATAGTTGTCATCAAAAACTACGAAAATAATACGTAACACTAACATATAGTCCTTTAGATTCAATTCATTAGTTAGTTTGAGCACAACTCTAAAGATTTTCGTGTAGTAAAGCGTGACCGAAATTCACACAACATACTACATATCCAACTACAATCTCATGTTTCTCATAATTTTCAATAGTATTTTGCGATAATAAACCAAATCAATCAACCCATCAAGCTCTAATGGAATCTAGATATGCATCAATTCCTTACTGATGCATTGCTACACACATCAATGAGCTTAATTCTATGAAACATTAACAATTGTAATCTGTTAAAAACTATACCTCCAAATCGATGTCGAGAGTCTCAGTGACATGTCACATAATGGAGTGAACAAGCTTGCTCTTGTTATACCTCTCCTCACAAGCAGCGATGTCCTCCTTGGATCGGAGACTCTATGCTTGCTCAAATAGATGTAACCCTTCTCCTTATCGACCCTTAGAACCTTAACAGTCGATTCGGCCCACCTTAATGAGGCTGCTGACACTCCGAATCCGTGGCGAGAGAGCTCCGAGAATAAAATCATACCTTTGATGTTGTTTTATATATTCGAGGAGTGAGATGTACGGGCCCATGTCGGTGATTTTCTTCACCTGGATCATTAAGGCCATGTCCACCTTGGGGTAGCGGGACTCGTACATATGGCACTCAAGGTTCGGCGCGTGGGAAGCCATCGCTAGGAGAGATTAGGGTTTCGGGTTCTGGATGGTGCTGATGAATTTAGAGTTAGGGTTTTGTGGCGAAGGGGGAGATATAGAGTTTAGTATGATAGTCCAGTCTAGAAAGTAGAGTTTATTACCGGGTTAACAGAGGCAAAGGCTAGGTGAAACAGATCTTGGTCGAGTGGAGAGCAGAGGCGTTGGCAAGTGGCGTTCAGAGGTGTCGGCAAGAGGAGGCGGAGGTTGCAAGGTCGAGAGGAGGCGAGAGGAGGCATCCATGAGGTGTCGTTGTCGATCGTTGTGTGTGTGTGTGTGTGTGTGTGTGTGTGTGTGTGTGTGTGTGTGTGTGTGTGTGTGTGTGTGTGTGAGAGAGAGAGAGAGAGAGAGAGAGAGAGAGAGAGACGGGGAATGTAATACACTCTGGGGAGAGAGAGACGGGGAATGTAATACACTATGGGTTTACCTAGAATTATTTTATTTTTTTAACTTTTCATTTAGGATTTAGGGTATTCGTTTAGGGTTAGGGTTTTGATTTAGGTCTAGGGTTTAAAGCTTAGAATTTTAATTTTTTTTTTACATGGCAAGATATATGTGAATCCTACGAGAATGAGAGTGACATATTTGGTCTCAAATTATTTTTGACGAACCGAAAAATTGCGTTTTAATCTAAAAGCCAATATGGTCATAATAGTATAACACGCGGATCGAGATTGAATTCAATTCAAAAAGTTCTAAATTTTTTAGAGCGTGCTTAGATTAGTCTCACCTTTTCATCCAATAGTCATATTTGCAAAATGATTAGTTGTTAGTAGTTTAGCTTCATAAAGATTTTGTTTTAATATAACCAATAAATATTGTAAGTAACATTAGTAGTCATATGTGCAATTATCATCATATGAAAACCGAAATGGTGTAATGAGAAATGTGTCCATACATATGCGTCAACCTCGGAATAACATAGAGTTTTCAAAAAACTTACCATCGCCGAAGTTTGTTTAACGGTCGGTTAATGAGGTCAAGTCTTACCAAAAGACTAAAATAGCCATTTTCAAGTATTTTGCCAATTCTCCTATGAGAGGAGTACATAAATTGATCTTTTTGGTATTTTTTTCACATAATAAGATAGATATGAGCTCCACGATAATGCATGTGTGGAAATTGGTCTCAAATAAAATTTTTACATAGTGACAAATCGAGTTTTAGTATAAAACGTCTTAAGAGCAAAATGATTTAATGCACGGATCGACGTCGAATTCAAATCAAAAAATTATAAGTTTTTAATACCATACTTATAGTATTCTAATCATCCCATCCAACGATCATTTTTGCAAAAAAAATTATTTGTCGGCAAAAATGATTTTGCGACGGCGTTTCTTTTTCGTTGCAATTGATGGAACTTTTTGCGACGACGTAAAATTTTCGTCGCAATGGATGGAACCTTTTACGATGGTGAAAAATGCAGTCACAATTGATGAATCCTTTTGCAACGACGTCGGTTTGCCGTCGCAAAAAGGTCTCCCCATTCGCGACGGTGAATTTGTCGTCGCCATTGGTAAAAATAAATGTAGCAAATTGATTTTTTTGTTGTAGTGTACAAAGAGCCATAGATGATATTTTTATAGCCAATTTCAGATTATCTGATGTTTGAAGATGAACACATGTGTCACATCATGATTGGTCGAAAATCTTACCAGAAATGCTCATCAATAATTTAGACGATAAGGACATGTGGATCTCACACGTGTCACATTATTATTGGTCGAAAATCTTCATCAATAAGTTAGACGATAACGACACGTGGAAGTGACACGTGTTATAATATGACTGGTTGAAAATCTTATCAGAAATTTGGTTCAATTATCTAGACGATAATGACACATGTCGTCTAGTTATTGGATGAAAATATTACCAAGAAATAAAAAATTAAATATTTATAATTAATAAATAGTAATAGGAAGTTCTATTTTTTGCACCTCTGCATGTAAAATATGAATGGAACCTTATATTTGATGAATAGTAATTACACATCCTCAAATAGGAAGTTCATTCCTATATAGGTGCATATTCTCTTATATAACCACCAGTCCACCACCATCTTGTGAACTAATAATGACAACAATAAAGCCCCCAAACAAAAAAAGCCGACCCATATATTTGGAGAGAGCTTCTCTATTGAAGACCATTATGGTAAGGACTTGGTGAGTATTTTCTATACAATAGTTTATAAGTCTCAATTTTTGATCATATTTTGACATGTCAACCGTTAGATGTTTAGTTATATATGAGTAGATCATTCTTGTAAATTTTCAACTAAATTGAAATTTATTAAGAGATTCAAAATTATGGTTTATCAATTATAAATATGAACGGTTCAAGTTTAATAAAATTAGAACGTTCATCTATTTCATATTGTTCAACATTTTAATGATTTTCAAATTTGATAAAAATTAATATAAATGATCTACATATATATAGCTAGATATACAACAATTAATTTTTCAAAACATTATTAAAAATATAATTTTTTTAAAAGTGCTAACCAAATTTTCACCACAGAAGTCTTCAATAGAGAATTTCCTCATATTTGGAATGTAAGAAAAAACTCAAAAAAGCCTTAGATATATATAGACAGAAGAAAGAACCGATCACTACCACATTAAGTACCATTGCCGGCGATTTTTTTTAAAAAAAGGCCGGCGACCGGGCAAGTCACCGGCAATGCTCATTATTGCCAGCGACTTGCTCCGTCGCCGGCAAAAGTCTGAAAAGTCGTCGGCAATGTAAAAAACTATTGCTGGCGATATTCCGTCGCCGGCAATAATCTCTCAACCATTGCCGGCGAAATTCCGGCCGGAAAATCGCCGGCAATGGTGAAAAATTATTGCCGGCGACAGAGAAAGTCGCCGGCAATAAGTTTCAGGCATTTCCGGAGATTTTTGGCCGGAATTTCGCCGACAATAACTCAATTTCAGATGCAGATCGCAGCAGCTCATTCATTTGAATTGAAAAAAATCCGGTGAAATCGAAAGAAGGAAAACGCTCTGAAATCCTTGGGTATTGTCAAAAGGCGTCGAAAACCCGCTCGGGAAGCTATATACGTAGCTATATATAGGTACGTATATACGTATGTATATATATGTGTGTTGATTTAATTAGATCGATATATATATATATATATGCATGTGTTGATTTAGAGTTGAGATATCGATTATTGGTTTGATACTCAAATAGAGTGGATATATTGTTGATTTCGAGTGATTGACTGTTGATTTTGAGTGGATTTGAGATTATTTCGATGAAAATATGTTAATTTGTGTATATATATGTATGGATATAAAATTATTTTGTGAATATTAATTGTTAATATGTCTATATATATACAGGCATGTTAATTTGTAATTGTGAATTGTTGGTATATATATATATATATTTTTTAATTTATATGCATGCATGGGTCGACTTTTGTTAATTAATCGGATGAATTCGAATGTAATTAATGATGATGTATTAATTAATTAGTAGTGAATGTGTATATATATATATATATTTATAGTACGTAATATTGTTAGAATTTTCAGGATGGACAAGAGTTAGATGAGTCTCGAAAGATGGGATGTGAGATATCACCAGGGAATTAGGAGTTTTGTGGATTTTGTGAAGGCTAATTGTGGAGACACTACACTTTATTATTGCCCGTGTAAAGAATGTAAGTGTCGCAGCGATCAATTTCATTTTCCCATTGATAAAGTCCAGAAGCACCTGAGTAAATACGGGTTTTGGGATAAGTACACTTGTTGGATTTATCACAGTGAACATCGTTAGCGGGTCCGCATGATCATGGACAATTTGGTGAGAGGGCCAGTCCATCCTATGATCATGGACATTTTGCTGAGAGGGCCAGTCCATCCTATGATCCAACATCGATGTTAATCAATGATATATTTCCTCATGAGAGCGGTGTATTTGCTGATCAAGCACCAAATGTCCCTCACGTCGTGCAGGGTTTCCCGCATATTGAGCCAGTCGAGCCATTACCTGGAGCTCATGTCAACAAAAGCGGTATGGACAAGTACAACAACCTGATTGCATTGCAACAGACTCCGTTGTACGACGGTTGTAGTAAGACTGTTCTTGAAAGTGTCATGGGAGTGATGCAGCTCAAAATGGAGAACAAAATGTCTATCAAAGCTGTTGATTCTTGGCTGAAGTAGACTGCTTCGCTACTGCCACCCGGTCATCGTCTTCCTACCTCTCATCATAAGGTGCGACATATCCTGAAAGATCTTAGGCTTTCCTACATCAAAATTCATGCATGCAGATATGATTGTATTCTCTTCTGGGGAAAATATCTTGAAGACCTTGAAGCCTGCCCGGTATGTTTTACAGAAAGGTATAAGTTGACTCCTACAAGCAACAAGAAAGCTGTGAAGATACTTCGATATTTCCTGCTTATTGATAGGCTGGAGCAGTTGTTCATGTGTGCTTTCATGGCCGAAGCTATGAGATGGTGGGCTGAGAGGAATTTGCCTGACGATGACACCCTTATACACCCTTCCGACGGAGAGGCTTGGAAGCACATGGTCAGGGAGTTTGATCATTTTGCAGCAGAGGTCCGAAATATTTGGCTAGGGTTCTCATCTGACGGATTCAACCCTTTTGGCAACATGAGTCTTTAATACAGTATATGGCCAGTTATTTTGGTACCGTACAACCTTCCACCATGGATGTGCATAAAGAAGGAATACAATATGCTGACTCTGTTAATTCCGGGCCCGGGTTATCCAGGAAAGTGTCTCGATGTGTATTTGAGGCCTTTGATTGAGGAGCTTAAGTACATGAGTGAGTGTGGCCACCCCACTTACGATAGGTTCAAAAATGAGATGTTCCATATGCATGCCATGCTTGTTGGCACCATCAGTGATTTTCCTGCCCGCGGTATGTTGTCGGGCAACGTAACCAAGGGTTACAGGGCTTGTTCAGAGTGCATGACGGTTGATTGTTGGAGTCCTCATTGCAGTAAAATTGTTCAGATGCGTCACCGTTGTTGGCTTCCATATGATCACCCATTTAGGCAGGATGCAGACGCTTTTGATGGGACTGTGGAAACAGGTGTGGCACCCAGGCGATAGATAGAGGATGAAATTTTGGAAGTGTTGAATGAATATGATTTTGGGCAGCTGAGCAATCATCCTGAGATAGTGGCGTCAATTCCAGACAAGCTCGAAAGGTATAAGTTTTGGACACACAAGAGCATATTCTGGGAACTCCCCTACTGGCCCAGGTTGCCTATCAGACACTACCTAGATGTCATGCACATAGAGAAGAATGTGTGTGAAAGTGTGGTGGGCACAGTTCTTAATTTGGAGGGGAAACAAAAGATATCCCTAAAGCACGCATTGATCTGAAAGCTATGGGACTGCGGAAACATTTGTGGTTAAGAGATGGTAAGAAAAAAATGCCGCAAGCTCCTTACACCGTCAAGCCGAAGCATAAGCATGAAATTTTTGGGTGGCTGAGTAATGTCAGGTATATATTCTTATGGCTATGCAGGAAATTAATATAATTTTTACTTATATATGGTTATATGCAAGAAATATAATTGTTGCTTATGGCCATATATGCAAGTATCCTTATGGCTATGCAGGAAATATAAGCAGGTGTGTTAACTTCCGGGACAATAAGATGTACGGATTAAAGAGTCATGACTGTCATGTACTGCTTCAACGCCTTTTCCCTATTTTCATTCGAGGGTACCTGCCCAAAGAGGTGGTGGAGTCGTTAGTGGCCTTGTCAAGCTTCTTTCAAAAGTTATGCACCAGGGAAGTTAAAAAATCAGGTCTCAGGGAGATGCAAGATGACATCATTTTTATCATGTGCAAGCTTGAGAGGATATTTCCCCCAAAATTTTTCGACATCATGCCTCACCTGATGATCCATCTTCCCGAACAATTGTTGCTTAGTGGTCCCGTACACTACACTTGGATGTATCCCATGGAAATGTACAAATGATTCATACATTTGGTTTGCCTCTGTTTTTATATGTAAATTCTTAATTTTTAAGTATCATAACATGCACTTGTTAACTTGTAGACAATTGGGAGCCTACAAGGACTATGTGAAGAATAAATCTGCACCTGAAGGGTGTATCGCTGAAGCATATATTGCGCACGAGTGTGTAACGTACACCAACGTGTATTTGGGAGCGCTTGAGGACCCCAACAACAGATGTCGATAGATGAACCCCAGTTCAACCTTTCTATCATCTCCAATGACGTGGTAGTACAGAGAAGCTTGCCAAAGTCGTACAAGTTGGATGGAAATGAGGTAGCCATTGCCCACTGGTCGGTACTGATTAACTGTCCAAAAGTACAATATTGGAAAAACTATCATCTTCACTGCCCTGCTATTGCCGGAAATGTTGATTACCACAACAGGACGTTTGCAAACTACTTTGGTCAATGGATAAGGGTATATGTGTATATATCTATTTTTTATATCCTTATATAGCATGTGTGTACGTGGTTTTCTTTTTCTATGTTCATAATTTCTTGTGTGGTTTCTTATCGTTTTCAGATGAACCATGTAGCAAATGATGGTTGCCCAGAGTGGTCAAACGAATTGAGGGTCCTGGCGATGAAACCAATAGCTTCAAAAGTTTACTCGATGTGTCAGGTCAATGGCATGAAATTTATATGTGAAAATCGAGACGACCGACTGAAAACACAGAATTGTGGGGTGATGGTCCATAGTGGGCAGGATGGCTTTGACTATTATGGTGTCCTTCATTCAGTTGTTGAAATAATTTATGGGAACCGCATGAAAGTGCACTTGTTCAAGTGTAGATGGTTTGATACTAGCCCGGAGAACACAAGGACCGATCAGTACGGAACATTTTCGGTTAATATTGCTACAAGCTGGTATAAAGAAGACCCTTTCGTTCTTGCCACATCAGTAAAACAAGTGTTTTACCTTGACGATCTTCTGAACAAAGTCCCGTGGAAGGTGGTTAACCATGTTGCTCATAGAAACATATACAGTGCCGCCACACTTGGTGAGACCGCAGATGATGAGGAAGTTACTGCATACCAAGAGCCGAACGCTTTTGACATTCCGGAATCATCTACGATTCGTCTTAATAATGTGAGATCTGGGAGTGTGGTTCGAATTACTGGAGCAGAACTTCTCGATGTTAATCCATATGAAGTTGACGCTGATTCAGATGACGAGGAGCGGCACATATTGCCAGAGGTTACCTATGAAACTGAGTCAGACTCAAGTGATGAAGATGATTACGATTATCATCCTTAGTACGTTAATGATGTACGTATTTTAAATATAGTCGGAAATTCTAGTCGTACATTATAGTCGTACATTATAGTCGAAAATTATTGTCGTAAATTATAGTCGGAAATTACAGTCATAAATTATAGTCGGAAATTCTAGCTAGTCGGAAATTCTAGTCGGAAATTCTAGTCGAAAATTATAGTCGGAAATTCTAGTCGAAAATTCTAGTCGGAAATTCTAGTCGGAAATTATAGTCGTAAATTCTAGTCGTAAATTCTAGTCGGAAATTCTAGTCGAAAATTATAGTCGGAAATTATAGTCAGCAATTGTGGTCGGAAATTCTAGTCCGAAATTGTAGTCGGAAATTGTAGTCGGAAATTGTAGTCAGAAATTGTAGTCGTAAATTCTAGTCGGAAATTCTAGTCGTAAATTCTAGTCAGAAATTATCGTCGTAAATTCTAGTCGGAAATTCTAGTTGGAAATTCTAGTCGGAAATTATAGTCGGAAATTCTAGTCGAAAATTATAGTCGGAAATTCTAGTCGAAATTATAGTCGGAAATTATAGTTGGAAATTCTAGTCGAAAATTATAGTCGAAAATTCTAGTCGAAAAATCTAGTTGGAAATTCTTAGCCGGGAATCACTATCATTACCAACGAGTTAACTTTTTGGTAATAGTATTATCCACGAGTTGCTTATCAACTCGTTGGTAATAGTATTGCCGGCGAGTTGATAAGTAACTCGCCGGCAATGGTGCCTTATATTCCAGATCGAGCAGCTCTTCCTCCCCTCACCTCATTTCTTCACTTTTTCTCCTCAAACCCTAAAATCTCCCCCTCTCTTCCTCACCTCGCCCCCCACATTTCCTCTCCTCAAATCTCCCCTCCCCTCCTCCCTTCTCCCCTCTCCCCTCTCAACACAAAAACCCAAAAACCCCAAATCTCCCCTACCTCTCCTCCCCTCCTCCTCTCCTCCTCCCCTCCTCCTCTACCTCCTCCCCTCACCTAGCCTCCGTCGTCGGAAGCCCACTTCAAGCTCGACCATGACAGGTCCTAGCTCTCTCTCTCTCTCTCTCTCTCTCTCTCTCTCTCTCAATTTTTGTTTTTTATAATTATGTATATATGCATTTTAATTATATTTTTATGCATTTTAATTAACTTGATTAATTAAGTTTTGGGTGATGTTTTAATTTTTGATAATTTAAGGTGATGTATGTATGTGATGTATGTATATGGAAAATATTTGGAAAATTTAATTAAAGTGATGTATATATGTGGAAAATTTAATTAAGGTGATGTATATATGTATATATGTGATGTATATAATTAAGTTTTGATAATTTTTGATAATTTAAGGTGATGTATATATGTGGAAATGATTTAGGTAATTTAAGGTGATTTGGGTGGATTAATTGATATATATAGTTCATAATTATATTGTATTTTTAAGGTGTTGCATATATGGGCAAATTAAGGTGATTTGTATTCATTGATATAGGTAATTTAAGGTAATTTAGGGTGGTGGGCAAATTAAGGTGATTTGAATTTATTGATATAGTTGATAATTTAAGGTATATTTGTTAACTTAATTAATTGGTTAAATAAGCATTTGGGTAATAATTAATTGATATTTTGATAATTATATTCGTAATGATCGATATGATATGATGCAATTTAATTTAATGTTTAATGTTTAATTTAATGTACGATATCATAACCGCATTTAGAACCGTTTGGAACCGGAACCGTTTGGTTTGGAACCGATAACCGCTAGAACCGGAACCGTTCACCGCTAGAACCGGAACCGAACGGTTCCGGTTACAAACGGTTCCGGTTCCAAACGGTTATCGGTTCCAACAATTAGTCCTGGATTCGGTTCTATGAAAAACCGGAACCGGAACCGTTTGGAACCGGAACTGTTTGAACCCGGAACCGTTTGGAACCGGATCCGTTTAGAACCAGAACTGTTTGGAACTAGAACTGTTTGGAACCGGAACCGTTTGAAACCGAACGGTTCTGGTTCCAAACGGTTCCGGGTTCAAACGGTTCCGGTTCCGGTTTTTCATAGAACCGATTCCAGGACTCATTGTTGGAACCGATAACCGTTTGGAACCGGAACCATTTGGAACTGGAACCGTTTGGAACCGGAACCGTTTGGAACCTATAACCGCTACAACCGGAACCGGAACCGAACGGTTCCGGTTCCAAACGGTTCCGGGTCCAAACGGTTCCATCCTTAATTTTCATAGAACCGAATCCAGGACTAATTGTTGGATGTGCAGGAGGTTTTGCGGCAAATTGGCTTGGAGGCATCAAACGGAGAGGGACTAGAAACAGTGGAGGGAGCAGCAGTCAAGGTTCCTCAGCCGCAGTTAGCAACACGCGCAGTGGGCCAATTATGAATGCTCGCACACAAATGTTGCTAGCTGCGCGAGGAGAGGAGGAAGCTGCACGATACGGATCCGTGCAACCCCTAGTCTAGCCTCGAGCCTCAATCAGCAGACGCTCAGTCAGCAGACCCACAGACGAGCGACAGTCAACGGGGGCATCAGAAACTCCCTCCATCCGAATGCCCCCTATTGGCCTGGTGCCTACTCCCGTTTCACGGAAATCATCTGAGGCAGATGGTGCTGGCGCCTCATCGTCCAGGCCTCGTCTATCTCCGCCGTCCGGTCTCTTCCTGCCCGACGAGATTCCTGTGATCCCTGACTTCGATGATAGGGGGAGGCCTATTTATATTGAAGGATGGCCGGAGTTCCTGAGCGTGGAGGAAGCGTACAACTTCATCCCTTTCGACCTCGTGTATCTTTGGAGTGCGAGGTGCACCAACCAGCAAACGGACGATGCAGGTAAATTTTATTTAACAAAATTGATTACTTAATTATTACTTAAGACTTACGATAGGTTCAATTAATGATATCAATATGTTGACATTGTATTATTAGGCAATTTCGTTAATGGCACTAGAAAACGAAAGACTAGAGGCACCTGCACCGGGAAGAGACTTGAGCAGGCCACCGGGGGAAGGAAAACGCTCATTAGGGCCAATGAGCATGGTGAGGTGATCGAGACATTTGACACCACGCGAAAGTATGTCAGCATGGCCGGGGACGTTGTGCGGGACAAGGTCCCAATGCTTTGGCCAGATTGGGAATCTGTGCCTCTCTACGTGAAGATGCAAGTGCATAATGCACTGAGTGTGAGTTAAATCCTATTTTCATTACGTAAATTTTACATTTATTAATTAAGTCCGAATAAATATATAATTTTACCGTTTATATATTCATCTTGCAGGTGTGGTTTGACGTGGATGAATGCCTTATTCACACGTGGGTAGAGCGTCAACTACATATCAGGTGATGTGATTCGAGTTATTTGAGTATATATCGAGTTAGATTTTTGTTTATCAAGTGTTTTAATATCTCTAACTTTTTTTTTCTGGTGTTAATATAGGTATAAAGAGTGGAAGAACGAGCTTTCAAAACATTACACACAGTACAAGGAGCTAGGCCGAGGTTCTACCCCTAGCGAATTCCAGTTTAGGGAGTACGAGTGGATGTGGCTGGTAACCCACTTCGAGCACCCCAAAGCGAAGGTATGCATCCTGAATATATCTTACAACCCTAATGTATCGTATCATATTGAAATAGTTAGTTACTAATTTTTTTACATATGTCTATCAAACAAGGCGATTTCCAAGACGAACCGGGAGAACAGATTGAAAAACAGCAAGGCCCATCATGCAGGTTCACTCAACTATTTGGGTTGGTTGAGTAAGGCACAGCAACAACAAGAAGTCAACTCGTTGGTGTTTATTCATCAAAAGTTCTATCCGCAGTGCCCTGAAGAAGCAGTAAGTCTTTCGCCTCATTATTTTGTACTTCACATATGCATGTGTTAATAAAACTATTTTTCTCTATTAATTTAACTCGTTTAATAATACGTTATTCATATTCGCTTTTCAATTAGGCGAGAGTGGAGGAAGCGATCACAGAAGTCACCATGAATATAGCTCGAAACAACCATCCTGACTGCTCGGAGGAAGAAGTGACTCAGTATGCCTCTCAGATCGATCCGCTTGATCGCCCTATAGCGGCTCAGATCATGGTAAAAGCATGCGGGACTGGAAAAAATACCTACTACTGCAGGGGAATGGGCTCGACGGGCGAATGCGTATTGAAGAACACTTCGGAATACTTTACCGGGTCAAGAACTTCAACTTCTAGGAACTCTAACCTAGCAGCAGAGCTTCAGAGGACGCAGAGGGAGTTGGAGGAGCAAAAGAGGCAGATGGAAGAGATGCGGCAATTGGCCGAGCAGCAGGCAGTCAGAGATGCCGAGTATCGGGTGCTGGTCGAGCAACACCGAATGATGGTCCAGCAGCAGACACAAATGTTCACATGGATGCAGACGATGTACGCGTGCCAGACTACCGGATAACCGGTCCCCACACCTCCCCCGGTCTCTGTGTTCCACAGTGATCCACCACCGCAGCAGTCACCGCCACAACAAGACCAGGGTAGCCACCGGAGTTCAAATGATTACATAGATTTCTTCGACCCTGACGCGGAAGTTCCTCGACCATGACGTGTAGTTGTAGTTTATTTTCGTATTGTTGCTATTTGAACTGTACGTTGGACAATTATGTGTGTACTGTTGAACTTGTATTTGTACGGTTTCTGTTTTTCAGTGCAGGTTCTAGAATTAAGCCCAATCCAGAACCGGCTTTTTTTTGACAAATTTCTCTGGATATTGCCGACGACTCAATTTCCGGCCACGGCGGCGCAACATTGCCAGTCGCCGGTAATTCCCTCAATCATTGCCGGCGACTTGAAAATTAAGTCACCGATAATACTTTCACCGGCGCCAAATTTCCAGCGAGAGTATTACCAGCGACTTGTCGCTGGTAATAGTCATTTCCGGCGGAAAAAAAACAAAGGTACTTAATGTGGTAGTGGATCCACAGATCTGCTCTCTCTCTCACTTTGCTCATTACGGTAAAAGCGTGGTTGACCCTGAAAGGGCTAAAACACTGGAAAGCTACGGTAAAATTTACGAGGAGTGAAGAAGACCCTCTATATATCTGTTGTATCTCTTCTTCCCACCATTGCCAAACAAAACCCATCTTAATTCCTCTCTCCGATCTCTCTAGCTGTTCAGCGATGGCCCACAGCAATAACAAGCCCAGAGTGAAGTTTGTTGTTGAAGAGCGAAACCCCAAAGTGGTGAAGGCCTCCGACGCTTTACCGTTGCCGCTTTATTTAACAAACGCCGTCTTCTTCATTCTCTTCTTCTCCGTGGCCTCCTTCCTCCTCACCAGCTGGGGCGAGAAGATCCGGACCCAAACGCCTCTCCACATTCTCAATCTCTCCGAGATCGGCGCCATTCTCGCCTTGGTCGCCTCCTTCGTTTACCTCTTGGGCTTTTTCGGCATCGATTTCGTTCAGTCACCGGTTTCCAGCCCGACGACGACGACGATGAACAGGAAGAAGCAGCTCGCAGAGGCCAAACTCTAGACGGCCGCGGCCCAATTGCTTCTTCTGCTCCTGCTGCACATAAGGTGTTCGACGAAATGCCAGCAGCAGAAGATGAGGAGATTATCGAAGCTGTGGTGAATGGGACCATTCCTTCTTACTCGCTCGAGTCAAGGCTCGGAGACTGCAAGAGGGCAGCTTGCATTAGGCGTGAGGCTCTGCAGAGAGTTACAGGCAAGTCTCTTGAGGGTTTGCCATTGGAGAGTTTCGATTACGAGTCTATATTGGGTCAATGCTGTGAGATGCCGGTTGGGTATATCACCATTCCTGTTGGGATTGCTGGGCCTCTTATGCTTGATGGAAGAGAGTTCTCGATCCCGATGGCTACAACTGAAGGTTGCTTGGTGGCCAGTACCAACCGTGGCTGCAAGGCTATTAATTTATCAGGAGGAGCTTCCAGTGTGATTTTGAAAGATGGGATGACTAGAGCGCCTGTTGTTAGATTCAACTCCGCGAAAAGAGCTGCTGAGTTGAAGTTTTTCATGGAGGACCCGGAGAATGCCGATACCCTAGCCACGGTTTTCAACAAATCTAGCAGGTTCGGAAGGCTTCAGACAGTGAAGTGTGCTATAGCCGGGAAGAGCCTCTACATGAGATTCATTTGCAGCACCGGTGATGCAATGGGGATGAACATGGTCTCCAAAGGTGTTCAGAATGTTCTGGATTTCCTCCAGGAAGACTTCCCAGACATGGATGTCATTGGCATATCTGGTAACTACTGTTCGGACAAGAAACCTGCTGCTGTCAACTGGATCGAAGGTCGTGGAAAGTCTGTGGTCTGTGAGGCTGTGATCAAGGGAGACATAGTGATCAAAGTGTTGAAAACTAATGTGGCCGTCTTGGTTGAGCTTAACATGCTCAAGAACCTTACTGGATCCGCTGTTGCCGGTGCTCTTGGTGGTTTTAATGCGCACGCCAGTAACATTGTTTCAGCTATCTATCTCGCCACTGGTCAAGACCCGGCTCAGAACATAGAGAGTTCTCACTGCATCACCTTGATGGAAGCCATCAATGATGGCAAGGATCTTCACATCTCGGTGACCATGCCTTCTATTGAGGTCGGCACTGTAGGAGGAGGAACCCAACTTGCATCTCAATCAGCGTGTCTTAACTTGCTTGGAGTCAAGGGGGCTAACAGGGAGGCACCGGGATCAAATGCAAGGCAGTTGGCTAGCATTGTAGCTGGTTCTGTACTTGCTGGAGAACTCTCCCTCATGTCTGCTATTGCAGCTGGACAGCTTGTAAAGAGCCACATGAAGTACAATCGGTCCAGCAAAGATGTAATGGCCGTTGCTTCAGCCTTAGAGCTTCAGAGATACTCATGTTAAATTTTCTCTACAGAAGTTAAAACTTAGAACCATGAGAGGTGGCCTCTGTTACTTTACAGAGTTTGTTTGTACACTGTATATTTCTCTGAAAGTGTTCTCTCCTTTCAGCAATTGGAAATTTTTTTCATTGATTCATCATTATGCGATTCGAGTGTGAGCAACTCATTAGATGAGACTTCCTTTAGGCCTCATAGGTTTGAATTGTGCATCATATAGAATAAATCTTCAAGGACAAATTCAAGGTACACTATTCTGGTGCAGTATTTCGATAAATTGGATAATGATGTTCCATATAGGCATATCTGTCCACAGAAACCAGCTACATATTCTCTTTGTATAAGACATAGCACTACACTATAATGTCAAAATACATCTTCAAAAGGTAGGGTCGTTCCACATCAAAAGGGGCCAAAAAAAATGTGGGAAACCCGGCCTGGCTATATACTAGTATACTACAGAGATGAATAGAGAGATGGATGATATGACTAAAGATGTAGTCATTCAATTATTATTGGGCCCATACATGACTGGAATAGGTTGCTTAGAACCCGTTGAACTTCTCCGGAAGTGTGCTCACTCTTCACAAGATTTACCAACAAAGGAAATAACTGGGAAACGTGCCTTCTAAATGAAACATTTTCCAAAGCACTCAATGCCTGCAACGCTGAGACAGCTAAGTTGGTCCTGGCAGCCAATTCCTCCTTCTTTGCTGTACCCAGAGGAAGAATCCAGTGTAAAATAGGCTGACCGATATGCTTCTGATCAGCAGACTGAGGCTCAGTACAGTTTAGGTATATCTTCAATATATTTTCGCACACTGTCACAAGTTGAGCTTCTATGTTCATTTCCTCAGAAAGAGTAGGATTATCGACAAGTATGTTTTGGAGAAAATTGAGATAGTTTTTGTAGGACTCATTCTCAAAATGAACAATAGGAGGGGCAGTGACTTCTACGATGGAACACACCTTTTCCAGCTTCTTCTGCACAATCGTCTCAGAATTCAGTTGATGAGCATGAGATGCCACAAGTGAAAATACTTCAAGAAGAACTGCAACATTAGTAGCTGACAAGGTTTCTAGGTGTAATTTGTACAAATCAGCAGCAACCTGAAAGTAACAAGGAAACACAAAATTAACGCCCCAACTAGTGAAGTCAAATTCTGTTACAAAAGTACATCACATAGATACTTCACCAAAATAGCACTAAACTTCGGTACTTGATCGCAATATTTGGAGCATGCTATTATCAAAGTCTAAAGCTAATTACACAGGGTTCAGCCAGCTGATATTGATCTTTGGTATCATACTCACAATATGAAGCCACATTTCGCTTTCATTATCTCATAGGGTAAGCAAAATTAAGCAAAAGATCTTTACATTAGTGAGTGGAGAGAAAAACCTGTAAGATGAGTAGCTGCATGGCAACATGACTATTCATTCTTGAAACCACATACGATGCTGTTTGCAAATTATCATCCTCAAGATCCTCATTAGAATATCCCTGATCAGACGACATATCGATATCACTAAGAGAATCAGAAAGACCAGGAACATTGATATTATCCATGGTTCTCAAAACCTTCATAAATCCAGGAACGGCAGATGTTGCAGCTTCCCTTAGAGCCAGAAATATCTCTCTCCATTCATCTTCTGAAAGCCTGCTACCCACTTCACTAGCCAAACGCACTAATCCAGCAACTCCTGTGGTAGCAGGACCCTGAACAGGACTTCTGATGAGTCCTGTCAGAATGGATATCACACTTGGTAGTTGAGACCTCATAACAACAAAAAAACTAACGAATAGATCAATGAGACAGTCTGCAGCAACAGACCAAGTTTCAGAATCCCATGTACTTCCTTCAGGGCGTGGCGACATTGAAATTGGGGAAGACTGGACATTTGTCATGTCTGTATTTTTCTTATCACTGACACCATTAAATATGGGGGAAATAACAGTATCAAAAACCGCAGTCCAAAACAGGTGTGAGAAAAGGTGACCATGGTCCTTTAGAATATTAAAGAGAACTTCCAATGACCCCTTCCTGATAGCTGATCTAGGATCAGATGTTAGTTTGGACAAACCTGCAAAATGACAGAATATCAATGGTATGAAAAAAAATTTGTCAAAGCTATATTCCTTCATATAACTACAGCATCATGCTATTCGTGGGGGAGATGCAACTCTTGAGCACACGTCTCCCTGCAAAGAATTTCCTGGCTACAATGATGCTTCTAGTTAGTCATAATCTAGCTAGAAGTTGAACCTATCTTTAAAGAAATACCTTAAGTCCAAATTTACTTCCAAGATTGCTATAAAATAATAATCTGTGTTCCTGTAGCTAATTATGATAATCTAGCTGGAGTTTAGATAAGTAGTTTGTGTCACATTATGAAAGCTCACAGCAGTTATGTGCAATGCTAAAATATTGTAGCACTTGCAATAGCTTAAGATTATACCTGTTAGCAATGGAACCCAAAAAGATGTATGATCATCTTTGTCACTGAAAGTCTCTACACTTAAAGCACCCTCATTTGCAATAGGAATGGAAGAATCATCGACCTCGCTGTTTTTACTGTAAACAAGGCCTCCTTCTGCAAGTTTGACAGCACAGAAACGCAGAAACGCAATTGCATTGAGGCTAACATCACTGTTGAATCTGCTATTTGTGAATGTTAGGAGGCATTTAACACAATCAGTAAATGTCAAGGTCTCTGTCTCTGTTATATAAGGAAAATATTCTCTCACTATCTTCTCCATGGTCTCAAATGCCAACAATACTATATTTTTCCTCTCATCAGCTGCAGCAATTGTGAAAACCTGACAACAGATCAGATTATAGTCAATGAATTTAGAAAGGGAAACTTGTACGGAAGGGGTAAACATCAGCTGATTGGGATGTTTTATTTGCCTTGACTGCAACCCAAGAGAGAGAAAGAAAAAGGAGGATGACTGTGTCCAACCAAGTACTAGAGAAAAAGTACCACTTATACAATCTCCAGGATGCTACATGACCCATATTTTGCTAATAACTAGAGAATATTTAAAAGCTGCATACATAACATACCCAATGTGCCTTGAGATATTCAGGCATGAAGGCTTGAATTATGTACGCTACTGTTTCCCTTCCCTTTCTGAATTTGTTAATCCAAACTTCTATATACCATATAACTATCTGTATTCTCCTAATAGCCTCAGACATTTATATGCAGATTGTGCGCCTAACTAGTGCATATATCCTAAACTTCTACATCATTACCAATGCTAGCATTAAAGCATTAGATAGATTTCATATGACAGATTTTAAATGATCATTGACACCAAATGAGTTCAGTATGTAGCTAAAGAAACCACAAGTAATGATTTAAACATACCATAAAAACACTTTTCCAGCCAGACTTCACGTTACTGACCCTGCTGAGGACCATTTGTGAAATACACCGAACTATTAATTCCCTAATTTCTGTAGAATTGCTTTTCTGCATAACAATCACAAAAGGTCTCAAAAACTCATTCTGGAAATTATAATTTGCCAGCTCTTCACGCTCTAAGAATTTCATGGCAAGTTGACGCAATGAATCCATCACAAATATTGCAACTGAAAGATTCTCTGACAATCCTACTGATACAAAGAAATCCGAAAGGACATTCCATATTCGAGTCCACACTAATCTGATGCGGTTCATATTGTAGTGCCTGCAAAACAGATATTCAGCTTTAGTTAACAAAATCCACCCAATATCTGTCTCTGAATAAAGTCAAGCACCGTGTTATCATGAAAACTAGTAATGAATGCAGAGAGAGTGGGATATTGACTAGTGCATCAGATCCACCAAGTATTAGCACATAAATGAGAGTAATTATAATTCAACACGAAAAGGAGTGATGAAACTACTCAAATGGAAAATCTGGAACTTATGGCATAATAATGCATGAAGATCTCACGTTGAAGTATAAATTCTGCTGTCATTGTGTGTATGCTGCATTTTATCAGGATAGCGAAAGAATCATACGCTATTTCAACTATTTTTGTGAGGCTGAATACGCGTGGGTCGGTTGGAGACTGCAACTCTAACATGGACACTTTGCATAAGGACTTTACAAAAGCAAATATGGCTTCACTGTTCAAGCTTTGACTATGAGCAAATACATGATTCAACTCAAAGTTTCCAATCTGATCCAGCAAATTCAAGTTCGAAATAAAGTTATTAATCTGTTCTGGGGATACCAGTCCAGAAGTGTTGATTCCAACATTAGTGCTATCATATGAACCCCCACGAACAACAGCCATCACAGCCGGATTCTGGATATTTCCTTTTTTCTTAAGAGAAGCAAAACCAATAGGCCTTGGTGATTTGTCTTCCGCTTCAACATTAGATCCACTGAAAAAGGTTGCATCCATAGGTGCGCCCTCACCAAGCAATTGCAGATGCTCAATTCGGGAAAGGCATGTTAATATGTGTTCCCATGCTTCCTGAAGATAATTACCATCTTCAATAGCAATTGTTATTATTGCCTGTATACAGAAAAATATTTAGGTAAAACTTACATGTAAAGTATAAACTTGCATGTTGAAGAGACTAACTGAGAGCTTACACTCGATAAAAGTAATAAGCACTCGTAATTCCTTCAATGTTATCCATAAACATACAAGTGACTCAACTTTGAATGAAATTCATATCTGCGAAAGATTATGGAAAATACAAGTAGCCTTTTAAGTTACGAAACTCTAAATATACACTTACCTTTAAAGCGTCAACATTTTTTTGCCTCATATCTGCAGCATTATGTAGATAAGTAAACTTTGCCATTGATGTCACAAATGCATCTCTCTGGGTTTGCATTCCCATCAGAGCAGTAACATGAATGGCATATCGAAAACCCAGTAAGCATTGAGAAGTAGCAAGTCTGTCATCACTTTGGTCAATAGTCACACTGAATGCAGCCAGCATAGGGCCCCAACAGACCTCCACCATAAACCTCAATATAGCTACATCTGTCACAGAATGATAAACAGACCTGCAGTACCATGAATTAATGAATTCTCAAAATATTGCAATCTTAATAAACAGATAGCCAATTGATATCTAGTCAGCTAAGACATAGGCTTGACATGTGTCCATTATTGTTTTTCATTACAAAAGAGTGATACACAAGAAAGAGTCTAATACCAACTTTCACCTAACCACTACCATCTACCTCCGTATTAGATTAAAGTTTTTTTCAGAATTTAGTTGGTTGCTACCCAACATGTCCACACAGAGAAAATAAGTATAATAAGGTATTATCATAAGCTTCATCAGATTACTTGTCCAGTAATAGGTCATACACCCTGATAACAATTTTTAAATCCAGGAATATTGTTCAAGCAGTATGTATCAGATACTATGCGTCTTAGCTTACTCTGATTTTCCTGCCTGTGACTTAAATTGCTCTTGAATGTCCTTTATAAGAAGCCCATTTGCACCCAAAGCTCTTTCTTCAGTCTGTTTCCCAGTTACTAAATTTAGGATACCATCCAGGCCCAATAATTTGAAGCTGTTTTCCTGCTTGCTCTGTGGCACCGAAGAATCAGCCTTCATCTTAATTTCATTTTTAACAATTTGATCATATATAGCACCAAGATATTCCTCCGGTAAATCCTTGCCATCATCTATTCCTCTGTTGTTTCGTATGAAGTCAGCCTGGGTCATCTGAATAAGCAGTCATAGTATCAGTTGACAGATTAATCATCTACATAGAAAACTGAATTGTTTAACAGAAAACCAACGCATTGTACTTCAAAAGTTACAGCTGAAACTTACGAAGACAAAAATAACCATACAGATATTCAAGAAACGAGGCAACATCAGCTCCCCAATTTAAAACAAAAGCCCCAAAGTCTGAAGCCCACATAATCTAAGAATTAAATCCTATTCGACATACTACCCCACTCCACCTCTCCAATCTACAAGATAAAATCTAAAAGACACTAAATGTATAGCAACAGAAGATGCAGTTTTTGTTCAATTTTTTATTTACTTATTCTATAATAACATTTTAACATTCTACAAGTAGAACAAATAGAATCCTAGAATCACATCTTATGCTAAAAATCAAGATGAGAAAAATTCTGAATGAAATAATGTCTCGTAGAAGAATAGTGGAATCAGATTGATATGTATAAAAATAATGTTAACTTAATAAACTGGAATTGACCCTTAATGATTACGAGTATAAGAGCTTCTAAAGGTATAACTCTTGATTTGATTTGTATATCACTAACATAAGCATGATCCAACCCTCAAAACATTTTAACATAAAAGACAAAATGACACGGTAGGCTACAAACCTTATCCTTAACCATGCTATTATGGGCATCCGTGTTAAGCATTATCACAGAATATGCAAGGACATAAGCAGTATCTGCACTAGTGAATGAATTTGGACTGCATTTACAATAACGCTCAGCAAACTTCTCCATGATGCGGTCAATTTTTTGCGCTTCTCCAGGTAACTTGAACCCCCGAAGGAAAAACCTAATTGCTTCACCAAAATCCATCCCTTTGAAATTAAAGGAATCCACATACGCGTGCATAACTTTTAGAGAAAATTCTTCCCTTTCACCTAAATAGTCACCGATCATGGTTTCATTTAGGCCAGTTGTGTTGTTCCTCAAAAACGAAGCCACATCTTCTGGAGAAGCCCCAATCTTTTTGGTGCTCATAAGAAACGCAATGCCCTTGGAAGGTTTCCTATTGAACAGTGAGATACCTTTCTGAATTGAAAACAAACAATATTGTCACTAAAGGGAGAAAAGATACAACAAGAAAAAACCACAAAACATAAGACAGATGAAAAGGACCAGAAAGTGATCTAGCCCAGATATCAATCAAGTGACAAGAAGATCAACTATGAAAGGGTCGGTAAGATAATCTTAAAATGGAAAGAAATAGAAGTTTTTTTTTGGAGCTTATAGTGGTGACTGAGTGAGTTAGGTTCTGATTATCTCGTGGATTCTGTTTCTGGAGAGTTTAAGAATTACAGTTTATCATCTCTAATTTTCAAATGGATAGTAGCAGTCTATGGTCTATGTATAGGGCTATAGGCTGGTTGTTTCACTTTATCTTCCGTGGACCCCCTGTCAACCTTGATGTACTGTGTTTTTCTTGTGTTTTCAACAAGACCTGTTAATTGCACCCACAGGAAAAAACAAAAGGAAAAACTTGGCCCCATGCAACTAAAGCAAAGCTCCACCTGCAGTTCAAGTTTGAATGCTCGACGTTGTTCAAGAGTTACAGCATCAGAATTCCCTTCTGAATGTATTTCATTGTCTAAAGCAGCTCCTTCTTCACCGTTTAGGGCCAAATGATTCTCTGTTTTCTCTGCTGAGGCGTCACTTTGATTGGTCTTTGGCAGATATGAGTCTCCCAGTCTCTGTTGGTCCATCCAAGCTCCCATTGACTTAACGAGGTTAACCAAGCATTTAACTGATTCATGCCGGAAAGTGATATCCTGCACCGGAGATAATGTTGTCGTTGAGCCAGAAGGTGGACCTAGAGCAGTTTTCAGAAGGCCATTGACAATCCTGCAAATATCTGATGGAATTATAAGGGTTTTAATACATTTTACAGAAAGAAAGAAAACGCATAGGAGGAATGACAAAGAGAGGTGAATATGGATATGTACGTCAGAGAATTCCACCAAACAACTAATACTACATTTATCGAAAAGAAATCTAATAATCGTGAAGGAGGAAAAGTGAGCTAGACCTGGGTTCATATCAAAACCTAATTTTGTCTTAAGATTAAGAACGTAGTCATAATTTGAAACCACTACATCTGAGTTTAATTTCAATATGAAAAAAAGAAAGTCCAGACCACCTTTTAGCAAAAAAAATGTAGGCTACAGGTGATCACAAATCATAAGGGAATATTTCTAAGGGACTTATAATCTAATTCGTACGTTCAATGAAAAAAGTGATTTGGAGATTTCAAGTTGAGAAAGTTGTCAAAAACTTCCAAGCACACAGTTTTTGACAACTTTCTGTTATGCTGCACGCACCAACAGATTTCATGGACACTCATACAAATATTTCAGAGATTTTCAGCTGCCTCTCAAAAGTCTGTTATGTATCAAAAGTCAGTCTCTGAATAAGAAAATTTAGATTGGGAAAAGAAAGTATACATTTTTAAATCTGTGACGTTCGACTTAATGTCTTAAGAATAAGATGCAGTCGTTTAAAATTTTCAAATAGAGGTTCCAAACTCTGGTGCAGGAAGAATCTCAAGAGAAAAACATTCAAGCAGCAATGTAACCAACACTACCCTTGAGCAGACTCTAAAAAATGTCAGAGATAGCTTCTTAATGCACTAGTTCTAAGACTTTCAATTTCAAACTCGATAAAAACAAATGAACCCCAATCATGCAGACCTTAGAAATGATTTGCAGTTAATAACATATTTTGTATCTCCTTATTGGAGTTCAACTCTCCCCAAAGGTTGTTATTCACGTGAGCTTAAGATGGCAGGCATGTTACTTATTGCAAAGTCAACGACTCCAAGCTACCAAACCTCCAAGAGAAATAGTAGTTCTTATACCATCTAAGCTATGTAAGTAAGATTTGCAACAGACAAGTGCAATACCTTTCAAAAATATTTGGGGCATCCACATCACAGTCATAGTTGACAAAAATGTCAATGATAATCTGTGGATCCTGAGATATCTTCTCCAATAAACTGAGGACCGTCATTTTCTGCAAGAAACTAGGCTGGAGAATATTCTCAAGAACGCGTAAGACAAGCATGGGGAAAAAGATACCGATTTCTGATTTCAACCCTGATCTATATTTTGATAACAAGCTCACGAAAATAGAACACTGGAGCTGGAAAATTGCCATTACTGACAGTGCACTATTCTTTAGCAACGATAAGCACAGAAACTGTTTGATGCTATTGAGAAACCTGTTCCAAGAAAATTGAACTATCAGCTTCCTTCCAATAGCTGGAAAAAAAATGTTTGGCTCAAAAACAAACAGTATCCTGCATAACAATGTATCAGAACCACTACAAATTTAGGTTTAGATCATCTTCTCACTTCAGTTTTCAGTATTACATCTGTCTGAACTTTTTTTTCTATAATCAACGCATTATTGGAGCATGATGCCTATTATAACTATTCCGTAACAGCGGAAAATAATAGTAAATAATGCAAAAGAAATTGTGTCTGAATAATAACAATATATCGGAACCACTACTTATCAATCGCAAATTAGGCAACACATGGGTATTTAGCTCAAAAATAATAAAAAAACCACAATAAGCAGGTAGCATCCATGGTATCCACTTAAATCCCAAGAACTATTATTCAGTTATAGCTCAAATGACACATAAAAGAGCATCATACATTGTATCCACCTAACACCCAAGTAAAACTATGCTGGTTCAAGTGAAGAAATATAATTAGTTCTCTTCCTGTAAAAAGGACATTAGTTAACATTAAAATCATTGTTCATAAAAGCACTTGTCTTGTATATGAATCTGGTACACATTGCTTAGTTACTAGTTTCATTTGGACTCAGTCTTCGTATATATTTCTTAAGCAAAATGACATAAATAAGGCAACCGGGATTGTTCAGTCACTTTTCTTAGTTACTAGCCCGGTTCCATTTACTAGTTTGCCGCTACTATATTATCTCTTATACATTGCCTAGTCACTTGTTCTCCACTCAAGTCTCCAAATATTTGCCAAAGAAAATTGATATAACAGAAACAACACAGGCATATGATCTAAACTAGAAGCAAATAGGCTAGCAATAACTCAATTACGATCTAGTAACCAATCACTTGCCTCTCATTTGTGTGCCAAATCGAACCCCCATTGTCCATAACCACCTTGAGAAGCTCCAAGGACAACACTTTACCCCTCAACAGAATTTGATCATCGGAGTGCTCCTGTGACGAGAACTTCATCGACAGCTTGCACAGATTCTTAAACAAAAGAAATCCATCATCACGAATCTTACTACCACTACCTCCCTTGCCGGATTCAGCTCCGTGTTTGGACTCTCCCTCACCGGAATCACTGGCATTTCCATTTTGCAACCTTCTCGGAGACGGAATAGCCAATTTGTGATAATCAGATCCCCCATAAGTAGCATCCATAACCTCATTAATGAAATTCTGACAGAACAAAATAGAGCTCCCTTCATTCAGAGTCTTATCAGTGAATTCCAGCAGCTCACCGACCGAAACCCTTGGAATGGTGACGTTCATAGCATCCTCATCAACTCTGGTGAACGCAATCACCATAATCTGAGCCAGAACCGACTTAGCGCAGATCTGATTCGTCCCGTTCAATCCTCCAAGATACACATTGTAACAAGTCCTTACAATATTAACCAAACAATTACCTCTGATCGTAACGAGAGGCGATCTGACGGCGGAGAGGAGGACACGTAGCACGGCGAGCTCGACAGGCTCCTCGCCGAGGCCGCCGCACTTGCAGACGGAGTCGATGAGCTTGAAAAGAACGAATATGGGGGCGGCGGCGGCGTCGATCTCGCCGCGGAAGAGTCCGAGGGAGAAGAGCTTGAAGGCGCATTCGAGTGCGGGCTCGACGACTTTGGGGTAGGCGGAGTCGACGGCGAGGAGGATTGGGGCGAGAACGGACTCGGAGTCGGCGAAGTTGAATCCGGCGATGGGGGAGTTAGGGTCGTTTAAGGGAGAATCGGAGAGAGAGTCGAGTTTGTCCAAGGCAGATTTACAGGCTGAGACTAAATGCGAGTGCTTACGCCACGCTGCGTTTTTGATGATCTTGTCTAGGGAAGGGCCCAGGAGGCGGCCGGCGCGTGAGACGCCGCCGAGGGTTTGAGAACCCGACATTTGCATTCGCCGGAGGACTATTAGCCGCGGCGGATCTGCTTCATTTTCTTTTTATTTTTTTTATTTTTTTGAGTGGGAAAATGAAATGAGGTTAGATTTGAGAAAGCGAGCGGTGAAAGTGTTGGTTTTGTTAGGTCATCTCCGATGGAGAAGTCTCATAATGGGGTTTTATACCTATTATGAGACCTCAATTGAACACTATTTATATAAGACTTGGTACAACTCTAATGGTAGGGGTCTTATAATGAGGTCTTATCCCTCCAATTTCTCTCCCCTCTACCAAGTGGCCTCAACCCAAAATTATAAGACCAAGTCTCATATGGAGTCTCAAAATAAGACTTGGGATGAGACCAAGTCTTATAAATATAGGGTTTAGGACTTTACAAAACTACCATTGGAGTCCAATTTTTTTTAGTACCCCAAAATTATAGGGTTTAGTACCTCTTATTAGAGATGCCCTTATTGACTTTGTTTGTCATCATAGCTGAGGAGAAAGAAAAACAGGCCTGAGCCGACGACTATTGCGTAAACGGAATTTTCTGATACGAGTTCTCTATTGTTGGGCCTTTTGCCTATGTTGGGCCTGAGTCAAACTTTATTTCATACTACAACTGCGAATTGATTTTTTTACAGAATTAGAACTTGATCTCAAATTAAATTTTTACCGAGTTGCAAATTGAGTTTTATTTTAAAGAACATTAACATCACAATGATATACATGGATCGAGGATGAATTCATGTCAAATAAATCTAATTTGAACTGCATCTTTACATTATTCTGATCATCCCATTAACAGTCAAATTTACAAAAATAATAATTATTAGGCAATTTACTTTATAAACTATTTTGAGATTTTTCCCCAAATCTTAAGAATAAATTTTTTAATTCTCACTAGTCTATAAAAGATTCAAATATTCCCACTAGTTAGGGCTGTTAATACTGAACCGAAAACCGGAAAAAAAAACTAGTCGAAATAGAACCGTAACCGAAAAAATTGAAATCGAACAAAAACCGAATCGAAAAACAAAAAAACTGTTTTCGGTTCCAAAAAAACGGAACCGAACCGTTTTGTACCGAATAGAACAAAACGACGTCGTTTCAGTTTTTTACTTGCAACCATAAATCCTAAATCACGAGTTTGAGACACGCAGCTAGTCAGCTATTTTCACTCTTTCAAACCGCCTGAGACTCTGAGAGGTTGAGAACTTGAGACCCTAAGTGGCTTGAGTGCCTGACCGAGTGACCGACGACGACTTGAAGGCTTAACGAGAGAAGCACCTCAGCCTCCTCCTCCTCCTAAGTCCTAAAGCGAAGTTAGCAAACGCATAAGGTCCTCTGCTCCTCCTCTTCTCTCATACACTCTGTCACTCTCTCGATTTCTCGAGTTACTCTCCATCTTCTGATCTTCATCTCCATCCAGTAGCAAAATGTATAAATTCATATTAATTCATACTTTGAAATCGAATGAAAACGTTTCGGGGTTTTAAATTGGTTGATTTGGTTCATCAAAATTTGAAATAGTTTACACTTTTGTTCCTTGTCCTCACTCCTCAGGTCGACCTCGAGATCCACGACCTCTCCGACGGTGGCCCTTCCCTCCAGACACATGGATCTGACGAGTTCCGCCCCTTCGTCTGCCGTCTCCCTGAGTTCAAGTTCTGGTAAAATTTTACAATTTTGAATCGAACTGGATTGTCATTGGCCAATAGAATTAAGTTGTATTACTATGATGATCCATATGAACTTGGAAAATGGGCAAACCTTATAGCTGTTTGAAACTTTGAATTCGAGTCATGATTCACTTTTGTCTGTTCAGTCTATTATAACTTGTAAGGTTGTAAGTTGTAACATAATCATCCTTTGATCAGTTTGATGTAATACCATCAGTAGTTCATTTACTTCAGTATTAGGAAATTAGAAATGTGTTTTCTCTTTTGTGCAAGATTTTGGTGTAACTACAATATGTCTTAATGTTTTGGTTGCAATTGATTTAGATTCTGAAACTTATTATCAATACGAGGAACATAATGCAGTAGCTTGTACATACTTTTTGATTGTGTTAATGTTAAATGTGAAAACGGAGTTGTTTGTGTACTTGTTCATTAATTCATACTTGATTATCAGATAAGTCTCAATGCAACTAGGCCGAAATAAATGAAACAAAATGATCCTTGACAACATGCTCATGCATATACACATTAAAAAAGGACTGAGAAATTTGATTACCTGTTTGAATGTGATTGCTCGATTTTTATCAACATTGATGAATGCAAATATCTGTAACCAAAAGACATCCATGTTATGAGAGTGGCAGAAGAAAGTGAAAAAGACGTAACATTTGACATGTAGTAACTGTATGTTTTTTATTAATACTTGAAAGTGAAAAACAGAAACCAAGCCATCTGTCATAGATTGAAAGTAAAAAACATCAAGCATTTATAGACATCTGTTTTCATGTTCATGATTGTGTAGAGACCATGTTAGTTTAGTAACTTAGCAACCACAAGCAGAAACCAATTTGTAATGTGGTACATGGGAGCTTGCAGGGATATGGCAAAGCGGTAACTTGAATAGGTCTTTTTACAGAATGAAACATATATAATGAATGTATGTATGTATATATCTTCTGAAAAGAATAAATTGTTGGGGGGGGGGGGGGGGGCTTTTATTTCACGGTGCGTCCACTGACTCCTTATTAACATAAATTAAAGATTTGAGTATCTTCCAGGCTACAGTACAAAGTAGAACAGAAAAAGATAATATGTTACATGTCTAAATTCTAATTATTAGCATCATAAATTCAAGAAGGCAGCTGACAGTTCAGATTATCAGTGGGTTGTCCAGCTGTGTACTTTAAAAAGTTTTTATTTATATCTTGAAAACGATTATCAGTGGGCTGTGTACTTTATCAATGGGCTAATGGTTCAGTTTTGATTTATGTTTGTTGCAATTGAATGTGTGAATGTGGTTTTTGTTACCTGTGTACTAGTCAATTTGCAGATTGAGTTGATTTCATGATTTCAGTTAGTACTTCAGCAGGTGATAACCGATAAACCGATTCATGATTTCATGTTGATGTTGATGTTGATGTTTATAAATTGAAATATATGTGACTTCACTAACTTGTGATTTACCGAAGAAAAATGAAAAGAACACGGGATTCTTTGTAGTTAGCAACTAAACGTGCTAAAGTTCAAAATGTGGCGACTTCATCATTTCAATCTCAATTACTGGTTTGTTCTTTGACTTCAACCTTCAACCTATAAATTACCAATATGCAACCTGCTTGTGAAAAATTGAATATTAATCTTCTTCTTCTTCTTTTTTTACTCTATGCGGCCCCCTGTTATTGACTTATCCACACCAACGTCAACTCAAAGTTCTAGATTTCCAACATAAGGTTCTAGTGCAGCTCATGTTGTTGATTTGGAGAAAGACCGAGGAGGATCAGGAGATGATGCTGAAACTATAGAAATGACAGACGAGCAAAGGCTGTTAGCCAAGAAGGAGAGACAAATGTCAGATGCTTAGGATCATTTTGAAATAATTATTGAGAATGATAAATTTAAAGGGGTGTGTAATTATTGTAAAAGGAAAATTATTTTCAGATGCTTGGGATCATTTTGAAATAATTATTGAGAATGATAAATTTAAGGGGGTGTGTAATTATTGTAAAAGGAAAATTATTGCTGATTCTGGATCAAGTGGTACATCTGGGCTTAGAAATCACTTATCTCGCTGTAAAAAGTATGCCTCTAATATTGAAGTTAACAAGAAGAAGAATCAGAAATTTCTAGTTTTTAGAGAGAAGGGTCAATTGGTTGCTGTAGATAGTAGTCAACATGAAATCACTATGGTTTGTGTTAGGATGATAGTCATTGATGTAGAAACTGATAGTTTATATTTCACACCATATATTCAAGTGTACAGCAGCTCTAGTATATATACAGTAGGTTCATATTCCTATAAGGATTGTAATCAAAGCAAATAAAGAGCATTACAACAGAATAATATCAGTTAGCTACAATCCTGGAATTATGTTTTTAATGTGAAGATTCCGTGACTGAAGTCATGGAGAGTGTTGTGTCAACATCCCCCCTCAAACTTGGCGGTGTTGGACGGACAAGTTTGTGTTGAAGAAGACGATAACGGTTCTTGTGAAGAGGCTTGGTGAGAAGATTAGCTGGCTGATCAATCGAGGGGATGAAGCAGACACGGTGACTTCCAAGAGCAACTTTTTCACGCACAAAGTAGTAGTCAAGTTCAATGTGTTTGGTATGAGCATGAAAAGCTGGGTTGGATGCCATGTACGTGGCACTCAAATTATCACTGAACAATAGGACCGAAAACTGAATATGAGCACCAAGTTCATGCAATAAGTAGCACAACCAAGTCGATTCGGCACTGGCATGAGCAAGGGAGCGGTATTCTGATTTTGTGCTAGAACGAGCAATAGTGGGCTGTTTCTTGGGGCACCAAGAGAGTAAATTGGACCCCAAGAAGATGAGATAACCAGATGTGGAGTGACGTGATGTAGGGCAGACAGCCCAATCGGCATCTGAATAAGCAAGAAGACGAACAGGTTGCTGTTGGGGGCTGAAATGAAGGCCATAAGCAAGTGTGCCCTTGACATACCGTAGTATGCGCTTGGCGGCAACAAGGTGAGGAACACGAGGAGCACTCATTAATTGAGGATGGAGTTTACTGCATAGGTGATATCTGGCCGAGTAATGGTGAGATATTAGAGGGAACCAATGATCTACCGAAAAACAGTGGGATTCTCAAGCAGAGCACCATCAGTAGCGATAATGGAGGACTTGGCGAACATATGTGTGCTTGCAGGTTTGCTATCGATGAGGGAATGTTTGGTTAAGATATCATGAGCATATTTGAGTTGACTGAGCTGGAGGCCGGTTGAGAGACAAGTAACCTGCAAACCAAGAAAGTAGTGAAGAGGACCAAGATCTTTGATGTCAAAACCGCGGCCTAAGGCATCGATGAAATGTTGGAGGAACTGATCATGATTTCCAGTAACAACAATATCATCAACATAGAGTAAGAAATAAATAATGTGAGATCCAGTGCGATAGATGAAGAGAGAGGAGTCAGCCAAACTTTGTCAAAAACCAACGAATAAAAAAATGAGCTGATGCGCTGAAACCATGGTCGAGGAGCTTGTTTCAGACCATAAAGAGCTTTTTGAAGTTTGCAAACATACGAGGGTCTCGCACTATCAACTAAACCAGGAGGTTGAGTCATGTAAACCTCTTCACGTAGCAAACCATGGAGGAAGGCATTTTTGACATCCAATTGCCGAAGAGACCAGTGACGAGACACAGCAAGAGTGAGAACAATGTGAATGGTAGCTGGTTTGACAACCGGGTTGAACGTTTCATCGAAGTCAATTCCAGGCTGTTGATGAAAGCCTTTAGCAACTAACCGAGCTTTGTACCGCTCAACAGAGCCATCAGACTTTCTCTTGGTACGAAAGACCCATTTGTAACCAATGGGTTTGAAGGATGGTGAGGGAGGCACAAGGATCCAGGTCTGATTTTTCAACAAGGCATTAATTTCCTCAGTCATGGCGTGGCGCCAATGTTCATGTTTGGCAGCCTGAGAATAACATGTAGGATCAACGAAATCAATTGTAGTAAGTAAAGCACGAGGAAAGGGATACCTTGTGGCACAATCAGATCGAGATTTGGTAGGGAAGGCACCAGATTTGGAGCGAGTGACCATGGGGTGAGCTGAGGGTGCCAGGTGCGCAAGTAGGACTGGAGCTGGGGCATCCGGTGTTAAGTTCGCAGGGGGGGTTCGCCTGAGGTGTTGGGTTTGCATGTCGGCGACAGCGTGGGGCAGAGATATGGCGTCGATGGGCAGAGAGGCGACGTCAGTGGTGGACGGTGAGAAGTGCGACGCTGGAAGGGATGTGGAGTCGGGTGGAGAAAATTGGGTTGAACGTGTTGACTTAGATGGAGAGAATGGGCTCAGCATTTGGGCATGCGGAGGAAGTGGGCTGGTCAACACAGTGAATTCCAAGGCAGTGGATGATGATGATGATGAGTCCTGCAAGTGCTTAAAAGGAAAATGTGTTTCGTTAAATAAAACATGACGCGATGTATAGACTCGACGAGTGTTTGGATCAAGACAACGATGACCTTTGTGACGAGGACTGTAACCTAGGAAGACACACTCAACACTACGACTCGACAACTTATTGGAAACATAAGCACCAAGATATGGAAAACAAGAACACCCGAAGACACGAAGAGCAGAGTAGGAGGGAGGATGACCATAAAGACGATAATGGGGCGTAGCCCAGTGGAGAATTGGAGTAGGGAGAAGGTTAATGAGGTAAACAGATGTGAGAATAGCATCTACCCAATATTTTTGAGGGACCCCAAAAGTGGTGAGGAGAGTACGAGTCATTGTGGCAATATGACGGTGTTTCCGTTCAGCACGGCCATTTTTTTTGGGAGTGTGAGGACATGAAAACCGTTGTTGAATACCTGAAGATGCACAGTAGTGAGAAAATGCATTGTTCACATATTCAGTGCCATTATCACTTTGTAGAAATTTGACGGAGCCACCAAAAATATTGAAAATCATAGCAACAAATGTTTGAAAGTGGGCTAGAACCTCATTTTTACGCCGCATTGGATAAACCCAAGTATATCGAGAGAACTCATCGGTAAATAAGACATAAAATTTGAATCCACTTTCAGAAAGAACAGAAGATTGCCAAACATCACTGTGAATAATATGAAAAAGGGATAAAGCTTAAGATTCACGAACGGGAAAGGGAAGTTGGTGCGACTTGCTGAGCGCACAATTATTACAAAAAGTAGTAAACGACATTTTAGAGCCTATAGAGGAACCAAGACAAGCAAGGACCAGTGAGGAAGGGTGACCCAAGCGATTGTGCCAAAGAGAGGAGTGAACGGAGGAAAGAGCATGAGGAACATGAGACTCGGATGACAAACGAAGCGGATACAAACCATCTTTACAGGGGCCCTGAAACAATAAAGGACCGGTATGTAAACAATAGATTTGATAAAAATTTGGAGCAAACACAAAGAAGACAAGATTATCCTTGGTGAATTGAGCAACAGATAATAGATTCTTACGAATGGAAGGAAGATGAAAGACATTATTTAAAGAGAAATTAGAAGAGCCTAAAGACAAGGGAAGGGTACCGGTATGAGAAATTTGCATTGTCTCACCATTTCCCATATAAACATTATGTGGGCCACCATAGGATTGAGAGTTGTAAAGAGGCATGGAGGTCATATGATGCGTAGCTCCAGTGTCGGGATACCATGTTGGGTCAGCAGCAAAGTGAGCTCCAGCAAAAGGAGGGACATTGGCAGGCCCAGAGTAACGGTGTGGACATTGTTGAGACCCATACTGATTTGTGTTGCAATTGGGGCACCAAAGGGGAACTGGGCCAAGTAATCCCTGAGCTCAATTTGGTCGAGGAGCCCACTGGGGAGATGGAAACCCATGTGGAGCGAAAGGAGACTGAGATTGACCATTTTGTTGCCACGGACGCCAATTAAGGCGAGATCGATAACCCTGATTGTTGTTGTTGCCATTGTTCCAGCGACCACCACTAGAGTTTTGGTGACCACCGTGATTGCCAGAGTTGCGGGATCCTTGATAACCTAAGCGACCTCCGTGATTACCATGAGAGTTTGGATTGTTGGTACTTCCTTGGTCACGACATTGGGAACCAGACTGAGATGTGGAGCTTTGATGGAAGAGAGCTATAGTTGGGTTGGATTCAGAAGTAGGATGGGGTGGTTGCTGGCTTTCAAAGGAGAGAATTCTTGATCGTAACTCGGTGAAATCAGGAAGTGTGGAATTTTGAGTGAGAGCAGTACGCAAGATGAGGTAGTCTGGGCCGAGACCATGGAGGACTGCAATCACCAAATCCGCATCTGAAACAGGTTAGTTTATGGCAGCCAGGGCATCTGCAATTTCCTTAGATTGTTCAAGATAATCATCAAGGGATTGGGTACCTTTGTTGAGGTCAAATAATTGCATCTTCAGGTGATTGGCACTGGCAATGTTAGGTTGAGCAAAGTGCCGAGCAAGGCAGTCCCAAATTTCTTTGGATGTGTTTTTGCCAATGGTGAGTTTCAAAACTTTTCCGGTGAGAGTGGTGGTGAGAATACTAACAACAATTTGATCTGCTTTGAACCATTTGGTGTATTCAGGATTGGGAGTGACAGCAGCAAGTGATGTAGCAGCAGAAGTGGTGGTGATATGGCAAGCAGGAGCAGCGAAGGAGCCATCTACGTATCCCCAGAGATGATGACCGTGAAGATATGGTTCGATCTGACAGGGCCAAGCAAGGTAATTGGTTTGATTGAGTTTGAGGAATTGAGATGTGTTTTGGGAGGGGCTAGTTTGAGTGGAAGCCATGGAAGAGGAGAAGAAGACGCTGAACCTAGGGAGAGACAGACAAGGAAAAGCTAAGAACCTAGGACTACTGATACCATGTAGAAACTGATAGTTTATATTTCACACCATATATTCAAGTGTACAGCAGCTCTAGTATATATACAGTAGGTTCATATTCCTATAAGGAATGTAATCAAAGCAAATAAAGAGCATTACAACAGAATAATATCAGTTAGCTACAATCCTGGAATTATGTTTTTAATGTGAAGATTCCATGACTGAAGTCATGGAGAGTGTTGTGTTAACAATTGATGAGTTGCCCTTTAGGATTATTGATGGGGAAGGGTTTAAGAGATTTTGTGAAGTTGCTTGTCCTAAATGGAACATTACATGTCGCCAAACCATTGCAAAGAAAGTTTATGGTCTTTATGAGTTTGAAAAAAGAAATTTAAAGAAATGTTTAAGGGGAAAGAGGGTGAGCCTAACAACAAATACTTGAACATCTGTTCAGAATATTAATTATATGGTGCTTACGGGTCATTTTATGGATGATGAGTGGATCTTGCACAAAAAAGTGTTAAATTTTTGTGTGATTCCAAACTATAAGGGAGATTCCATTGCTAAGCTCTTAGAAGATTGTATGCTGGAGTGGGAAATTGATAGGGTTCTAACTAGGGGTGGGATTCGGGCGGTTTGGTTCAGTTTTTGCTAAAAACCATAACCAAACCGTAATATTTTTTTTCGGTTTGGTTCGGTTCGGTTTTTCAATTTTTTTTAAAAAAAACTGTGACTATTCGGTTCGGTTTGGTTCGGTTTTTTCTTTCGGATTTTTTCTGTTTCTTTCGGTTTTTTACATAATGTATAAAAAACAACTTTTGAATAAATAACTAAAAAATTGTCTATAAAATTTCTTTTTTTGAGTTGTCTAACATTTTAATTAGATTCTATGAGAGAAATTGAGAAGAATTGTGCATAAAGAAATTAGGATTTTAGGAGTTTAAGGTTTTTGTTTTGCATATATTTATATAGTATATTACAAAATTTCTAAAATGATATCTATTTATACATACTTCGGTTTTTCGGTTCGGTTCGGTTTTTATAAATTAAAAACCATAACCGAACCAAATATTTCGGTTTTTTTCGGTTTCGGTTTTTTTTGGTTTGGTTTTTTTCGGGTACGGTTTTTTTCGGTCGCGGCTCGGTTTGGATCGGTTTTTTTTTCGGTTTTCGGTTCGAATGTCCCACCCCTAGTTCTAACAATAACAGTTGATAATGCTTCGGCAAATGATATTGCTTTGAAAGATATTGTGAAGAGAATTAATGAATGGAAATGCATGGATGCAATTGTGGGTGATGGAAAGAATTTGTATATGAGATGTGTTGCCCATATTTTGAATTTAATTGTGAATGATGGGCTGGCTTTAATGAATAGTTGCATCTCATGTATTCGTAATGGTGTTAGGTATGTGAGATCTTCTCCACAAAGGTTGGACATGTTTAAGAAGTATGTTGAGAGTGTGAAATTAGAGAGTAAAGGGCTTGTGATTTTGGATGTGTCAACTAGGTGGAATTCTACATTTTTGATGTTGCAATCTCCTTTGAAGTTTCGAAAAGCATTTGATAGATTGATAGATGATGATGGTCACTACAGCAAGTATTTTAGGAGTGACATAGGAGTGAGATTGAGAGAGGGGCCACCTGATTTTGATGATTGGCTCATTGTCAATGAGTTTACTGCCTTTTTGAAGCCATTTTATGATGTTACTTTGCATGTGTGTTGCTCTAGCCATGCAACAATCCATACCACATTCAAGGATTTACTTAAAATTCTTGGGTTGTTGCAAGAAAGTAGTAGTGACCTACTTTGTGAAATTACTAGGCCTATGCTAGAAAAGTATGACAAGTATTGGGGAAAGTTGGAGAGTATTAATCCTTACATGTTTATCAGAGCTGTTCTTGACCCGCGCCATAAATTGGAGAAGATCAATGATCATTTCAATGAGTTGTTTGGTGAGTTTGATAAAAGGGTTTATGAGTATGTGACGAATGTGAAGAATCTTTTGTTTGAGTTGTTTAAAGTGTATGAGAATGAAGCTATGCAGCAAACAAATTTAGGAAATAGTGCTTCTAGTTCTCAAAACTCTTAACCGATCTTGTCACATTTAGTTGTTGGTTCCACTAAATTAGAAATAAGGTTGGCTGAAAAAGAACAAAGGAGAAAGGCAATTGAAGCTGGAGTTGTTAGTAATGATGTGGAGAAATATCTATCTAATGCCATTGAGGGAGATGAAGATGAGAACTTTGACATATTGGGATGGTGGAGAGTGAGTAAAGTTTCTAAGTACCCAATCTTGGCTAAAGTTGCAAAGGAAGTTCTAGCTATTCCGATGTCAACTATAGCTTCGAAATCTTCCTTTAGCACAAGTGGTTGTGTCATCAAACCATTCCGTAGTTCGTTGAGTCCAAAGATGGTGGAGACTTTGATTTATACACAAAATTGGCTAACGGGTACTTATGTTGCCTTAAATGAAGACCCAACTATTGATGATGTGGAGTTTTGTGATATTGTAATGGAAGGTACTATTTTATTGAAATATTGTTTAGTTTGTTATTTTGTTAGTTTGCTACTTTGCTTTGTTATATTTTATTTTAATGGTTTCTCTATCTTTTGTTGTTACGTAAAACTCCATAAGGAATCCAGTTCGGCTTCATCAAATGGTAATATGGGACCTCCTACAAGTGTATGACCGCCTGTTGATGTTGTTGGGTAATGGGTATGTTGTTGACAATGTTGAGTGTCCCTCTTTGTTCCATATGAAAGTAGTATTTGGTATCTAGTAATGTACCATAGTTTGATACTTAACAATGATTATTGGGGTTCTTGTAGGTTTAAGAAAAGGAGTGCTAAGTTACCAAAGGAAAACCCCCGAGATGAGAAAGTGAAAATGGTGGACAAGTTTAGTATAGTTTGAGAATGAATTCAATCGAGTGTTTTTATGTGATATTTGAAATTTTGGATTGTATTTTTATTCAGATGGACTGTAAACTTTTTAAACTTTGACTGTGGACTTTGGTTTATTAGTTTATGTTTGTTGATGTTTGAAACTTTGAATTTGTGATGTAAACTTTCGGTAAGCATTTGTTATGATTCGAAACTTTGAATGTGTGATTTGTGGCTAATTATATTTGTTGTAGTTTGATTCGATTTGACATAAACTTTCAGTACAAAGTTATTGAAAAAAAGTAATTAATGAAGATCTTCGAATTTTCGAAACTAATAGAAAGAATCAAAGAAACAGTATTTGTTTTAGAAAAAAAAAATATTTTTTTATTTATTTAAAAAAAAAACCGAAAAAAACCCGAATCGAACCGAATAATTTCCAATCGGTTTTTTGTAAAAAAAATCAGGAAAACCGAATCGAACCGAACCGATTAAAAAATACGATTCGATTTTTGGTTCGGCTTAATAACCGAATTGTTTGTCCCGATTAACAGCCCTACCATTAGTCAACTAATTAAGTAAAAAGACTATCATACCCTCATTTTAATTAATTATCCAATAACATTATTCTCTCATAACCTATCATTCATTGACTGTTGACTTTACTCCACCGGCGTTGACTGGTCTCCGAATTCCTGCGACTTTGACCGTTTACTCTAAACTATGTATCAGCTTAGCCTGAACTGATACCCAATTTACCCTAAACCAATACTCAGTTAACACTAAACTAAACTGAGTATCAATTGACCATAAACTGAGTATCATTTTTACTCAATTGAAGGTCATCTGAATATCAGTTGAGGGTCATCTGAATATCAGTTGACGTTTACTCAGTTGAATAGTCGCCTGACACTCAGTTGAGGTCAAATAGTCAAAAACTAAACACACCAATCACAATCATCCAAAGAAAGCAAGCATGATAAAAGTTTCAAAAAAAAACAAGCATAATAAAATTAATACATTTCCTAGTAAAGTAAAAATCGCCATCACTCAAACATTGAGTTGCTTAGTTTGAGTACTTTAAACACCATCACATATTTTCTGGTTAGGAGTTCCCTTATTCCAGAGCGTAGCACTTTCTGAAATACTTCTTTTGCTTTCTCTATCTTCCCATCTTCAAACAGCCCATCCAGTAATGCCATATAAGTTACAATATTCAAGCTAACTCCTGCCTTTACCATCTCATTTCTGAACTTCGATGCTTGGCTCAAGTTTCCGGTTTTACAACTTGCATCAATCAAAGAAGTATAGGTGAACTCACTAGCTAAAAGACCAACTCGTTTTATATCTATAAAAATCTTACTTGCCAATGCACCTAACAAAGAAGATAATAACAGCACCAAATTTCACACGACTAAGCAAAAAATCACAAAGATACAACGACAACACACCTCCATTTGCAAGAAGGAAATTGACAGTATCCTCCAGCCCTCCTTTTTGTCGTCTCTTGTGTCTCTTCATTCTCTGCGGGAGCTGCTCATATGCTTTTTCAAATCCTCCAATAGGCTCTGCATGGCTGCTCAATAATTAGTATGCAGATGTTATACCAACAACTGTACACACCAATCAATGTAAGTGTTGAAAACAAAGCATTATATTCCTTTGATATCAGAGACTTTAGCTCAAGAACACACTATGTTAGACTTCCAAATTTGGCAACAGAAACTATAACTCCCATTGAAAAAAATCAACAAAGTAACAACACATCAATGTATCGAGGGACATAATACACTAAACACAAGCTGATACTCAGTTGAGAGTCAGCTGATACTCAGTTGAGAGTCAACTGATACTCAATTTAACCCATCATACTTGGCCATAACTCTTTTTATACCATGAAACACTTTTGAAATAAAGGACAGTAACAATGCATTCATAAATTATGTAGAACTAGCAAACCTATTCCGAATAAACACCTTCACAGAAGCATATTTCAAAATAAACAAAAATCGGAACTGACAACACAATCATTCTTCACAGTCCCACTAACACACCCATAATAATAAACTATTTTGGATGAATTCATACTTGTTACAGAAAGGAAGGCCATATGTTCTTTCAGTTCAATAAATAATTTCCAACTAATACATGTGAAAGGTTTCTTGCACTAGATTAACTTAACAATTCAGATATAGATACGGTATACTAAGGATCAGGAAGATGAGTAATTCAAAGAAAGTTCCATAAAGGTTTACCAGGTTGCATCTAGGTTATCACTGTCCTTGCATAAAGGTATCCAATATTTCTTCCTCCTCATATTATATAAATCATTTGAGTCCAGCTTCTTGTATATTCTGACACCGACATCACTGAATTCATCAGTTTTATGAGCCAAAATATTCCAACAGATAGATACCATCAATGTATTCATTGCTGAAAGAAGAAAAGAGAAGAGCCACAAATTAGTCATAATCAAATAGCCTCGAAACCATATTGACTGAAAAAAAAACATTATAGAAGCTGCAAAAAAACAATAGTCACAGAAAGAAATGCACATCGTCTTAGAAAAGCCCAACATATAACTTGATCAACATATATGAAAACCAATAACACAGAATCAAATAGCATAATAGTCAAAGCATTACATATAAGGAAATGAAACAAACGAAGTATTGGATAAGAGGCTGTCATGGTTGTTAGAGTGAGTCACACTCCTTGTATAGTTAGAAGATGTATATTCTGTAATTAAGTAGGATTCAATGCTTGATTTAGTTTTCTTTTAGGAATGTAAGTACTTGTGTATATATAACCCAATTTGGGATTGATCAATACGTCAGAAAATTCCCATAAGTTTTAACTTGGTATGAGAGCCTAAGTCGGTCGTAAAAATCTAACCTGACCTGATTTCCGCTACCTGACCTGAATCTGACCTGATCTGACCTGACCTGATCATAGCTATTTGACCTGACCTGAATCTGATCAATTGCCTGAATTTGTTTGAAAAACTACTCTTGTTCGCTTCTGAAGAATTTAACATGTCTATGGATATTTCACTGTTTGAAGAACTTGTCTTCTGTCACATGAAGAGTCAAAAACATTTGATGGGTAATGTTTCTCTCACTGAGAAACATCAAGGTAAAATTGGTATTGCTTTGAAAGTTTCTGATTTTACTGGTGGTGATACATGGATAATTAATTCTAGTGCGACTAATCATATGACCTTTGATAAGACCTTGTTTTTGAGTCTGTCACCTTCTCTGATACATGAAGTATCTAATGCAAATGGTGTGTCTTTTCCAGTCTTAGGTATTGGGTCAATCCAAATTACTCCATCTCTTGTGTTACATCACGTTCTTTATGTTCCCTCTTTATCTCATCATCTGTTGTCAGTATCCAAGTTGAATTGCCAAAACAAATGCTCTGTTACTTTTTACCCTATGTATGTAGTATTTGAGGATCTATGTACTCATGCAATAATATGCAAGGGAGATCGGAGGGGAAGACTGTTTCACTTGGATTGCATGTATAGCGGGCAGACACGAGAACCATCCAGACCTGTTGCTTTGACATTGAATTCTGATCGAGTTAAGGAAATTTGGTTATGGCATCGCCGGTTGGGTCATCCGTCATTTGGTGTCATGAAGAAATCTATGCCATCCTTGTTCATGGGAATAAAAGAATCTAGTCTCCATTGTGAAATCTGTGTGTTTGCCAAGAGTCACAAGTCTAGTTACACTCCTAGTTCTTCTTCCAGTTCAGCACCATTTGAATTAATTCACTCTGATGTATGGGGACCTTCCAAGAATACAACATGGTCAGGCATGAGATACGTTGTTTTATTTATTGACGACTTTACAAGATTGACATGGGATGTGTTACTCAAGACGAAGGATGTTGTGTTTCCTGCCTGCACTACTTTCCATAATCTTATCCGGAATCAGTATGATGCTTGTGTGAAGATATTTTTATCTGATAATGGCGGAGAGTTTGTCGACCATTCTTTCTAAGACTATTTTCGACAATATGGAATAATCCATCAGACTACTTGTCCTCAGACACCTGAACAAAATAGAGTTTCTGAACGAAAGAATCGTCATCTATTGGAGATGGGCCGAGATCTTTTTCTTAGTGCCAACATGCCTACATATCTGTGGGAAGAAGCTGTATTATGTGCATCTTATCTCATTAACCGACTACCATCTGCTGCTCTGCAAAATCAGATCCCGTTTGAGGTGTTGTCTCAAACAGTTGTCATTCCATCTGTAAACAAGCTTCCTGCCCGAGTCTTTGGTTGTGTGGCCTATGTTCATCTTCATCAGAATCAACGGACCAAGTTAGAGGCCCGTGCCCTTAAGTGTGTCTGTGTTGGCTATGGTACTCACCAAAAAGGGTACAAGTGTCATCACCCTCCGTCTCAAAGATTCTACGTCACCATGGATGTCACTTTTAGTGAAGACGTGTGTTATGTCTCTCCGTTAGCCACTCATCGTGAGGAGGAGAAGAGTGAATTTTATGAATACCAGTTTGGGGCACCAGAAGAAGAAATTCCTGAGGAGAGTACCCTAGCCGGACAAAATCTTCGACTGGTCGAGGCAATTTTTCGACCGGTCAAAAATTCTTCGGACCAGACAGAACCGGCACATTAACCAGTCGAGGCAATTTTTCGACCGGTCGAAAATCCTTCGGACCAGACAGACTCCGCTCATCGACTGGTCGAGGCAATTTTTCGACCAATCGAAAATTCTTCGGACCAGACAGAACCGACGCATCGACCGGTCAAGGCAAATTTTTGACCGATCGAATCTGATCTCTCGGAATAGACAAACTCTGCTCTTCGATCGGTCAAGGGTGTTGTTTGACCCGTCGAATTTCTCTAGTCAGAAAGTGTTCCGCGTGTCAACGATGACACGTGGAAAGGAGGAGAAGAAATCAGTAATCAACAACCAGTTCTAAAAGATGTACATGCAAGCACAGTCTCTCCCCCTCTATCAACGATCTACCCTGACCTACCATCACCTGAGGTATGTATTCCTTTTCCTAGTTCTAGTATTCCTGAGAGAGTATTACCTGCTAGGTCAACTCGCGGTCAACCCTCCAAAAAATATGAACCTCTCATGTCAGCTAAAGCCAAGTATCATGTGGCTAATTATGTATCAATACATAGACTATCCAAACCTTATGCAGCCTTTGTGAATCAATTATCTGCTATATCTCTTCCTAGTAAAGTGCAGGATACAATCAAGGAGGAGAAGTAGGCTAAGGCGATGGAGGTTAAAATGGATGCTCTCAACAAGAATGATACATGGGATGTGGTACCACTACCGCATGGCAAGAAAACTATTGGATGCAGATGGGTTTATGCTATGAAACATAATGCAGATGGATCAGTTGACAGGTATAAGGCAAGATTGGTGGCAAAAGGATACACTCAGAAGTATGGAGTGGATTATGATGAAATATTCGCACCAGTAGCAAAGATGAATACCATTTAAGTTCTCATGTCCCTGGCAATTAATCTAGGCTGGCCCTTTCAACAGTTTGATGTGAAGAATGCTTTTCTCCATGGATACTTGAATGAGGAAATTTACATGGATCTTCTTCTAGGATATGGGACTTCTATAGGTGAAAAGATGGTGTGCAGATTAAAGAAATTCTTGTATGGATTGAAACAATCGCCAAGAGCCTGGTTTGGCAGATTCACAGCTTTCATGAGGAAGATTGGATACAGACAAAGAAATTCAGATCACATCTTATTCTTCAAACACCAACAGAGCAAGCTGACAACATTGATTATTTATGTGGATGACATGGTGGTAACTGGTGATGATCTAGACGAGATCAAAAGGTTGAAAGTTCAGCTATCATCTGAATTCGAAATGAAGGACCTTGGAAATTTGAAGTACTTCCTAGGTATTGAAGTGGCTAGAAACAGAGACTGCATTATGTTGAGCCAAAGAAAGTATGTTCTAGATTTGTTAACTGAAACTGGTATGCTTGATTGTAAACCAGTTGATACACTCATTGAACAGAATCATCAGACTGCAGAATATCCTGATCAGGTTCCCACAGAAAAATCCAGGTACCAGAGATTAGTTGGAAAGTTGATTTACTTGTCCCATATTAGGCCCGATCTTGCTTATGCTGTTAGTGTGGTAAGTCAGTAAATGCATAATCCTAGTGAAGATCATATGAATATGGTGGTGAGAATCCTAAGGTACTTGAAGTTTACTCTTGGAAAAGGTCTTGTGTTTCGAAAGAATAGAGATTTGGGAACTTGTGGCTACTCCGATGCAGATTGAGCAGGTAACATCATTGATAGACGTTCTACTTCTGACTATTTTACATTCGTTGGTGGGAATCTAGTTACTTGAAGGAGCAAAAAGTAGAATGTTATGGCTTGATCTAGTGCAGAAGCTGAATACAGAGGAATGGCTCAAGGAGTCTGTGAGTTGCAATGGCTCAAGTATTTGTTGGGAGATTTAGGCTTTAAGCAGGAACATCTAATGCCTCTTTATTGTGACAACACTGCTGCAGTTGAGATTACACATAATCATATTCAACATGATCGGACAAAGCATGTGGAGATTGATAGACATTTTATTAAAGAGAAGCTGGATGCTCGGATCATCTTATTCCCTTTTGTTCGATCACAAGAGCAATTGGCTGACATCCTCACTAAGGCAGTTTCATCCAAGATGTTCAATGACTCACTTGGCAAGTTGGGCATTCAAGACTTGTATGCTCCAACTTAAGGAGGAGTGTTGGAGTGAGTCACACTCCTTGTATAGTTAGAAGATGTATATTCTGTAATTAAGTAGGATTCAATTCTTGATTTAGTTTCCTTTTAGGAATGTAAATACTTGTGTATATATAACCCAATTTGGGATTGATCAATACATCAGAAAATTCCCATAAGTTTTTACTATGGTGTTCTGGAAGGGTTTAGGGTTTTGGGAGCTTAGGCGGAAGATGAACCTTGCGGCTGCTGTGGACCTCAGAACTAGCAAAGCAAGCGATTCCAGCCCCCAGATTTGATTTCTCCCTCACTATTTGCTTATTTGACAGGATACTGAAATGGGTTCTGCTAGTTTTATGAGTTGAATAATTTGATTGCTCTTTGCTTCACCAAATTGTAAGAATTGCTAGCTTAAGTAGGCTCACGTCACCAAATTACAATAGATGCTAATTGTTGCAATGTTTCCATGGCTTTAAAGTCCACAAATAATTTATAAGTATTTATTTTTTACTTACTTACCAGTTCAATTCAATTCACCCTAAATGCAAATCCATCGATTTCTACAACTCTACTATAATGATTAATAAGCTTGTCTTACCTTCGCTATAGGTTCATCAACTGATACTTAGTTGAGTGTCAACTGATACTTAGTTGAGGGTAACCTGAGTATCAGTTTAGGGTAAACTGTCTCTCAATTTAGGATAAACTGATACACAATTTAGGGTAACTTGATACACAGTTTAGAGTAACCTGATACACACAAGCTTCTTCTAGGAAGCACAGATGGACAAACAAGACTGAGATGTATATTTTAACACAAATCATGAAACTAGTATCTCATTGGTTTGTTTTGAAGCGACAGCTCTATTCTTTAAGCAACCAAACAAACAAGGAAAAACTGCAATGAGATCGATCGTCTAGAAATAGAGATTTATCACATATAGGACAAGATTCACGATTAAACAAAACCAGACAATAAGATCAAACCGTATTGAAATAAATTGAGATTTTACTCACTGCACCGAAATAAGACTGCAACATACATATCACTCGTCATGAGCAAATATGCTCAGTACACCTAATATAATACACAACTCCTAGTAAATATTTTCAGTCCAGTAAGCACCGACCGATCGACCTAGATTTCACGGCCAATCATTTTGCACAAGTTCCAGGCCCCATCATTCTAACAAGCTCTAATAACCTGGGTTCATCAGTCTCCAGGTCTCCTCGTCTTCCCAAGAATTCGGGCACACAACCCCAGTAGAAAAACAAACCAACAACAACGACAACATAATGTAATCTTTTACCCAAAATGGTCTGTCAAGCAAATGCACACCAGTTGTTCGACAAAATGCTCCACTAGGGAATCCAAATCCGCTCAGCAATCAAAATGTCCTTGTGGCAGGCCGATCTGTGGTCGAGGAAATGGGAGGCGGCGATGCAACTAAATCTGAACTTTTAATTGTATCTCGTCTCATTCTCAAGTTTACCGGCGCAACTAAATTTCATAATCCTACAAAATAATACTCCAAAATTATCAAAAAAAAACTTCGGATTATGCATTTTGAGGACCTAATTTACATGTTATGCCTAACTTTAAGAACCTGAACAAAAACTCATAGTCAATGTAGTCCATAAAAGCCTGATTCTCAAACAGAACAAGGAAATCCAAGTCCACCAGTCCATCATTATTCCCAGACTCCATAGATAGAAACCTTAGAGGTGCAGCATTCGATTCACAACAAAAATTCTACACAATTGAAATCAATAACTAAAAAAAGAGACAACAAGAGTGAAAGAGGGAGACTAACTCAGCAAGGTCGCCAAGCTGACGCAACACTCCATCGAGTTCGACCATGACGTTTGCCCTCGCCTCCGCTTCGATTAACACCGACAACGTTGATTTTAAATCCAAATCGGTGCCGATGTCAAGATAAGAGATTTGGGTTGGAATTTGGAAATGGATTTTGTGCGAGGAGGCGCTGAGTCGAGGTGATGCGGCGATGATGAGGCCAAGGCGAACCCCTGGCGTGGCAGCGCACGAGGTGGATATGGCAGTGTGTCGCGGAGGTCTACCATGTGACGCGAGGTGAAGGATTGATCGGAGTGAGGTGAGCCCAAAATAAAGCCGGAGTCGTATGTGGAGCCGTTTGAGAATTGTTCTAGGCTTGTGGGATTCGAATCGGATGAGAATGGGCTTGATTTGCATTCGGAGGATGAGTCGGTGGTTGCGACTCAGGAGCCCAGAAGGCTGTGGATAAGGCAACGCATTATGTGCCATTTGGAAGGAGGGGTAATTTTGGAATAAAAAGGGAAGATAAGGAAAATTTGGTAAGCGAGAAAAAATTTCTTAGAGTAAGTTTTCAGATGATAATATTATAATCCTTTCATGGGTAATGTGAAAGATTTTCTAATAATTTGAGTGGATAGGAAAAACTCCAATTATTTTTTCTCATACTACTAATTGTTTGATGACATAACAAATAGTCTGCCATCTTAAAGTTTCTTACTAATTTAATCACATGACATAACAAATATTTAGTCATCTTCTGTCACATGATCATTTTTTTTCCAATTCAATAAGATAACATAATAAATACTCAATCATATAATGATTTCTTCCTAGTTCAATCAAATGACATTAGCAAAGTTTGTGTCATATGATAGTTTTCTTGTCAATTCTTTCTATTGACACAACAAATCTTTAATCATCTAAATACTTCTTCAAAATTCAACAGATGACATAATCAAACTTCCAATTGCGTGACCATTTCTTCCCCAATAATTAAATGAAATACACCAAATTACACCAAAATCAGTTGTGTAATTATTTCTTCCCAATTTATCAAATGACAAAATATTTTTATCATACCTGATTAATTTTTCCTAAACCCCAGACAATAACCAAAACTATATTATATGGTGTGACCTCAATCAAACTTTTTAAGCTGTCATTGTCAGATTTTTAAGATACATTCAGATAACAAATAATTTTGCTCTCTCATCTGATGACTCCAAAAAACAGAGAATTAGGCTTTTGTCTTCTTATCTATACTGTTGGATGACTTTTTGTGCCAGTGTTCTTCCTCCAAAATCTCTCAATTTTATTTATTCCTCCAATCTAAACACATCTTCTTCCTCTTTTCATTCTTTCTTCTTCTCCAAATCAATTGCATGGCTTTTTCAATGGAATATATGGCTCGACACTCGTCGACCATGGAGTTTTCACAACAAAAGATGAATTAGAGGAGGTCGGTCTGTTGGCCGACTCCGATGATGAGGAAGAGCCGCGAGGTTGTTTTTATGGCATAGCTCACCTCTACTTAGTCGATCCACTGACTGAGAATCGAGTGCAAGGTTTTAAGACACAAGTGGAGCAATTGTGGTGCAGGATTAGTGGTTCGGTGAAGATTAAGGAGAGTAATTGGAATGACCAAATTGTTTCTTTTGTACTGTCAAGGAGAGATCGGCTTTAAAGCAGGTAGTGAACAAGTAGTCATGATATTATGATATTATCGTGGTGGTGGTGGTTTAGCAACTTGATGGATTTCTGTCATTCTCGTGGTAGAGGTGACACAGGTAAAGGTGTCAGGGCCCTTAATTTCCCGGATGGTGGTTTGCATGAGTGTAGGGCACGCGAGATCAAGACATCGTGGGTGTCTACGAAAATTTGAATTTAGTTTGCCTCTAGTATTATCATGTGATGCAGGATCTTGGTGGACATCGACCTCTCCAGTCTATTAATGGTATGTAAAAAATTACTTTTCACCTATAATATGTCTATGGTTTTGGGATTTGAGTACGTCTTGTTAAAGAGTTTTTGCCAAATGTGTGGGTGCTCTGCCTATTTTGATGGCGGTTGCATCTTGTGTGGTGGCGGAGCTGGCTGGGGGATCTAGGGTTTCAAGTGCTTCTACTTTAGGTGCTCCTATTGTAAGTGGTGGCCTTTCGGGTTCGATCCCACCAGAGTTTTGGAGTGGCCGAATCCATGTTGGGGCTACCATAAAAATGGCAAAATCAAGACAACAACGGATCGTCGGTGATAGTGAAAGTTGTGTGGGTGGGTCAGAAGGCAGCTTTGCACAAGTGGAATCCATGCATGCCTTTAGGCGTGTCACTATAATACCCCGAACCTTTTGTATATTTAGTAGTATTTTGTGATATTACGATTTTGATTTTGCGAACGCGGTAAATAATGTTACGACAGTAAAGATCATCTGATCTCTAGTTAACTTTTTTTAATTGGTTCATTATATCGGTCAACTTCGAATGGAAGTCGTAATATTCGTGAAAATGAGTATGTAGACAATTGGAGCATCAAAAACAAAGTTACGATGAGGAAGTTACGTCTACAGAAGTTTTATAAGAAATTTAAAACGTAAATTTCGGAGTATAAATAAGGACTTTCCCAAAAGGGGAATTCAACTTTGGTTGACTGCATAACTTTCCCTCGAGAGCGAGAGAAAGCGACTTCAACCCGTTTAGGTTTTTCATTACGGGTGAGACATTTTAACCGAAAACCAAAAAATAAAACAAGGTCGAGGCTGAAAAAGACCGAGCCCGATACAAACCAAACTGAAAAAAAAAATTAAAAATAAAAACCTAAACATTTGGTTTGGTTCCAGTTTTAATTTCAAAAAACCGAAGTATGCAAAAAATACGTCATTTTGGGTATTTTGTAATATATTGTATATATACATGCAAAATGAAATCCTAAAATCCTAAATTCTTTTATGCACAATTCTCGTCAAGTTCTCTTATATAGACGAGTACAAGTGTTAGGTGACTCAAAAAATTGTCTTGTTAGACAACTTTTTAGTATTTTTTTAAAATATATATATATTATGCATTACGTGAAAAAAAAAAGAACCAAAAAACAAAAAAACAAAAAAAAATCAGAGAAAAACCCGAATCGAGCTTAATAGTCATTTTTTTTAGAAAATGAAAAAGCAAACTTAACCGAAAATATTTTGGTTTTGGTTTTAGTTTTAGTTTTAACCAAAAACAGAACTGTTCAAGCCGATTCCCCCAGTCTTTACTCTTATCTAGCGGTGTGAAGTTGTCGGTCTCGCTCTTCTCTTTCTGTCCTACTTTTGATTGCCTGATTGGTGGACGATGGAGGGAATATCGACAACGAGAAATTTCAGGGTTCCCGGCCAACATCGTCACTGTCGCCAGCCTGTTCTCCGGTGACTTCAGTCGAGTTTTGGGTATAGTTATGAAGCTCTCTCACTCCTTTATTGAGTGGTTTATTGGATTTTTTTTCCCTTGCAAGTGTGTGAAGAGTGATTCAAATCAATTTCTCTCTCAGATTTGTGGCCACCATTCAATGTCGTGGTTGTGACGGTTGTCAGTGGTTTTGACCGATGAGAAGAGAGAGGTTTTGCTTACCTCCTCTTGATTCGATTGAGATACGCCTCGATCTCAATGGTCGCTCGATAAAGGCATTAAAATCGTCAAATTGTCGCAGGAAATTCTGGCATATATGGAGGGTCATGTGGAAGAAAACATTGGACTCGAAGAGATCTTTCAAGCCACAAGTTATTCATCAACGTTAACGATGGTTGCTAATGAAGGCGCGTGGGAGTGGTTAGCGCGTCTATCAGAAATTTTTTTCTTTGTATTGTATTGTGTAATACTCATTAGGTTCGTAACAATGTTACTTTATGAACGTAGTCGTGCGGTTACATTAACCTTTAGACTTTGTCAACCTAGTGTTTGGGTAGTGGTGACGCGTGTCACTGCCAGTGACGGTGCAATCGACATAAAATTGAGGTGACTTTTGTATCGTTAGATAATTTCATTGTTAAATAGTTTTATCGTTATATAGTTTCGTTATAGCGAGTTTATCAAAAAAGGTTTTTCGACTCGATTCATCAAAGTAATTTTGATTCGAGAATTTTGATGATTTACGCACATATTTATTTATTTTTACTATATTAAAGTAGGGTCCGGTCACAATCTTTTATTGGGGTAGCCAAATGGATTGTGTTTGTCTTTTCTTAAGTACTAGTGGCAAACTGAGTTTTACCCTCAAGACCAATGATCAACAAATTACCGGGGCTACACTTAGCATGGTAGTTTCTCAAGTTAACCGAATGACATGCTAGTTCTTCTAACACCACTACGGAAAGAAGCGCCTTGTGGTTATGGGAAGAGGATTGTCGGGGAAGAGAAACCTAAACTTCAAATTTGGGTGGAAGCGGATTAGCTTGTGCTCTAAAAGGAATTCTAAAACATCAGTCCCCGCAGAAGATTGTGGCTTTGAACCCATCAGTGTTGGCAAAAGCGAAGGCGTATGAGCATTGTCTCATATTGTTTTAATTTTGAGGTATGGCTAATGATATTTTATTAAGGACTTTATATTTGTAGAGTCTAGCTATGTTATGGTACTTGTTAGAACTTATTTAGTGTACGTTATTTTTAAAATTCGTATTTGTTGGGTCGGGATGTCGATGAATTCTTTGTAATATTTCAGATGCATAGATGGTTTAGAAACACCCAAAATCACCCACTTGAGCTACTACAACAACTCCAAAAGCACCTACTTGAGCTACTACAACAACTTCAACAGTGCTTCACCACTCAGGTCGGGTTCGAGAGTCTAGAAACTAATCGACCCATGGATTCCACTCAAGTACCCGGTACCCCCGACTCGCACACATCTCCTGACCCCCGGTGTCTCAAACCAAAATCACTCCTTGCATACTCGGCGTGGCACATCTCTCGACTCATTTGAAAATTTCACTACCAAACCGATACAATTTTTCTTTTGAAAGCCATAGTTAACGAAGTACAAAAGTTTTTTTTTGCAATTTTCTTCAATTGTTTTCCAAAACAAAAAAAAATCTAAATCGAACTTAACCGTTTAAAAATTGGACGAACCGTACCAAATCGAGCCGATTAAAAAATTATGTTTGCTTTTCGGTTCGGGCTAATAACTGAACTCATCGACCCGATTAACAGCCATAGTGCTAACTACCAAGTGGCGTCCTCATCTGGGAAGAGTGCCTAATGGATCAACCATTTAGTCACAGACTAATTCTTCTTTTTTTCAACAACCATATCAAGCACTGCGTCTGGTTTCCAAACAAACTCCCCACCGATATTATATTCAAGCATGTCTACATAACTAGTGTGGAGTCTCCAAGTCTCTTCTTGTGCAGAGAGACTTGAAAATCGAGGTGAAGTTTGGAATGAGAGGGTAATTTGAGTTTGTAAGCCACCTTTGTAATGCTTGCTTCGACTTGAAATGGTCAACAGTATCGTGGAGTAAGCTTCTTGGAGGTTTTGTTGATAAGTGACTTTTGGTGGTAAGGTTGTAGCTTTAAGAACACCTAGTCATCCAATTGAAATTCGTGTTGTCCTCTTCTTGTTAGCGTAAAGCTTCATGCCTTTTTGTGCCTCTGCCATGCAGCTCTTTAAGGAGGCTAGCAACTTATCTCTTGTGCGCAAAGCGACATCGATAGCCTGTAACGAAGTGGTCTTGTGATGTATCTAGGGACCTATGGAGGAGAAATGCCATAAAGGGCCTCAAATGGAGTCATTTTAATTTTGAAATGGAATGTGGTGTTATATCACCATTCCGCCCAATGTAACAGCCCATTCCAAGCTTGTGGAGTGTCATAGACATAACAATGAAGATAATACTCAAGGGAGCGATTGACCACCTCCATTTGGCCATCAGATTGTGGGTGGTAAGCAGAGCTTTGACAGAGTTGAGTGCACTATACTTTGAAAAATTCTTGCCAAAAATGACTAATGAAAATCGGGTCCCTGTCAAAAACCACAGTTCTAAGCATGCCATTTAACCTGAAGATCTCTCTCATAAACATAGAGACAATTTCTTTTGCAGTATATGGGTTAGATAAAGCCACAAAATGTGCATACTTAGATAGACTATCAAGAAAAGCCTAATATAGCATTATTGCCTTCAGACATAGGCAACCCATCAATGAAATCCAATGAAATATCAGTCCATACCTTGTCGAGAATTGGAAGTGGTTGGAGCTTCCTAGGTGGATGAACTGCCTCGTATGATTACCTCTGACATTGGTCACAGTTGGCCAAATACTGATTGACGTCTTTGAATACTCACGGCCAAGAAAAATTATGGGATTTGCGAACAAGTGGGTGAAGGTATCTGGAGTGTCCAACCTATTTTGAAGAACGAAATTGAAACAGTGGTTGCATACGCCAGTCAGAAGTTGCATGAATATAAATTCGTTGTTTGTAATACAATATATTGTATTTGAATTCAAATATTTCTTGAGTAGCCCAACCTCATTGTAAGTTATCCACGATCTGCAGGGTCTATGGGTGATGTCGACATGCTTGATCAATTTAAACTAGGTTGTTAAATTAGCGGTGCCGACACGGCCTGAATCGCAGCTCATGCTATCTCAAGAGAGCATCGAGGATGGTATTGGTATGTCTTTCCTTGTACTCAATCTTGCAATCATACCCAAGAATCTTGGATAACCACTTATACTACGCAAGGATTAAAATTTGTTTATCCAGCAAGTGTTTTAGGGTTTGGTGATCTATAAGGATTGGGAATGAATAGCTCATAAGATAAGAACGCTACTTCTCAATGACATGAAGGACAATGAACATTTCATGATCGTACATAGACATGGCTTGATTGGAAACAGATAGCGCTTTGCTCAAGAACGCTACTAGGTTTTAGTTTTGGGTTAATACCGCTTTGATGATGATACCACTGACATCTGTCTCAATCGTAAGTGGCTTCATGTCGGGGAGAGCGAGCACTGGGGCCGAGGCGATGGCCACTTTGAGACAAGAGAATGCATCCTTGGCAGCCTGGTATCAGAGCCAGACCAATGAGGCCTCACAACTTACCCACCCTCCCAACCTATGGCTTTTATTCATGTGCCACCACTACGCACCACCTCTGACACCTACGCCTCCACCCTCCACCCCATTTAACCACATACAAGAACAATCCATACTGTCACCGCCACATCCCACCTATTTCAACCCCTTCATCACCCATTCCTTCCCAACCCACTATCACTAAATCCATTGAATACCTCCATGCTATATAAGAGGCCCTCCACCTAACCATGGTGGACATGGCACAGAGGAGTGAGACCGTAACCCAAAGACAGGAAGCAGCTACCAAGCGCCAAGAGGATTTCCACCTATTGGTTGTCAATGAACTCTATGCCCTCCACCGTCATGTCTTCCCCAACATAGATGGACCTACTAATAGCCATTCTCCTTCTTCCACCATGAGTTTTTATTTATTTCCACAATCACTATTTTCATCTAAAGCTTTGCTATCTACATATAAAATGGGTTCTACCTCCCCCCTATTACAACCACCTAGCCTTACGTACTCCACCATAACAGCAACTCAATCTCTATCACTAAATCTACCCTCCCCTCCCGGCCATTACAAATACTCACCCACGCCCTCTTCAGAACTACCCTCAATTTTTAAAACATAGCTTGGAAACATGGTCTTATCAAGTACCAAAAGTAGACCTCTTTCATTTCAATGGTGAAGACGTCATATGATGGTTGGCCATGGCACAACAGTATCTCCGTATACAACATGTTCCAGTATATGAGAAGGTCCAAGCAATGGCGGCAAATTTTGTTCATGTCCTTTCTATTTGGATGAATAGTCTTGAGTAGGGACACCAATTCATCATGTGGGATAGATTCGTAGCGGCATTGGGTCGCACCACCATTGTTGCTGTTACAATCCAAGATTACACTCTACAGGACTCATTCCTCGTCTCTCCTATGGATGGCCGTGATATACTGTTAGGCACTAATTGGCTTGATACCTTGGGCGTTATGGTTTGCAACTTCTTGGAAAAATTAATGGTGTTTAGTATTAATATTGTGTGTTGTAGGGAATATAAAGGGATGTCACACTTTGCCCCATTACAATCATTGCTTTCGTAAGAGCAGTTAGAGAAAACATAGGCCTAAGTTCAACAGGTTGTGAAGCACCAGAATACAAGAGTTGCTCATCAAATACGCAGATTTGTTTGAGGCTAGCATCGTGGTTTCATGTAACACATACTCAATGAAGTCCCATCTAAGTCTATCATAAGCTTTAGATAAGTCAACTTTTTAGGCAAAAAAGCTAAGATTACCAGTAGATTTTCTAAACTTTTGGAGCATCTCTTGAGCAATCATTATATTATCAGAAATGTGCCTCCCTGGTATGTAACTCACTTGATTGGGAGTAATGAGCTGCTTCATAAATGGCCTGATCTTGGACACAATTAATAATCTTGGATATTATCTTGTACACAGTATAACAAAGGCTAATAGGCCTAAAATGCACCATATGCTGAGGTCTCTCCTTTTTTTTGGATCAAAGCAATGATGGTGTGGTTAAGACCAGGAGGAATGGAAGCCTCAGAGAATGCCTTCTTCACATTTTGCACCACATCTTCAGAGTATATATCCCAATGTTTTTTAAAAAAAATAGCTGGATATATATCATGACTAGGTACTTTAAGTGGACCAATACCAAACAGTGAGTCCTTAATCTCTAAAGCAGTCACTGGTTTACCTATACTTACCAAATTCCTCTCCTTAAGTGCAGAAAATAAATTTGGAATGGCCACATCAGAATCTTCATAAGTAGGCTCAGCAAATAACTTCTCAAAGGATTGAACAACTATCTTCTTCATTTGAACAAAACATGTTGTCCAATTCTCCTCCTCGTCAAAAAGTCTCTCAATCTTATTCTTCTTCCTCCTCACAAGAGTGGTAATATGAAAGAATCTACTATTTATACCCCCCCTTCTGAAGCCACCTAATTTTGGACTTCTGCTTCTAGTAAGTGTTTTCCTGATCAAAGAGTTTTTATATTCAGCAATGAGCTCAGCTTCCAAATTCATAAGGAAAGTATTTGTGCTTCTATCAGCAGCCCTTTGAGTGCCACCAATCTTTGCCAACAACTTCTTCTTTCTTTGAAAAATATTTCCAAAAACCTAATAATTCCACTATTTTAGGTCAGAGACTAAACACTGCAGCTTATGCTGAAACAGAGAGCTTTGTGGATTTATGCTTCTGCTTTTGCTTCTCGGAGAGAATGGAGGCCATGGCTGTTGTTCGGCGGGAACGAAACTAAGAGAGAGAGAGCGAGAGAGAGAGAGAGAGAGAGAGAGAGAGAGAGAGAGAGAGAGAGAGAGAGAGAGAGAGAGAGAGAGAGAGAGTATAGGGGTTTGGGTTTATCACTACGACGTCACTTCACAGAATTACCTTCTATGATGAGAAAGTTGTCGGTAGAGGAATTTTCTAACACATGCAGAATATGTCAGTCACATAATCTATTTCAAGATAACAGTCATGCGTTTGGTGATTAATTGTTTTGGAGTATGTTGTGATTAGCAAGGTCATATACAATTTTTTCTATTATTCTCTTAAGAAAACAAATGACTGTATAAATATTTTGTATAAGTAAAATAAAGCTAAAAAATAACTAACGCATGAGCGATAGATGACCAAATATTTACAGTTTTGAACTCAAAAATGCAAAATCATATATGATTATGAGTCATGTTAAATAGTACACGTACAAACAGAAAATTGTAACAAAAAAACGATACCAAATTATGGAGCACATGGTTATCCCCATCCTGAATTAGTTTCTTGTTTATTTACAATATTGATTATTCTCTTAGAGCATCTCTAACAATATAGATAAATTTTAAAAAAAATATTTATCTAAAAGTTAAATTTACTAATATTGTGTTTGTAGTGTACTCCAATAGTATTGCTATTTTAAAACTTATGCAAACTGAAAAATAGGGTAAAAACTGAAAAACTGAAGGGGGAGATGAAAACTCAGCTTTAATTAGGGTATCTGTTGGAGCCAAGTTTTCTAAATATGTAGTCAAATTCTAGTTTTATTTATTGTTTAAATTTTTATTTTTATGTAAACAACCTTCTGAGGAAGATAATTTATTAATACGACTAAGGTCGTAAGAGATGGTATCTAGAACATACTCTAGAGCAGAGCGCGCACACCTTATGTTAGGTTCATAAGCAAAATTTACAAACTGACGGGGTACTCTATTACAAATACGAGGAATAAAAGCAATAGACCACGATGGATTACTAGTAAGTAGTAATCTGATGTCCTCCACAATGCCTCCAAGTGAAGATATATCAGTTTTCTGGCTGGAACACTAATCCACAGCTACTTTACAATCAGTTTTCACTTGAACCTCTTTAATCTCATAACTTTGAAGAAATTTCAGGCCGTCACGAATAGCCATCAACTCAGCTTGGACAACAGATGATACGTGAGCATAATGAAAGGCAAACCCCACAGCAAATTTACCTGTAGATGTACGCAAGACACCACCACCGCCACATAAATTAATTGCATAGGCTCCATCAACATTCAACTTATACTTTCCAGCTTGAGGTAGGTTTCAAAACTTTTGTTTGTTATGAGAAACCACCTGGTGTATCTCTCTTCCTTCGAGTGTAACTGTTTGTATTCTTCATACATGGCCATGGAAATTGTTGTTACAGTGGCTACTTCCTTTGCTTTATCATTCCAAAGCTTGTCATTCCTATTGAGCCATAAACCTCAAATAATCATTAATAATTTCTTAAACCTGTAATGAGGTAAAATGTTAGCTTGATCCAGCATCCAATCTTTGAAGTTGAAACCCTGCGACATGAGGACATTCAAATTAAATGCGGTGCATGCCAAAATGCTTTGAGCATTGGAACAAGAACAAAAAAGGTGCTCTGTAGATTCAAAATGTGCTGCACATAGAACACAACACAAGTCTCCATTGTAGCCCTTTGCACAAATATTGATTCTCGTAGACAACAGATTGTTGTAAGCTCTCCAAATGCCAATTTTGACTTTACCAGGTATCTTTGCCTTTCAAATCGATTACCATAGTTTTTTGTTCACATTCCTAGCTGAAGATGAAGCGGAGATGTTTCCAAAACCATATCCCGAGAAATCCTATACCCTGCCTTCACCGTGTAAATGACATGGCATTCAATTTTCCAAACCAATCGATCCTTAGTTTTCCTACTACTCCTAGGAATAGCCAATATAATATGCGCCACATCCACTGGAAACAAGGAAAATATAAGGGCATTATTCCATCAAACAGTACCTTCCTGAAAGGGCTCCGCCACAAATTCCAGACTATAATTTGTTGGCCGAACTAGAGAGATTGCTGCCCCATTTGGAATCCAATCATCTAGCCATATTCTTTTGTTCTCCCCATCCCCTATACTCTACATCAAGCCAGCTTTGAGCACTAGGAATGAAGCCATGTTTAAAATCCTTTTGAACCTAAACAAATGTTCCAGACTAGCTAGGTTAATTAACCTAGCTAGCAAACCACGTGCAAGACTCCAAAATCCAGCACAACTCTTCTTAATCTCATTATTATAATAGGACTCTTCTTCTCTCCTTGCTCTTCCTCGCCAAGCAAGCAAAAATTGCTTTTCTTCAATCAAGCCAATTAACCAAGTCAACTAGCAATCATAATTGCAAGTAGACTCTTGTTTTATTCTCCACTTGCAACACCACGTCACTTTTCTTCCCCTTGCAAGCTATATATATATATATAAGTCAATTAAGTAGGTTAATTAACATAGTTGTTCGCATGCACTCCAACAAGCATCCCACTTCTCATAATCAGCTCACCAAGCTCCATATAAATATAAATCCACATGCAAACATTTTCTTCTCTCTGATCCTCGCCAAAACTGCATCCTCCAGATTTCCTCGCCAAGAAGCATTATATATATTTTATCTCATTTTCTTCATTAATCTCCAAAACACCTAAAAACAAATAAACATAATTAATTCACTCGATTAATAATAACAAACTAAATATATGGAACAAATTAAATACCGAATAGACGCATAAATATGCGACTATCAAAATACCCTACACTTAGCCATTGCTAGTCCTCGAGCAAAACACTAAACTAAGACTCTGAAAAGACTCAACAAAACTCTAACTACATGACTCTAACGCCCTCAACAAATTGTCTCAGCAATCTTCCACAATTGTAACACCGAGATAAGTGTTACTCCAAATTAACATTCCACAAAGTTTCGAAAATTAATTTCAATGCATGACACACATGTAATATGTAGGACGAAGACATAATCATGGTGAATGTAAAGCTATAGCATGCAAAAAACAAGTCAAGATTCAACCTCACAGGTATATGCTCTCAAAAGTGTTTCTCTCAAAATATGTCTAAGGTTTTCACTCAACTCAATTACTTGCCAAATGGACCACACTATATGCTTACACTTGTGACAAATCTCCACAGATCAAAGGCTGCCATCTTGAGGATCAAAAGGACTTTCATGAGTTGTAATGGGGCTTGGCTCATAGGTTAAAGAATAAATGGATAAGGAATTCAAATATGATTCTAGAACCCAGTAGAGCACCAAATAAGAGACTTCTTCAAACTTTACAACCATGAACTTTCTCACTTTTGTGGCCGAATTTCATCTTGTTGGGCCTTCACGTCATTGTTTTCGTCAACAGTTAACTCGGGTATCAAGCTAGACATCACATTTTCTTTTCTTTTCTTTTTATTCCATTCTTTTTTTTGAAACACTAGCTTGATACCCCACACTTATTTCTTTGCATCACTTCTCGACATTGTCGTCGTCTTCACACACCTGTCTCATGTATAGCTCTACCAAGTCCTAGAACAAGGGTAAAGATATAACTATTCTAAGGTTTAAGGTCAGAGATATGTGGGTGATGACATAAAGTTTAAACATGTAGGCTCAAAGTGGTTAACTAAGAGGTGCACATCTTGTGTACACAAAGTCGGGACACTGGCTTATATGGCAATGGTGGTGTCCCCTAAATGCCTTTATCACTTCCTCAATCAAAACATGTATTGACAATAAGCTTTGAAAAGCACAAGAGCAAGTTCTAGTAAATTCTAGAGTCCATTAACTTAATCTGTGGCAAGCAATTGACACTTAATAAAGAAAGCATGTGTAATCACATATAGGCTCAATCACTCACAGGTTAAATGAATCTCAACAAGGTTTAAGCATGCCAAAAATCTGTACCATGTTAGCTTTTTCTACATCCACTACACATTCGCATATGCATTAAATATCAAGATTAACCAAAGAAACTTAAATAACATGAACATCTTTTAGTCACAATTACGGAAGATATAATCACATCATGGACTAGTTAAGGGTACCTAAGACACAAAACAAAAGACTCTTTTTATGTTTTTCTTGACACTTTTTACTTTTGTATTTGGTTTTTCAAATAAGTTACTAAAATACACAAGAAAAACAAATAAAAAAAAAATTCAAAAATGCCAAATTCTAGCGAGGAAAACCTTCCACGATGAACTAGTCATCGGAAAAGACTCCCTCAGGCTCATCTGCGCACTCTACTCGCCAGATTTTTACAAAATTAACCACGCAGTGGAATGAGCTGAAATTTTAGGACCAAAAACTAGACACATATAAAAACAATCTATCAAAATTTCAGAAATTTACGAGCACTATAACTATGTCAAATAAATTATACAAAACAGCAGACTATTTGCTCGCCAGACTCAAAAACTACCAACTCTCGCGAGCAAAGTTCTCTCGCGAGCAACTCTCTCGCGAGAATTTTACAAAATTCATCATACATCGTAATAAGCTGAAATTTTTCGAACACTAACTACACATATGTACAAACCTGCCCTCAAAATTTCAGAAAATTACGAGACCCCTAGCTATAGAAAATAAATGACATGATACAGGTTACTGCACAGTACAGAGAACTGTGGCTCGCATGACTCAGCTCCACTCGCAAGAATTATATAGAATTAATGAAAGAGTAGAATGAGCTGAAATTTATAGAGAACCAACTAGACACATATACATACATTCTCTAAAAATTTCAGAAATTTACGAGACTTCTAACTATGTCAAATAAATAACACAAACTTCTGCTCGCCAGACTCAACTTAGTTCCTTAAAACTGTTGCTCGCATGACTCAGCTCCACTCGCAAGAATTATATAGAATTAATGACATAGCGGAATGAGCTGAAATTTAGAGAGAACCAACTAGAAACATGTGCATACATTCTCTAAAAATTTCAGAATTTTACGAGACCTTAAGCTATGTCAAATAATTGACACAAAACAGCATACTGCACAGAACCGTAATAACGAAAAATTAGACATAGACGCTAAGGATATGATATAAACCCCATCCCACACTTGAAATTTGCATTGTCCTCAATGTAAGATGAAACTAAAACATACAATACATCAAACAAGCATGGAATAAGACACATAACACATCACAAATCACACTAACATGGAGAAAAATAAAGAAAAGGAGAAGGGATAAGAATTCAAATCTGGCAGCCAAGCTTCTCCATCCACATGGGTTGCCTCCCAAGTAGCGCTAAGATTAACGTCTTCAGCCAGATAGTACCAAGTATCACTCTTTATCCTGTGGCACATCCTCGAGAGATACCTGCTCAACGGTGTGCTCCATCATCAACTCGTGAAACGGCTTCAATCGATGTCCATTGACTTTGAAAACTTTCCCTGTTTTGTCACTTTTCACAACTACAGCACCACTAGGGAAAACATTAGTAACCACAAATGGACCAATCCATCTAGACTGAAGCTTACCTGGAAACAGTTTCAACCTCGAGTTGAAAACCAAGACCTTTTGTCCTACCACAAAAGTCTTGCTCCTGATATTTTGATCATGAAAAGCCTTGGCTTTCTCCTTGTAAATCCTGCTGGACTCATATGCATTGTTCCTGATTTCTGCCAGCTCATTCAGCTGCAGTTTCCTGTGAATCCTAACCTCATCAATATCAAAATTGAACTGCTTGACCGCCCAATAAGCTTTGTGTTCAAGCTCGACCGGCAGATGACAAGCTTTGCCAAAAACAAGCCTGTAAGGAGACATCCCTATAGGTGTTTTGTAAGCTGTACGGTAAGCCCACAAAGCTTCATCTAATCGCTGACTCCAATCCTTCCTGGTAGGGCCTACGGTCTTCTCAAAGATCTTCTTGATTTCACGGTTAGACACCTCCACTTGTCAACTGGTCTGAGGATGATAAGGTGTCGCCACCTTGTGTTGAACATTATATTTCTTCAAGAGCGCAACAAATGTGCGGTTGCAAAAGTGAGAGCCTCCATCATTAATGATGTACCTGGGTGTGCCAAATCTAGCAAATATGGACTTTAAGAATTTAAGCACAACGACAGAATCGTTAGTTTGGGTGGCAACTGCCTCCACCCACTTGGATACATAATCAACTGCCAAAAGTATGTACACATTAGAATGCGAAGAAGGGAAAGGACCCATGAAATCAATACCCCAAACATCAAAAATTTCAACCACAAGAATTGGGTGTTGAGGCATTTGATCCCTAGGACTGATGTTACCTGTCATCTGGCATCTTGTGCATGCTTTGTAGAATTCATGAGCATCCTTAAAAATGCTAGGCCAATAAAATCCACACTCCAACACTTTGAGTGCAGTTTTCTTTCCCCCGAAATGTCCTCCACCTATATGTGAGTGGCAAAAAGAAAGAATAGAATAAATTTCAGATTCGGGTACGCACCTTCGAATGATGGAATCTAGGCAATGCTTCCATAAGTATGGATCATCCCACACATAATATCTGGCCTCCTTCTTCAACTTGTCCTTCTGAGCACGGGTAAAGTTAGTAGGTACCAGTTTTGAAACCTGGTAGTTGACAATATCCGCATACCACGGCTCAGAATCTTGGATAGCAAAAAGTTGTTCATCCGGGAAGCTCTCAAGTAATGGGAGGTTGTCCTCCTCCGCATTGGACCCGTGTGTCAACCGACTCAAATGGTCTGCAACCACATTCTCTGTTCCTTTCTTATCTTTGATTTCCACATCAAACTCCTGAAGGAGTAGTAACCACCTAATCAGCCTCGGCTTTGCATCCTGCTTTGTCATAAGATATCTCAATGCAGCATGGTCAGAGAAAATAATCACTTTAGTTCCTAACAAATAAGATCTAAATTTCTCTAAAGCAAAGACAACAGCCAAAAGTTCTTTCTCAGTTGTTGAATAGTTTAACTGAGCATCATTAAGGGTTCGAGAAGCATAATAAATCACATGTGGTAACCTCTCAACCCGCTGTCCCAACACAGCACCTACAGCATATTTCGATGCATCACACATCAATTCGAACGGAAGGTTCCAGTCTGGTGCTTGGATGATTGGGGCGGTGATCAACAGCTCCTTGAGCTTGTTGAATGCAGCAAGACAATCTTTTGTAAAATCAAATGTCACGCTCTTCTGGAGCAATGCACTGAGAGGTCGGGCTATCTTGGAGAAATCCTTGATAAACCTGCGATAGAAACCTGTATGTCCAAGAAAAGAGCGCACCTCTCTCACAGTAGTGGGAGGTGGTAAGGTACGTATAACATCAACCTTAGCCTTGTCTACCTCAATACCTTTTTCAGAAATTACATGTCCCAAAACAATACCTTGTTCAACCATGAAATGACATTTTTCCCAATTTAACACAAGGTTCTTTTCTACACATCTCTCTAGAACTAGGGACAGATTATTCAAACATGTATCAAAAGAATCACCAAAAACAGAAAAATCATCCATGAATACCTCGATGATCTTCTCCACCATGTCTGAAAAGATGCTCATCATGCATCTCTGGAAAGTAGCTGGTGCATTGCACAACCCAAATGGCATCCTCCTATAAGCAAACGTGCCAAAAGGACACGTGAACGTGGTCTTCTCCTGGTCTTCTCTGTCAATGGCAATCTGGTTGTAGCCAGAATAACCATCTAGAAAGCAATAATACGCATGACCTGTAAGACGTTCCAACATTTGGTCAATAAAAGGAAGAGGAAAGTGATCCTTACGGGTTATGGCATTAAGCCTGCGGTAATCAATACAGACTCTCCATCCTATTTGAACTCTCTTTGGCACCAGCAGATCCTCATCATTTTTAATCACTGTGATGCCTGACTTCTTGGGCACCACCTATACAGGACTCACCCACTTGCTATCAGATATTGCATAAATAATACCTGCATCGAGAAGTTTGATAACCTCATTCTTCACCACATCCATCATAGGTGGGTTGAGTCTTCGTTGTGGTTCTCTCGTTGGCTTTGCTCCATCTTCAAGGAATATCCTATGAGTACACAACGTTGGATCTATTCCTTTAATGTCTGCAATTGTCCAACCAATAGCCTCCTTGTACTCTCTGAGCACAGTGACTAGCTTTTCCTCCTGTAACACTGTTAGTTTTGAAGATAAAATGACTCGTAAAGTCTCACCAGTTCCAAGGAATGCATACTTTAAATGCTCAGGCAAAGGCTTGAGCTCAAGCTTTGGTGCTGTTATAATGGAAGGAAGAAGCGTGTCATTAGTAATAGGAAGAGGAAGAGATTTTGAACTACCTCTTATGTATGGCAATGACTCAAGGGCTGCAACAACATCATCGTACTCTTCACCCATCACTAACTCCTCAACTGAGCTGATTCTCATTGTTTCTTCTTCTTTATCCATGGATCGAACTTGGGTGATCAAATCCTCAAGTTCATCCCACACTTTAGAACATGGGGAGGTTTCAGATTTTCTCCCCCCTTCTTCAATCGCTTTCTTCAACGCATCCTCATTCTCATTCACTGAGTGCTGCATAAATTCCTGCATAAAATTATCAAATGTATCAATAGAAAAACAAGAATACAAATCATTATCACTCGGATGCCTCATTGCGTCAAAGATGTTGAAGCGAATCTTCTCTTCATCTACTTTCATGGAGAGGGTACCATTGAAACAATCTATCTTGGTCCTAGCGGTCCGTAAGAATGGACGACCAAGTATCAGTGGTAGCTCTGATGGTTGAGGCTCTGCCTCCATCTCTAACACGAAGAAATCAGCTGGAAAGATCAACTTACCTACCTGCACCAAAACATCCTCAACAAAACCTCTGGGGTAGCAGTTAGATCGATCAGCTAATTTAATTGTAACACCAGTTTGTTGTAATACACCAATATTCAAAGTTTTATACACAGAGTAAGGCATTAAATTTATTGATGCACCCAAATCAAGTAAAGCTCCAGTAAAGTTCGTGTTACCAATTGTACATGGGACGGTGAATCGTCCAAGATCTCCCATCTTGGGTGGTAGCTTCCTCTGAAGTACTGCTGACACCTTCTCACTCAAGGCCACAGTCTCGGTCCCTGTGAACTTCCTCTTCATTGTACAAAGTTCCTTAAGAAACTTTGCATACTTTGGTATTTGCTTAATCGCATCAAGCAACGGAATGTTCACTTCTACCTTCCGGAATGTATCTAGAATCTCTTGCTCCAATTCATCCTTCTTGTTTTTCAACCTACTAGGAAAAGGAACACGTAAAGGAATTGAAGGAGAAAGATTAGAGATTGACTTACCTGATTTTTCATTTGCTGAATTTTTTTGTCTAGAGTCTGGCGAGTTCCTCGCCAGAGATTCTTTCTGTCCAGGGTCTGGCGAGTTCCTCGCCAGAGTCTCCTTCTCTTCCTGATCCTGCAGTAGTGGTGGAAATGGCAGCACCTGTTCTAGGACCGGCTCATCTTCTAAAGATTTTTTTGTAGGCTTTTCAACCTCTTCAATCACTCTTTCACTTCTCAATGTGATCACATTAGCTTCATGTTGAGATCTTGGGTTTTTAACCACATTGCTTGGAAGAGTACCTTGTTCTCTTGTTGACACTTGTTGCTGCAAGCTGTTCAACTGCTTCTCCATAAGCTCGAATGCCTTGCTAGAGTTCTTGTTGTGCATCCCAATCCCCTCTAGCCTAGCCAATATTGCTGCCATGATAGGATCAGGAGCTGGAGCTGCAACCGGCTGTTGTACCTGCTGATATTTAGGTCTTACCTTGAATCCGGTGGGTGGGTTCAGCACATTATTTGTGTTTCCATAGCTGAAATTTGGATGGTTCCTCCACCCCGGATTGTATGTGTTTGAGTAGGGATCATTTCTTGATGCCTGTTGTTGTACAAAATTCACCTGCTCTTCTTCAGGAATAAAAGGACAAGATTCATTAGTGTGATCTGACATAGAGCAAACAGAACATACCTGAGAAACAGATGATGATGATGTCGTTTGGCTCTTGATGGCAGTAGAAATGGACTCTAACTTCTTCTCCATTGCTTTCATTCTCTTGTCCATGTCTGGGTTGGTGGCAACCTCAAATACAGCTTGCTGTTTCTTGCTCGCCAACGTTCTTTCTCTTGTATAGAACTGCTTGGTGTTCTCAGCCAATTTCTCTATGGTATCGTGAGCTTGCTGACCTGTTTGGTACATAAACATACCTCCACAAGCGGAATCCACTCTTGTCTTGTTAGATGGCTCCAGAACGTCATAAAAGAAAGTCATCCTGTCCTCAAGATCATACCCATGATGTGGGCATTTCCTCAATAACTCCTTGAAATGACTCCATGCCTCATGAAGCATGTCACCATCTTTTTGTATGAAGCTGTTAATCTCCTTCTTCAACTGCTTAGTCTTCTGGGCTGAGAAATACTCCTTCATGAACGTCACCTTCATCTCATCCCAAGATTGTATAGACCTAGGAGCTAAAAAATTGAACCACATCTTCGCTCCTTCCTTCACAGAAAAAGGAAATAAAATTAGTTTCAACACATTAGATTCAACATTTTGTAAGTTTTGTGTTGATGCTAAAGCTTCAATCTCCGCCAGATGTTGTTGCGGATCTTCTGAAAACACCCCCCTATAATGAGGTAGGGCAGAAAGTAATGCAGGAGGTACAGAATATGTCCCAAGAGCTGGCAACACTATTGGTGATGAATTCCCCTGAGCACTAGGTACAAAAGAATTCATCAACGATCTTGGTTGTTCTCCCATTGCTGCTCTTTGTGGTGGCGATTGAGGAACTTCTTCTTCTGAATCTGAACTTGTTTCCACCTCAATCTCAGGTTCTGACACTGTGCTACTCGTGTTTCCAACCTCCAGTTCTGCTCGCCTCTTCTGCTTCCGGTTTTGCTTAGCTGAGCGCTCAATCTCTAAATCAAGCAATAAAGGCTCAGTTCTCCTTGACCTTCGAGTATGCATGCACTAAGTACCTGCACACAAGAGACACGTTACACTACAAAATAAATGAAACAAAACAAAACAGAAACAAAAGACACGTTAGAATATAAAGACTAAATCTCTCCCCGGCAACGGCGCCAAAAATTTGATCGAGTGTTTAACCACCTTCAAAGTTACCATATAATAAACTCAATATGCTTGTCAATGCAGTACAATATTATAGGGGTCAATCCACAGGAAAAAATGAGACTTAATATTCTAAACTACAAACAGACGCGAAAGTCAGAAATCTGACAGTCTCGATCACTGGACACTAACGTAATTAATTAAAATATCTAGACTCAACCTAAAATCACGAAATTTATACAGGACACTACAGACACAGTGGTGAACTACCACGCGAAATTTCGATACAATCGGAGTTTGTTTGGTTGGCGAACAAAATTATGCAACACAGATTACGAAACTGAAACAGAAAACAGAGTAAAAGTAAAACTGACAATCAATGATAAAATGGGTTAAGGGAAGTGTTATCCACCACCGTCACTCCATCTAGACGACAAATGCTTAACTAAACAATGCAAATGTTATGAATGAAAGATTCCCAGGAAGGCCCCGAACTGTGAACACAACCTATTACCCGATCCTTATGTTTACAACATTGAAGGTCTGCTTATCAATATTGTCTATCCCTTAAAGAACCCGAAGTCACGGACTCGAATTAACTAAGAGAAAAGCATTAAGATTTAGAAAGGGTTTGAGAATCTACAAGGCTTTAAAAGTACACTACGGTCGTGTCTTGCTAGACCTAGGGTTGCTTATACCAAGCATGTATGGGTTCTACGATTGAAACTTGAGGAAGGTAATAATCACCAACAGCCATCAATTTTCTTAGAATTAGATTCCTAAACATGCATACTAAGCGTGCACTCAAAGCATACATAATCAAGAATCATCACCGTATAAATAACAAAGAAACCTCATTCAAATAACAAAAGAAAAATTTAATTAACGTGCATAAACAATCTAGATATCATGAACGGGGCTTCAAAACAGCCCCTTAACAATAGAGTTTAGCTCCTCATGGAATCAGAAACTAAACTAAAATAATCCATGAAAGAAATCGATACAAACGGATGAAAGAGAAACTTGCAGCTTCCTTGCTCTTCCTCCCCGTTACGTCCCCGCGTACGTTCTCTTGCTAGCTATTTATATGTTCCAGACTAGCTAGGTTAATTAACCTAGCTAGCAAACCACGTGCAAGACTCCAAAATCCAGCCCAACTCTTCTTAATCTCATTATTATAATAGGACTCTTCTTCTCTCCTTGCTCTTCCTCGCCAAGCAAGCAAAAATTACTTTTCTTCAATCAAGCCAATTAACCAAGTCAACTAGCAATCATAATTGCAAGTGGACTCTTGTTTTATTCTCCACTTGCAACACCACGTCACTTTTCTTCCCCTTGCAAGCTATATATATATATAAGTCAATTAAGTAGGTTAATTAACATAGTTGTTCGCATGCACTCCAACAAGCATCCCACTTCTCATAATCAGCTCGCCAAGCTCCATATAAATATAAATCCACATGTAAACATTTTCTTCTCTCTGATCCTCGCCAAAACTGCATCCTCCAGATTTCCTCGCCAAGAAGCATTATATATATTTTATCTCATTTTCTTCATTAATCTCCAAAACACCTAAAAACAAATAAACATAATTAATTCACTTGATTAATAACAACAAACTAAATATAGGGAACAAATTAAATACCGAATAGACGCATAAATATGCGACTATCAACAAACCTAAAAAATGTGTACGGCTCTGCTAGGGTTTACTACATGGCTATGTAGCACCCTCCTTCAATGGAGATCATTGTCGGTGCTTCTGGAGCCGTGGCCTTCGATTCGGACTTCCGTCTGCTTTCACTTCTCTTCTCTCTCAAACACAACGGTGAGGTCTTTGATCACTGTGGATGTGGAACTGAATTATAAATTGTTGTAACGTCGTGTATGTGGAAGAGGTGAAGCTTGCCTTTTACAATGTTATAACTTCTTGCATTGGAGTAGCATAATTTTGGATATGAAAGACATAGGAATAGTAGATGTCATCCTTGGAGTATGAATTATACGAAATTCAAATGAATATGTACTCACTCAATCCCATTATGTTGAGAAGGTATTAAGGAAATTTGGACATTATGATTGTAAACCAGTTGTAATTCCATTTGATCCAAATGTCCACCTTATGAAGAATAAAGGTGAGAGTGTGTCACAATTAAAATATACTCAGATTATAGGTAGCTTGATGTACATCATGAATTGTACAAGACTTGACTTAGCTTATACGACAAGTCGACTAAGCAGGTACTTAAGTAATCCTGGAAAAGAAAATTGGAATGCTTTAATTAGAGTATTCAAGTACTTAAAGCATACAATGGAGTATGGTTTGCATTACACAAAATATCCTCCAATTTTGGAAGGATATTGTGATGCAAATTAGATTTCAATGAACATAGAAAGTAAATCTATAAGTGGATATGTTTTTACACTTGAGGGAGCAGCCGTGTCATGAAAATCAACCAAACAAACTGGGGAAAATGGCTATGAAGGTCACTCAAGTATGACACGTTCTAAACTTTGCTCACTTAAGTATGGCAAATATCACTTTCTCACTATCGAATGACAGTTTACTCACTTTGATCACTCAAATATCACTTTGCTCACTCATGTATGACCAATTTCTCCAGTTCAGAGTGATCAAATTAAGTGAGTAAAAGTGGCCTTCGATAGTGAGCAAAGTGATATTCTACTCATTCGATAGTGAGCAAAGTGATATTTGCTATACATGAGTGAACAAAGTTTAGAACGTGCCATACTTGAGTGACCTTCCTAGCCATTTTTCCAAACAAACTGTGACAACACGATCCACCATGGAAGCAAAATTCGTTGCCTTAGATAAAGCTGTTGAAGAAGCATAATGACTTCGAAATATTTTGGAAGATATTCCTTCGTAGACTAAGCCTGTAACTGCAATTTTTATTCATTGTGATAGCATGACTGCACTCACAAGAACGAAAAATAAAATTTATAATGGCAAATCAAGACATATTAGAAGAAGGCACGAAACGATTAAAGACTTGCTGAAAAATGGTATTATATCCATGATTATGTGAAGTCAAATGAGAATATAGCCGACTCTTTTACTAAAGGGATATTTAAGGAGCAAGTCATATATACATCGATGGGAATGAGTTTAATGCCAATTCAATTAATCATAACTTGGCGGAAACCTAACCTAGCTAATTGGAGATCCCATGATCTAGGTAATAGGCAAACTGGTTAGGAAAGACTCAAGGTAGAAAATACACACATGCTTATTCGTATGGTGAACAAAGTGTGTTTCCTGCAAGTTGTCTAGGGTGAGTATTATTCTTCATGATACTAATATCTTACGAAAGAAGAATATAGCAAGATATTCTAAAATTAGTATCACCTATGTGGGAGTGATGTGGGTCGCATTTATGAGAATTATATGACTACTCCCTAGAGCTCTCATGAAGCGGAAAACTGTTCAGGACCAAAATGGACACAAACGAATGAACCGAAATGTGTTAGATTCGGTATATGTGACAGTTGTTGTCTCGGTTTACTATTAAAATCAAATAGTTCAAGACTTAAGTTCACTGCCTTGCACAGTAAATCCGATAAGTACTCTTATTTTTTATTAAAATATGGACCATTATTAGAGTTTGAATAGAAAATGTGGGGTATTGTTGGAACCTTGTGGGACTTTAGTCCCACATGGAGAATGTTTAAAAACTTCCACTCTTAATAAGGGATGCCCTTTGTAGGGTACTAAATGGAAGTGAGTTTAGGTGAGGGAATTTCAATGGGTTTCATTGAAAATTCCTCTTGGGTCTCCTAGTAGGATTACATGATTATTTAATAATCATAGACTAGGCCTTGGAGCTCTTTGGGCTCTGGAAAATTAATTAAAATAAGATTTCTTTTTGGATCAGAAACGTTTTGATGTTAAAGATTTAAGACGCAACTCTTCGTCTTCTTCATCTATGAACAAAGACAATATTTTGTTCAAAACACCAAACATGCGCCTTTACGTCTATAAAAGATGCATGATGAAACTTGTTTTAGATACAATTCGATTACAACAATATTCCATCTAATATTAGAAGAGTGAAACATAGACTAGGGTTCGAGATAGAATTCAAGGCTTCTCTGCAAACCTTGAATTGAAAGTTGTATCCCGGGAGACAGACGTCAAGAAATTCTACAAGTAAAAGTGTATGGACGAATTTATGTCTTAGGACATTGGTCTTGCAAGGCTCTCTCAACAATCAAGTTAGTGATTTCAATTTGCTTTCTATATATTTCGATTGAAAGTATCTATCAATTAGAATTTACTTTGTTGATTCTACATACAATTTAGTAATATTAATTGTGATTCGTAGATTTGATCAATACTTATAATATATATTTTCTAACAGACATTGCATAACCACCGCTGACATAATTTTTGGATCCGGATCAAAATTATGCATGTTCTTGCTCATTGAGTTGCATAAACCTCTCTTCGATCTGCCTCTCAGACCATGTGATCATGTATATATTGCAGACGGAAAGTGAAGGAGTCCAACCTCTGAATTATAGGCACTTACTTGCATATATACAAGGTCTTCTTTAATTTCCAACAAAAGAAAGAAGCGCATGGCTGCTTCATGTGACCATGCTGGCGCAAACAGCTTGCCTTCAACATTACATCCATGTCTTCCGTGATCCAATAGTGCAAATCCTTGATAAGGAGATCGATGATCACATGAGCTTCATCAGTGAGGTTAAAAGCTTGCCTTCCTTCTAGAAAGGAAGAAAGTACGGGCCTTCAAGTTAAGGAAACCAATTAGTGCACAGTTGGCGCAGAGAACAAATTGCAGCAGAGAGTTTGATGCAGTCACCACTACTGCATTCACTTGTTTCCTTCATAGTGCATGGTTAAATCTACAGGCCAAACGCATGCAAGCCTTTTTTTATCATCAATGTCTGTCCGACGTGAGTGAACTTGAGAAGGTGCTAGGTTGCACAAAATCGGGTACGGGTGCATGAAAGTAAAGCGTTTGAAAACATGGAAGTTTTTTTTTCGAAAAATTGTTGGAAACGGGTACGCGATGCAAACGAGTAATAAAATAATAATTTTAATACATATATAGAGAATAAATAGCAAATAAAAATTTTGTAATCACAAGCAGGAGGGAAATCAATTTACTCTCACCCTCACTCCCGAAAGAAGCCTAAAATCACTCTAATTCATCCCAACTTGTACTGCATTTGGGACTCCCTCTTCGATCTTATGAGACCCATTAGTGCTTTACAAAGCCTTTGCAAACCAAATAAATACTCTATTTCTACGTACAGAGCTAGCAAATTTGGGGATTTCTATAGCCGGAATTTCAATACTTCCTAATTTTGGAGCGTTGGATCACTTAATTTCTCTAAAATTAGGAACTGCAGAAATGATCCAACGCTCTAAATCTGGGGAGTATTGAAACTTCGGAGCACTATAGAATTTTCGAGCAAATTTGAATACAAAGTCTAGTCTTTGACATGATTGCAAAACTTCAACAGCCGAGCTCACAGAGTTGAAGACCGATTTGGATATTGAGCTCAAGCAACTAGTATATGCAATAAAATTGACAATTTCAAAATACCCAGATCAAATCATAACTATCAATCCTAAACTGAAAGCAAACGATTATCGAATAGTCAAACTATTAAGGAAAAGATGGAAAGTAAGCTATTGGGGTCGCAAGAGTGAGAGACAGGGAGGAAGAACTTCAAAACTTCTGGAGAAATGCTAAAGAAGAACGATGCGTTTATCAAGATTTGGAGGATGGCTGGAGCTTGGAACAAAAAATGAGATAGGTTTCAACCTTTCAATTTTCACTTTAAAAGATTGATGCTTCCATTAATTTATTAATTTACTCTTCCTAATAGGAATTTTACGCTTCCACCGCGCTCCCAAATTGACTTTTTTTCAGAAGCGCGATTCCTCGCGATTCCCAGATGCTTCCACTTTTTTGTCGCTCTGGAAGCGTGAAATGTCTCTCCTACCGCGCTCTTGTGCTTCCTAGGTGGTTTCTGCATTGCAATCCCTCATTACACCAAGCAAGCCGAGAAGGTGAAAATCGTGCTCCTGGAATTGGTGACATGCATTTTAGTGCCTATTCCGATGTTACATAAGAGCTCGAGTTTCCCTTATCAACATATCCAGCCATTAGCAAGAGATATATCATCGATGGACATCCAGAACATAGAGATGACATACTGTTGTGAATTATGAGATACCTTTTTTATGAATTTATAAAATGTTTATGAAATTTTTTTTGGAAGGGGATTGGTGAAGGAGTAAAATATCGGATATCGAGGATATATTGAAGGTTCAAAATTTGGATATATCGATGAAATATGGATCCAGTGAAATTCTGACAAAAATGACGGAAGCTAATAAAAATACATGAAAATTTGTAATGAAACTTTTGGAGGTTGTTATATAATCAATTATCTACCTTATGCGAAAAGAAAATATTGATCAAACATTAAGACATATGAATTTGCTATATTACTATATAAATTTGTACGTGTTAAGTGCTGATAACTATTAAAATATAATTTTCTAATTTTATTTTTATTTTTTGATGGCTAAAACTTAATGGCAGGGTAGACCATCACATTTTTGTACAATATGTTACTCATCACACATCACAAAATCAAATATACAAATACTTTAAAACCACGTAGAGGACCTATAAGGTTCGAAATTCACACTATTTTTCTCATCTCCCCATGCAGAATCATGTGTGTTTTGTGAAGAGTAATCATTAAATGATTACTCTCCCATGTAATTCTGTATGTATTGACTTACATGCCAACCATATGGGTCAGGGGGCAGTCTTTAAGGATTCTGGAGCTCATAGTATGAACCTAGCATTGCTGGACTTTCTTCATTGCTATCATCATTTGAGGCATTTGTTTATGATTGTGACGATGAGTTGTCACTTGTTGGAAGACCATAAGGCATGACATATGAAGGATAATGCATTGTAAAATTTTGACCATAATAATAACGTTGGTAATTACCATCTCCAACATCTATTGAGCCAATAATACATCTTCAGCATTCCTCGATAAACTCCTTTGACCCCTTTCTCTTGGATTGTATTCACTTCTTCTACCTTCTCCACCGTATTTATGACCTGCTCTTCTATCTCCATAGTCTTCATCTTGGGTTGAGTGTGTGAAATTTTGTTCATCTGTGAAGAAAAATGGTTTATCTCCACAGTAACCACCACATCCACTGCCACTACTACCGACTCCAATACTCTACATTCCATTGTCTTCTCCTCTAGTGCTTGATGAGCTTCTAGATCACGTACCTGGGGTATCACTCCTCAACCGTGGAGGTTGGGAAACATGTGAACTTCTAGGCTTTGGATTGGACATTGAGCATGTGAAGATTGTACATTTATCAAACTAAATGTTAAATTCGAAAAGTTTCCGAAAATTTCAAAAATTTCGGAAAATATCGGGGATATATAGGAAATATCGATAAAAATTAGAAAGTTTCGGGAGATTTAGGGATATAATTGAGGATTTTTCAGGTAAGTCTAAAAAATCGAAATATCGCCAATAATATCGATTTTACACTCCTTGGGTTTGGTCCTAGCCAAATGCCATGTTAGGAGGCTCATCCTCACACCTGATTAAATTGATAAAATAATAAAAGAACCCGAAGAGGACATATGCCCTTTACCTCGTTCACTAAAATGTAAATTCTCAAAGAGAACATCCTGCATAATCACAGGTGTTTCTTCTCTAACCACAACTCATCAATACCACTTACTTGATAATCCTGGATAATCATAAAATGTTTATGATTTTTAATATAGACGAGTTTAACAATATACTTTTGGTGAAATGAATATGCTACGACAGGATTTCAGCAGGATGTTCATAACTTTGAATGATTCATTTGTACTCTTCTGTGAAAATTGTCCTGAATCCAAATGTTAATGTTATCGATTGGTGGGCTCACTGTCCGGCCTTCCCCAATGGCCCAATCCATATATACCCATGAGCAAAAAAAGAAAAGAAAAAAGTGCACGTCGGTAATTATGCAGCTCAAGGAAACAGTAGAAAACTACAGTAAAAAGTAAAATGGAAATGATTAGGAACACGAAAGCCCTGAAGGTGCGGCAAACCACAACTCCACCAGGCCGTTAAAATGGTTAAATATCATTCATTGCTCCTGTTGTTGTGTGCTTATTTTTGTTCATCTTATGCACGAAACCTTAGCATGGTGTCATTGTGTGTTGTTAAATGTGATGCTTGTAGTGTAAGTGTACCGATTAACTAGTACTAATCATACTCTCATAGTACTCAGAATCTTGAACAATGTAGATGGCTAAACAATTGTTTGGGAGGTATTACGTTGAGTACAGCTAAACGATTGTTTTCTTGTCCTCAGAAATAAATGATATGCGAGTAGTTAAGATCAATTTACTCCTAGTCAAAAGTTTGATGAATCAAAATAATTAATTTTAAAATTTTTGATATTAGCTGTATACATGTATGACTGTAAAAGATCAATCAACAAAGCTAAAATTAGTAGTCTATGGTGTTGAGAAAGGAGACTCGATCTAGTTTTGACCAATTTCCTAGATAAGCTATGATGTCCACCTGCATATTCACAAGTGATTTTGGTGCATCATCCACCTCAATCTGCAAATTCCTTTCATTTTTCCTTCCCGGCAAGGGAGTTCCTCCTCTATTAACATTCAGATGATTTCTTGATTTGATGATCCAGGAAAAAATTGTTTAAACTAGTATAAGTAAAAGTGGCAATTGGAGCAGAAGAGTATGCCATTATGTATTCAACTGATACCAGAATATATATACTTGTATGTACTTTTTGTTTATGTACAAAATTGTTCTAAATGCTAGTCTTAGTGGTTGATGATGTTGAGAAGGGAAACTCTAGATTTGATTAATTGCCTAAATAGGCACTCGAGTCTTTCTTCTTGGTCTGCAAGGCATGATTCCAGATTGGTAAGCTGGTTCTGTGTATTTTCTGCAGTCTTGAGTGACTTCAATGCAGCATCGACCTCTGCAAATTCATTTGTTTCTGCTTCTTCCTCGCAAACCACTTTTTTTGACTGCATGATCTTGGATACCAATGACCAGTCCAGAGATGAAAGACAACATTGATTTAAAAACTGAGAGAGTGACTGCTTGGACATCTCTCAACATGTTGACGACAGAGATATCTTCAGAGTCCTTGTCGAGAGTAGAGAAACTAGATCTGAAATTCACATAGACTTGTGGATTGTCTTCTTCACAATCTTCCTTGAGGTTAAGTATTTCCTAACCTCACTTGTACGTACTTCAGATTCGCTTCCTCGTTTTCTTATGCTTGATTGAAGATCCTGTAGAGATTCCTTGGTTTGAAGTAGGGCTTCCTTAGCTGTGCTACAAACATCCAAGAGCCTAAGTGAACCATCTAATAATGCATTAGCGCATTTCTGTTGCTTCTCTTGTGCCAAGGCTTGTTGATTGAGAGGCAACTGAAGAAGCCTATCAACACAATCATGCAGGTCTTGTAGACCGCTTATATTGTGGCAAATCGAGGATGAAGATGTAGAGGTGGCTTTAGATGATCTCCATCTGCATAACTGTTCATTAACTTCTTCAATGATAGGGTGTGGCCTGGAGGGAAAACTGATGGAGCGAGTGTGGGAAGCCATTTCTTTCTAGTGATTTTGTTGGAGAGAATAGGTGAGCTTGTAGATGTTAGTAATATATTAAAGTTGATGAGTTGCTCTTCTAATTGTAGCTGCTGATATATAGAGTTGGTTTGGAAGGGCAACATGGAAATGAGGGAAATTTGGAATCTCATACAGCTCATTCAACTGTGTGAGAAGCAACATGATATCCATTTGGATCTTAATGTTCGGTAGGTAATGTTTCTCAATGTCTCTTCCTACTATAGCATACCAACTCAGAGCTGATTCAATTTTCATTTAAAATCTCAACGTATGCTATTATAATGTGACAATCATACAATCATAATTTGATTTCTTGGACAGCAATTGCACGAGTGACATTGAGCCTGTATTTAGTCATACGTGGTGATCCGAAAACATGCATCTTATGAATGTGATCAGTTTAATAGTCTTATTTAGAAGGATTTGAGATCTGAGTCTGTCACATCAACTGTTGCCGATCTGTTTGTACGTATGCTTATTCTTCTGATTTGATTATTTCTCAGCTGATCAATAACTGGAAATTCACTGCTAGGTATGTGTTGGGGACAATTTAGCTGTATATGTAACAGTGAAGAGGGCTTTTCGGTCAAGTAAAAAGTAGGCTACTCTTAATTTGTGGCATTTTGGCATCTGAATGTTTTATAGCAGATCACGAAGGGAGCAAATACATTCTCTGAACCTTCTCTGGACAAGGAGGTAAGATGGTTCATATTTGGCCAAGTTACATATCTGCGTATGTTTATGCCATGTTCTTCCATAGGAAAATGCTCATATTATGTGTTCGGCCTTCAAAACAATACAAAATTTCGGGCACGAGTGTAATGACAACAGTTTCTAATTTCCGAGAAATTACATGTTTCGTATTGACTATTTCTTAACATTCCATTTTCTTATTTATTTGTTTCTTTGTATGAAATTGCTTGCTGTGAAGTCCCACTATCTCATCTCCATTCTCTCAGAGATTGTCCCTCAAATAGAAAACAACCAGCAGAGGAATACAAAATACATGTGATAATCCTGATCCTTCGTTTTGAATACCATTATTTAATGATCATTGGTTACCTTGCTTGAGACCATTAGAATCTCAGTAGCCTTGTTGATTGATATAGTATATACTTCAATCTTTACAATGAAAATTTCAATTATTTACCATTCAGAAGTGACTTTATAGATCGAGTAATTTAGATTTTAAATTTCTTTCATTGAGGGTGCACTATTTTTTCATTATAATTTTGAGCACTCGTTATCCATGTTCATCTATCTTCTACAAAATATGAATAAGCATTGTCTCTTCCTACACAACCATAACTGGTAATGAGCTTATTTTGTTTGCTGAGTATTTCACCTCTGGTATTATAATAAATATAAAACAGCAAGCGTTAAACTTCGAGGAGTGCACGAGTGGATTAGCACCCTTTACTCATTTCCTCAAGAAAGGCAGTATATGTTCATTTACGTCTTTCCAATGTACGAGTATAATACAAAATTTTATCTCATTTGCTAGTTATCCAATGCTAATTGCATGTGTACTTAGATCTAAATACAAAGCTGCTATGGAGCCACCTCTCCATTAGTAGTTAGTTCACAATGAGTGCTATTTTATTTTTAAGAACATTAACAAAAGAAGTTTATCGACTCCAGTATGTATCTCATTCTGATTCTTTAAGAAATTGTCCCTCAAACAGAAAGCAGCCAGAATATGTTTGGTGCTTTAAGGCGTTTAAGCATGTGATTATCAAATCCTCTAGTGTTTTGAGTATCCTTAGTTGACTATTGATTATCTTTCTTGAGACATTTGGAATCTTTACAGTCTTGTTATTTGATGTAATTTGCTAATAATATATTATGTAACAGCCTCAATCATCATAATGAAACCATGTAACTCTCATAAATTCAATTGACATTATAGAATATACATTTTACGGCGAGGTAAAACAACTGTTATTTCATTTTTTACATTCTGAAGATGATTGAGTGTTGATTTCTGTACTTGCTAGAATTCCTTTCGAATAGTATGTAAAACAGAAATATGAACACTTTTAAAGAGATCAAGAACAGATGTGAGATTTAGCAAAATGTGTATAAAATTTGATATCACATGAGGTATATACTTGTATTTCTTGTGTGATTTTTCATGTACAAAATTGTTCTAAAGGCTAAAATCTAGTGGTTGAGGATGTTGAGAAGGGAAACTCTAGTTTTGATCAATTGTCTAAATAGGCAGTCGAGTCCTTCTTCGTGGTCTTGAATGCACGATTCCAGATTCTTAAGCTGGTTTTGTATGTTGTCTGCATTCTTGACTGACTTCAGTGCAGCATCTACCTCGGCAAATTCGTTTACTTTTGTTTCTGCATCACAGGCTATTTTCTTGGATTGCACTATCTTGGAAACCAATGACCAGCTGCTAGGCTTGGACTTTGGTCCAGAGATGAAGGACAACACTGATTCAAATACTGTGATTGCAACATCTTCAACGTCTCGCAGCTTGCTTATGATGGTGATAATTTCTTGATCCTTGTTTGCGGAAGAGAGAGTGGATCTGTTTTCCATTGCTTTGAGGTTTCCCATAGCCTTGTTAATTGCCTTCTTCACCATCTTCCTAGAGGCCAAGTATTTCTTAACCTCAGTTGTGTAGTCTCCACCCTTTCTTCGAAGAATTGATTGAAGATCTTGTATGCACTCCTTGGTTTGTGAGAGGGCATCCTTGGCAGAGCTGCATACATCCAAGAGTCTGAGAGAACCATCAAATAGCTCATTAGCGCATTTTTCATTCTTCTCTTGAGCCAAGGATTGTTGGATGAGTGGTAGCTGAAGAAATTTATCAACACTATAATGCAAGTCTTGCAGACCATTTAGATTGTGGCTTATTGATGATGAAGAAGTGGAAGTTGACTCGGAAGACCTCAATTTGCTCAAAAGTTCATCAACTTCTTGAACGATGGGGTGTGGCCTTGAAGGGAAGCTGTTAGAACGAGTGTGGTAAGCCATTTCTTGTTTTTGTTGTTGTGATTTTGGAACTTATTGAATACTATGCAGTAGATGTTCAATTGAAGCTGATGAGTTCTTCTGGCCTGCATCTGCATATATATAGTGGTGCAATTGGGGGGGGGGGGGGGGGGGGGGGGACAAGGAACTTCATCTTCTGCCAGCACCAGCTAGAGGTAACATGATTTGATTTAGATCCAAATATTCCCTGTGAAATGTTTATGTAATGTCTCCTCCCACACCAGCATACCAGCTCCTAGACTGATTCATATTTTTGAAAAATCTTAATCAATGTGGTATTATAATGTAATGATCACTAACATATTGGACACCATTGCACGAGTGCCATATGCATTGACCCTGTGGTGATCCGAAAACAATGCATCTTGGCCATCTCAACAATGTCCTGTCCCTGTCTCCCTATCAGCATTTTTCCATGTCACCTCCTATTTTGTATTGCAAATGATCCATAATATTTGCACAGCACGAGTGGCATTGACATTGTGTGATAAAACAATTGAACAATGTCAGATCTGATCCACAAGATTCACCACCGGGCTCACCGAGAACAGAGCGAAAACATATGTAAAAACCGGATGCAACGGTGTGAGGTCGAGGTCGACCGCATCTGTGATCGACGAAGGCGAGACAGAACATACGGAGATGTGCTCGAAGAGAGGCCGATCCAGTCGCTACGGCGCGCAACCAATCACTGCGATGCGGCGGAGCAAGGCTAGACAGCGTCGACAGTGAGGTTTTAAGGAGAGAATGAGGAGTTTTTTTTGTTTTTCATAGAGAGGCGTGTTGGTGAGAAAGGCTAGCTGAACAAATGACCAAGTGTAAACCTAATAGGTAAACGAATGACTATTTTAATTATTATTTTAGGGTTTAGGGTTTAGTTGCTTACGATTTTGGTCATTTTTTTACATGGTGAGATATATATGAATCCCACAATAATGCGTGTGAAGTACTTGTGATCAAATTATTTTTGACGGAACGACAAATTGCATTTTATTCGTATGGGCAATATGGTCACAACGGTTAGATGCGCAGATCGAGGTCAAAATCAATTCGAAAACTTCTAATATTTTTACGGCATGTTTAGATTAGTCTGATCGTCTCATCCAACGGTCACATTTGTAAAATGATTATTCGTTAGTAATTTAGTTTCAAAAAGGTTCATTTTTTCTAAGTGAGATGGTTATGATTTTTCAATAGTGTGTTTAAATTATTTTAATCATCCCATCCAACGGTTATATTTTTTAAAAAATTATTTTTTGCTAGAAATGATTTTACGGTAGCGATTCTTTCCGTCGCAATTGATAAAATCTTTTGCAACAGTATTTAAATGCCGTTGCAAATGTTGAATAGTTTAGCTAAATGGAGAGTTCTTTATTAGCTTCTTGGATGTAAGTTCAGAAAAGAACTCTTTCATTTAAGCTTCTACATTTCTATGTGATACCTATGCATGATATGGTGAAATGATATGACATGTTTAATATCGATTTTACAGGTTCTAAACAGACCTAAACACACATGAAAATTCAATTTCACAACACAATTTCCTTACTTAAAGGAATTGGTATATGAACCAGAATTTGGGAAAACCAAATGGGGTAAACCTGTTTTGTTTGACATGGACATGAGTGCTGGAGATTTCCTGTCTTTGCTTTACCTCGTTAAATTTCTTGTTGAAGTGATTAATCTCAAGGTAGATAGTTTCCATTTCCTTTTGAAAGTGAAAATGTCGTTTACGTCGGCATCTGACTAAAAGGCATTACGATTTTTTCTTATTCTTTGGTGATGTGAGATTTGGTCACTTCATATTTGTTGTACATGTAACTGGTATTTTCTCATTTCAAGTAATCTTAATGCTTAGTGATAATTTTAGATGGATAATAACATTTGCTCATGTATTAACAGATTATTGGATCATTTGGCTCTATTTCTTTGCTATGGTCAATTTGTCGTCACAAAGAAATGGAGCCATTTTTTTTTGGTGGTAACCAATTTAGGGACTGCATGGTTCCCATTGCAAAAATCAATTTTGCGACGGCAATTTGTCGTAGCAAAAAGCAATATCAGCACTACGGTGGGCATATTTTGCGACGGTATTTTTTTTGTTGCAAAAGGGAAATGAAGGCGATGACACATTTTTTGCCGTTGCAATAGGTACAGACGACGGCAAAAACCGTTGCTATTAACAATTGCGTCGCCACCAATTGCAATGGAAAGAATGTTGTCGCTAATACTCATTTTGTCGTCGCAAAAGAATATTTGCTAGTTATGTTTTGTGAGTCGCCTTTGTATGGAACTTGATGTAGAACAATGATGCCTTGATGTATGATATGAGTATGTTTTAGTGTGTGTATGTTATGTTGTCGATGAGTTTTATATGTGTGTGATGTGATTGTGACATGTTTAATTGTTTGTACTTAATTAATGGTTTCACTTGTGCATGTCTTAGCTTTGGATAAGTTGGGATATGTCTAAAGGGACTAAAAATGACACTTAAAAAAATTAGCCACTCACTTAAGTAAAGATGAGCATATAAACATAAATGATACTTGGCTACCTATGCATGAGTTGCAAGTGTTGCCTTAAGCCAATCGATGCTCGACACGTAATTTTTTTTTTCTGAAAAGGTAAAAGTAAATTCTGAAAAGTGAAAATTAATTATAAAAAAAGAAAGAAAAAAATGGCCACATGTCATGCATCGATTGGCTTGAGGCAGCACTTGCTATGATTGGATTGTTCGGCTACATAATACTCAGTTTGTCTTAGACCTTCCATGAGCATGTTGTTAGTTGATGTAAGATTGTTTTCTAATATGAATAGCAGCTAGCAATGTATTTCATTAAGAAGAATGATTAATGGAACTCATCTGATATAAAAAAAACTAGCAAGTTGGTAAACCTTTGGTAATCATTCTAAAATGATGAATGATTCGGCGTTTTTGACAAAGCCAGTATGATCGACCGCATGATTTTGATTAATTAATGTAAACATATTTTCAAAATGGCACACTGACACTGCAGCAAAATATAATTGCTGTAGTGCCGTGTAGAAGAGGTGATGCCTGCATTTTATATGATGCAGCTAGAAGGTACAATACCACTTTCTTGCATTAGGGTTGCATATTTTAGGATTGAGTTTGCAATAATTCATATGATATTGTAAGCTTATTGATATTGTCAGGTGGTGAATTGGTGATAAGCTGGTAAGCTGGTTGGGAGACATTGCGTTAACATAGCTGACATAAGTTGTGGATCCAGATAGAAATCACATGTTCTTACTCATTAAGTTGCATAAACGCCTGTTCTGTCTGCCACACCATGTAATGTATATATTGCAGATGGAGAAGTGAAGGCAACCAATCTCTGAACTGGGTACTTACTTGCACACATGGTGTGATGGGAAAGAATGACCGCCTTAATACAAGGCCGATGGATAAATAATTATCACAGATTGGAGCATCCTGAACAAGGTGGTCTTTCCAACAAAAGAAATGACGCATGGCTGCTTCGTATAATCATGCTCGCTAAATATGCTTGCCGTCAATACTACATCCATGTTATCGTTATGAAATAGTGCACAGATTAATGATAAAGAGATGATCGCATGAGCTTCATCAGTGATGTTGAAATTTCCCTTCTAGGAAGGATGTCAAGGTAAGGGCCATCAAGTTAAGGAAAGCAAGTGCATAGACAAAATACTGCAGCACTGGTTTCCTTCATAGCTGTTTCAAAATTACAGGCCAAACTCAATGCGTGTTATCCTTCCTAGTTTCGTGGTCAGCATAAATAACAACTCTGATGCAATGCGTGTGTGTTGTCCTTGGGATGCGTGTCATACCGTAGCATTAGGTGGTAAAGAAATTGCAGTCATTACCAATGAGGACCAAAAGAAATTTGGAAGTCATCACCCTAGTTAGCAACAGAGTCATCATTTTTCTGCATATGAGCATGTCCCAATTGAAGAAAATGGGCATGCATAATGCATTTCAGTGACCATGTTGCAGTTGTGGAGAACAAAAAGAAAGTGTGGATCTATCTTGCAAAAAATTATTGAGGAACTTATTAAAGTCATAAACTAAGGTCTTCTTGTGGAGAAGAACTGCATTTCCAGTTGGTGAAGAGTTAAGTTGAGAATATTGAACACTACTGGAGGAGAGAATTGGGGCGACGTAGTTACATATCTTCGTCGCTCCAATTTCAATGAGGCGACGTAGATTGCCTGAGATACTAATTACGTCGCTTCAACAAATTGAGGCGACGTATATTGATCTTGGTCACTTTAATAATATGAAGCGACCACTTTTTACATTCGAAGCGACGAAGATGAGTTTGGTCGCCTCGAAGAAAATCTAGGCGACGAAGATTGCTCAATCTTCGTCGCCTCGTTTTTTTTAAATCTGGATCTACTCTTCTTCTTAAAGTCAAACCGTTCATAAAGTTAGAATTTTAGAAAAACAGTTCATTCGCGTTCTGGAGCTGTTCTTGTGCGATTTTGGGAGAAATTTTAGGAAATTGAGAAAGAAGGTTGTTCTTGCCATTGATTTGATTCTTGAGTAAGGTTAGTTTGATTTGTATCTCTTTAACCCTCTTTATGACCATAATATGTTAAATTAGAAGTGAAATTGAAGTTTTGGTGAAATTTTTGAAGTTGAATTGAATTTGGTGTTATGTTGTAGTTTTAGTGTTTGAATCATTGAATTGTGGTAAATCATGTTATGGGTTCATGAATAATGTTTGAAATTTGGTTAAGTTTAGTGAAATTTATTGATGATTAGAAGTGAAAATGAAGGTGATGTGAAATTTTTGAAATTGAATTGAATTTGGTCTTATGTTGTAGTTTTAGTGTTTGAATCATTGAATTGTGATAAATCATGTTATGGGTTCATGATTAATGTTTGAAATTTGGTTAAATTTAGTGAAATTAATTGATGATTAGTGTATATTAGGTGTATTCGAGCCTTAATTAGTAGTGTTATTAGTGTTAATCATGAAATCGAGCGTATGGTTATATATAATTGTGGTGTTTATCAACTTAGAACTCTCGTTTGAGAATCAACAACTCATCTAGTTGAGAATCAACAACTCAACTCGATCAACTAGATGAGTTGTTGATTCTCGAATTGTCCCATTTTTGGACACTTTAGGTGAACATGACTTTGTTGATCCTTTTGCTATTCATGTGATTTCAGTTTCAGTTTTGGGATATGGTTTCGACAGTGTCTCCTTTCAATGTTCCCCGAGTGCAAATTAGGTTGTTTAGATATGTGTGCACTCGGGGAACTGTAGGGAGATGCTGCTGAAATTTCCCTAAACTGGAGCTGAAACGCATGGGTGCAAGAGCGTTGACAAATGTCGTGTTCCCCTGAAGGGGATAGGACCCAACCCGGAGGCATAAGGCGAAGAAGTGTGGGGTTTTGGTTAAATCACAACTGTGGCGTGGTAACTTTGTTCATATTGATTGTTTATGCTGACAGGAAACATGGACGGACACCCAGACAAAACTTGGATGACATATCATCATGCTGATCCAAGGTACATCACAGGCACATTCGAGTTTATGAATTTTGCCCAGCGACATAGTAACGGAGCCGATTATCACTTCTGCCCGTGCGAACGTTGTAAGAACGGTCCGTTCAAGGTTACTATGGATGTCATGTATCATCATTTATCACACAGTGGTTTGAGTCCGGATTATACTGTCTGGCACCTTCACGGGGAAGTTTCTGCTGAACCGACAATGCTCAGTTAACGAAGACAGTGGCTTCAAGACAGAGTCGGTCCTTCTAGTGGTGTCGGTCCTTCAGTGAACACTACAAGAAAACAGCACTTAGACCACGGAAACGTAATTGTTCCGTGGTCCAAGTGACACCTGGACCACGGAAAAGACTCCGTGGTCCAAGTACCACCTGGACGACGGAGAATACCATATCCGTCGTCCAGGTGATCACCTGAACGACGGAGAAGACTCCGAGGTCCAGGTGATCACCTGGATGATGGAGACGGCATTATCCGTCGTCCAGGTGATCAACTGGACCTCGGAGTCTTCTCCGTCCTCCAGGTGATCAACTGGACCTCGGAGTCTTCTCCGCCCTCACGCGCCTCTACAAGCGGCGGCGAGTAGGTCTCAAGCGCCTCCAGACAAAGTGCTTCGATGTCGGAGGTCAATACCTCGTTGGAAAGCTGGTAACAAGTCCTACCACTTTAGTAACTGAGTCGGAGTCCAATTCGACGGGGTTTTGCTAGAATTTACATAAACAGGCCGGAAAACCTATTTCTGGAGGCCGCCACCAATGACGGTGATTGACCCCTCAAAACACTCTTCTCCTCAAGCCCAACCAAACCCCTAAACTCACGCACCCTCACTCGACCTCACGTGGCTGGAATTGACCTCGAAAGCTACGCTCGAAATTGGCCGGAAAGCTTCGTGGCGTCGACGCTTTGCCGTGGAGCTTCTTCGGTCTAAACGACCAACCCAGATAGATTCAGAAAGGGGAGAGCTTCAAAAGCCCCCCACCCTTGACCCCCAAAAATAGTCAGAGCACCACCACCGCCAGCGACGATTTGAAGAGTTAAAACCCGATTCATGTGACCTTCAAACACATGTAAATCCGAAAAATATCCACAACAACATAATAAGGAAGCCTCAAGCTTCGATTCCCTACCTATTTTGTTGTCGGAGGTGGCCGAAAACGGCGGTTCGGGTCGGTTCAAACGATGGAGGTTGATTGGTTGAGCCCGTGCATTTTTTATTTGATTTTTTTTCTTCAGAAAGTACCTATCTATACCTCTAACACTACAAGAAAACAGCACTTAGACCACAGAAACGTAATTGTTCCGTGGTCCAAGTGACACCTGGACCACGGAAAAGACTCCGTGGTCCAAGTACCACCTGGACGACGGAGAATACCATATCCGTCGTCCAGGTGATCACCTGGACCTTGGACTCTTCTCCGTAGTCCAGGTGATCACCTGGATGACGGAGATGGTATTCTCCGTCGTCCAGGTGATTACCTGGAGGACGGACCGACACGCCGTCGTCCGAGTACGTAACGTACTTCCACTTAGACGACGTACCGACACCTCCGTCGTCTAAGTGAAGCATTATATAAGCCCGATGCCAAACTGAATTCATTCCTCGATCTCTTCATTCCATTTGAAGAAGAATTGAAGGAGAAGGGAGAAGGAGAAGGGAGCTAGCTAGCTAGAAGCTAGGCCGAGAAGAATCAGGATCGATAAGGGATCTCCGCTGACTAGCTAGGTAGCTTAATTAACGTACAGATATCGAGAAGGCCAGCAGGTACGTACGTACGCAGTTAAAATTTGCTTAATTAATATATATTTAGTGAAAACGTACGTACATACATGCAAGGATGTTAGCTATATATATATGTACAGATCGATTAAAATTACGTACGTACGTACGTAATTGATGGATCGATATGTAGATCGAGTACGTATAATTAAGCGTAAATTAATGGACAAATATATATATGTAATAATTAATTAATTATAATATTTTGTAGCAGTATGGACAAGAGTTGGATGAAGTTGAAGAATAGATGTGATGTCCGGTATATGGATGGAATTAGCGAATTTGTGAATTTTGCGATAGAACATGGTTAGGGAAAGAAACGTTTCAGGTGTCTGTGTCAGAAATGTCTTAATTATCAGTATGCGGAGGTTAATGTTATGGTGCAACACCTGTACGAAAATGGTATGATGTGGAGTTACACTACATGGAGCGAGCATGGTGAAGCAGTAGAGTTCAGCGCAGCAGACTTCAGCTCAGGGTACAGTTACCATGGTGCCTCATCCAGCGGCAGTGGTGCCGGACCCCCAGCTTGCAACCCAACTGCAGATTTGGTCCATGATGCGTTTCCGGGATGTAGTCATAGTGGACACCAACACCAAGACGGAGGTTACAGTACCACTAATGAGCATGATGACACATTCCCCGCAGCTAGCTTGGCCACTGACACCAGTGAGATGGAAAAGTACAACCGGATACTACTTGAAGCGCAGACCCCGGTGTTCCCTGGATGTCGAGAGAATGTGTTGCAATATGTGATGGAGCAAATGATGATAAAAGTGAAGCACAAAATGTCAGTGAGTGCTTTTGACGAAATTCAGGAGCAAATATGTAAGTTTCTCCCTGATGATCACAATCTTCCTAAATCTCATTATAAGGTTAGAAATATCCTGAGCAGCCTCGGCCTAAAGTACAGGATAATTGACGCATGTCTGAATGATTGTGTGCTATTTTACAAAGAGTATAAAGAGTTGGACTATTGTCTCGTATGTGGCCAGTGCAGATTCCAGTTGAATAGGAAGAGTACGAAAAAGAGAATTCCTGTGAAAGTTGTTTGATATTTTCCCTTGATTCCCAGATTGCAGCGCCTATACATGTCTCTACACACAGCAGAGGCGATGCGATGGTACGCAGAAAAGCGAATAGATGACGATGTCCTGCGACACGCCGCGGATGGGGAGGGTTTCAAACATTTCGACAGAGAATTTGGAGACTTTGCTTCAGAGGTTAGAAATGTTAGACTCGGCCTATCTACAGACGGATTCAATCCTTGGGGAAGTAATAGCGCCGCCGTCAGCACTTGGCCAGTTATTCTGATGCCGTACAACTTGCCTCCGTGGATGTGCATGAACAAGGAATTTAATTTCCTTACCGTACTAATTCCAGGTCCTAAATCTCCATCGAAGTGCTTAGATGTCTACCTCAGACCTTTGATCGACGAGCTGAAACTGTTGTGGGAAAATGGAGTCCCAACTTATGACAAATTCACTGACACGATATTCACGATGAGGGCTGCCGTAATGTGGACGATCAGCGATTTTCCAGCTTATGGGATGTTGGCAGCCTGCTGGACAAAAGGATATAATGGATGTCCTATATGTTTGGACGACGTGAACTCTAGTTGGCACGCGGGGAAGGTGTGTTACTTGGGTCACCGTAGATGGCTTCCTCACGACCACCCGTGGCGACAGGATGAAGCTCATTTCGACGGTACGGTAGAGAACAATCCTAAACCCCGTAGTTGGTCGGGCGAAGAGATTTTAGAGAGGTTGAGCTATTTCGACTTTGGTGTGTTGAGCAATGACGCGGATGTAAAGAAATGCAATCCAATTCCTCCACATGATCTGAGCTATTGGGATCACAAGAGTATATTATTTGAACTCCCTTACTGGTCGAAGTTGAAGTTGAGGAACAACTTAGACGCGATGCACATAGAAAAGAATGTGTGCGACAGCGTGGTGGGAACAATTCTCGGTATTAAGTTCAAGACTAAAGATACTCCCAAAGAGCGCAAAGATTTGGAATTAATGAATCTACGTCGTCCCTTGTGGTTGAGGAGGGATAGGAAAGGAGTGTACAACAAGATGCCAGATGCACCATACACAGTGAAGTCGACGCTTAGACGTTCTGTATTTCACTGGTTTAAGGGTGTTCGTTATCCGGCTACGTATGCAGCTACTATAACTGGAGCAGTGGACGAGGTGCAACACAAGTTTGTTGGTCTAAAGACACATGACTATCACGTTATGCTGCAACGTCTGATTCCAGTGGTAATTCGACCATACTTGCCTCGGGACGTCGTAGAACCAATAGTAGCATTGTGCAGGTGGTGGCAGAGGTTATGCGCCAGAGAATTAAAGAAGTTAGATGTGGTGGAATTGCAACAACAAATTGTGCACATCATTTGCAAACTAGAGAGGATTTTCCCCCCTGCTTTCTTTGACATCATGATTCACCTAATGATCCACCTGCCCGAGCAGGTGCTCATTTCTGGTCCAGTCCAGTACACTTGGATGTATCCTCAAGAAAGGTACGTACAACTAATTAATTTATTTGTTCCACTGGAGATTATATATATACTAGCTAGCTATATGTACTTATGTAATGTGTACGTTTGATTTTGTAGACAGCTTGGACAGTATAAGTCATTCGTCAAAAACAGGTCGGCCCCGGATGGCTCCATAGCAGAGACATACCTAATGCATGAGTGTGTTACTTACTGCAACATGTACCTCAAAGATCCACCCCCTCCCACTGCCTCCGATCGCAGTGCCCGCATCAATCTTTCTGTCGTCACCAATGTCGTCTGACCGTTTAGAGGAGTATTAAAGGAATCGTTAACACGGGAAGAACTTATTGAGGCACATTGGGTAGTGTTGCGAGACTGTGACGAAGTTGAGCCGTACATGTTGTCATACAGGGAGAGGCTTCAAGCGTTAAATCAAAACAAGAGTTCGGCGTGGATTGAGAAAATGGTTAAGAAGAAGTTTCCCGATTATTTTTTCCAATGGGTACGTACGTACGTCTCGGTATTAATTATTTAAATACATATCGCTCCTGTTTGTAGAAAGTAAACCCTTATATTAATTTGCTCTTTTTCACAGATGATTGATCTGCAAAAATCTGATAACCACGGAGGGTGGTGGTCATGGCCAAAGCACTTGCTAGCAGGGAAGCCGGTTAAACACTATATTTATCCCGGATGTTTTGTGAACGGTGTAAAGTTCCATTCATTGGCCCGAGACGAAGGAAGAAGAACACAAAACAGTGGGATAGCGGTTGGGAAAGACAATGATCTATATTACGGGGCTATTGTATACGTGGTTCAGCTATGTTACGGGAATGATGTCAACGTTTTCCTATTCAAGTGCAGATGGTTCAAGCGTACAAAGGAAGACCTGGGACTATTATCAGTCGATACAAACTCGCACTGGTATGAGGATGAGCCTTTCGCTCTCGCCACCTTAGTTCGGCAGGTGTTCTATCTCGACGATCCGAAAGCCGGTGAAGGGTGGAAAATAGTGAACCATATCTCTCACCGAGGAATATGGAATACAGAGACAATTGAAGGGACACCGGCGACGACTGAAGATGCTGCTGAACCAGAAAGAGACATTCCTGCCTATCAAGAGCCTAATATTTCTATGGTCCACTCCGATATAATGGACCTGGTTCAAGATGGTGAATGGTTACCCATGCCTGATGGTTGTACAGATCTAACTGAAGATGAGATTATCGATGAGGTAGATGAAGAAGACGAGCAGGAAGAGGACGCGGACGAGGACTCAGGTTATTCGTCGGATGATGTTGAGTACGATGACGAGGATGAGCCGTCGTCTAACGGGGATGAGGACGATGATGATTATGACGAAGAGTACGGTCATACGACGAGGGAGATTAATTGGTAATTAATTACTATAATTATTGTAATATATATATATGATCGATGCCAGTTTACGGTAAGAAATTAATCCGAATTATATATCCTGGACAATGGAGAAATTAATTGCAGGTTGTCGCCAAATCTCAATCTCATATAAAACGTACCCTAGCTAAATCCTGGACCCTAAATCTAGCAGTTCGGATCGATCGATCAATTTTTTAATTATATTTTTGAATCAGAATAATTGAACGGACACACAAATGACCGGGGACGACCTAAACCTTAAACCCTAAGGCCTAATCCCTGAATTCGGGGTTTAGAACTTGGACGACGGAGAATGGTCATTATCCGTCGTCCAGGTACACACTAGGACGACGGATATACACATTCTCCGTCGTCCAAGTTTACAAACCCTAAACCCTAAACCCTAAGGCCCTAACCCCTGAATTCAGGGTCTATACACCTGGACGATTGAGAACGTCATTCTCCGTTGTCCAGGTTAGAACCTGGACGACGGATAATATCAGATCCGTCGTCCAGGTATAAACCTGGACGACGGAAAAGCTCATATCCGTCGTCCAGGTGCAGATATCGTAATTTTTTCTAAGACAACGACCATCTAGACCTTCTTCCAATGCATTTTCTTTTCATCAAGACTTTAGAGTAAACAAGTCTTGGTGTGTGAGCTTCGACGCCACGAAAATCGGAGTTGCGAAATGGCTTGTATCCACGTTTCCGGTTTGTGAAATTATCGGTTTTGCGGTTGACTGTGCCGATCAAACCCTTCCCGAACTTATTAATTTATGGTCCTTTGAAGACAATTATATATTATGTTACGACGAACATATCCAACGGTTGTTTTGTCCAAATTCAATTTCGTTAATACTTTGTTGCAAATGAGCCTCTACTCATGAACACTTAAGTCGTAAGGATTAGTCGATACTTAACAACTTTCGGTACGTAATACGTCCAATTTAGTTATTATATAATATTGTTAATCTCGGCCTAAAATTTCATAATATATACGATTATAATTTTCTATTTATTTTTGATAGGAACAATTTGACGTAGATCCGACACCGGCTATGTTGAGGCATATCAACCAAACCTCCAACTCCATCTACAAAGATTGGAAGTACAAGCTCCATAAGTACTTCCAAGATGTCGGTCCCGTGCCTCCCCCGGTAGAGCTGCAAGGGGAGAGAGAAGATGAGTGGGAGTGGTTGTGTAACCACTTTGCCGATGAACAATTTAAGGTATTAATTTATTTTTTTATTTCAATTAAGATAATTGAATTATTTAAATTGTAGTTATTCATTTTTTAATGATTTAATTATGTTGTGTAACAGAAATTCTCTGGTGTCAACAAAGCCAACCGGGGGAAGAAGGAGAAACACCATACTACCGGCGCCAAGCAGTTCATTCAAATAGCCAAGGAGCACAAGGATAAGGGCTCCAAACACCCTTATCTTGATGCAAGCGTAAGTGCGTACGTGACGCCAGGGCTCGATAATGAAGCGAGTCAATGTGGCGTAAGTGATATATATATATATGTGTGCTTTTAATTATAGTAATTATTATTTAAATATGATTTCATTATAATAAATTAATTATTCTTTTGTAGGCAAGGGCGATAGAGCGTGCGCATGAAGAGTTGGCTAACACTCAGCTTGCGTTCCCAGATGTGCCGCCGGAAGACCTGCCTTCTCTATCCTTAGAGAGCCAAATTGCAATCGCGGATGAGGTCTACGGTCGTAGAGCTGGCAAGGAGGTTAGACACTTTGGGCCTAGGGTGGTACGAGATTTGTCAACGGCCTCCGGCTCATCATCTACGGGAGGTTCGGGGCAGCGGAGAAGGAGTCAGACTGCGGCCGTCGAAGCAGCCATTCAAGAGGCTCGACTGGCACGAGAGGAGAATGAGTCAATGCGGCAAAGACTTGACGAACAACAAGCACAAATAGCCCAACTCATCGCCCTCATGCAACAAAATCGAGAAGTATGTCAACCTCCTCTGAACCCACACCCCGACGACAACGACCCGGCTAGAGGCGGAGGACTCGGCGGCGCATCTGCTCCTCCAGTGTATTAGCTAGCTAGTTAATTATCGCGTTTCTTTATTTCCGAGTTCCGAACAATATTATATAATTTTTAAGGGTTTTTAATTTGGATGTGTATGTATAAATTAATTAATTATTTAATTAATACATTAATTAATATTAAAAATTTAGTTTAATTAATAATTTTCGACTATTTTTCATTATTTAAATTAAATTAATAATAAATTAAATTAATAATATTTAATTTCAATTTATTTATTTTTTAAAATTAAATATTCACTTGGACGACGGAGATTATGTTCTCCGTCGTCCAGGTACACAAACCCTAAACCTAACCCCTAACCCCTAAACCCTAAACCTTGCCGTTCTCCGTGGCCCAGGTAGTCACCTGGACGACGGAAACGCTAATTCTTCGTCGTCCAGGTGAACACCTGGGCCACGGAGAAACGAGCAATCTCCGTGGCCCATGTTGTCACCTGGACGACGGAGATTTAGAGTTTCCGTCGTCCAGGTGCATACATGGGCCACAGATAATGTCCGCGGTCCAAGTGAACTTGGACGACGGAACACTAAATCTCCGTCGTCCAGGTTCTTGGACGACAGCACTTGGAGCACGGAGCTTGGACGACGGAGATTCCGTCTTCCAAGTACTTAGACGACGGAAAACTGTACCTAGACGACGGAAATGGTCCGTGGTCTAGGTGCAGTTTTCTTGTAGTGGAACCCGCAGTTTGAGATTCTACATGATGCATATCCTTATTATCCTGGATACCATGCAGATGCACCCCAACAATTAGTGGAAGATAATTCGGGCATGAACTTCAATGACATGGTAGACGATGATTATGAAAAGTACGATAGATTATTGAAGGAGTCACATACCCCATTATATGAAGGCAGTGAGGAAACTGTTTTGAGTGCCATATTAGATGCAATGGAAATGAAAAATGAAAAAGGATGGTCGGACACAAGTGTTGACTCTTTATGTATTTACATTAATAAACTTCTTCCTAAAGGGCACACATTCCCCTGTTCATACTCGAGAATAAAAAAAATCTTGAGTAATCTTTCACTGGGTTACGAAAGAATTGATGTGTGTGAGTTTAACTGTGTGTTGTTCAGGGGGGTGCTTGTAAACGAGAGGATTTTTCCAGTGTGTTATTCTGAAAGATATAAGCCATATACGAATGATATTCCCAAAAAAATAATTCGTAACTTCCCTCTAACACCAAGGTTGAAGCGTTTGTTTATGTCCCCACACACTGCCAAGCATATGCGATGGCTGGGGGAGTAGATATGCGATGGCTGGGGGAGCAGATATGCGATGGCTGGGGGAGTCAGCCACCCAGCTGATGGAGAAGCGTTTCAACATTTTGACAGAACTTTTCCAGGTTTTACACGGGACTGCAGGAATGTGCGCCTTGGAGTAGCAACAGACGGTTTCAATCCATTCGGAACAATGGGAACTTTGCATAGTACATGGCCCGTTGTTGTGATGCCGTACAATCTACCACCATCAATGTACATGAAGAAGGAATATAACATGTTATCAGTGTTGATAACAGGCCATAAATCTCCCGGAAAGTGCCTTAGTGTACTCATTGAGCCGATGATCGAGGAGCTAATACATTTATGGGTCGTTGGAGTCCATACTTTTGATCGAGTAGACAATGAGGTATTCTTGATGAAGGCAGCGGTAATGTGGACTATTAGCGACTTTCCAGGTTTAGGGATGCTTGCGGGGTCAACTGTGAAAGGGTACAAGGCATGTCCAATCTGTCTAGATGAGCTAACCTCAAAGCATATATGTGGGATGATAGTTTATTAAGGTCATCGAAAATGGCTCCATCAAGATCACCCTTGGCGATTGAGCAAGGTATTTAACGGGAAAGTGGAGTTTGGCGGAAGACCCTATCAGAAGAGTGGAGATGAAATTTTGGAGGACGTTAGGTCACACGTTTACCTTATTCTTAGCCAACATGACGACTTGAAGGTGCCGTACAATCCGAATAAGAGACAGTGTTGGACTCACGAAAGCATATTTTGGAAGCTGCCTTATTGGTCATCATTGAAGATCAGACATTGCTTATATGTCATGCACATTGAAAAAAATGTGTGTGACAACATCGTTGGAACCATTTTCATTTTTTCGATTGATAAGAAGTCTAAGGATGGTCCAAAAGCTTGCGCTGCTTTGAAGAAGAGGAATGTGCGAAAAAACCAGTGGCAAAGAGCGGGTGACGAGGGTACGGCGAAAGTTCCTCATGCACCCTTTTTAGTTAAAAAGGATGATCTAGAAGATGTGTTCCAGTGGTTCAGGGATGTTAAGTATCCTCTTGGTTATGCAGGTAGTTTGAGAAGTAAGGTGAAAGTCAGTTCCCCGTCACAGTTTTATGGATTGAAGACGCATGATTGCCATGTGTTGCTTCAACGTCATCTTCCTGTGGTTATCAGAGGATTCCTGCTAGAAAACGTTGTAAAGCCATTGATAGCACTGTCAAATTGGTTTCGTCAACTATGCAGTAGGGAGCTTAAGAAGGAGGTTGTGCGTGACATGGAAACTGAGATAGTGATGATTCTCTGCAATTTGGAGCTCATATTTCCTCCACATTTTTTTACATCTATGGTTCATCTCATGGTTCATCTGCCCGAACAAGTATTCCTTACAGGTCCAGTACACTATACATGGATGTATCCAATTGAAAGGTAAAATGTTTTTCATTGCTAATATTATGTTCGTTATGTAATATGTCGGCAAGTAGGAAAATATTGTACTAATCTTGAGGGTGTTTTTGCAGGCAATTAGGAAAATATAAAAAGTCAATGAGGAATACACGTTACCCGGAAGGTAGTATTGCTGAACAGTACCTTGTACATGAGTCGGTGACGTATTGTAGGTCTTATCTCAGACGGATGGACAACGAAGATATCGACACTTCCCTTGAGTGGAATATCAGTTGTGTTTCACTCTTAGTAAGACCAGATATTATCGAGACTCGTTGCCAGTTCAGGTTGACTGAGGCAAAAACTGCTGAGGCTCACTGGCAAGTCTTGGTGGAAACAGATGAAGTCAAACCTTACCTAGAAGAACATCTCAGAAGGTTTAAGGCTAAAAATGGTGAAGATTTCGACGAGCTTCCTCGGAGGAGAAGTTTTCTTCGATGGTTCTTAACATGGGTACATCCAACTATTAATTCTTCTAAGGTTCTTTGAGGGTTTATAACACTTATCTTTAACTTCTCTTAACACTCATCTCTCAGGTGTCCCTTAAAGAAAGAAACTCGGACCCGAGCTTGGTTGCAGGAATAAAGTCATTAGCTCAAGGACCTCAGCAATTCCGGGTTTATAAGTCGTGTTATGTGAATGGTGTCAAGTTCACCTCGTTTGATAGAGATCAAAGAACCGTGACTCAAAACAGCGGTGTCATGATAGACATGGGTTCATCCAAGTTCTACGGCCATGTTAACTACGTGGTCGAAGTATTATATGCAGGCCGTATGCCAGTGGTGTTGTTTAAGTGCATATGGCACAACTCCGACGACGAGGAAGATCTTGACATCGTTATAAAAGATCATGGACTGATATCAGTGAATACAAACAACAGTTACTATGAGGATTCACCCTTCATAATTGCAACCAAAGCAAAACAGGTATTCTACATAGACGATCCAAAGGCTGGTGGTACTTAGAAGGTAGTACAAGAAATGTCGCACCGCAATGTCTACAGCGTTGACGTACTTGCCATAGATGAAAACATATCGCGTACAGGAGATCATATATTCGAGCCTTACCAAGAGGACACTTCCACGGTGATACAATTTTACCCAGATTTTCAACTACTTTTGGACGAAGAAGGAGACGAGGACGACGAGGACGAGGACGAGGATGAGGACGAGGACGAGGAAGACGACGAGGACGAGGACGAGGAAGACGACGAGGACGAGGAAGACGAAGAGGACTAAACTAATATTATTATGAATTTGAAACCTAAATTCGTATTTTCTTTAAAGCATAATTTATGTATTCGAAAAAATATTTCTAACTTTTGAATTTGTAAAAAATAACACAAAATGAAGGATAAGAGGCGACGAAGATTGCAATCTTGGTCGCTTCCTCTAATTTGAAGCGACGAAGATTGCATTGTTGGTCGCTTCCTCTAATTTGAAGCGACAAAGAATTCAATCTTCGTCGCTTCAATCAGTTGAAGCGACCAAGATTGCAATCTTCATCGCTTCAAATTAGAGGAAGCGACGAACAATGAAATCTTTGTCACTTCAATTCATTGAAGCGACGAAGATGTCAATATACGTCGCCTCGTTGGCTTTATAATTCCAGATTCACAGTTTCTTTCTTCTTCTTTTCATTTTGTCTTCGTTTCCTTCCTCAAGGAATTTCGACCTCAGCTCACCCCAAATCCCTAAACCCGAAATACAAATCCCTAAACCCGATCCCCAAAACCCTAAATCCCCTCCACCTCAACCCTAAACCCCCTCCCTCCCCTCCCCCAAAACCCAAAACTCTAAGCCGTCGAATTCGAAGCCGAAACAGTGGAAATTTGAAACCTCTCTTATCATCTTCGAGTTTGCTCTGTAATCATCTTCGGGTGCTCTCTTATCAGCATATTCAAATCTCTCTAATCATCTTCTTCAAAGCTCGGTAAGCATCTTCTTCTTTTTTCAATTTTTTCCTTTCAATTTTTGGATGATTCCATCGGTGTATTATATCAAAGCATGGAGTTGTGTTTTGCTACGGACTGTTGTGATTTATGTTGGACTGTTGTGATTTATGCTACTGTTGTGATTTATGCTAGTGTAGGAAGATGTGATTTATGCTAGTGATGTCATTCATGGAGTTTGGAATGGTTTCAGTGGTTTATTTAAGGAGAAAGTGATTTCGGAGAAATTAGGGTAGTGATTATGTTCTGTACTATTTGAGATTGGGAAGAAAGTGATGGACTTGAGGCGAGGTAGAGGAAAAGAGAGGGTCTTTGGAGATAGAATGGTTGATTCTAGTAGTAGTAGTAGTACTATGATATGAATATGGTGGGAATGACTTTGAAAATTCAGGACCGGATCGAGTAGAAGTAGTACTATGTTATGATTCATTTGATGATTGAGTAGAATTCAAGTTCATTGCAACTGTTTAGTATGAGTTATGCATATATGTGCAGGGTTATGCATAACTCTTATTAGTAGATAGATTCATCATTATTATACATTTGTATGGTTAGTGAGCATTGCATTCATCAGTATTATGCATACCTTGTTACATTTGTAATCTGTTAATGAGCATTATGGTTAGTGAGCATTGCATGCATTTACTGGTACCCACTACCTTGCTTTCTGCCTCACTTCAAAGAAATCAACTTCACATGAACAAGTTGGTAGAAATCTTCGTATGAGTTATGCATGTACGTTGATGGATACATATTAGAAGTCTGATGTACGTTTGTATGAGTTATGCATGTAAAACATGTGTATGTTTGAAACTTTGAAGCATTTGGTATCATATTTAATTTCATCGTGTAGGTTTGTTTTACGAAATCGATTCATATGTTAACTTCAAGTGGTAGCTTGTGATGAGTGTGTAAAGGTTATGATTAAGTTATTGGTTAGCATATATTGATAAAGTAAAAGAACATCTTGTAAGACTTTATTGCTTATATTGCTGGGTTTGGTTGGAACTTTTGTTTAATGTATTAACAGAATGGCTCCCGGAAATACAAGTCACCAAAAGAGGAAAGCGGCGATCCAGCGTCGTGAAGCGGCGGCGGCAGCTGCGGAGGCGGCGTGGCGACCATTCAGCAGAGAGGGGGCTTCCGGGTCGGGCTGCCCCACGGGACAATCTGCGACCTCGACGATTCCAACAGTAGGGGGTTTAACGCCCGCCCCAAACCTTGAGGATGCGATTCCTCAAGTGGATGACAGCGACACCACTACGACGTCACAGCACCCTCCCGCCCTCAGCATCCGGTGCAAGAAGACCAAACTCCCCGACATGGTGGACATGGCAACCGGAGATCCGACAACGCAACAGCGAGGAGTCGTTGTCAGGACGAAGACTGAGTACCTCTTCCGGATGAACAACAATAGGCGACTACAAGTTGCTTACTCTATGAGGCATCGGGGGCCTGCGACGAGGGAATTCTGGAGTCTGATGTCCAGAGACATCGGTAGCATCATCCGCGGAAAAGTTCCAATGCTTGCACCTAGCTTTTTGGGACTTAGCGATTTGCATCGCAATATCGTCAATACAAATATTGAGGTATACTTACTGCCCTTAGCTTACTTTGTTACTTTACGGTTTATGTAAATATAACTTTTACATAACGGAATTTAAATGTCTTGTGCTAGATGAACTACGACATCCCGGCGACTGACGTGGAGATGTGGAACTTCATTGATGCGACGGCGCAAACAATCTACAAGGATTGGAAGTACGATTGCCATCAACATTATCTCCACGTCAGCCAGGAGACTCCGGCCGAGTTTCTCGGGAGGGAAGACCAATGGGCGTGGTTAAAAGCCCACTTCGAAGACCCTGCTTACTTGGTGAGCTTCATAAACTATCAGCACATTTTTGGTAGCCAACAATTTAAAAATATACATGTTTATCTATTCTTATTTTAAAATGATTTTTGTGTGTGTATGGCAGCGATTGTGCGAACGGAATCGAGGAAACCGAGATAAGAACAAGGAGCAGCAGCTCAACCACCATTCGGGATCTCTCGCTCTCTCGTACCAAAGCGAGGTGTTGGAGAAGGAGGGTCATAGAGCTCCCGTCGTCCAGACGTGGATTAACGTATACCAGCCGGACAAGAATGGGGCTGAGAAAGTGGTAAGCGAAAATAGGTTCACGTTACGTTATTTCAATTATTTTTGTTTACCATATTGTAATATTATTTATTTAATATATTTTAATTGAGCAGGAAGACTCGATGAAGTCTTGTCGCAACAAGATAGTGTTGCAGGTGACACAGACGGCGATGCGGTTTCCCAACCCCATCCTCTTCCTCTTGATACACAAATAAATATCATAGAGGAAGAGGTGGGTTCAAGGCCCGGGACCTCTATAAGAGGTAATAAATCTCCTAAACCACCGTCGTTCATCTCGATTTACGTTTTGCTTTATTTTTGTTTACTATTCCATTACTAATATTTGTTCTTGTTCGACGTGACAGGGGTGGGGCGCGCTCTCACACGCGACCCCAAACCGAGAGGAGGGGCCCGAGTACAGGAAACCGAAGCCCTGAAAAGGGAGGTGGCTGAAGCCAGAGAGGAGGCGCGCAGATCGAGCGAGGAGGCGCGCAGATCGAGCGAGGAGGCGTGCAGATCGAGCGAGGAGGCGCGCAGATCGAGCGAGGCGGCGCGCATATCGGGCGAGGAGGCGCGCAGATCGAGCGAGGTGGCGCAGAAAGCCAGAGAGGATTACAATGAGCTCGCCCAAAGGGTCCAACAAATGGAGGCCCTAATGCGATCATTCCAGGCTGGGAGTCAACAACCTCAAGCTCCTCCACCACCTCCTGGCTCGTAATCGAGTTGCATTGCCGTCCCCCAGCATTAGTCTACTGTGTGATAGGTCGCTTTGTATCAAGGCTTTGTATAATGTTTTGAGTTGTGAAATATTTTTCTATATAACTTGATTTGATGAATGAGTTTTTGTGTTTTTAAATTGCGATAGGTCGTGACTTGGTACTATAATATTTAATTTTTATTTTTTTTCTTTTTCACTCAATGAGGCGACGTAGATTGCTCAATCTTCGTCGCCTCATTCAGTGAAAAAGAAAAATAATAAAAATTAAATACATTGAAGCGACGAAGATTGATCAATCTTCATCGCCTAATTTACTGAAAAAGAAAAAAAATAAAAATTAAATATATCGAAGCGACGAAGATTGACCAATCTTCGTCGCTCCATTTACGTTGAAGCGACAAATATTGGTCAATCTTCGTCGCCTCATTGGGTGAAAAAGAAAAAAAATAAAAATTAAATATAGTGAGGCGACAAATATTCATCAATATTCGTCGCTTCAATATAAAACGGAGCGACGAATATTGACCAATCTTCGTCGCCTCGTTTTATATTGAAGCGACGAAGATTGATGAATCTTCGTCGCTCCGTTTTCAACTTAAGCGACAAAGTTTATATCTTCGCGGCGAAAAATTGAAGCGACGTATTTTTTTTTGTCAATGAAGCGACGAAGTTTTTCAATCTACGTCGCCCCAATGGTGAAGGGATCAATCTCAAGCGACGTATCGAAGCGACGAAGTTTTGGTGACAAAAAATCGAGGCGACGAGAAAGTGATCCGAGGCGACCATGATGCTTCGTCGCCTCGAATCTCTTCCCCAATAGTGGAAGGGAAAAATGAAAATAAATCTTAACCTTGTTCGACACCCAAATTAGTAGTGTTGCAGAAAATGTTAAACGATTACTGAAGTCCTTGTACTGGTTGTACATATTTTATTAAAAATAGTAGCTGAATTGAACACTCAAAAAGGCCGAGGAAAGTTTCAGAAACAAAAAACAAAAAACAAAAAAACAGTTAGATGCTTATGAATTATGAACTTCGAGTTCAAGGCACAAGTGAAGAAGTATACATCGGTATCTCCCATGACTGGCAGTCGAACCTCTCTAGCACTGAGCTACGTTATTTTCTAATTAGTGAACGTTTAGCTAGCTAATATACAGATAAAGACAAGAGTAAACAAACACATGCATTTTAACACGGGATAGAAGTTCTAAAAATAACCAAGTAACATCTAATATCATCCCTCAAAAATTGAGAAATTTCCATCAGCTACACACTCAAGATATAGCACATGTGACGGTTGTGACCTTAGAACGACATATAAATAAAATTCAACAAAAGAAAGGCACTATGCCAAGCTCTTCTCGCAAAAATTTACTTTCACCATCACCGAGTTTCTACTCTTCATCAGTATTTGCCAACTAAAGTAACACCATCGATATAAGCATACTGTATCTAGACGCGGCGTTTCTTTTGGAGTCGGCAGCCATTATGGGGTTATCGGGTTGTATCTTCAATGTATATCACCAGATTTTGATCCACTCTGGAATTTTTAAAGCCGTCTTTCCAGCTCAAGATACCTTGGTTCTTCTTCTTGAAATAAGTAAATCACCCCCCTCCCCCCCCCAAACTAGAAACGAATCACACGTACAAATCTTTAAATGGTTAAAAAACTTGAAAAGTTAAACCGCGTGGCCCCTCTTAACTTTAGCCACTTGTTCCTTTTGAACTTAAATTATCACTTAATTATTATTAAATTCTCTTCCATCAAAACCGACCAAAACGTATTTATGGAGTTCTATTGCCTACAGTATTTGGATCATATTCATATATTGATTAGTTGCTATGTTTATATATATGCCAAATATCTTCGGCACAATATCAAAAACAGCGAGAGCCGAGAGACATATTAGAAAGATGAAAAAACAAAGTACTCTTGATGGGTTCCTCAAAAGAAATAATATTTAGAATTCGCAAGCTGTGTCGGGGCAGTCTTCTACCTCTCAAAATACACCAATATCAGGGCAATCTAGTGTTATTCAAGATCGTCAAAAGAAAAGAATGATAGAAATTAATGATGGTGAATTTGATCCTACTGCTATAGAGCGTGATCCAGGACTTCGGATACAAATATTAGATTATCCTATTAATATGCGTGATGAAGTTCGTCGAGCATATATCAAGGTCAGTCCATACCAGCCTAAGCTTATCAATTATCTAAAAACAGGACTTTCAAAACATCTGCGTTGCTTCCAAAGTTCTTGGTTTGGTCTATTTCCTTAGTTAGAATATTCTCTTGAGACAAATAGTGCATATTGTCTGCCTTGTTATCTCTTTAGTAACTCTAGACAAACTGCTTATATTGTCAAGGGGTTTCAAAATTGGAAGAAAGTTAGAGATGAAAAAGACTGTGCTTTTATGAATCACGAAGGAGAGCTTCCTACCTCTGCTCATAAAGTTGCTCAAATAGCATATTTAGATTTGATGAATTAGCCTCAGCATCTCCGAAGAGTTTTCGATAATTATACTTCTCAACAAATTGCAGACAACCGACTACGAGTTAAAGCCTCAATTGATGCAGCTAAATGGCTTGCATTTCAAGATTGTGCTTTCAGAGGCCATGATGAAAGTCGCTCTTCTACAAATCGAGGAAATTTTCTCCAAATGTTACAATTATTGGCATCATACAATGAAAAATTTGCTCAAGTCGTGTTGCATAATGCTCCAAGAAATGCGTTTTATACCTCACCCGATATTCAAAAACAAATATTAAGAGTTTTTTCAACTAAAATAAGATAGGCAATTAGAAGAAATCGGGGATGCAAAATTTTGTATACTAGTTGATGAATCTCGTGATGAGTCAAAGAAGGAGCAAATGTCTATAGTATTGCGATTTGTTAACAAAGAAGGTCTTGTTCAAGAGTGCTTTTTCGGATTTGTTCATGTTTCCAATACTGCTGCATCAACTTTAAAATAAGTGATATACTCTCTATTGACTCATCATAATCTTGAAATTCAGAATATCAGAGGACAATGATATGATGGTGCAAGTAAATATGCGAGGTGAGTGGAATGGACTACAAGCATTGGTGTTACAAGACTGTCCATATGCATACTATATTCATTGTCTAGCACATCGGTTACAATTGGCTTTGGTTGCATCATCAAGAGAAGGTATACATGTTCACCAATTATTCACGAAGTTGTCTTCTATTGTCAACATTGTTGGCACTTCATGCAAACGTAGTGATGAATTCAAAAAAGCTCAAGCTGTCGAAATAGAACAATTGATTGCAATCGATGAGCTCGAGACGGGGAGAGGACTTAATCAAATTGGATCACTGGAACGTGCTGAAGATACTTGATGGAGTTCTCACTTGAGATCAATATCCAGTTTGAAGGAAAAGTTTAGTGCAACATGTCTTGTTTTGATGAACATAATTGAAGATGGAGCTACTGCTGCGCAGAAAATAAGTAAGTGTTAGACGACGAAAAATTAATTCGTCGCGCAAGAAAATACTTTGTCGTCTAGGTTGGACTTAGACAACGAATTTTCAGTTTCGTCGTCTAAGATTATTCTTAGAGGACGAAACGAAACATGATGTTCGTCGTCTAAGAGTTCCCTTAGATGGCGAATTATGTATTTTCGTCGTCTAAGTTAAGTTTTTAGACGACGAATAAAAGTTTCGTCATCTAAGTACAACCTCTTAGATGACAAAAACATTCACCGTCGTCTTAAAACTCAACTTGGACGATGAATTATGTATTTCGTCGTCTAAGAGCTAACCTAGACGACGAAACTATCTTCGTCGTCTATGTACAAAATTAGATGACGAAGTGTTACACTTAGACGAAGAGTTATTTCGCCGTCTAAGAAAACTTAGTTATTTAGATCAGATTCTATTTCCAAATCGAGCATTTCATCTCTCTTTCATCTCTCAACTTCTCTCAAAATCTCTCAACACCATCTCTGGCTACAATTTCAATTTATATAGTTTTCCAACCTTTGGAGTTTTAGTTTACTTATTTATCTCCTTATCGGTGAAGGTATTAACTCATTTTTCTGGATTAATTTTTTTGAATTTAATTACGTACGTAATAACGTACGGTGATGAAGTTCTCCGGTGAAATATTCCGGCGAATATAATTTTCAGCGACCTTATTTGCATATTGCATTAATTAATTGTTAAGCTAATTGCATGCATGTGTTGATTAATTATATATATGATTAAATATGTTAGATTAATTAGTTAAAAAATTATATATAATATGTAAATGTATATTATTGTGGTATATAATTTAATAATATAGTATATTTGATTAATTAGTTAAAAAATTATATAATATGATAATTAACTTACGCAGAAATATGGACAATAGTTGGATACAGTTTGTGAATAGAAGTGATGAGAGGTGTATGGATGGAATCAGAGAGTTTATGTTGTTTGTGATGCAACATGCTCAAGGAAAGAAGCGTTATAGGTGTTTGTGCAAAAAATGTCTTAACCATTAGTTTGTGAAGATTAATGTTATGTCTCAACACTTGTATGACCACAGTATGATGTGGAGTTACACTACATGGAGTGAGCACGGTGAAGTAGTAGACTTCAGCTCAGGACCAGACTTCAACTCAGGGTACAGTTACCAGAGTGCCTCATCCAACGGTAGTGGCGCCCTTCTTGGAACCCCACTACTGATTTGGTCTATGATGTTTTTCCCGAATTTAGTCATGTTAGACACCAACATGAAGATTGAGGTTATGATATTCCTCATTATGATACAAGCCCTGCAGTCTTGGTCACTGACACTACAAAGATGAATAAGTACAACATGATGCTACTTGAAGTCCAGACCCTGGTGTACTCTTGATGTCCAGAGAATGACTTGCGATATATAATGGAGAAAATAGAGATAAAAGTGAAGAACAAAATGTCGAATGATGTTTTTGACGAAATGCAGGAGCATATATGTAAGTTGCTTCCTGATCATCACAAACTTCCCAAAACCCATTATAAGATAAGAAAGATCGTAAGCAATCTCAGTCTGAAGTACAAGAAAATTCACACTTGCAGAAACGATTGTGTGTTGTTATACAAAGAGTATGCATATTTGGACTACTGTTCTGTATGCAACAAGTTCAAATGGCAGCACCCTAATAGGAGGAGTTCAAAGAAGCATATTCCTATGAAGGTGCTTCGCTCTTTTCTATTGAATCCTAGACTACTACGTTAGTACATGTCTCTATACACAACAGAGGCAATAAGATGATACGAGAAATAGAGAATAGATGACGATGTGCTCAGACACGTGGCAGATGATGCGGCTTTTAAAGATTTTGATAGGGAATTTCAAGACTTTGCAGTAGATGTTTGAAATGTTAGACTCGGACTTTCTACATATAGATTTAACCCTTGGGATAATAATATCATTTCCGTTAGCACTTGGCCAATTATTGTTTTACCGTACAACTTGCCTCCATGGATGTGTATGAACAAGAAATTTAATTTTGTTACTTTGCTAATTCCAGGTTCTAAGTCTCTTGAAAAGGATTTACATGTACACCTTAGACCATTGATTGACGAGTTGAAACCATTGTAGGAAAATAGAGTCCCAACTTATGAAAAGTTCATTGAACAATGTTTATGATGAGAGCAGCCGTAATGTGGACCATCAGCGATTTTCTTGCATATGGGATGTTAGCATCTTGCGCATCCATATGGTACAATGTTTGTCCTGTCTGCTTAGACGACGTCAACTCCAGTTGGCACACAACGAAGATGTGTTACATGGGTCACCGTAGATGGTTTTCTTATGATCACCGGTGGCGACAGGATAATGAGAATTTCTAAGAGACAATAGAGAATAGTTCTAAACCTTGACAATGGTTTGGTGAATAGATTCTTGAGGGTTGAAGTCGCCAATCCTGCTAAAGTCAGATGACGTGGGTCCTAATATGCTAATTATTCTTCTTCTCTTTTAGTGAAAGTCATGTCTCTTCTCTCTCTTACATTTAAGAAATTTTGTGGAAAATTGAAAAGCAATACTAGTACTCATGAATTGGAAAAGTCACAAGAATTAAACAAACATTTTTTCCATTGTATGGCTTTCGATAATAGCTTGTGTTGTAAAATAATGAAAAAGAAGATGTATGATAGGCTAAATAGATAATGTCGCTAATAGTAGAAGAACAAATACAGAAGCAGATTCTGTACTCGAGATAGAACAACAAAAAACTTGATTTATATGCAAACCCGTAAAATCCATCTATGCAACACCCTATCTTTATTAGTTTTCACCAAAATAATAAATCAGTTTTACAATAATTAGTCGATTGATTTGATTGTCAATTCAGTTTTCAGATGTAAGACTTTTATTATAGTTTTTTAAGGGAAAAATTGGATTATAAAAACATTAAAATGTGTAAAAAATATTTTAAGAGGTGTGAATTGACGTCCATTTTAAGAAAAAGAATAATATTTTGAGTTTTTAAATAATTTCTTCAACTAAAAAGCAGCATTCATAAACGGATCGGGTTGAGTTTAATAATTTAGAATTTAGACCCGACACCGAAATCACAAAAGAGAACCGATGTAGTTATTTTTGATCAAAGAGAGCCAAACGCGATGATGACATTTTCTTCTTTCATCCGAACTCTCACCATCTCCACCTTAACAAGCTTCAATGGACAACCTCTGCCCCGATATCTGCAACTCTCAAAACCCAAATGACATTAACTTACAGTGACAATGAGGAACAGAAGCAAAAACCCAAGGTCATTATAGAAGGGAAGGAATCTCAGCATCGAAGCCATTCAGACAATACAAGCCTTGAAGAGAGCCTCCCAGAAAAACCGCGGGGAAGGGGGGGTTTCCTATGGAACAAGGTTTCGATTCCAAGTTCAGACGCTTGTTGAAGCTTGACATGATGGCCATCTTGAAAGACCTCCTACACCAAAACGAATGCTTATTGGCCCTCAAGGTTTGAGTTTTACAATTCTAATTTCATTTCAATTTGTGCTGTATAAAATTAACGTTCCAAAAATTTGAAGTAAATGATGAATTGGGTACTTACTCTATGTGTTTTCTAAGAAGAATGAGCACCCTTTGCCAACATTTATGAACGTCTTAAGTTTGTTTCTGTTGTGATGTTTTTGTAGGTATTTGAAGACATTAGAAAGGAGTACTAGTATAAGCCACAGGTTTTACTATATGCTAATATGATCGAGGTAATGGCTAGAAATGAATTGTTTGACCAAGTCGAGTTTCTTTTCTTGTGCTTGAGAAAAGAAACTAAATTACAGCCTGATAATGAGGGTGAATGAGTGAGAGGGTGTAGTGAGAGTGTTAGAACCAATATGAGTAATAGAAAGAGAGTTATGTATACCACTAACTTGATCATTCCCGAGGTACTTCTACGGATGCTGCAGGTTTGCAAAATTAGAGGTGACATGAGAATTAGCCCCATTGTCAAGCAACCAGTTGGGATTGGAAGAGTTGGAGGAGGCTGCCATGACACTCAGTTTCTTTGATGGAATGCACCTTTCATAAGCATGGGTCATCCGATGATAGCAATTGATGGCAGTATGGCCAATACGATTGCAAATTTGACAAGTAGGACGAGGAGCACTTCCTGGATTGGAGGAGGACATAGGTGCAGGGCCAAGGACAGAGCCCCCATGACCTCTATTAGGAGAATATCCACGTCCAAAGTGAGAATTAGAGTTGCGGGGCATGAACGAGCCAGATGAAGACCGACCATGACCTCTGCCCCAATTGGAATTAGAGGGAACCTGTGTAGCTTGGAGAGCAGTGGCAAGAGAGCTAATTTCGGCAGAGTTTCACTATATCGCGAAGTTACCATTAACCTGCACCCGAAAATACACTTCATCCTATGCCACAAAAGTCAAACCGTGGGCACCAATCCCATCTTGATTTCTCAAAATCATATCATATTATAAAGCAATAAGCAAAAACTGTAACTTTACAGAAATCCAGGGAAAAATCATACGAAAATATAAACATCAGAGTATTTAGAGCGACCTCTAGTATATATATACATAAATATATAACAATAGGCTAAACAAGAAACCTACTGAGAAAGAAAAGTATCTCGAATACTAAGCCTCTAACCTTGACGTGCAACACCAGAATCCGAACTGCAAACTGGGCATTGAAAACAAAGAGCCCAAAGAAAGACATATAAACCGTTAGAGTGAGTGGATAAAAGTAAATGTCTTTCGCCGAATAATATATGTTATAAAAATATATGCGAGTCTAAATGAATGAAAATAATAAAGTACACGAGGGAGGCTCTAACTCCTCACGCATACAGAGCATGCATCGTAAAATCCCGCGGGGTCACTCATGGACACATCCGCACTAGTACAGTCTGAATCACGGGATCCCAGACCCACACGTGATTCAAGCCAGAAAGGCCTCAGGTCAGAGGTCTGCCCCCCCCCCCCCCCCCAGTAAAGGCCTCGGGTCAGGGGTCACAGCCTCCCCCGGTAAACATCCTCGGAGATCAGCCGGGATGCAACTGTATCGATACAACCACATATACTAAGACTGTACTCTGTGTAAACCAAATCATAAATAGTTTCATGCAAATGTAGTGAGCATAATGTAAATGCATATTTGTAATATATAATTATGAAAGTATATTCGTCGATGCATATTCGTAAATGCATAATCGTAAAACACATGCTCATATAAATCATAATCTCATATGCATGCTCATGCTCGTAAAACGTAATATAAAGACTCGCAACCAATCAGTGAAAAGAAATGTTCACTCACAGACAAGCACAGCACGCAAACGCGCTAATCCCGAGATCCGGCAGAAGATCCCTCGTCAAGCGTACGATCTCGATCCCTGAATAATCACAAAATATCACTGATCAAAATCACAATTCAAAACTCTAAACCACACCTCGGAAACCAACCATTTCCGGAAATATATAACTCGGATAACAAGAGAATTGTCGAAAACCCCAAATATACTCCACAAAACCCTCGACTTAAAATCCATCACCCAAATCAACTCGAAAACCTCAAGACGAAGATCGGGGCGCGATTATGAGCAAAATGGCATAAAACTTGACAAAATCCAAAAAGTCAACGCCTCGCCGGAGCTCCACCGTTGACCGCCGTCACCGGAGAGATTTTCCGGTGAGAAAAACCCAGTATTCATCTCCTCCTCGAGCCCAATACTTTTTTCCACTACACTAACCCTCAAATCCACCGTAATCCGCTGGAAATTGGCCTGAAACCACCATGGATCCAAATCGGCCGGCGATCGGCCCATCACCGGAACTCTAGCCATGACGCACGGCGATCCTCGAGACCACACCCAAAAGCTTCGCCGTGGTCCCCCAAGCCTTTCCCCCTTAATTCCCGGCCACCACCGTGGCCTGAGCACCGCCGTTTGTCGCCCCCAAACAACCCATTTTCGAACTTTTGCGATAACTTTATGACTATTCGGCTCTTTATACGTCGCGAATCAACTCTATCCACAATTCGGATAACTCAAACTCAAACGGATAAACACGACTAACTCGGCGATAATTTCAAATATTCTTTTTATATTCCTCGATTATCCAAAAAATCCTCGGAAAGCTCCTACGGACTCGAAATCAGATTCTCTACATTTCCCACGAACAAACCCAAATCAAATTCGTGTCCAAAAATTAAGTCGTGAATGAAGTTGCATATCTGATTAATTACGATAAACCTCAATTACTCGTGAAACTCGTAGATTAAGTCGATTACTATACCCATTCCGGTTCGGGTTGTCACAGATGTTCTTTTTGGGAGTGTGGAATCGAGAGTTAAAGGATGGGAAAACAAGTTTCTCTCTTTTTCTGGAAGATTGCAGCTTATAAAAGCAGTTCTTTGTAGCATGCAAGTGTTCTGGGCTTCTCACCTTTTTTTTGCTGAAAAAAATCCTCTTGGATATTGAGAAGTTGCTGAGATGTTTTCTATGGTCTGTGAAGCACTCGGGTCCGTATTTTTCTAAAGTTTCTTCGGAGAAAGTTTGTCTTCTGAAAGATGAAGGTGGTCTTGGTATCAAGCGGCTCCAAGAGTGGAGTTATGCTCTTATGGCTAGGCATATTTTGCAGATTTACAGTGTTAGAAGTTGTAGTTTTTTGGTGAATTAGGTTAGAGCTAATCGCCTTCAAGGTAAAATCTTTTGGGATGTCTTTATCCCTTCTATTTGCTTTTGGAATTGGAGAAAGTTACTTAAGCTTAGAAAGATCTTCCGTCCTTTCATCTTTCACTCTATCGGTAATAGTTCTAAAACTTCTTTTTGGCATGATTATTGGCACCCTCATGGCCCGCTTCTCTCTCGGTGGGGCTATAATATGTTGGATATGTTTAGTCTTAATCATGATGCTCTAGTTGAGTGTGTTATTAATCGATACGGGTGTTGTTGGCCTCGTACTTCTTATCATGATTTTCTATCCATTCAGCTTGATGCAGCAACTATTCAACCTTGTCTTGCTCGTAATGACTATATTATGACTCCCTGGTCCTCAAGGAAAATTTTCTACTGCCTCTGCCTGGGACAACATTCGTGTCTCTAGACCTAAGGTTCCTTGGTTTAATCTTGTGTGGTATAGTGGTCACATCCCTCAAGCTATCTTTGAGCTTTGGCTAACCTTAAGGAATAAACTCTCCACCATGGACCGTGTTATTTCTTAGGCTCCTGGAACTAATCCAATCTATTGTAATGCTGATCTTGAGTCTAGGAATCATCTTTTCTTTGATTGCTCTTTCAGTGTTGGTATATGGAAGGTTGTTTTACAAATGTGTGGTGTTATGTGGCTTCATCCTCCTTGGGCCTCCTTTATTGATTGGGCTGTCTGGCATTGGGAGAGCAAGTCTCTATCTGTTTCTATAGAGAAAATTTGGTCAACTGTTACAGTCTATTGTTTATGATTGGAGCGGAACAATCACATCTTCAACAATAAAAAAGGTCTTCTTCTGTAGTCTTGAACTCCATTTTTTCTATTGTTAGAGGTCGAATTTTTTCGTTATCTTTAAAGCCCTCTTTTATTAATGCTAGGATCGCTCGTTTGTGGAGTATTTCTTGCTAAAAGTGTTTGTTAGGTTCTTTTTCTAGTAGGAGTCTTTCTCCTCTAGTTTGTTTTTCTGTTGGCTAGGATTTTTCCCCTAGTTTGATTGTATAGGTTTTGCCTTTGTTTCGTTTAATACAAGTTAATTTTTCCAAAAAAAAGAAGATACGAAAAGTTCGAAACAAGTGCATTGTCAAAACTCAAAACAATGTATAGACTATCGAGTATGGATATGTAGCTCATGTAATAGCATATCTAAGTATGAACAAATGAATTTAGTAATAGAGAAAATGTAAGCAAATTAACATAGTGACACCGATCATAGTGTAGGGATCATCGTGGACTGGGTTAGGCTGACCTCGATCCTAAATTTAAGATTTAGGGCTGGGCTTTGTTTAAAGTCAAACAGAATTTGGAAGCCCTAGCCCGTCCATTAAGGCTAGGTTAAAGAGGCTAAAAAAGTCAATCGTATATTTAAGTTGTTGCAGTTAAAATGTTTGTAGTTGGACCTTGGGTTGGGTCAACTGGTTTGCTTTTCGGTATGGACTAGTCGGTTCATCCCTTCTACCGGTGATACGCTTCCGGCATGGGCGGGTCGTGCCTCTGGTGCTATTACTTTGAAGAAATTAGAGTGCTCAAAGCAAACCTACACTCTGGATACATTAGCATGAGATAGGAATGACCTGGCCAATTAAGGCTAGGATCATATCGCTGGTAGAAAGGATGAGCCGACTGGTGCACACCGAAAGGCAGACTGGTCGACCCAACCCAAGGTCCAACTATGAGTTTTTTAACTGCAACAACTTAAATATACGTTATTGGAGCTGGAATTATCATGCCTAGATACCTCATTTTTTATATATCTCCAAGGGATAGTTCATGCTAAACTTCTATGGGCCGGATCAAGATAGGCCTTAAACTAAAAATAATAATAATATATATATAAAATGTTTGAGGTATTACAATTATTAATTTACGATATTTATTTTGAAAATATGTTTGTAAGGAGAGTGAGAGAAGAGTGAGGAGAATAAAAGAAATATTATGAAGAAAATAAGGAAATATGATAATAATCATATATTACTTGTCTTTTTATTAATAAAAATAGCTAAAAGGGGTCGGGCTAGCCTTGGCCTCTAAGGCTCAAAAAGGTCGAGCATAAGGGCCGGGTCAGGCTTCACTTACATGACTCTATCCTAATTTCAATGAGATTAGGTTGATCCGCATCCTAACACGAGGTCTAGCCCGGCTTCGACCTTATGGTCTGGACGAAGTAAAAAGATGGTTGAAGCTTTGAGGCTAAATAGTGATTCCTGACAAAATGAAACAACACAGGAGGGTTTCTCCAACAGAACATCCTTCATGTCCACTACTGTGCCAACATCCTTTAGCCCAACCACAACCACCATTGCAACCAAGTTCAAAATTGTTGTCCAACTTGCTCCCCACCATGATTTTGCTCAGAGCTCCGTCAGGAGTGACCATGAGTCCATGCTTCTTTGAATTGAAACCAGCAAAGCCCCAAACTGTTCGGTAAGTGATTAACGGTGGCTCAAAACCAAGTGGCACACAACTGTCTACTCTCTAGTGGCTCTAAAATCTCAAACTTTAGGTGTGCTAAGAAGAAGTATAAGAAAGGAAACAAAATTGAGAGCTATATACTACAGCATATCTAAAACATTTCAAACTTTGTAGAGACGCAAGGAAGTGACTAAAATCACTAAACAAAAGTAAAATAGAGTGAAAAAGGAAGATCAACGAAAAAACATGCAAGAGGTACACACTTACACGACATTATTTATCCTAACGGAAAGAGTTGAGGTCTCAACTTACCATTTTTAAAGTTTAAACATAATGACACAAACATAAAAAGTATGAATAGAAGAGAAGGTTATAAAATGAACATTTTCATACGAATGACGTTGAGTTCGCACAGAAAACCTTCTTTCATTAAGTATAGCCATTCTCGACCACACACGCAATGGAAGGGCACATTTGTTATAATGACTAAGCATTTTCTCAAACAAGGTGCTTAATCGGTTTATCTAATGAATTGGTAGTGTGAGGTTTGTTTTACTCCTAATCTTCAAAATTTCAACATCCATGGAGATTTATGACATTCACTGTGATATCTTTCAAAGGAACAACGCAGCTGGTTGGGGCATTATTGCCCGTCTCCCGAATAACAATCGAATTGTGGTCGTCGCTGTTATTATCGGTGTTTTTGCTGCTGATGTTCTTAGGGGAGTGATATAGATTAAATGTTGCTTGATCCAGTGTTCCTTCTCTGTAAACAAACACACTGTCATCTTCTTCCATCTTACGCCACTTCCTGTTTCGGTCTTTGTTTCGATGAAGATCATGGAGAGGCATTCCTCTGAAATGTACAAAATACAGAGTGAAATCAAAAGCTCATTCAATTAATCTCCTTAAATCATCTCTAATGATGAAAGTTCTATACCTCATAAAGAATTTTTGGAAAAAATCTCATCTCCAATCCATGAAGATCTTAGTCTTATACCTTAAAATTAAGTCATATACATTATTTTGGGTTCTATAATAGAACCTTAAATGAGGTATAGAACTTTACAAAAATTGGTGGGCGCAAATAAAAGAAGAACATATAGGGAAAGAAAAGGAGGAGTCTTAAAATGAGATATAAAAGCTTGATGGTTGGAGATGAAAAAATCCTATAATAAATAATAATTTTACAATGTCTTATAATAGGGTATAAGATCTTGATGATTGAAGATGTTCTTAGAATCCAATGTTTTGTGCTAACAGTTTTAAAGCATATAATATGTTATCTTGAGTTAGATGTCGGTAAAGGTGCATCAACAAGATTGTTACAGACGTCGTGTATATAGATTCATGGAGATTAGTTAAATCTTGGACCTTACACATCCGCAGTTTATTTCAGACATTAATAAACTATTCTGTTAAAAAAATTATATTATGCCCAAATTTCCAGAAACAAAGTTTATGTGTATTAAAAAAAAACGAGACATACAGTATACAAGTAAAACGACTCAGACGTGTAAGAACCATATCATACTTTGTGTATTCAACTGATTAGGTTAACACAGACCTGATATGCTTATTAATCACATCGTATTTCACAGTTAATGATAATAGATTGTATGGAATCAAGCCGTTACAAATACCAAATCATACCATTCATTATTCCAATCTTTAAATTTACTACTATTGAAGTGACATGAACCACGATCATTTCGATAACAAGCACACCAAATTCCTAGTTATCCTTCTCAAAAAACAAATTCATAGTTATCATGTCGTGTTACTGGGACACATCCCGATTCAATTAAAATAAACCCACAACTTTTACTACACGGTTCATTAGCTAACAATCAAAACCTGGTCATTTTGTGTCGATTTCATTCATTAAATCTTGCTTCTTGATCTAAAGAATGATTTTTTTAGGGGTGTATTGTATTTAGATTTTTGAGATGTTTTATAATATTAAAAATTTAAGAGTATTCAATTAGAATTTGTTAAAAATTTTAAAAAGTTAATAAAAATTATGAAATATTCAATTGAGATTTATATATAGAGATTCTAAGTTCACAAAAATTTTGGGATATTAAAAAAATCTACGAATTTTATGAAATTCTCAAATACTGGATTCTTGTGGATTTAAGTTTCAATTATAACTACAAAATTCAAATACAAATCTAACATCTAAACCACATAGATTTTCATTTTCTCTTTACTATTCATTTTCAGAAATTTTATTTTTTGTTACAATTGGAATCTTTATCAAATTATTTTGCTTCTTCGCCATAAACATCATGAAATGTTTCAAAAAAATTCTACTTTATATCATGCATCATAATTAAACTCTATACTCATGAGCTCTTATTTTGTTATTGAGAAATCAATTGACCTTATAAAAACCACATTCATTGATCATCATTATATTTTTATGTTGTCTTTTTTTTTGTACAAAATAAAATCGACATTTTTTTAACCATAGCAGCACATAAGTATAGCAAACATATCTCATCACCATCACTATTTAGCTTCTAATTTCTCCTCACATATTCAACCTTCGAAAATATAGAATAAGGAACCTTATAGAATAATATAAACTTTTTTTATCGCTTATTCATTTGAACTTTGGATTTTCGCATGTTTAGACATGGCTTTATAACCTGTTGATATAAAAATAAAGTTTATCAAAGTCTAGAAAAATTCATGAAAAACTTTTTGAAAATCTGTCAAATGTTTTCGAAAAGATAATTCACAAAATCCGTAGATTTGTGAAATTTTTGAAAATCCTATACAATCCACAAATATTTTAGAAATCCATCACCTAAAAAAATCCACCCGATTTCAAATACAATACACCCCCTTAATTTCTTTTGTTTTAGAACTTTGAAGACTTGTATTGAACATTGAAATCTATATGTTGGGTACTCAGAGCATCTGCTTTGGTTGCAGTTTTGCTTGAGCAAGAGGGGAGGGCCCATTGAAAATAGGAGGAGCAAATCGTTTGGGGTGTGCAACGGGAGGGTAGGTCGCAGGCGACCGAGCGTTGACGGGCTGCTCGAGTGGCCGAAGGTACTGCTCTTGCACGTCTAGTTGCACCTCCTATTTGATGTCAACCACGACGTCTCCCACGTTTTCCCTTCATCCCAATGGTCCTCTTGATCTGGACCATTGAATTTGATTTGAAAAATCAATCCGACGGTCCATATTAAATCAAATATTATTAAAAAATATTAAATTTACAATCAAAATTTTAAAATTCATAATAAATAGTCTGAGTATCCGACAAGATCAGAATAAAATATTCTACAACTCACGAAGGAAGTATAATCATATTTGTGTATCAAAAATAGTCAATTTTAAAAGTTTGTATTTACGACAAATTTGTCATCAACGTTAATCGTGTAAGGACGAAACTAACAAATACATGTCGTCTAGTTATTGGTCAAATATCTTATCAAGTATTAAAAAATTAAAAAGGAAGTACTATTTTTTTACAGCTGTAGAAAAAAATTATATTACACTTTTTATTTATTAAATAATGATTACACCTCCTCAAATAGAAGATGATAAATAGGAGGTATTAAATGTGCGTGTATGCTCCCATAAAATGTTGGGAACTTTGGGACTATGGTCCAAAAAATGCCAGTTGCCACAGATGTTTCTTATTGCACAAATAATCCGCACCCACTCCATTTCTTTGTTTTATTTCCAAAGAAAAACTAGACCAAATTCAAAAAAGCACACCCAACTGATTAATTAGGTAGCAACTAGCCAAACTACAGACATAAACAAACCAAAAGCAGAGGAGCCAAAAACCCAAAACCCTCCGACAGAGAAAATTAAATAAATAAGAAATAAATAAAATGAAAAAAAAAAACAGAAACAAGTACCTAATATGGAAGAGATCGGAGATGTCGCACATCTCGAGGTAGAAATTGACGGCGTCTAAGAAGGCCCTGTACGTGTAGATATGAAGGCCATCAATTCTCGGGTAAGGCAGCCTCGGCCTTGGCAGTGGCGTCTGCTCGTCGTTGTCGTAATAATCACCACCCCACTTGCTCCTCCTTCCGGCGAAGACGTATTCCTTCCACATACCCGAGTTCGCCGGACGACCCACGAAGCCCAGGGTGGCCATGACTGGCTCGAGCTCGTCGTGGGTCATAATGGGCTTGAACGTCCGCGTGTACCAGAGGGCCAGCCTCCTCATAGACCCCTTCATGTAATCCTCCGCCATCAGAGAGAGAGAGAGAGAGAACAGAGTGTGAGATTCTGGTGATAGGGACAGGAGCTGAGACTTTTGTTTTTGGATTCGGTCAAGGAAATAGTGTCTTCCCTCTCTTTTAACTACGTGGGGTTTCTGAAAATCAGGGGGAAAGGGATTTTATATGGAAGTTGTGACTTAACACACAAGTTGAGAGAGCGAAACGACCGGTCGTCGATTAGAAGAAGAGGCCAGTGTAGTGCAGTGTAGTGTAGTGTTGTGTTGTGTTTGAGAGAGTCGAAAGATGTGAAGCGGTGAGTGCGTTGTTCTGTTTTGAGTGAGCGAGTGCGTGTGCACTCTGCAGGGTCAATGCGGTTTTTTGGGTTCGTTACTACTTTGGAAGTTTGGGATCCTGTGAAGGGTGGGACTTGGAAGGGGCATGAGTGCATACATGACTAGATGGAAGTTATGGAGAATGTGACCAAGTGGGAATATGCGACTTTTGTTTAGGTGTGGTGAAGGGAAAATAAAAGTTGATCTCAAAATCGTAACTTATATCAGTTATATGGTAAATATGCTAATGATATGATTTTGAATGCAAATTTTTTAATTGTGTGGCTCTCGGATGCCTTTTTGGGCTGACAAGCTTTTGAAGGTGGTTACTGGGTTTTACGTTTTTAGTGTCCTGTTCAAACTAGAAACCTCTTTCTTCTTTGTTTTTTCCTTCTTTTTTTTCAAAGGATATAACAAGTATTGAAAAAAAATTCATCATCAGGATCTAGATTAGGTTAGTATGATGCATGACTTTAAAATCACACTAATGTGATATATAGTGTCTCAAAATTGTTTAAGGGTGATGCTTGCGAAAAATTATTATGTGCACAACAGTGTACTTATATTGCAAGTCTGGAATACGTGACATGTTTTGATTGGCTTAAAATCAACTGAGATTAAATTTTGTTAGATTAGAAAAATAAAAAATAAAATGGTTTTCTTGTTTTACTCTCACCATTCACAACCTCGTCTCCTCTCCCTGTGGAAACCCAGAGGCTGCGTGGGGAGGTGACCGCTCTCCCTTGCCTCAATTGATGGCGCCGACAGAGGTCTCTACGTAGCATCGACACTGAATAAGAAGAAGAAGGGAAAATGAGGGAGCTTATCTTGTAGGGATTGGATTCGTGTTTGCGACAACAAAAAATTTGGGTTTGTTTATGTGGGGATTTTTCTTTTTTAAGGGAGTCGATTAAAATAGAGAGGTCGAGCAACGCCGGTCGATCGAGTTATGAAAAGAGAAGAGAGAGAGCACAACTTGGAGACGACAAAGCGATGTTGGAACAGCGCCGGACTTGATGTACTCGAAGATGACAAGTGAGGTACTGCAATGCATGGCGACGAAGAGAGGGTCGTTGCCTTCAAAAAAATTTTTGCTTGTGATGATGACGGTGATTGAGTGGGAGAGGTGATAGTTGTTTATAGCCAAGCACTTCTGGTATTGTTAGAGAATTATTCCTCTTCAATCTTAACTATGGAATTAGCTAAGATAAATGTTCTAATCTCACTAAACCGCAAGTATACGGAGTCACGTAATAATATTTGTAAGGAAGTCGGATGTCAAACCTACGAGAATTGACTATCCCAATTCCATAGCTTGATCGATTAAGTCCTTAAATTACGTTATAAAACGAACACAAAATGCAACAAACACAAAACACACAAAATGGTGGTGAATCTCCCAATAATAACCCCTTTGGAGACCTAGCATTGTGAGGGATAGTTTAACTACGATGAATGAGATTCATAATTGTTTAATAGATTAAGACTAATGCAAAGATAGTAAATGATTACGATTCTAATTCAAGATAAATGAATGGTTGGTTAGGGATATCTCAACTAACCACTTGAAGCACTAACAATGTCCAATTTATGATCATGAGTTACTTAGTCCGGTTTATATGCTTAAACATCTTTTAGATTATAAGAACAAATCTTTTTATTGTCCAAATCGTGTCTTATGGATCACGTTTGGTTATGGGCCGAAACTTCTAGGCCTTTTGAGATTCTAGATGGTTTCGATCCATCTATAAAGCACAAAGTAAACCAAGATTAGGGTCTAGACTTGTGGTTTTAAACCCTAATTGTATTTCATGCGTAATGAGTCCGATTTACAAACACATATGAGGAATGTGGATGACTCGATCCCCTTCCCAAGCCCCTATTAGAGGACTTGAGAGTAGGTTCTAATCAATCCTCCCTACTCACACCATTTAGAGTACGAATCGAAAGGATCAAACACTAGCTACAAAACCTCTCTGATCAATGTAAGCTTGACCAAAGCTCATTGAGTCGTTTGGACTTCAAGAAGGCTTCGGTCCATGCTCAAGCACAAAGAAACCAAACTTCAAGAATAACCTTTTAAGTTTAAACCTAAGTCATACAGAATGATACTTGGCTACCCATGCATGGGTAGCAAGTGCTGCCTCAAGCCAATCGATGCATGACACATGGCCATTTTTTTTCCTTTTTTTATAATTAATTTTCACTTTTCAGAATCTACTTTAACCTTTTCAGAAGAAAAAAAAACAGAGCCATGTGTCGAGCATCAATTGGCTTGAGGCAGCACTTGCTACTCATGCATGGGTAGCCAAGTATCATTCGTGTTTATATGCTCATCTTTACTAACTGAGTGGCTAGTTCTTTTAAGTGTCATTTTTTGTCCCTTTAGACATATTCCAACATAGCCAAAGCTAAGACATGCACAAGTGAAACCATTGATTAAGTACAAACAATTAAACATGTCACAATCACATCACAAACACATCAAACTCATCCACAACATAACATACACACTAAAACATACTCGTATCATACATCAATGCATAATTGTTCCACATCAAGTGACTAGGGTTTGACCCCTAGCCTTCCATACAAAGGCGACTCACAAAACATAACTAGCAAATACTCTTTTGCGACGACAAAATGAGTATTAGCGATAACATTCTTTCCATTACAATTGGTGGCGACGCAATTGTTAATAGCAACGGGTTTTGCCGTCGTCTGTACCTATTGCAACGGCAAAAAATGTGTCATCGCCTTCATTTCCCTTTTGCAACAAAAAAAATACCGTCGCAAAATATGCCCACCGTAGTGCTGATATTGCTTTTTGCTACGACAAATTGCCGTCGCAAAATTGATTTTTGCAATGGGAACCATGCAGTCCCTAAATTGGTTACCACCAAAAAAAAATGGCTCCATTTCTTTGTGACGACAAATTGACCATAGCAAAGAAATAGAGCCAAATGATCCAATAATCTGTTAATACATGAGCAAATGTTATTATCCATCTAAAATTATCACTAAGCATTAAGATTACTTGAAATGAGAAAATACCAGTTACATGTACAACAAATATGAAGTGACCAAATCTCACATCACCAAAGAATAAGAAAAAATCGTAATGCCTTTTAGTCAGATGCCGACGTAAACGACATTTTCACTTTCAAAAGGAAATGGAAACTATCTACCTTGAGATTAATCACTTCAACAAGAAATTTAACGAGGTAAAGCAAAGACAGGAAATCTCCAGCACTCATGTCCATGTCAAACAAAACAGGTTTACCCCATTTGGTTTTCCCAAATTCTGGTTCATATACCAATTCCTTTAAGTAAGGAAATTGTGTTGTGAAATTGAATTTTCATGTGTGTTTAGGTCTGTTTAGAACCTGTAAAATCGATATTAAACATGTCATATCATTTCACCATATCATGCATAGGTATCACATAGAAATGTAGAAGCTTAAATGAAAGAGTTCTTTTCTGAACTTACATCCAAGAAGCTAATAAAGAACTCTCCATTTAGCTAAACTATTCAACATTTGCAACGGCATTTAAATACTGTTGCAAAAGATTTTATCAATTGCGACGGAAAGAATCGCTACCGTAAAATCATTTCTAGCAAAAAATAATTTTTTAAAAAATATAACCGTTGGATGGGATGATTAAAATAATTTAAACACACTATTGAAAAATCATAACCATCTCACTTAGAAAAAATGAACCTTTTTGAAACTAAATTACTAACGAATAATCATTTTACAAATGTGACCGTTGGATGAGACGATCAGACTAATCTAAACATGCCGTAAAAATATTAGAAGTTTTCGAATTGATTTTGACCTCGATCTGCGCATCTAACCGTTGTGACCATATTGCCCATACGAATAAAATACAATTTGTCGTTCCGTCAAAAATAATTTGATCACAAGTACTTCACACGCATTATTGTGGGATTCATATATATCTCACCATGTAAAAAAATGACCAAAATCGTAAGCAACTAAACCCTAAACCCTAAAATAATAATTAAAATAAAGTCATTCGTTTACCTATTAGGTTTACACTTGGTCATTTGTTCAGCTAGCCTTTCTCACCAACACGCCTCTCTATGAAAAACAAAAAAAACTCCTCATTCTCTCCTTAAAACCTCACTGTCGACGCTGTCTAGCCTTGCTCCGCCGCATCGCAGTGATTGGTTGCGCGCCGTAGCGACTGGATCGGCCTCTCTTCGAGCACATCTCCGTATGTTCTGTCTCGCCTTCGTCGATCACAGATGCGGTCGACCTCGACCTCACACCGTTGCATCCGGTTTTTACATATGTTTTCGCTCTGTTCTCGGTGAGCCCGGTGGTGAATCTTGTGGATCAGATCTGACATTGTTCAATTGTTTTATCACACAATGTCAATGCCACTCGTGCTGTGCAAATATTATGGATCATTTGCAATACAAAATAGGAGGTGACATGGAAAAATGCTGATAGGGAGACAGGGACAGGACATTGTTGAGATGGCCAAGATGCATTGTTTTCGGATCACCACAGGGTCAATGCATATGGCACTCGTGCAATGGTGTCCAATATGTTAGTGATCATTACATTATAATACCACATTGATTAAGATTTTTCAAAAATATGAATCAGTCTAGGAGCTGGTATGCTGGTGTGGGAGGAGACATTACATAAACATTTCACAGGGAATATTTGGATCTAAATCAAATCATGTTACCTCTAGCTGGTGCTGGCAGAAGATGAAGTTCCTTGTCCCCCCCCCCCCCCCCCCCAATTGCACCACTATATATATGCAGATGCAGGCCAGAAGAACTCATCAGCTTCAATTGAACATCTACTGCATAGTATTCAATAAGTTCCAAAATCACAACAACAAAAACAAGAAATGGCTTACCACACTCGTTCTAACAGCTTCCCTTCAAGGCCACACCCCATCGTTCAAGAAGTTGATGAACTTTTGAGCAAATTGAGGTCTTCCGAGTCAACTTCCACTTCTTCATCATCAATAAGCCACAATCTAAATGGTCTGCAAGACTTGCATTATAGTGTTGATAAATTTCTTCAGCTACCACTCATCCAACAATCCTTGGCTCAAGAGAAGAATGAAAAATGCGCTAATGAGCTATTTGATGGTTCTCTCAGACTCTTGGATGTATGCAGCTCTGCCAAGGATGCCCTCTCACAAACCAAGGAGTGCATACAAGATCTTCAATCAATTCTTCGAAGAAAGGGTGGAGACTACACAACTGAGGTTAAGAAATACTTGGCCTCTAGGAAGATGGTGAAGAAGGCAATTAACAAGGCTATGGGAAACCTCAAAGCAATGGAAAACAGATCCACTCTCTCTTCCGCAAACAAGGATCAAGAAATTATCACCATCATAAGCAAGCTGCGAGACGTTGAAGATGTTGCAATCACAGTATTTGAATCAGTGTTGTCCTTCATCTCTGGACCAAAGTCCAAGCCTAGCAGCTGGTCATTGGTTTCCAAGATAGTGCAATCCAAGAAAATAGCCTGTGATGCAGAAACAAAAGTAAACGAATTTGCCGAGGTAGATGCTGCACTGAAGTCAGTCAAGAATGCAGACAACATACAAAACCAGCTTAAGAATCTGGAATCGTGCATTCAAGACCACGAAGAAGGACTCGACTGCCTATTTAGACAATTGATCAAAACTAGAGTTTCCCTTCTCAACATCCTCAACCACTAGATTTTAGCTTTTAGAACAATTTTGTACATGAAAAATCTTACAAATTGATACACATACTGATAAACTATTTCTCTCAAATTTTCACTACTATTTCTGTTCTACTCATTAACATCTTTCAGTTACTAAATATTATTGATCAAATATTACATCTGTGTTTGAATTAACTGCTCCCTTGATAAAAGAGCTGTACATGTGAACTCTTCAATGTAAGCTGAAACCAAATATTACAGGATCTCACCTGATTTATTGACACATGAGGTGGATATATGCAAGCAAATTACATCAATTGGGAAGGTTGTTGATAAGATTCCTGTTGTCTGGAGTAAGATAATTAATAATAGATAGCTAAACAGTATTAAACAGTAGAAGGAGGACTATAGGTCACATGCATGCATCAGTTAGTTAAGCATAAACTTAGGCTGGCTGATTCGTGCTCAAGGGACAGTTTCTGAGAAATCAAGAGAAGGTATTGATGAGAGCTTCAGAATAAAAATATTTTGGTTCGAGGTTGTGGTTTCATTGGTGCCGTGTTTGTAGATCTAATAACCAATATTACACAGACAATTGGCATATAATAACACATAGCAGACATAATAAATTAGGTAGCGATATTCACGAACGAACCAAAGAACAGGTTTTCCCTTTTCTTGGAATTGTAAATGAGCAGAAGGTGACAATCCAATGATCCATAAGCAGCATAAGCAACAGATTACATTGCGAAATGAACAATCTGACCACCTTTTGCCGCAGAAGACAAGTGAAGTTACTAGACGAATTTTTACATTGCAAATTTACAATCTAGCCGATTGATCTCCTTTGTCGCTGCTACAGTAACCGATAATGGTGGCTCCAACACCAAAATTACCCTTAAGGGAACTTGTAGTTATCTCCAGGTACTAATTGAACACAGAAAAATATATATCATGCAGAATGAGTAATGGCGTGCAGTACACATGGATAATTCAAATCCTAAATCTTTCTAATACATATATAAAGGATAGTGTAATTTTAAGCTTGCTGATGCAGTCAAATTTAAGAAAAGAAAGAAAAAAGATACTGTAACCAGAAAATTTTGACTTAACAATTCACATTGGGACAATTTATTGACACTCACAAGGAAGAATTTTCAAACCAAATAAGCAGATACTACTGAGTGGTTAAAGGACGATGCATCAACACAAATAAGCAGATAACAGACATTGCCAACGTTATAAGAGATGCATATGGAACAAACGTTCAATTTATTGATTGATTATGCTTCCCTGATTTCTACTTTTCATTGCATAATCGCTCTTGAAATTATATATGTAAACTATGAATGATGGGTTGGTATGTTCGTAATGAAAGAGACATTGCATAAACATTGCCTCGGGCACATTTAGATGTAAATCAAAATTATGTTACCTCTCGATGGTGACTGAATTGTATGAGATTCCTTGTCCCCCCACTAAACCAACCCTATATAATAAGGTTCCTGCATATGGAAAGAACTCATCAGTTACTACATCAAAAACAAGGTCTTGTACTCTTTCTCACAAGTCCCAGACCAGAAACGGCTTACCATACCCGTTCAAACAGTTTCCCATCAAGGCCACACCCATCAAGGATCAGCTTGTTGTACATTAGAAAATTCATGGTTTGATAACAGACTCTAATGAAGCTTCGATTTTTGAGGAATGATTTACTAAAGAGGAGAAGAACAAGTTCTCTGTCAATTTCTCACCTTAAACTATGGTTTTTTCTTCTTTTGTTGCTTTGAAAGAGTGTTGACCGTTTTTGAATGTTTGTTCTAACTTGATTTGAATTGTGTTAGTGTTGTCTTTGCAGCTACTACTGAAAGGAGATGAGTTCTACAGTATAAGATTGCCATCCAATGTCGCGAATCCTTCTGGGAGAGAATATGTTATCTCATCAATTTAAGCAGCAAGTCTTGAGTATCCTTTATTAAACAAAGATTTCAACCCTTTATTAAGCTAAGAGAGTCAAACAATTGAATGTTTCACTGCTTATTTTTTATTTGTTTGTTCAATAAGGATTCTATTCTTAAGTTCAATACCAAATTTAGTTCATGATTTTGATGACTCAATTATAGAAGCATCTTTGCTCTGCATGCTATTCATCTTGTTTTTATGCTACAAGCGAATGTGTGATTATAGAGGCTTCTGGTCTCAGATACAACTAAATTTTTTTTGTATATTCATAGATGTCTGTTGCGGGAAGGTTTGGATGAACATTTTGTTATACACACAGTAATCCTCAAGATATAATTATGCTAAACGCATCCTTTTATCAAGTCTATGGATATCTCAAACTTTAAATTTGTTTGTCAGGATGGAGTCAATATACTGGCCATTAATTATGGCTCGCCTGGTGCATGTGTTTATCCTTGCCAACTGAGTCTTGTAAGTGATGACCTATTTTCTTCTTCTTTTAAAGTTGTCTTTGTTAATGAACCCAAGATAAGCAACAATTGGATAACATACTTGTATCAATAAAGTAGGCATCTTCATAGACCACATGAGTTTAATCCCCCTTTGTGTGGGAGTTTGTGAGTTACACAGTCTTCTTGTGTAATCTCACCTTGTTCCACTGTCTCCTGTTGTTTATTTTTGCAGCCTTTTTGGATAACCTATTTTGAAGAATAATGAATAGGCAATAAGGTAACAAGCTTTTTTTTTTTTTTTTGTTTCTTGTGTGTTGCACTTGCTTCTTATACTCATACTGAAAGTTCCAAACTTGCCAATTGGAAAAGTAAGAAACGGATTATACTAACGAATAGTTCTGTTGCTACTGTTGAGTTCTTGAATATCTTCCATTGTTGATTGATAAGCAAATATAGAATTGTAGTTAATCTATAGTTAGCTTGCTTGCTGTCCAGGTAGTTAGCTAGCTATTATCATCTTCTATTTAACTTGCTTTAAGAGATTAAAATTTGTGACTAAATTTCTTGCTTTTATGTGATAGTCATCTGATGCTTCACTACTGTTGAAAATAAATGGACAGAAGCTTTGGGATGAGAGATTTCAGATATATTGAGGAGGTCAAAGAGGCTTTAAAGATGGACTGCCCTCAAGTTGTATCTTGCCCAGGACTTATGAAACTCTCTCTCAATTATAGAAGAGCTTTTTATCTCTATAAACAATTGAGTCATGTGAGCTTTGCATGATCTTTAAGAACTTGTATGTTGTAAACTTGTTAGAATTCTAGACGAATATCTTACAAAGAAAGAGCAGTGACTGCTAATTTTATGGATGATAATAGTGGCTAATATATTAGCATATTTATAAATTTCATCATTTGGCTCCATTTCTCACTACCGCCACAAATATTATAGCCGACGAGATAAAAATCTCGTCGGCTATAGTGGAAAAAATTAATTTTTTTAATTTTTTTTTAAAAACTTGTCTGCTATAGTACTATAGCCGACGATTTTTTTAAAAAAAATAAAAAAATTCATTTTCCCCACTATAGCCGACGAGATAAAAATCTCGTCGGCTATAGTTTTACATATATCGTCGGTTATAATATTTGCGGCGGTAGTGTCTTTGCGATGGCCAAAGTTGCTGTCGCAAAGAAATGGAACAATTTTTTTTGGGTGGAAACACATTTTGCCATCGTGAAAACCAATTTTGCAACAGTAAATCCCGTCACCATGCCAACAACATTAGCACTACGCTCACCAAATTTTGCAACGGCAAGATCACTATGAAAAACAATTGCTATAGCCACGGCACGACACCGTCGCCAAAGACTATTTTGTCTTCACAAATGATCTTTAGCAATGACTAGGCAACAACAACACAACCGTCATCATTAATTAATTGGTGCAATCGCCAATGCTCTTAGCGACAACAAATGGTTGTTACAAAAAATTTTGGCGAAGAAAAAGTTGTCGTCGCCAAATATATTGAGGGCATTTTTGACTTTTGCAAAGTCTTTGCAACGGCAACTTTGCAAAAGTTATAAATTTTTAATTAAAAAAATGATTTGCATATGAGAATAATTTTTTTTCCTGCTTGAAGGAAACTTTAATTACATGACCAAGTTATAAAGGATCTAAATACACAATTGACACTACAAGAAAAAGTGACTTAGACGACGGAGAATTTCCGTCGTCTAAGTGCCTATCTCCGTCGTCTAAGTACTTGGACGACGGAAAATCCGTTGTCCAAGGTACGTGCTCCAAGTGCTGTCGTCTAAGTACTTAGACGACGGAGAATTTAATCTCCGTCGTCCAAGTTCACTTGGACCGCGGAGAACGTCCGTGGCCCATGTAGGGACTTAGACGACGGAGACATTAATCTCCGTCGTCTAGGTAACCACCTGGGCCACGGAGATTGTTAGCTTCTCCGTGGCCCAGGTGGTGACTTAGACGACGGAGATTCATGTCTCCGTCGTCTAAGTCCCTACATGGGCCACGGAGAAGCTAACAATCTCCGTGGCCCAGGTGGTGACTTAGACGACGGAGACATTAATCTCCGTCGTCTAAGTCCCTACATGGGCCACGGAGATTGTTAGCTTCTCCGTGGCCCAGGTGGTTACCTAGACGACGGAGATTAATGTCTCCGTCGTCTAAGTCACCACCTGGGCCACGGAGAAGCTAACAATCTCCGTGGCCCATGTAGGGACTTAGACGACGGAGACATTAATCTCCGTCGTCTAAGTGAAAAATTAATTTAAAAAAAAAATTAAATTCAAAAATATTATTAATATTAATTGAAAAAAAATTAATTAAATTAATTAAATACACTAAATTAATAAAATAATTAAAATTAATTTGTACATACATAATCGAAAAAACCTATAATTAAAAATGAAAATATTGTTCGTAATGCGGAAATTAAGAAACGAAATAATGAACTACTAGCTAGCTAAAACACTGGAGGAGCAGATGCGCCGCCTCGTCCTCCGCCTCCAGCCGGGTCGTCGTCGTCGGGGAATGGGTTCGGAGGAGGTTGACATTGTCTTTGAGCTTGTTGCATAAGGGCGATGAGTTGGGCTATTCGCTCGTCTTGCTGGTCCATTCTTTGGCGCATGGCAATATTCTCCTCCCGTGCGATTCGAGCCTCTTCATAGGCTGCCGCAGCTTGAGAACTTCTCCGCCGCCCCGAACCTCCCGTAGATGATGACTCAGAGGTCGACAAATCTCGAACCACCTTAGGCCCGAAGTGCCTAACCTCCTTGCCAGCTCTACGACCGTAGACCTCATCCGCAATTGCTATTTGGCTCTCCACAGATAGAGGAGGCAGGTCTTCTAGCGGCACATCTGGGAACGCAAGCTGAGTGTTAGCCAATTCTTCCTGCGCACGCTCTATCACTCTTGCCTACAAAAGAATAATAAATTTATTATAATGAAATAATATTTAAATAATAATTACTATAATTATTAGCGCACACACATATATATATATATGACTTACGCCGCGTTGACTCGCTTCATTATCGAGCCCAGGCGTCACGTACGCGCTTACGCTTGCATCGAGATAAGGGTGTTTGGAGCCCTTATCCCTGTGCTCCTTGGCAATTTGAATGAGTTGCTTGGCGCCGGAAGTATGGTGCTTGTCCTTCTTCCCCCGGTTGGCTTTGTTGACACCGGAGAATTTCTGTTACACAACATAATGAAATCATTAAAAAATTTATAAGTAACTAAAATTTAGAGTATTCAATTATCTTAATTGAAATAAAAAAAGTAAATTAACACCTGAAATTGCTCATCGGCAAAGTGGTTACACAACCACTCCCACTCATCTTCTCTATCCCCACGCAGCTCTTCGGGGGGAGGCACGGGACCGTTAATTCGGAAGTACTGATGGAGCCTGTACTTCCAATCTTTGAAGATGTTGTTGGCGGTTTGGTTGATATGCCTCAACATCGCCGGATCCGGATCCACCGCAAATTGTTCCTATCAGAAATAAATTAGAAATTATAATCGTATATATTATAAAATTATATATAACTAATATTAAAAATAGTATATAATAACTAAAATTGTACGTATTACGTACCGAAAGATCCTTAAAGACTTTCGCCTTCTCCGAATCCGGCACCTCCCTCCAAGTAGGGGCAGTGATACGAACCCGGTTACGAACAATCGACCCAATGCTATGAGCCGAGAGACTTGCTAGCTGAGGTGTGGGAGGGCCACCGGTGAATTCGTCGTAAGGCAAGGCGATCTTGCTCCCGGTCGCCTTGCAAATTTTCTCCGCCTTTCCACCTTTAACGAGACCCCGAGTCTTTTTCGGTTGGGGGTCAGTGGGGGCCCTCCTTTGCTTACGGCGGACGCTGTACATGATAGACTCGGCCGTCGAAGACGCCTGAGTACTTCCCGTTGAAGCGGTACCGGGCGTCGGAGTTGAAAAGGGGTCGACGTCATCACCGCTTGAGAGAAATGGGGCAGAGGGAATTTCCCCAGAAGGCCCCGGATTGAGGGCGTCTACCTGCGGTTGAACCCAACCGACTTGGGCCGCCAACATTTGGAGCATCTCATCTTCTGACTCCTGTTGGGCTTTCTTCTTCCCGGATGTGATCTTTGGCGGAGCCATTTAAACCTAAGAGTACGTACGGTGTTAAAATACCTACTTACCATAATAATTACAACGACGGAGAATTTACGCTAATTAATTAAGTACGTTTAAGATTTAAATAGAGTACACTAGCTTGGCATTTTCGGTCGTTCAATGGACGTGCGACCCGCGCGATAAAGTGTAAATTTTCAATTAATCAGCCTTGGTTAAATCGAAAAACATGGCCAGTTAGGGATAGAGATAACGCGAGAGGCAGGACTAATTTCGACAAAAGTCTTTCTTAGTCCAAATCCTGTCACCAGTCATAACCCGTTTCTAGACACCATGTCCGACATTCGGCCAATTTTTCGAAAATTTACACTCCCTCAAGTCCTTTGCAAACTCCGCCCTCAACCTCGTGTCCATAACTTCACTTAGGTTATGGTGTGCGGTGATGAAATCCACACATCACGAGGGGTTAAGGAGATAAGCAAGGAAAAGAGGCGCCATCTATTCCAAAGAGTGCGACTTAATTACACCAAGCCTATGTACTAAATTTAAATCGAACACGTACTACCATGCAATTTACTAGAAAATACATATAATTATCAATTAATTATTATTTATCATGCATTTAATAATAATTATTCATTTACCAATATAATCAATTATTATTATTACTATTATTTAATTTTAACTAATAATTATTCATTACCAAATAATTAACAACTAATAATGATTACTAAATAATAATAATAACAAGAAAATAATTATTATAATTACAACTATTTATTATTTAAAACTAATAAATTAAAAGTATTTAGAATTTAAATAATTAAACAAATAAAAAAATTGTTAAAGAGTTAAAATTTCGAATTATTACCTCGTCGGAATTTCGCCGGAATATTGGAAGAGTAGAGTCGTCGGAGAGGGGGAACCACGCCGGAAAATTGGTCGTCGGAGCGTCGCCGGAGGAGGATCGCCGGAGTGAGAGAGAGAGGAGAGGAGAGTATAGAGGAGGAGATGGAATGATGAGAAAATGAGGGGGGGGTGCTCCTCCTTATATAGAGTTTCACTTAGACGACGGAGCACTATTCTCCGTCGTCTAAGTGCACTTAGACGACGGAAACAGTGTTTTCCGTCGTCTAAGTGAAGAGTCAAATTTTTTCGAACCGGCGCAAAATAAATGGGCGGGCCGTTTCACCGCCATAAATGTTGACTTAGACGACGGAAACAGTGTTTTCCGTCGTCTAAGTGGAATTTCAAGCGGCGCCAAAAATTGAGGCGGCAAATCGAACCGCCATGTAAATATTGACTTGGACGACGGATATGTCGTTTTCCGTCGTCCAAGTGTTCACTTGCACGACGGAAAACGACATATCCGTCGTCCAAGTCAATATTTACATCGAAAAATAATAAAAATTTTATTCGAACCGCCATGGTAATTTGAACCTAGACGACGGATACGGTCATTTTTCGTCGTCCAGGTGAACACTTGGACGACGGAAAATGACCGTATCCGTCGTCTAGGTTCAAATTATGCAAAAAAAAATATTTAAATTAATTCGCTAGGAATTTAGCGATCTGTCATTCGAGTGAAATAGTCGTACAATATCGATGAACGCATCGTATATATAAACAGATAAATTTGAACCGCCGAATAATTTTACGTTTTGAAAGTTGTTAAGTATCGACTAATCTTTAAGACTTTAGTGTTCATGAGTAGTTGCTGATTTGCAGCAGAGTACTAACGAAATTGAATTTGGACAAAACAACCGTTGGATATGTTCGTCGTAACATAATATATAATTACTATAAAGGACCAGGAAATAATAAGTTCGGGAAGGGTTTCATCGGCACAGTCAACCGCAAAACCGAGAATTTCACAAACCGGAAACGTGGATACAGGACATTTCGCAACTCCGATTTTCGAACCGTCGAAGCTCACACACCAAGAATATACTACTCTAAAGTCTTGACGAAAAGAATACGCATTCGAAGATGGTCTAGATGGTCGTTGTCTTAGAAAAAATTACGAAATTTACACCTGGACGACGGATACGACATTCTCCGTCGTCCAAGTAGACACCTGGACGACGGAGACGCTAATATCCGTCGTCCAGGTGTGTACTTGAACGACGGAGAATGTCGTATCCGTCGTCCAGGTGAATATACCCTGAATTCAGGGGTTAGGGGTCCTTAGGGTTTAGGGTATAGGGTTTGTCACTTGGACGACGGAGAATGACTGTCTCCGTCGTCAAAGTGTGTACCTAGACGACGGATAATGCCTGTCTCCGTCGTCCAAGTGTAAAAACCCCGAATTCAGGGGTTAGGGCCTTAGGGTTTACGGTTTAGGTCGTCCCCGGTCATTTGTGTGTGCGTTCAATTATTCTGATTCAAAAATATAATTAAAAAATTGATCGATCGATCCGAACTGCTAGATTTAGGGTCCAAGATTTAGCTAGGGTTTTATATGAGATTGAGATTTGGCGCCAAAGGTGAATCTGCAATTAATTTCTCCGTTCTCGGTTAGGGGTCCTTAGGTTTAGGGTATAGGGTTTAGGGTGAATATACCCTGAATTCAGGGGTTAGGGGTCCTTAGGTTTAGGGTATATATACGACTGTCTCCGTCGTCCAGGTGAATATACCCTGAATTCAGGGGTTAGGGGTCCTTAGGGTTTAGGGTATCGGGTTTGTCATCTGGACGACGGAGACGACATTCTCCGTCGTCCTAGTGTGTACCTAGACGACGGAGAATGACTGTATCCGTCGTCCAAGTGTAAAAACCCTGAATTCAGGGGTTAGGGCCGTATGGTTTAGGGTTTAGGTCGTCCCCGGTCATTTGTATGTTCGTTCAATTATTCTCATTCAAGAATATAACTAAAAAAATGATCGATCGATCCGATCTGCTACATTTAGGGTCTAGGATTTAGGGTTTGAAGGGCTGCGTGAGCGAAATGTAGAGCAGCTTCAGCTTACTTTTAATAAGATCAGAGAATACACCGATGAAGTTGAAAGCAAAGAGAGGGGCCGGGACTAGAAAAACAGTCCAAAGACATTCAATTGAAACAGAGAGAAGTCGACTTAAAATCTGAGGAAGTTAAGCTGGCGGAGATCGATGTTAGTCCAGGTACAAACAACTTTTATATATATATACTACAATATTTGTGCTCTCAATAATACTATCACAAGTCAATATATATAATCATATATAGGGACCCATAATTAATCCAATTTATACATAAATAGTATTTAAAAACAATAAAACCAACCAAAGCTGGACGAGGAATCTTAAAGTCTCGACATAATAGAAATCTTTCACCTTTTTACGATGCATCGATCGATCATATATATATTACAATAATAAATTAGGGTTTACCAAGTAATGATCCTCGTCGTGTGACCGTACTCTTCGTCATAATCGTCATCATCATCATCACCGTTATCCGATTGCTCATCCTCCTCATCGTACTCAACATCGTCCGAGGAATAACCAGAGTCGTCGTCATCGTCCTCATCCTGCACGTCTTCTTCATCTACCTCAATGATCTCTTCTTCAGTTAGATCTGTACAACCATCAGGCATGGGTAACCGTTCACCGTCTTGAACCAGGTCCATTATGTCGGAGCGGATGACAGAAATATTAGGCTCTTGATAGGCAGGAATGTCTCTGTCTGGTTCAGCAGCATCTTCAGTCGTCGCCGGTGTCCCTTCAATTGTCTCTGTATTCCAAACTCCTCGATGAGAGATCTGGTTCACTATTTTCCACCCGTCACCAGCTTTCGGATCGTCGAGATAGAACACCTGCCTAACTAAGGTGGCGAGAGCGAAAGGCTCATCCTCATACCAGCTTGAGTTTGTATCGACTGATAAAAGTCCCAGGTCTTCCTTTGTACGCTTGAACCATCTGCACTTGAATAGGAAAACGTTGACATCATTCCCGTAACATAGCTGAACCACATATACGATCATTCCGTAATATAGATCAGGGTCTTTCCCAACCGCTATCCCACTGTTTTGTGTTCTTCTTCCTTCATCTCGCGCCAATGAATGGAACTTCACACCGTTCACAAAACATCCCGGATAAATATAGTGTTTAATCGGCTTCCCTGCTAGCAAGTGCTTTGGCCAAGACCACCACCCCCCGTGGTTTTCGGATTTTTGCAGATCAATCATCTGCGAAAATGGAAAAATGTAAGGGTTTACTTTCTACAAATTAAACATGCATGATCTCAATATGTATATAAATCACTAAATACGTACCCATTGGAAGAAATAATCGGGGAACTTTTTCTTAACCATTTTCTCAATCCACGCCGAACTCTTGTCTGGATATAACGCCTGAAGCCTCTCCCTGTATGACATCATGTACGGCTCAACTTCGTCACAGTCTCGTAACACTACCCAATGTGCCTCAATAAGTTCTTCCTGTGTTAACGTTTCCTTTAATACTCCTCTAAACGGTCGGACGACATTGGTGACGACAGAAAGATTGATGCGGGCACTGGGATCGGAGGCAGTTGGAGGTGGTGGATCTTTGAGGTACCTGTTGCAGTAAGTAACGCACTCATGCATTAGGTATGTCTCTGCTATGGAGCCATCCGGAGCCGACCTGTTTTTGACGAATGACTTATACTGTCCAAGCTGTCTACAAAATTAATCAAACGTACAATAAAAATAAGTACATGCATATAGCTAGCTAGTAATCTCCAGTGGAACAAATTATGAATCGAAAAACCTGTATAATTAATTAGTTGTACGTACCTTTCTTGAGGATACATCCAAGTGTACTGGACCGGACCAGAAATGAGAACCTGCTCGGGCAGGTGGATCATTAGGTGAATCATTATGTCGAAGAAAGCAGGAGGAAAAATCCTCTCTAGTTTGCAAATGATGTGCACAATTTGTTGTTGCAATTCCACGACATCTGACTTCTTTAATTCTCTGGCGCATAACCTCTGCCACCATCTGCACAATGCCACTATTGGTTCTACGACGTCGCGAGGCAAATATGGTCGAATTACCACTGGAATCAGACGTTGCAGCATAACGTGATAGTCATGTGTCTTTAGACCAACAAACTTGTGTTGCACCTCGTCCACTGCTCCAGTTATAGTAGCTGCATACGTGGCCGGATAACGAACGCCCTTAAACCAGTGAAATACAGAACGTCTAAGTGTCGGCTTCACTGTGTACGGTGCAGCTGGCATCTTGTTGTACACTCCTTTCCTATCCCTCCTCAACCACAAGGGACGACGTAGATTCATTGATTCCAAATCTTTGCGCGCTTTGGGAGTATCTTTAGTCTTGAACTTAATACCGAGAATTGTTCCCACCACGCTGTCGCACACATTCTTTTCTATGTGCATCGCGTCCAAGTTGTTCCTCAGCTTCAACTTCGACCAGTAAGGGAGTTCAAAGAATATACTCTTGTGATCCCAATAGCTCAGATCATGTGGAGGAATTGGATTGCATTTCTTTACATCCGCGTCGTTAGTCAACACACCAAAGTCGAAATAGCTCAACCTCTCTAAAATCTCTTCGCCCGACCAACTACGGGGTTTAGGATTGTTCTCTACCGTCCCGTCGAAATGAGCTTCATCCTGTCGCCAAGGGTGGTCGTGAGGGAGCCATCTACGGTGACCCAAGTAACACACCTTCCCTGCGTGCCAACTAGAGTTCACGTCGTCCAAACATATAGGACATCCATTATATCCTTTTGTCCTGCACGCTGCCAACATCCCATACGCTGGAAAATCGCTGATCGTCCACATTACGGCAGCCCTCATCGTGAACATCGTGTCAGTGAATTTGTCATAAGTTGGGACTCCATTTTCCCACAACAGTTTCAGCTCGTCGATCAAAGGTCTGAGGTAGACATCTAAGCACTTCCCTGGAGATTTAGGACCTGGAATTAGTACAGTAAGGAAATTAAATTCCTTGTTCATGCACATCCACGGAGGCAGGTTGTACGGCATCAGAATTACTGGCCAAGTGCTTACGGCGGAGCTATTACTTCCCCAAGGATTGAATCCGTCTGTAGATAGGCCGAGTCTAACATTTCTAACCTCTGCAGCAAAGTTTCCGAATTCTCTGTCGAAATGTTTGAAACCCTCCCCATCCGCGGCGTGTCGCAGGACATCGTCATCTATTCGCTTTTCTGCGTACCATCGCATCGCCTCTGCTGTGTGTAGAGACATGTACAGGCGCTGCAATCTGGGAATCAAGGGAAAATATCGAACAACTTTCACAGGAATTCTCTTTTTCGAACTCTTCCTATTCACCTGGAATCTGCACTGGCCACATACGGGACAATAGTCCAAATCTTTATACTCTTTGTAAAATAGCACACAATCATTCGGACATGCGTCAATTATCCTGTACTTTAGGCCGAGGCTGCTCAAGATATTTCTAACCTTATAATGAGATTTAGGAAGATTGTGATCATCAGGAAGCAACTTACATATTTGCTCCTGAATTTCGTCAAAAGCACTGACTGACATTTTGTGCTTCACTTTTATCTTCATTTGCTCCATCACATATTGCAACACATTCTCTCGACATCTAGGGAACACCGGGGTCTGCGCTTCAAGTAGCATCCGGTTGTACTTATCCATCTCACTGGTGTCAGTGGCCAAGCTAGCAGCGGGGAATGTGTCATCATGCTCATGAGTGGTACTGTAACCTCCGTCTTGGTGTTGGTGTCCACTATGACTAAATCCCGGAAACGCATCATGGACCAAATCTACAGTTGGATTGCAAGCTGGGGGTCCGGCACCACTGCCGCTGGATGAGGCACCATGGTAACTGTACCCTGAGCTGAAGTCTGCTGCGCTGAACTCTACTGCTTCACCATGCTCGCTCCATGTAGTGTAACTCCACATCATACCATTTTCGTACAGGTGTTGCACCATAACATTAACCTCCGCATACTGACAATTAAGACATTTCTGGCACGGACACCTGAAACGCTTCTTTCCATGACCATGTTCTATCGCAAAATTCACAAATTCGCTAATTCCATCCATATACCGGACATCACATCTATTCTTTAACTTCATCCAACTCTTGTCCATACTGCTACAAAATATGCAAAAAAAAATAATTATTACATATATATATATTAGTCCATTAATTTACCATTAATTATACGTACTCGATCTACATCGATCCATCAAATTACGTACGTAATTTAATCTGTATATATAGCTAATTAACATTCATGCATGTATGTACGCACGTACGGTTTCCCTAAATATATATATATTTAATCATGCAAATTTTAACTGCCTACGTACGTACCTGCTGGCCTTCTCGATATCTGCAGTTAATTAAGCTAGCTAGTGATCGAACACCGGAGATCCGATCCTTTAATTAATTTCTAGCCCCGGCCTAGCCTAATCCGGCCTTCTCCTTCTCCTTCGATCTCAAAAATTCCCCACGGGAGAAAATATAATGGAATGATCGAAGCTAAGAGAGTTTGGCATGGCCTATATATATAATGCTTCACTTAGACGACGGAGGTGTCGGTACGTCGTTTAAGTGGAACTTACACCACGACGTGTCGGTCCGTTGTCCAGGTGATCACTTCTCCGTGGTCCAAGTCACACTTAGACGACGGAGAATTACATCTCCGTCGTCTAAGTTTTACTTGGACCACGGAGATTTCTCCGAGGTCCAAGTAACACTTAGACGACGGAGATGTAATTCTCCGTCGTCCAGGTGATAACCTGGACCACGGAGAAGTCTCCGAGGTCCAGGTTCTTACCTAGACGACGGAGAAATTTCACATCCGTCGTCTAAGTGTGACTTGGACCACGGAGAAATCTCCGAGGTCTAAGTGTAACTTAGACGACGGAACTAATACTGTTCCGTCGTCTAAGTCCTCTTTTCTTGTAGTGTGAATCAAACCACAATCCAACTCCACACTGCAAAAGGTCTTCACATTCACGACGATGATTTTGCTGTTGTTATTGGTAGGTATTTGCGATGACATTCATTTCCATCGCAAAAAAAGCATAGCAGATTGAATTTTTTGTTGTAGTGACTAGAACAAAGTTTAGATACATGCTTAGAACTAGAAGAGTAAAGAGATAATCGAAGAGTCCCATTAGCCAAAGCTCCGCCAAATGACTCTAAGGCTTCTAACTCCACATCTTTACTTCTAGCAAGCATCCAACTTCAAGAGGAGGTAAAGATAGCTCTTAAGATTCTAAGGAGCCAAGGGGATGAGGGATTACTTCCCACTCCTTTGAATGCTAAAAATCAAACTAAACCCTAGAGGCAAAGGTGAGATGAGGAACACTCAAACTAGGCCAAAATGATGGTGGAGGTGAAGAGAGGTTCGGCTCCTCCCTTTAAGGAGGAGCGAGTCTCTTTTGGTGGTGATGTGGTGGTGGGGTCGGCCTAGATGAGGGGAAGAGGGAGGAAAAATAGCTCTAGAGTGTTGGGAGAGAAAAGGGTTGGAGAGTGGAGAGCTAAAACTTAGAAAAGTGAAAAATGAAGTGTGTTCTATGTGGTGGACTGGTGGTGATGAGGAGCTCGTTTAGGTAGATAAAAGAGATATTTTGGCATCAAATTTGAATTTCAAAATGAGAAAATATTAGGGACATGATCCACAAATTTAGGGATAAATGTGGTCTTAAAGTCACGTGTTACATATGTGACTCAACTTGCATGTGCATGCCATATGTCTTTTTTCTCACATGAATGTCATTTACGTTTATCCCTAAAATATCTTCCATGTGTGGTTGAAGTGTTAACCAAGACCTTGACCGACATTGACTGGCGTTGATCACCAGAATTTTGGAATATTTCGACGAGTCTCTGATGACATTTTTCTGTCTTCTAGCCAAAGTTGCTCCATCTTCTCATGTGACTTTGGAAATGTCTTCACCTTCTCAAATAATTGTGTAATTTCCATATTTTAATGCATTTATGAGTCAAACCATGATTTTCTAGCAAGAATAGAAAGTGTCATAAGAACGGTGCTTTATTCATGAAAGAAAGTAATTAATAAACCTAAAGTTAGGAGCATATTAGGTACATAATTATGATCCTAACATGTGTAATCTAGAAAAAGGAATAATCCGATCAACGGAGGATGAAGATATTGAGGGAAAAACGGGAACACACTTTTTTTCTTTGTTTTCTTTTGTTTAGTCTTGAGCCATTAATATCGCTCCACATAGACAATACACTTGCAGTGTTGTGCACCCAATACCTTTTGGATGCTTACAACCAGTTTCTGTCACGACGTAGAATATGTCGATGACATGGCATGCCCCCCCCCCCCCCCCAAATTAGGGGTTAAAAAAAGACCAGAATGCCTCTCTCTCATGCACCACAAAATATCTCCAATTTTCTTCAACCAAAAACACGCCAAAATCACAATTATTAAGTCAGTCGGTAAAGATGGGAGTCAAAACCCTAGAAGAGAAGACTAGAGAAGCCAAGATCGGATTAGTTTTTGGAGTGAATTAGTGGACGAAGATGGTAGCAGAGGATGGGCTACAAAGCGGTGGCAGAGGACAACGATCGGAGCCAGCAACGACTTCACTTATGAGGATAAAGGCACTGAGGACAACAATTGTAGCGACTACCATGCCGTTAGAATCAGACTGCTTGCCATTTCCACGGTCTGATATGATGCTACTGACACTATTGCTGCCCTTGTTGTTCATTTATTAGTTGTAGACTGCGAAAGCACCTCGTCACAACGAGGATGAACAATTTGATCCCGAATGCTGTCGCATGATCAAGACAACGGAGTCGACCGTCTTCTTTGGTTTTCTGCGATAGCGAACTTCCATCGCTTCGACAGTCAAAGTTGTCACCCTACGGGTATGACTTCACTCAAATGTTGATGCAGAGTTCGTCGTTGTCAGTGAACAACATTGGGTGGAGGTACTTAGCCTATGGAATTAGACTGGTCAACAAATTATAAGGGATCAATGAAGGAGGTACCAAAATCAATTTACCCAAATCAATTTTGGGGGTGGTTGTAACAATTATGTGGGGTGTTCTCTTGGCAGGCATACAGGCAAGGTATGTAAAATCAATAATATTGGCAATATTTCGACTTTTTAAAGTTGCTTGAAAAATCCTCAAATATATCCTTAAATCTCCCGAAATTTTCCAACTTTTATCGATATTTTTGATACATCCCTAGTATTCTCAATATTTCCAAAGATTTCCCAAAATTTCCGTAAACTTCTCACATTTAACATTTAGTTTGGTAAATCTCAATTCTTCACATTCTCAATGTCCAATCCATCCTTCACGTGGCATGTCCAATACAAGCAGAATTACATGGAAGAACAATCATTTAATGATTATTCTTCACAATACACACATGATTATGCACAGGGAGATGGGAAAAATAGTGTGAATTTCAAACCTCATAGGTCATCTACGTGGTTTTGAAGTATTTATATCTTTGATTTTGTGATGTGTGATGTGTGATGTGTAACATATTGTACAAAAGACGTGATGGCCTAGACTCACATGAAGTTTTAGTCATCAAAAAATAAAAATAGAACTATTAAATTATATTTTAATAATTATCAGCACTTAACACATACTAATTCATATAGTAATATAGCAAATTTATATGTCTTGATGTTTTATCAATATTTTTTTCTTTAGATAAGGTAGATAATTGATCATATACCAACCTCCAAAAGTTTCATTACAAATTTCCATGTATTTTTATTAATTTCCTTCAGAATTTTCACTGGATCGATATTTTAGTCGATATATCCAAATTTTGGAAAATCGATATATCTTCGATATCCGATATTTTACTCTTTGCCTATATAGTCTTTAGTTTGATGTCACATGTATCTTACGTGCAGAGAAACTCTTTATTTGAGGGGGACCAATGACTTTTGATGTATCTTTGTAAGTTATGGGTCGCCTAGGATACCAAAATCAAGCTCAATTGGATTGTAGGCCAAGGCCCAACAACGGTTGGCGTGCGCTTTTAGGGCCATGATGTCCTCTTTCATGTTTGAGAAACTGCAGACCTCCCATGCTTCACATGCAAGTGGGTCATCCTTGCATGCATATGAAGTGTCTCTTTCTAGGGAAAAATGTTTGGTTTGGGAGGAGACCCGTGATCTTCCTTCTGCTGCAGTAAAGGGGGTCAAAATGGTGGTCGAAAGGAGGCACTCAAGCATGAGTCCCCGTAAAAGAAGATTGCAATGAATCCAACTTCACTGACAAAGGTGCATGCTGAAGAACTCCATCTCACATTGTAGTTATTGATGCATAGCAAGATAAAGTGTGATGCTACTTTAAAAAAAAATATTGTCATATATCTCGTTCGTTTTACTATGTTATGGGTACTTGAAAATCAAATGTGTATGTTGTTCTTGGGAGTTCTTTCTATCTTACCGGTCACCGATGAACTCATTGTAACTTACAACTTCCTATTAATTTTATCATTACCTTAAAAATAAAAATAAAAACAAAAATCAATAGGCAATTTTTGCCTCTTGTTTTGATCAACCAAGAGAACCAAGTTTGTAGCCCCCATGTACTTTACCTTTGTGAATCGCAAAATTGTGTTACTTGTCTTCGTCTTTTCCTTTCCTTTTAAGGTGCATTTGCTGAAACATGTATGAAGGTGCCTCATAGGTACATAATATTTTTTCTTTTTTCTTTTAATAATTTTGTACTTTCAATCATGGTAGATGGCGTTGACGGTTTGGTTGATGTGCCTAAGCATCTCCGGTGTGGAATCCACCTCATATTGTTCCTATAAGAAATAAATAGAAAATTATAATCGTATATATTATGAAATTACTATTTTTATTGGTTATTAAAAAATAAATTTAAAATTGTATGTATTACGTACCGAAAGTTCTTTAAACACTTTTGTCTTCTCTTCATCCGACAACTCCTTCCAAGTAGGGATAATCATAGGAACCCTGTTGCGAAGGATTGACTCGATGTTGTGCGCTAAGAGACTAGTTAGCTAAGATGTGGGAGGGCCATCGGTGAATTCATCGTACGGCAACTGGATCTTTTGCCCGGTCGCATTGAACCATTTCTCGGATTTTCCTCCTTTTACGAGACCGCGAGTCCTTTTGGGTTGAGGGTCTGTCAGGGCCCTCCTGAGCTTGCGCCGTGCACTGTAGAGGATAGACTCAGAGGAGGCCGACGACGCCTGAGCACTTTCTGCCATGGACGTCGGACCGGAATAGACGTCATCATCACCGGTCGGGATAACTGGGGTAGCGAAAATTTCCCCAGTCGGCGTTGTCGAAAGACCAGCTGAAGGGTCCGGAGGAGGCGCGTAGTTGTCCTCCTCTAACTCCCAACCGACTTGCTCTGCCAAGCGTCGGAGTAGAGCATTTTCGGCCTCATTTTGGGTCTTTTTCTTTCCCGACGGGGCCATTTTAACCTAGGACTTGTTAAAATATTATTACCATAACAATTATATATAAAAATTTACGATAATTATTTACAAGTATTGAGTGCGCCTAAGATTTAAAGAGAGTACACTAGCTTAGTGTTTAGGTCGTTCAATGGACGTGCGACCCGCGCGATAAAGTATAAACTTTCAATCAATCAGCCTTGGTTTAATCGAAAAACATGACCAGTTAGGGATAGAGATAACGCAAGAGGCATGACTAATTTCGACAAAACACCCCGAGGCTAACCAAATCAATGGTATATACTCTATTGGTGTTAGTCTTTCTTAGATCCAAAACCTGTCACCAGTCATAACCCGTTTCTAGACATCATGTCCGACATTCAGCCAATATTTCAAAAATTTATACTCCCTCAAGTCCTTTGCAAACTCCGTCCTCAACCTCATGTTCGACATTCAGCCAATCTTTCAAAAATTTATACTCCCTCAAGTCCTTTGCAAACTCCGCCCTCGTGTCCATAACTTCACTTAGGTTATGGTGTGTGGTGATGAAATCCACACATCACGAGGGGTTAAGGAGATAAGCTAGGAAATGAGACGCCACCTATTCCAAAGAGTGCGACTTAATAAACCAAACTTATGTACTAAATTTAAATCAAAGACTACCAATTTACTACAAAATTGCCATAATGACCAATTTATTATTTTTAATAATTCACTAATTTACCATATTTACTACAAATTTACAATATTAAAACAATATTTACAAATTATAATTACATGCAATAATAATTACCAATTATAATATTAATTAAAACAATATTTAATTACAATTATTATTTATTATTTACCATGCCTTTACAATAATTAATTATCATGCATTTACTAACTAATATTAATTATTATTACTAATATATTATTTTTATTAATTAATTAATTTATCAATTTACTAATTTATTAATTAAATTATAATTATGTTAAAAAATTTAAAAATTACCTAAAAGATGAGTCGCCGGATTTTTAGTCGCCGAAAGAGGGAGGCCGTATTTTTTAGAGAGAGTGAGAGAGAGAGATGAGATGGATGATTTGATTGAGAATGGGATGAGGAAAAGACTCGGCCAAGCCTCTTTTATATACAGTTTCACTTAGACCACGGAGCCCTGTTTTCCGTCGTCTAAGTGAACTTGGACGACGGAAACGGGTGTTTCCGTCGTCTGAGTGAACCGTTTCAAATTTTTCAACCGGCACCCAATTAATTTGGCGGGTGGGAGTTAACCGCCTTAATTTTGGGAAGCGTTTAAAATTTCACTTAGACAACGGAGACGTGTGTCTTTGTCATCTAAGTCAAATTTGAACCGTTTTTCCAAAAATAAGGCAGTGGTAATTGGACCGCCATGCTTCTTCAACCTAGACGACGGAGACACACTTCTCCGCAGTCCAAGTGGACACTTGGTCGACGGAAACAAACTTCTCCGTCGTCCAAGTGCCCACTTGGACCGCGGAGACTTTCTCCATCGTCCGAGTTCCACTTATACCACGGAACCTCATTGGAACTTTTTTGGTCATGTCAATGCAGGCATTGAGAATGTACAACACTTCCAAGAGGATAGTCCGACCGGCCGACAGATCCCCATTACTCCAAGTGTTGTGCATTGTTGGATGTCTAGAGTCTCATAGTCGACCCAGTTTGTGACTTCTTTCAGTGAGATAATCAGTTTTTGTACTTTAGGTCATTATACCTTAACAACCAGCCAAACGAGATAATACACAGTCCTTGGCTCACTAGATGTGTTAGTTAATTACACACATGATGCTAGGACCATGAAAGGATCATGAGGATTTGATTACCAGGGCTAAGAAGGTAGGAGCCGTTCCTTTTGTTGGCTCCCATAACCCGGAGACTAGTAAGAACTAGCTTGATGAGATTGGTCGAGTTTGTGATCGTTTGCGTCCCCAGTTGACCCTTGAGCAGAGAACCGAGGTAGTTGCAAGTCTTTTGCAGGATAATGCTTATCGCTGGTGGCAGGGGACTAAGAGGAATGAAGCCATCACTCCATAGACAGAGTTCATAGAATTATTCATGAGTCACTTCTTTAACGAAGTATCGAAGCAGCGAAAGTATGAAGAGTTTATGAACCTTCGTAAGGGAGACATGTCTATGATGAAGTATCTGGATCGTTTCACTCGCTTGGCTCGTTTTGTGCCAAATTTAGTCAGGTTAGTGAAAGAGAAGTGTTGGAGGTTTGAACAAGGTTTGCGGTCAAAGATTGCCCCATACTTATCTGGTGTGCCACATGGTGATTTTGATGAGTTCATTAGTATTCCAATAAGATGTGAGGATAGGCTTCGATCTGAGCGGGGCTAGACTTGACGATTTGAACAGGGTGGGCCTAGTCAAAGTCCTTCAAAGAGGGAAAGTGAAATGACCCGACCCCGATTTAGTTTCCTAAACTAGAATCAGACTCCTTCTGAAAACATGAACTTCCAAAAATCATAGAAATTTTGGCAGAGTTCAACTATATCGCATAGTTACCATTAACCTGCAGCGGAAAATACACTTCATCCTATGCCACAAAAGCCAAACCGTGGGCACCAATCCCATCCGGATTTCTCAAAAACATATCATAACGTAAAACAATAAACAAAATTGTAGCTTTACAAAAATTCGGGAAAATCATGTGGAAATATAAACATAATAGTATTCAGAGCGACCTCTAGTATATACATGTATACACAACAGTAGGCCAAACTAGAAACCTACTGAGAAAGGAAAAGTAGCTCGAATACTAAGTCTCCAACCTCGACGTGCGACACCTGAATCCAAACTGCAAATTGGGCATTGAAAACAAAGAGCCCAGGGAAAGACATATAAACTGTTAGAGTGAGTGGACGAAAATAAATGTCTTTCACCAAATAAATATATATGTTTATAAAACATATGCGAGTCTAGATGCATAAAAATCATATGGTACATGAGGGAGACTTTAACTCCTCACGCGTACAGAGCATGCATCGGAATTCCCGCAGGGTCGCTCATGGATATATCCGCGCTAGTACAGTTTGAATCACGGGATCCCTGATCCTCAAGTGATTTCAGCCAGAAAGGGCCTCGGGTCAGGGTATCTACTCCCCCCCCCCCCGGTAAAGACCTCGGGTCAAGGTAACAGTCCCCCCCAGTAAACATCCTCGGGGATCAGCCGGGATGCTAAGTGTATCGATATAACTACTACTGAGACTGTACTCTGTGTAAACCAAATCATAAAGGTTTCCATGCAAATGCATAAAGCGTAAGGTAAAAGCATACTCGTAATGCATGATTATAAAAGCATATTCGTAAATGCATAATCATAAAACACATGCTCGTATAGTTCGTAATCATAACTGCATGCCCATGCTTGTAAAACGTAAATAAAAGACTCGCAACCAAAAGTGAAAAGAAATGTCCACTCACAGACATGCACAACGCAAAAACGCGCTAATCCCGTGATCCGGCGGAAGATCCATCGCCAACCGTACGATCCCGATCTCCTGAATAATCAAAAATAATACTGATCAAAATCACAATTCAAAACTCTTAACCACACCTCGGAAACCAACAATTTCCGGAAACATATAACTCGAATAACAACGAAATCGTAGAAAATCCCATATATACTCTACTTATCCCTCGACACAAAATCCACCACCCAAATCAACTCAATAACCTCAAGACTACGCTCGGAACGCGATTACGAGAAAAACGGTATAAAACTTCCCAAAAATTTCAAAAAGTCAACCTCACCGGAGCTCCGCCGCTGCCGCCGGCGGCACGGCATCAATGGTGGCCAAATCTGGTGAAAATTTCCAGATCACATCTACTCCTCAAGCCCAAAAACTTTTCCTTCTACACCAACCTCCAATTCGAAACACATCAGCCGGAATCATGCTCGAAAATTCAAACCTCCATTAATTCCAGTGACCTATTCCGGCGAGCTTCAAACGACCTCCAATTCAGAAATTATTTCACCCAAAAGCATCTATTGGTTGAGGGAAGCAAAACTCCCAACCCCATTGACCCCAAAAGTGGATGGAAAAGCCCATCCGATTCCGGCAAAAACCCAAAACTTAACCGAATCGGTTATCCTTCAAAACTCAACCAAATCAACTCAAACCAAGTTCAAAACAATAGAAAATTATGAGAGGAAACTAACCATACCAAGCTTGAGGTCTGAAGTGGCCGGAATCGGAAAGTCGATCTGTGGTCAACGGCGGTGCCAAAATCCTTCGGTCAACGTAGGTCAAACTTTGTCAATGGTCCAATTTTGGTCAACTCGGCCCAAATGTGACTTTTCGACAATTTTACGACTATTTCGATATTTATACTCGCGACTAAAATGATCAACGGTCGAAAACGGATCGAATCCAAACGGATAAATACGATTAAATCCAACGGTCAGAAATATTCATAACATATTCATCGGACATCGGAAAAATTATCGGAAAACTCCTACGAGCTCGAAATCATAAACTCTACAACTCTCGTGAAGGAACTTATATCAAATTCTCGCCCGATAATTTAGTCGCAAACAAGACCGCCAAATCGATTAATTACAACAAACTACGATTATACGTGAATCTCGCGAATTAAGCCGATTAACTACCATTTCCAGTTCGGGTTGTCACAAATCTACCCCCCTTACAAAAATTTCGACCTCAAAATTTACATACCTGCTAACTGAAAAGATCAGGATACTGCTCCCGCATGTGCTGCTTGGTCTCCCAAGTGGCTTCCTCCACTGAATGATTATGCCATAAGATCTTCACAAGCGGAATAACTTGGTGCCTCGATCAACCCTATACACGTCGATCAAGAATCTGCACTGGCTCCTCCATATAAGTCAAATCTTCCCAAATAGGAAGCTGATATGGTGCTAAAACATGCGATGGATCCGAAATGTACTTCCGCAACATCGATACATGGAAGACATCATGCACTCTAGCAATCTCTGAAGGTAACTCCAACCTGTAAGCCACAACACCAACTCTCTCTGTGATCTCATAAGGACCAATATACAGTGGCCGAAATTTGCCATGCTTCCCGAAACGAACTACTCCTCTCCAAGGAGACAATTTCAGGAAGACCCAATCGCCAACCTCGAACTCAAGACTCTTCCTCCTCACATCTGCATAGCTCTTCTGTCAATCTTAAGCAATCTTCAGTCTGTCTCTGATGATCTGAATATCCTTAGTGGTGCTCTTCACCAAATCATGACCAATGAGCCAATGCTCACCCGCCTCACTCCAACACAATGGAGTACGGCACAGCTTCCCGTACAAAGCCTCATAAGGTGCCATATCGATGCTAGCCTGATAACTGTTATTGTAGGCAAACTCGATCAAATGAAGCTGCTGGTCCAAATTCCCTCTAAACTGTAATACACAGGACCACAACATTTCCTCGAGGGTCTGAATGGTCCTCTCTGACTGCCCCTCAGTCTGAGGATAGAAAGCTGTACTGAAATGTAGTCTGGTCCCCAAAGCTTGCTGCAATGCCTGCCAAAAATCTGAAGTGAACTGACTATCTCGGTCAAAAACGATGGATACAGGCACACCATGCAAACGAACAATCTCAGCCAAATACAGCTTTGCTAACCTGCCCACTGAAATCTTCCCTAGAAGTGCAAAGAAATGAGCTGATTTCGTCAAACGGTCCACAATAACCCAAATACCAGTGTTACCAATAGAAGTACGCGGTAGCTGATATACGAAATCCATACTGATATGCTCCCACTTCCACACTGAAATCTCTAAAGGTTGTAGCTTTCCAGCAGGTTTCTATCTCTCTGCCTTCACTTGCTGACAAATGAGGCATCTGCTCACATACGCTGCAATTTCCCTCTTCATATTCTGCCACCAATAGTAGGCTCAAAGTGTGCGAAATATCTTCGTATCGCCTGGATGCATAGCGTAAGTAGAACAATGGGCTTCATCTAAGATCTCCTTCTTCAAGCCCTCGTCTCTGGATACACAAAGTCTGCCTCTGAACAGTAATGTACCGTCACTACTCAACTGAAACTCTGTTAGCACACCATTCCGAATCATGGTCTTCTTGTCCAATAGATAGGAATCCGCATCCTGAGCTTCACGGACTTGATCAACCAATACTGGTCGAACCTGGAAGCTAGCCAACAAGGCTCCATCATCATCCCACTCTAACTCAGCTCCCGTAGCCCGTAACTCTGCTAACATGGAAACTCTGGCCACACGCACATGAAACAATAAAGCTCCAAATTTTCGACTGAGTGCATCAGCAACGACGTTAGCCTTCCTTGGATGATACTCAAAGGTGCAATCATAGTCATTGATCAACTCCATCCATCTGCGCTATCTCATGTTCAGATCTGGCTGCGTGCGCAAATAAGTAAGACTCTTGTGTGATCTGTATATATCTTGCACTAAGCTCCGTACAAGTAGTGTCTCCAACTCTTCAAGGCTAATACAATGGCAGCCAACTCCAAATCATGCGTAGGATAATTGACTTCATGTGGTTTCAACTACCTGGAACCATAAGCCACCACTTTGCCATGCTACATCAAAACACAACCAAGACCTAATTTCGATGAATCGATGTAAACCACAAACTCTCCACTGTCGTCAGGTAGAGTCAGAACCGGTGCAGTAGTCAACTTCTCCTTCAAGAGCAAGTAACTCTCTTCACAAGCATTGGACCACTCGAACTTGACGCCTTTCTTCATCAATTTGGTAAGTGGAGTGGCAATCCGTGAAAAATCCTGCACAAAGCGCCAATAGTAACTTGCCAAGCCCAAGAAACTCCTGATCTCTGGTACAGTGGTAGGTCTACTCCAATTCAGTACTGCTTCAATCTTGTCGGGATCCACGCTGACTCCCTCAGCAGATATCACGTGACCCAAAAACTTCACGCTGCTCAACCAGAACTCACACTTGCTGAACTTTGCAAACAATTGATTATCTTGCAAAGTCCGCAAAACAGCTCGCAAATGTTTCTTGTGCTGGCGCACACTCCTGGAGTAAATCAAGATGTCGTCGATGAATATAATCACAAACTTGTCCAAGAATCACCTGAACACCCTGTTCATCAAATCCATGAAAGCTGCAGGGGCATTGGTTAACCCAAACAACATAACAAGAACTCATAATGCCCGTACCGTGATCTGAAAGCTATCCTGGGTACATCTGACTCTCTGATCCTCAAGTGATGGTATCCAGATCTGAGATTAATCTTTGAAAAGTCTGAAGCTCCCTTGAGCTGATCTAACAAACCCTCAATCAACGGTAATGGATACTTGTTCTTCATCGTTACTTGATTCAGCTTCCAGTAGTCAATACACAACAGCATGGAACCATCCTTCTTCCTCACAAACAATAAAGAAGCACCCCACGGTGAAACACTAGTTCGTATGAAACCTTTCTCCAGCAAATCTTGAAGTTGAATATGTAACTCCTTCAACTCCGCTGGTGCCATACGATAAGGTGCCTGAGATATAGGTCCAGTGCCTGGTAAAAGCTTAATAGTGAAATCAATTTCTCTGACTAGAGGAACACCTGGTAACTCCTCTGGAAATACATCTGAAAACTCATAAACAACCTCAATATCAGCAATGTCCGGTACAACAACCTTTGTATCCACAACATGAGCTAAGTATGCCACACAACCCTTCTTCATCATCCGCTCGGCCTTTATTGCTGAAATTACACATGGCATGGAAGTATTCTTCTCACCGCGAAACAATATCTCGGGGAAACCTGGACGTCGAAAAACCACCTCCTTCTTGTGATAGTCGAACATAGCCCAATGTGTCTCCAAGAAGTCCATACCCAAAATCACATCAAAATCGACAATATCCAGCAACAACAAATCCGCGGCTAAACCATAGCCTCCCACAAAGATCTCACAATCTCTATACACTCAACCAATACTCACAACCTTACCGGATGGATACAACACTCTCCACAACCCCAGAAGTGGAGATGCAGCCATAGTAGCAAAAGATGACAATCTAAATGATACAAATGAATGTGTAGCACCTGGATCTAGCAAAGTAAGTACTGGATAACTGAAAACATGCAACGTACCAATGACAACCTCTGGTGAAGCTCTGCCATCACGCAATGACATAACATGAACTCTGGCCTATCCAGCTATTCGTCCACGCTGATTGCGACCCTGTTGTCCACCCTGTCCAGAAGACTATACTAGTCGAGCTCCAGAAGTAGTACCTCGATCTCCTCCTGAACTCTGAGCTGCCTGACCACCAACACCAGCAAACTGAAGACACTCCCTCGCAAAGTGACCTTCTTGGCCATAACGATAACAAATGGTAGTGCCCCGTTGACAAGGAGCAAAGTGATGCCTATTGCAGAAATTGCACAATGGATACTCCCTCGATACAACAAAAGTGCCACCAGTACGTCGAGAATAGGTGGATCCACTGGAACTCCCACTGGACTGTGGTCTCTATGGCTGATTCCTCCTCCATCTTTAATGCTACCTAGCCGTACTAGCAGGATGTCTATAAGGTCCACTGCTAGATGATGATGCCGATCCGGAAGTGCCTGAACTCAGCCTCTTGGAAGGTCTATGACTCGGTCCACCTTCCACAAATCGTCGAGACTGGAATCGCATCTGCCTCTCCCTCTCTATGTCCTCGCCTCGGAGTGCAGCACTCACAAACTCATCAAAGTTGTTTTGAGGCATCGTAGTCAATGTTCCCTTGATATTCAGGTTCAAGTCCAACTCAAATTTCCTGGACTTAGCTTCCTCTGAGGCCACCATATCACGAGCAAATCGAGACAAACGAGTAAATTTATCCCGATACTCAAGTACTGATATGCTACCTTGTCTCAGGTTGGTGAACTCCTCATACTTCCTCTGCTGAGTAGCCTGGTTGAAATAACTCCGCATAAACAAATCTCTAAACAATGTCCATGGAGTATCAACCGGAACTCTGTCAGTGCTAACCCACAAAAAGTATGCATCAGACTCAAGCAAACCAACTGTTGCTACTGTCATATTCTCAGGAGTGAAATGCAGACACTCACAAACTCGTTCAACCTGAACCAACCAAGCCTCACATATCTCTCGATCAGCTAAACCTGAGAAAACAATTGCTCCAGCTGTTCAACCTTTGACCACAGGGTCAAAACGCTCATCTAAACGCAATACTCGCATAAACAAGTCATGCGTCCGACGATCCTCATCAGGATCCACATCCCTATTGACACGGGAACCACGTCTAGAAGGCATCCTAATGATAAAAAAAAAAAGCATTAGTCACAAGGCACAAGGAACGTAATCATGAAACTTCAAACATTTGAAAGCATACAACACCTGAAGCATTGATGAGTAACCGATGGCCAGTCAGGTCATCGCTCCAGACATGCTGTACATTCTCAAATACCCTTAGCATCACAACTACAGAAGTCTACAGAACCTAAAACCTAATACTCTAATACCAAGCTGAAAGGACTCGACCCCGATTTAGATTCCTAAACCAGAATCAGACCCCTTCTGAAAACACGAACTTTCAAAAATCACAGAAATTTTGGCAGAGTTCCACTATATCGCGTGGTTACCATTAACCTGCAGCAGAAAATACACTTCATCATATGCCATAAAAGCCAAACCATGGGCACCAATCCCATCCGGATTTCTCAAAAACATATCATAACGTAAAGCAATAAACAAAATTGTAGCTTTACAGAAATCCGAGAAAATCATGTGGAAATATAAACATAATAGTATTCAGAGCGACCTCTAGTATATACATGTATACACAACAATAGGCCAAACTAGAAACCTATTGAGAAAGGAAAAGTAGCTCGAATACTAAGCCTCCAACCTCGACGTGCGACACCTGAATCCAAACTGCAAATTGGGCATTGAAAACAAAGAGCCCGGGGAAAGACATATAAGCTATTAGAGTGAGTGGATGAAAATAAATGTCTTTCGCCGAATAAATATATATGTTTATAAATATATGCGAGTCTAGATGCATAAAAATCATATGGTACACGAGGGAGACTTTAACTCCTCACGCGTACAGAGCACGCATCAGAATTCCCGCGGGGTCGCTCATGGACATATCCGCGCTAGTACAGTTTGAATCATGGGATCCCTGATCCTCACGTGATTTTAGCCAGAAAGGGCCTCGGGTCAGGGTATCTGCTTCTCCCCGGTAAAGACCTCGGGTCAAGGTAACAGTCCCCCCCAGTAAACATCCTCGGGGATCAGCCGGGATGCTAAGTGTATCGATATAACTACTGAGACTGTACTTTGTGTAAACCAAATCATAAAGGTTTTCATGCAAATGCATAAAGCTTAAGGTAAAAGCATACTCGTAATGCATGATTATAAAAGCATATTCGTAAATGCATAATCATAAAACACATGCTCGTATAGTTCGTAATCATAACTGTATGCCCATGCTCGTAAAACGTAAATAAAAGACTCGCAACCAACAGTGAAAAGAAATGTCCACTCACAGACAAGCACAACGCAAAAACGCGCTAATCCCGTGATCCGGCGGAAGATCCCTCGCTAACCTATGATCCCGATCTCCTGAATAATCACAAATACCACTGATCAAAATCACAATTCAAAACTCTTAACCACACCTCGGAAACCAACCATTTCCGGAAACATATAACTCGAATAACAACGAAATCGTCGAAAATCCCATAAATACTCTACTTATCCCTCGAGACAAAATCCACCACCCAAATCAACTCAATAACATCAAGACTACGCTCGGAACGCGATTATGAGTAAAACAGTATAAAACTTCCCAAAAATCCCAAAAAGTCAACTTCGCCGGAGCTCCGCCGTTGACCGCCGCCGGGGGCGGCGGCGCGGAGTCCACGGTAGCCAAATTCGGTGAAAATTTTCAGATCACATCTACTCTTCAAGCCCACCAACTTTTTCTTCTACACCAACCTCCAATTCGAAACACACCGGCCGGAATCAAGCTCGAAAATTCTAACCTCTATTAATTCCGGTGACCTATTCCAGCGAGCTTCAAACGGCCTCCAATTCCAAAGTTCTTTCACCCAAAAGCATCTATTGGTTGAGGGAAGCAAAACACCTAACCCCATCAACCCCAAAAGTGGCCGGAAAAGCCCACTCGATTCCGGTAAAAACCCAAAACTTAACCGAATTGGTTATCCTTCAAAACTCAACCAAATGAACTCAAACCAAGTTCAAAACAATAGGAAATCACGAGAGGAAGCTAAACATACCAAGATTGAGGTCTGAAATGGCCGGAATCGGAAAGTCGATCGGTGGTCAACGACAGTGCCAAAATCCTTGGATCAACGCGGGTCAAACTTGGTCAACGGTCCAATTTTAGTCAACTCGGCCCAAATGTGACTTTTCAAGAATTTTATGACTATTTCGATATTTATACTCACGACTAAAATGACCAACGGTCGAAAATGGATTGAATCCAAATGGATAAACACGATTAAATCCAACGGTCGGAAATATTCATAACATATTCATCGAACATCAGAAAAATCCTCGAAAATCTCCCACGAGCCCGAAATCATAAACTCTACAACTCTCGTGAAGGAACTTATGTCAAATTCTCACCCGATAATTTAGTCGCAAACAAGACCGCCAAATCGATTAATTATGACAAACTACGATTATACGTGAATCTCGCGAATTAAGCCGATTAATTACCATTTCCGGTTCGGGTTGTCACAGAAAACTCAAGTACTTCTAGTTTCACTGCACCTTCAGGCGAGGGATCTCATACTCCTGCTCCTAGTGCACCTCATTCGAGTCATTTTTAGAGATGGATAAGGATGAGTCGACTATTGAGGCAGGGGTCTGGGGCCCGTTCCAGTGGATCTGGTGGGTCTAAATTTACTCCATCAACATCTAGAGATTTCCCTTTATGTAATAGATGTCACAAACGTCATCTCGGGCAGTGTCAGTTTGGGACTTCAGCTTGTTTTAGTTGTGGCCAGACGGGTCACTTTCAGAGGGAGTGTCCGTAGAGGAACCCCTATTTGGTGCAGAGTTCTGGTGGTGATTAGGGAGCCACTTCCAGGGTTAGAGACGCACCGCCACCCAAGCAACCAGCTTATCAGAACTGGAGCCAAAGAGGGCACCCGGCTGGATAGACTGGACATGCCTGACTTTACCATATGACTCTTCAGGAGGGTAGAGCATCTCCAAAGGTGATCATCGGTACGTTATATGTTTTTGGTTATGTTGTTTATACTGTTCTTGATCCGGGGACAACACACTCTTTTATCTCCATGAGATTAGCATCAATAATTATAGTACCTGCCTCTCCCTTATTGGTATTGTGGCGAATGGTATATCCCTCCGGTGAGATGGTTTTAGTTTGGATAGTCTGTAGAGATTGTAATGTTATGGTGGGAGGTTTTGGGTTAACTGCTGATCTGATACGTCTTGATGTCGTGGACTTTGATTTGATTTTGAGTATGAACTTTCTGAGCAATTACCAAGCTTTGGTTTATTGTCATTGGAAAAAAGTGGTGTTTTGAAGTCCAGGCTTGCCTAAGATTTTATTATGCGGAGAAAAAAATGTTCTTTCTTTGTGCCTTATTTCAGCCGTGAAAGCCGAGAAAATGTTGCTGAAGGGGTATACCGCATACTTAGCGCATGTTGTAAACACTTTTATTTCTACCCCTAACCTAGAAAAGATTACTGTGGTCAGGGAATTACCCCTGATGTTTTTCCTGAGGAATTACCCTTGATATTTTTCCTGAGAAATTACCAGGTCTACCTATAGTAAGGGAAATAGATTTCACGATTAAGCTACTATCGGGTACAGGTCCTATAGCTCAGGCGCCGTACCGTATGGCTCTAGCTAAATTAAAGGAGTTACAGGTTTAGCTTCAGGAACTGATTGATAAAGGCTTCATCCATCCTACTGTATCATTATGGGGAGCTCCAGTTTTATTCATGAAAAAGAAGGATGGATCGATGAGATTATGCGTCGATTATTGGAAGTTAAATCAAGTTATAGTGAAGAACAATTATCTACTGCCTCGTATTAATGATTTGTTTGATCAATTGAAGGGAGCTACGGTGTTCTCCAAGATTGATCTTCGACCGGGATACTGTCAGTTGCTGATTAGAGAGTTAGATGTCTCTAAAATCGCTTTCCGATCGCGCTACGGGCACTACGAGTTTCTTTTGATGCCATTTGATTTGACGAATGCACCTTCTGCCTTTATGGCTTTGATGAATCGAGTATTTTGGGCTTATCTTGATAAGTTCACCATTGCATTTATTAATGATATTCTGATTTACTCAAAGGATGTGAGGCAGCACATGAGGCATCTACATGTAGTTTTGGAGACATTAAGTAAGTCTCAGTTATACATCAAGTTTAGTAAATGTGAGTTCTGGTTGGATAATGTTAAATTTCTTGGCCATGTGATTTCAGGGAAAGGAGTCAGTATGGATCCTGACAAGATTGAGGCAGTGTTGAATTAGAGTATTCCTGTGAGTGTACCAGATATCAGAAGCTTTATGGGTCTTGCCAGTTACTACCGTCATTTTATGCAGAATTTTTCATGCATTTTTGCACCTCTTACGAGACTCACGAGAAAAGAAGTTAAGGTTGAATGGTCGGAGGCTTGTAAGGAGAGTTTTCAGAGTCTGAAGACAAGGTTGACCACAACCCCAATGTTGATATTACTGGACGATAGCGAGGAGTTAATTGTTTTCAGTAATGCCTCCAAGTTAGGTTTGGTTGTGTATTGATACAGCATGGTAAGCTGGTCACATATGGTTCTCGACAATTGAAACCTCATGAGGCAAACTACCTCACTCATGATATGGAGTTGGCAACAATAGTTTTCACGTTGAAAATCTGGAGATATTATTTATATGGTGCCAGATGTCAAATTTTTACTGATCATAAGAGCTTTATGTACCTCATCACATAACCAGAGTTGAACTTGAGACAGAGAAGGTGGATAAAGTTGATAAATGATTATGAGTGCATCTTCGAGTATCACCCAGGAAATGCGAATGTAGTTGCAAATGCTCTTAGCCGGAAGTCTGAAGTTTCCTTCTCTCATATACATATGGCTAGGGTACCACTGCTTACGGAGTTACGCACTACTAGAGCAGAGTGGTATACAGATAAGAGCAAGGATGGAGTTTTATTCACCAGTTTATAGTTCAACCCATTCTTATTGACAAAGTACATGAATTACAGTATTCTGATCCTTCACTTTTGAAAATAAAGGAAGCAGAGCATGGCGGTGGACAAACATATTTCACAATAAGGAGAGATAGGTTGTTGATATTCAAAGGTAAACTCTGTGTCCCAAATGACAAGGAGTTAGAGCGGGAAATACTCGACAAGGCTCATTGTTCAGCTTATGCTATGCACCCTAGTAGCATGAAGATATACCACACTCTCAGATAATACTATTGGTGGCCTAATGTGAAGAGGGAGGTAGCCACATATGTGAGTCAACGCCCTATATATCTATTAACAGGTGAAGGCTTAGTGACAGAAACCTTCAGGAAAAATGCAACGGCTAGAGATTCCAATTTGGAAATGGGAGCATATCACTATGTCTGCACATCCAAAGGTCATACAGGTGTTTGGGTGAATGTGGATCGATTCACAAAGTCTGCACATTTCATACAAATCTTAAAGAAACTTTTGGTGAGCAAGCTAGCTATGTTATATATGCAGAAGATCGTGAAGCTACATGGTGTTCCTGTATCCATTATCTCAGATCTAGATTCTCACTTTACTTCACAATTTTGGAAAGCATTACAGGAGGCACCAAGTTACGATTCTGTACGGCCTTTCACCCCTGGAGGGATGGCCAGTCTGAGAGAACTATCCAGACGCTTGAGGATATGCTGAGATCCTATGCGTTACAATTTCCAGGGAAATGGAATAAGTACTTACATTTGATGGAGTTTATGTATAATAACAGTTTCCACTCTAGCATTAAAATGCCACCATATGAAGCTCTATATGGGAAACAGTGTCGGACTCCCTTGTGCTGGAGTGAAGTAGAAGAAATGAGCCTCATTGGTCCAAATATAGTTCAGGAGACCACATAAAATGTGCAGATCATTCGAGAAAGACTGAAGATCACTCAAGATACATAAAAGAGTTACGCAGATGTTAGTCGAAAAGATCTTGAGTTTGAGGTAGGTGACTGGGTATTTCTGAAACTGTCTACATGGAAACGGGTGATACGATTTGGGAAGCGCGGTAAGCTCCAACCATGTTACATCGGACCTTATGAGATTATAGAGCGTGTAGGTGCAGTGGCTTATTGTTTGAAGTTACCATCAGAGTTGGCACAAGTTCATGATGTATTTCACGTGTCCATGTTGCGAAAGTACATTCCTAACCCCTCTCATGTCATTATACCTCAGCAAATTTCGCTACGTGAGGACATGGTCTATATTGAGGAACCAGTAGAGATTCTTGACCGTAGAGAGCAGGTTCTCCTAAAAAAGACCATTCATTTAGTGAAAGTTTTGTGGAGGAATGATGCAGTAGAAGAAGCCACTTGGGAACAAAAGCATCTCATGAGGGAATACTACCCTCATCTTTTCTAGCATATATGTAAATTTCGAGGACAATTTTTGTAAGGGGGCGGGGTGGATTGTTACGACTCGAACAAAAATTACACACTTATCAAATCGTATCAAGTTTTATCACGGATTAGTCGCACTATCAAGGTTATTAACTACTTTTTCACTGGGCGAGAATTTAACTTGACTTTCTTCATGAGAGTTGGAGAGTATTTTATTTTGAGATTATAGGAATTTTCGGGGAATTTTTCAGATACTGAGCTATTTCTTATGTTTATCAAAAGTTGATGCGAGAAATTATTAAAAAAGAAATTAGTTTAGGTCAGTTTAATCTCTACCGTCAGATCTGATTACCTGCTTAATGGTATAAATAATTTTTTTTCTTCAGAAAATCATTATTTCCGTTTGGGCTCGACTCGTTTTGCACGAGAAATACCCGTGCTGCGCCGCCCAAACATAATCGATTGGACCACCGTTTTTTGGCCATCTCCGACATCAAACAAGGTAGGGCTTTGAATCCTGAGGCTTATTTGATATGTTGTTGGGTTTATTTGTGAGTTTATGCAGGTTATTATTGTAAGCCAATTCAGGTTTGTAACCGTAGAGTTGTCACCGCCGCCGCCGGCATTCCGATGGTTTTTTGAGGTTGGGAGTATAGGGTTATTGAAGCTCTCCTCCCCTTGGATCATTTTAGATAGGTTTTGTGGTCCGTCGAGGCACCACAGCGGAGCTTCATCAGTTTGAGGTTTGTGGCCGATTACGGGTGGTGATGTTTCAAAGTTGATTCCGGTGAATTGGCAGTAAGTTAGAGCGCATAGGTATAGGGATTTGGTTGGGCTAGAGAAGAGGAAGGTTTTGGGGGGTTAATTGTCGCCATTGGTGCAGCCGCTGGAAATAGGTTTTCTGGTATGTTTCTATAAATTCCGGCCAAACGCCGTTGAATTGGATCTTCGGCCAGTTATGAAAGTTGTAGGCCCGTTGAGAGCTTTCCAACGAGGAGTTGACCGTCCTCATCGGAGCACTTTCGCCGGAGGCATGTGGGCTCTAGGGAGGCAGGTTATAGGATTTATCGACGGAGTTTTTCGGGGGTTGTTTTTTAGAGCCGATTTCCATAATTTTACATGTTATGATATTATGTGATCCTTATGGACAAGACATCGAGATAGCAACCCCAGCGAGGGGAATTCTATTGGACCACAGCAGTAGTCATAGACTTGTGAGTGAATTTTTATTTTCACAGTCGCTAGAGAGTTCATATTTTTATGCATTACACTTTACTGTATGTTTTCAAGGCATTTAAATTGGAGGTTTATTTTGTGATGATTTCATTTAGTTGAATCGATGCCTTAACTATTTGGCTGATAATCGGATAGTTGGTCGGACCGGGTTAGGACAAACACCCTGCCCGACCCAAATTGTCTCGAGTTAGGACAAACACCCTAGACGATCACATCACCTTACTTTTCATACATATAGTCGTTCTGGATTAGGAAAAACACCATGAACGACCATCTCTATCGTATTTCAGTTTATGATATTTGAACTCGCATTATTTCACCGAAATCAGTGAAAATGTATGATACTTTAATTTTGTCGATTTACGCAGATTATGTTATTTTTGTCCACGCAGATTATATTTGTTTAACTATTAGTAGAGTTTTCAAACCACTATATTCTATTATATTAATGAATGATAATTGAACGAAACATTTGATATTGAAATGTTTTCTTGTTCGATAATTTTAGAATACTGTAGATGTTTAAAATGGTTCCGTGAAAATTTTCGTAGAATTTTTTGAAATCTGAACCTATTTCTTATAATTTTTAAAGGAACAAAATAATATAAAAAATTAACAAAATTTGATTTTTTTATGGGTGGATATGAAAATTTCTTTTTTTTTTCTGGAATTTTTTGGGTCGTTTGTTTTGGACCACTTAAAGAGGTCGTTCTAGTTCTTGTCGGAGTTTTGGTCATCGGTGTCGGCATTAGCGTCGACCGACGAGAAAGTTGGTTGATGAGGCGACGGCAACGGAGTTCGATGTTCCACCTAGTGCATTTGTTCGATCTTGGCCATGGTGACGTGTTGCAGCCCATTCACACTCTCCTAATTCCAACTCCGATGGTCCTCCTACCATGTGAAGTCTACACTGATAATACAGGTAGTGGAGGCACCCAGCTCATATAGGTGTTGGTTGTTCCTTTCGTTTTAGAGTCTGTCTCTTTGTAATTTAGTGTCATCATAAGCTAGACTTTTGAGATGTATCCACGTGTGGAGATCTCAATGCTCTCTTGAGCCATATATCTTTTTGTAGCTTCGATATGTTGAGGCATGAAATCAACTTCGCTTATTTTCCTTCAACTCTTTCTATTTTCTCTCTACAACCCTCTGCTACCTAACACGAAGGAGGTTGATTATCAACTGGCATGTGAATTATAATGCCCCGGCTTTTTTATATAACTACTACAATTTATGAATAATTTGAGTTTGAATTAATGTATGCTGTGAATGATTTTTATCGTCGGTAAATATTGAGGTGTTTTGAGTTGACTTTTTATAAATTGATGACTCTCGAGCCTCCATGTGGCTCGGGTAGGTCCCAATCGGACCGTGTGGGGGAGAGGAGTCAAAACCCTCTAACCCTGCCACCTATCTTTGCCAGCAACCGCCGAGTACGGCGGAAGCCGAACGAGACTAATCAGGAATCAATTTGATTCCCCTGTCAATCCCTAGAACAACAACAACAACACAATCACAAACTCAAATTAATCAACCTAATCAAACCTAATTCGTCAAGCAAACGTGATGATATATATATTATTTGCACACGTGAGGAGCATACAAGTATGAGATGATTTGAACTTGAAATACGAGATTACAAAATGACATTTAGTCGTGTGCCGAGTATGATTCTATAATCTAAACTCATTTGATGAGTACAAGAATATGATATGATTTGATTTCATGAAACAAGCACGAGTGTGATTATAATATTTCACGTTTATGTGGTAAAACAATGAATGAAAATTTGAAATAGTGATTAACGATTTTTATCGCCATGTGACTAATGATTAGCGATTTTATCGCAACATGATTGACGACAATGATATTGCGATTGATTTTCGCATCTAGCGAAAAATGATATTTCAACTTCTGTATTGCATTTGAGTATTTCCAGAGATTCTATATATAGTTTTTGATATGTTGATATATGTTAGTGGAGAAATCCGGACGAGCATCGATGCCTCGTGGTATAGGTTGGGATTTGTGATTATTGAAGTGTATTTGGACATTTGCAGATATTGGGTATCCTATTTTTAGGGGAGACTCTGTCCAATTTTTCGCAGATACATCCTGTGATATTTTTTTTTTGTAATTTCGAGAACAAAATTATTTTAACAAGGGTAGATTATAATACCCCCGACCTTTCTATATAATTGCTACAATTTATGGATAATTTGAATTCGAATTAAAGATGCGGTAAATAACTTTTACCATCGGTAAATATTGAGGTGTTTCGAGTTAACTTTTTATTAAATTCATAACGTTGGTTGACTTTGGGTGAAAGTCGTAGAATTTGTCGAGAAGAGTTTCTAAACGCGAGAAATGTCGAAAACAGAGTTACAACGTAAAAGTTATGATTAACGGAACTTTATCAAGAATTACTTTCTATAAATAGAAGAGTATATAAAGTGGCTTTCCCTTTTTGGAAGAGTAGTCAGGTTGACTAGCAGTCAACTTTCTCTCTTGGGTGAGAGAGATTAGGTTCGACCCATTTAGGATCAGTTGGTGTTGGCCTATGTTAGGAAAATTATTGCCTTCAATCTTAACTATAGAAATTAGCTAAGATCAAGGTTGTAATTCCTTACCCGCAAGTATACGGGGTCAAGTAATAGTATTTGTAAGGAATTTGAGTGTCAAACCCATGAGGATTGACCACCTTAATTTCCTAGCTTGATCGTATTAATTAGTTCTTTAGATTATGTTATAACACAAACACACAATGAAGGTGGATCTTATAACACTAAGTCCTTTGGAGACTTAGCATCATAAATGTTGTTTGATTACGATGAATGATATTCCAATTGATTGATGATTTATTACTCTAGGCAAAAATAGCAAATTAAATGATGCAAATGCAAGGTAAAAGTAATGTCGACTAGGAATATTACCACTAGCCAACTTGAAGCACAACATAGTCCAATTCATGATGATGAGTAGTTAAGTCCGGTTTACATGTTCAAATGTCTTTTAGATCATAAGAAAAAAATCATTTCATTGTCCAAATCATGCCTTTTTGGGTTACGTTTGGTTATGAGCCGAACCTCCTTGGCCTTTCGGGATTCTAGAAAGTTTCAGACCATCCATATGCAACAAAGTAAACCAAGATTAGAGACTAGACTTTTGGTGCTAACCCCTACACGTTTTTCATGCCTAATAAGTTTGATTAGTTAAACATGTTAGTGTTCTAGAAGGTTTTCCCTATCCAAGCCTCATTTGGAAGACTGGAAGTAGGTTCGTAAGGACTCTTCCGGTCCGTATCTTTTGGAGTACGAACTAGAAGGGTCAAGCATTCACCACTAAGTCTTTTGGATCAATGTAAGCTTGACTGAAACTCCAAGAGTCATTTGGAACTCAAGGAGGCTTCGATCCACGCTTTAGGCTCTAGAAAACAAAATCTAAAAGCTTAACCTTTTGGATTTAAACCTAGTTCATGTTACATCCCCATCTTTACTTAATTGAGAGACTTTCACCCAAGTTCCATTTTCTAGTCCTTTACACACATTAAGACTTAGTCAATGTCACAACATGCATAAGAGAACATAAATAAAGCTCAAGCATGTAACAAGCCATAAACACATAGCGTAACATATCAAACTCATCCACTAGCATGTCAAACACAAAACATACTCATATCATATACCGAAACATTATTTGTTCTACATCAAGTGATCCCTACCCTTCTATACAAAAACTACTCAAAATCCATATATACAATAGTGTTTAGATACAAGCTAGATTAAAAGCTAAGAGAGTGAGAAATAACCGAAGGGTCCCCAAGCTAAGCTCCACCAAACTTGCAAAGCTTCACCCAAAGCACTTCAAGCTTCTAACTCCACTCATTGAGCTCTAAATTGCATCTAACACTTTGAACAGGAGATAAGGCAAATTCCTTAGTGTTCAAGAGGCCAAAGGGGAAGAGGGATTACTTTCCACCTCTTGAAATCCTAAGAAATCAACCAAACCCTTGGAGGCAAAGGTGAGAAGAGGAAAGGATAGATGATGGTGGTGAGAGGGTGAGAGTTTAGAGGGTTGGAAGAGGATAGGGATTGAAGAGAGCTAAGACTAAGGATAAATCTAGCTTCTCTCTAGATAACTCAGCTAAGAATTCCAGAGATAAGCTAGAGAGAAAACTATAGAAAGAAGGGTAAAAAACTATGAGCTTGTAAAAACAAAAGGTGTGTCAAATGAAGCAGGTGTGTGGAGAGAGAAAATCAGTCTGAAAATTTCAAGCTAGGAGATATTTTGCACAATTTGAATTTTGAAATTAATGGATAATGTGGTCATAAGGTCTCACCCTCTCACATATGTTATGCATGTGACATGCTTCAAGCCCAAAATATCTTCATGTGTGACTTGAAGTCTTGACCGAAGCTTGACTATGACCATAGTTGTCTGCCGGAGTTGATCGCGTTCACCGAAATCTAAGAATATTCTGCCGAATCTCCGGCAACCGTTTTTTCGTATTTGTTCCAAAGTTGTTCCATTTTCTCCAATGGTCCTAAAAATGACCTCGCCTTCTCCGGAAAGAGCCTAATCATCGTCTTTTAGCTCATTTTCTTGCCAAACCATGATTTCCTAACATAAATAGGAAATATCATAAGAACGATGTTTTATTCATGAAAAAAGCAATAAATGTGAAGCTATGGACATAATAAGAATATAATTATGGACCTATCAGCTGGCGGCACAATGCCGCTAGGCCACCTTCGACCGTCCAATCTGTCAGAATCACTACAAGAAAAATGTACTTAGACGACGGAACCTTAAAGGTTCCGTCGTCTAAGTAACACTTAGACCGCGGAAACTTCTCCGCGGTCTAAGTGAACACTTAGACGACGGAGATGTCTTTTTCCGTCGTCTAAGTGAAACTTAGACCGCGGAGAAAATTTCCGCGGTCTAAGTGTCACTTAGACGACGGAAAAAGACATCTTCGTCGTCTAATTTTTAATTTTTTAAAAAAATTAAAAATCTAAAAATTCACTTAGACGACGGAAATACTCATCTCCATTGTCTAAGATATTTTTTTTAAATTTTTAATTTTTTATAAAAAAATAAAAAATATATTTTTTTAAAAAAAATAAAAAAAAATATTTTTTAAAATTAAAAATTAAAAAAATTCACTTAGACGACGGAGATGAATATTTCCGTCGTCTAAGTGAATTTTTAAATTTTTAATTTAAAAAAAAAAAATTTAAATTAAAAATTAAAAAAAATCACTTAGACGACGGAGATGAGTATCTCCGTAGTCTAAGTGAATTTTTAAATTTTAATTTCTGGCGGTGTTTTTCTTACTAAAAATTTAGCAAAAATTTAAATCCGCTTAGACGACGGAAATTTGTCATCTCCGTCGTCTAAGTCAAAATAATTTGTGGTATTCTTTTCCCGCTAAAATTTTTTCAAAAATTTAAATCACTTAGACGACGGAAATAATGATTTTCCGTCGTCTAAGTGAAAAATTGGCGGTATTGTTTGAAAATTTAAAGCACTTAGACGACGGAAATACTGAATTTCCGTTGTCTAAGTGCTTTAAAACTCTTTAAATTCATCATTTTCTCAATCTCTCTTCATTTTTTCCCCTCCCTCTCCCTCTCCCTCTCTCCCTCTCCATCTCTCCCCCCCCCCAATCAAACCACCCACCATATATCATCACCATCCACCATCATCATCACCACCACCACCGTCGCCGCCACCACCGACATCACCACCGTCGCCGCCATCACCGGCATCACCACCGTCACTGCCACCACCACACACCACCACCACCTACAACGTCGCCTCCATCACCACACACCATTAGCTACCGCCTACATTGTCGCCTCCACCACCGGCCTCCACATTCCGGCCAACACCACCGGCGCTGCCACCACTACCACCGCCTATAATTAGTTTAGTTTTAGGTTAATTTAGTTTATTTAGGCTAGATTAATTTATTTTATATATTATATTATGAATTTTGTATTCATTGTATTTAAATCCATAATAATTTAAATTATTTATTCATTATGAATTTTGTATGTATTATATATTATTAATAATTACTATTCAATAAATTTTTCAATATTATGAATATTGATATACAAAAAATTAAATAAAAAATTCATTAAATGCTAATTATTAAATTATTAATTAGCATTTCATGAATTTTTTATTTAATTTTTTTTTACAAAATCACCACTTAGACGACGGAGATGGACGATTTCCGTCGTCTAAGTGAACACTTAGACGACGGAAAATGAATTCTCCGTCATCTAAGTGCAAACTTAGACCGCGGAGATGAACGTTTTCCGCGGTCTAAGTGAAAACTTAGACCGCGGAAAATTTTGCGCGGTCCAAGCGAGCACTTAGACCGCGGACATTCTCCGCGGTCTAAGTTTTCACTTAGACGACGGAGATTCATTCTCCGTTGTCTAAGTGTTCACTTAGACGACGGAGAATGTCCATCGTCCAAGTCTCCACCACCGCGGTCCAAGCGAAACAACCGGCTCCCAGGACCTCCACCACCGCCTGAAAGGATACGGGGGTATGATGACGAGGAACTTACCACGACAGTTGGGAATGCCATGCTCCGACGAATGGCGGAGATGGAGGCCAAAATCATGTCACTCAAGAAAAGCACGCACACCGGGCCAAAAGGAATGTACACTCCTCGTGTGAGCCCCTTATCGGACGATATCCTGACGCAGGGCAGGGATCCGTATTCCAAAACCGTCAAGATCAGCAGCTTCAACGGGAAGGGAGGCCCGCGAACACACATTGACGAGTATCAATCCGCCACCGCAGGTACCCGGTACTCGGATGCAACCCTCTGTTTCCTGTTTCAGGAGACACTGGCGGAAGAAGCACGAAACTGGTTCTACGAGGTGCCGACAGGATCCATCCACTCGTTCGATGAACTCACGGAATGTTTCCTCAAGCGATACTGGCTACAGGGCAAGTACAACACCGCCAGCACGCTACTAAAGGTCCGTCAGGGGGACAATGAAAACATATCCGGCTTCATCAACCGGTGGAGGGCCCTTGCGAACACGTGCATAAACCTCGACAAGAACGTAGCAAAAACGACGCTACTAGAGAACCTGACGGGAACCCCGTTCGTTGAGAAGATGGTCAGAAAGGACCACCTCGGGTACGACGAGATTATCGACCTAATCGTCCAGAAGGCACTGGTGGAAACCCACGTGTACGGAGCACAAGGTCCAAGCACGACACAAACTTTGAAGACACACCGCTACAAACAAGATTGCCTGTCGTGCCCCCATACAGCCAAGAATCCGCCACTGAAAGCACAGCCCACCGCGTCCCGCAAGCGCGAAGACCACTATCGCAAACACAGGACCCATAAGCAGTATCAGCAGACGCATCGCGAACGCTCACCACCGCGAAACCCACCACTCAGAGATCCACACCAGCGACGCGCAGTCTTCTCCATCACCCAGGGCACAAACAAAGAAGTGCTCAAGCGGAATAAATGACAAATCCGCCCGCCCATGCCTAGGGCGCCCAGCATCACCCCTATGCTGAACAACAGGGGAACGTGATGCATGTATCATAATTTGAATACCCACAACACTAATGATTACGAAATCTTAGCAAAGGAAATCGAACGATTGCACACAGAGGGAACGCTGATCTCCCGAGCAACGAATGCGGAACGCCTAGTGACGGATATACGAATAAGAGGCACCATCAACAACATCACGAGCAGGAAGCGGAAGGTTGAATGCCCAGGGGAACGGGAAGAACACCGACCTAAGGACGTATTTGCGGTACATCCCGGAAATCCACCAAAGGCTGTCAAGAAGGATTGACCCCCAATCACTTTCACCTATTAGGAAGAAGGCAACCAGAACAGCACACTCCCATTCGTCATCGACGGAATGGTGGATCGATACTTAAACAGGCGCATCCTCATCGATAACGGAGCTTCTGTCACCATCATCTTTCGAGAGGCATACGAAGGCTTCAAGCGCCCGAAATGCAAGATGACGCAAGACCACGAGAGCATCACCAGCTTCTCAGGTGAGACCACTTACCCCCTCGGTAGCGACTACATGCGATTCGGTATCGGTGCACCAGGAACCCCCCAGAGCGAAATCATAACAGACTTCGTTATCATAGACCTCCACACGTCCTACAACATAATCCTCGGACGACCGGGTATCTCGAAGCTGAGGTTGATCATCGCAAGCCACATGCTCATGGCAAAGTTCCCGACAGACTACGGAATTGGCACGATCAGAGGGTATGATTTTGTGGAAAAAACTGTTCGACCAGACAAAGACAACACGCGATTGGAAGTACTCGCAGTGGCGAAGTGTTCCCCTGAAAAGCACCAACTTAATGACCCGCGTGACGGATTGAACACTATCCGGCCCGCCGAAGAACGGGAGAGGCAACGCACGATACAACTATTCTGTGAACACTCAAAGCGCACGATCCGTATCGGTGCACAATTAGAGCCCGACATGGCGACTCGGCTAACCCAGGTCCTGACAGACTGCCAACAGGTATTTGCATGGTCTTACACGGACATGCCTGAAATCGCCCCAAGCATCATCTCCCACAAACTCAGCATCAGCTTACTTGCAAAGCCGATAAAGCAGAAACGGCGGTCATATGACCAAGAACGATATGCGGCTATGCACGCAAAGGTCGACAGACTGCAGAAAATCGGTTTCATCCGAAAAGTTGACTACCCGAAATGGATCTCCAACGCCGTTATGGTCAAGAAGCAAAACAGATCTTGGCGCATGTGCATAGATTACAACAATTTGAACAAGGCCTATCCGAAAGATAGTTTCCCGTTACCCTGGATCGATCAGCTCGTAGACGCCACTGCCGGGCACGAACTACTGTCCATGATGGACGCATACTCGGGATACAACCAGATCCTCATGAATCCCGAAGACCAGGAGGCCACGTGCTTCACAACGGACAATGGGCTCTACTGTTACCTAGTCATGCCATTTGGCCTGAAGAATGCGGGCTCCACGTACCAAATATTGATGAACATCATATTTAACGGGCTGACGAGTGAAATTGTAGAATTCTACATCGATGACATACTGGTCAAGAGCACCAAGGCAACAGATCACCCCGAACACCTACGAACAGTGCTCGAACTCCTAATCAAGAACGGCATGTGATTGAACCCGGCCAAATGCACGTTCGGAGTAACAACAAGCAAGTTTCTTGGATACATCATCAGCAAGGGGGACATCGAGGCCTCAACAACAAAGGTTAAGGCAATACTAGACATGCAACCCCCCACGACCAAGGCCGAACTCCAAGGCCTCACGGGAAAATTGGCATCCCTCAATCGCATCATCTCCCGTTATTCCGACAAGTGTGCACCGTTCTTCAAAGCCCTCCGAACGACAAACAAGCGAAGCGTTGTTTGGACAACTAACTGTGAAGCAGCGTTTGCATCAATCAAGTAGTACCTCACCTCAATCCCCCTCTTGTTCAAACCCGTGAAGGGAGAAGCCCTATACCTGTACCTATCTGCTTCCCTAACGACAGTCAGTTCAGCCCTGGTCCGAAGAGAAACGAATTCCGAATTGCGAGTCTTCTTTACCGGAAAGAGCATGACACCCCCAGAGACCCGTTACCCTACAATCGAGAAAGTGACACTTGCACTCGTCTCAGCTGTAAGGCGACTCAGACCATACTTCCAGGCCACAGCATCCACGTCCTCACTAATGTCCCATTGCGACAGGTATTGCAATCGCCCGACCATAGTGGTCGACTGGCGAAGTGGGCCGTCGAACTAAGTGAATACGACATCCACTACGTGCCCCGAACAGCAATAAAGGGCCAGACTATTGCAGACTTCATAGTCAAGTACATGGAGGCCGAAGGGCCAATAGCGACACAGCCCGTCCTCGAGACGCCACCCGTTAGCACGGAGCCTCCCAAGGAAGAACCCCCAACACCCGAATCGCCATGGAACCTTTACGTGGACGGGTCATGCACCAAGAACACTAGTGGGGCTGGGATCATCATCACCGGGCCTGGGGGCGTACGAGCCGAGTACGCACTAAGATTCGAATTCAAAGCAACAAACAACGAGGCTGAATACGAAGCTCTTATCGTGGGTCTACAGCTGGCCAAAAACTCAGAAGCCTCGAGCATCAACATCTTCAGCGATTCACAGCTAGTCGTCAACCAAATCTTGGGCGACTTCAAGACAAATGGTGATACGATGACGGCATACCATGACCACGTATGCACAATGTTAAGCAAGCTCAAGTACTTCAACATCAACCACATCCTAAGGGGAAGAAACACCAAGGCAGACGCACTTGCCCGTTTAGCAATATCGCCCGCACAGACAGAGCCAGGGCAACGAGTAGTGGAAGTCCTGAAGAGGCCAAGCATCACGAAAATGCTAGAAGAGATATTTACGATTGAACCACACACAGCTACCTGGATGGACTCGATAATCAAATACAAGCCAAGGGGCAAACTACCAGCAGACCAGGCCTAAGGGCGAAACATCATAGCCCGAGCAGTCAACTTCAGCATCTGACACGATAGCCTATACAGACAAGGGAAGACGTGGGCTAACCTCAAATGCGTTATACCGGAGCAATGCGACAAGATACTCAGGGAAATCCATTCGGGCGTATGCGGCTACCACGCAGGAGCACGATCCATCGCACAAAAGGCACTCCGTTGCGGATTCTGGTGGCCCACCATCCACGCGGATGCAACCGTAATCACTACGACCTGCCATCAGTGCCAACTCTACGCACACAAAAATCACGCGCCCGCGGTTCCCCTATCGATCTTCACATCTTCTGTTCCGTTTGCACAGTGGGGACTCGATCTCATCGGAGAGCTTCCAAAATCTAAGGGACAATATCGATACATCATAGTCATTATTGACTACCACACCAAGTTTATCGAGGCAGAACCAATGGTCAAGATCACAACCGAAAATGTGAAGAGATTCCTATGGCGTTTCCTCTACTGTCGCTACGGCACCCCGCTCAACATCATCACCGATAACGGGCCGCAATTCCACAACGACGAGCTCAAGGTATTCTGCAAAAGGCAAGGTACCAATCTGATATTCGCATCACCAGCACACTCACAAACAAACGGACAGGTAGAAGCATCAAAAAAAAATCATCAAGGAAGGAATCAAGAAGAAGATTGAACCCATCGAGAAAGGAGACGTTTGGTATGGACGATGACCCACTTTACTCCCTGAAATACTATGGTCAATCCGAACTACGGCAACAGCAGCAACAGGAGAAACCCCGTTTAGCCTCACATTCAGAACGGAGGTCGTACTACCACTCGAGCTCACGTACAGAAGCCCAAGAATCGAAAGCTATGACCCCCCCACCAATGGCGAAGGACTCAGACTCGACAACGACCTCCTCGAAGAAAGACGCGACACAGCACACCTTCACAATGCTGCGAACAAGCAGCGAGTCGCTCGACTATTCAACCAGCGTGTGAAGGAGCGCCCACTCCAACTGGGGGACTGGGTCATGAAAGTAATTCAAACAAAGCCCAAGGTATTACGCCCGTCATGGGAAGGTCCATACGTCATCGATGCAATCGCAAGTCCGAGTACGTTTTACATCAATGACATATTCGGAAGAAGGATAGGCAACCCCTGGAATACACAGCACCTAAGGAAGTATTTTGACTAAGTTCCCATCTACCTGCGTTTGAGCACGTTTTGTAATCTAAACGCACGTTAATTTAGTGATTGTAAACTTTTGCATATGTATGTTTTGTTGTGTGCCAGTAGCAATATAAGTATACATCAAACGCACTCAGACAAGCAATGTAAACGAAACAAAAGGTACTTAGATATATTTTCCAAAAGTTGTACACAGATCATTCATTAAACGCACGCAGGCACGAGAGTACAGAGCAAAAGCAAAAAAAAGCAAAAGTACAAGATAGACTAGCTGGCCCCAGCAGTAGCATCAGCCCCACCCTCCCCCAGCACTGGCCCGTCACCCCCGGCAGGCGCCTCGACATCTGGCTCCTCGAGCGAGCGCTTCAGCTTCTCAACCTCAGCGGCTTGCCATGGCTCAAACTCGTCTACCTTAACGAATGGCAACACGAGTGAGGAGAAGTCCTCACACTGGACGTTGGCTTCAGCAGCAACCAAGTCCTCGAACTCCTCCGAATCCTTGAAAGCCTGGACCGCATCAGCCCTGACCTTCTCAAACTCGGAAGAGGTCTTGTACTCAGCCACTGCCTCCTCCACAATCCTCTGACGGATTTCCTCCGTCACGGCATGAGCTCGGGCCTCCGCCAGCCCGCGCTCCAGCTTCGCTATTCGCGCACCACTGGACGACAAGAGGGTGGCCAGGTCGGTCTCCAGGATGGCAACCCCGGATTGCGCCTCCCCCAAATCCTTCCTTAGCTCGTCGGCCTCATGCACAAGCTCGTTTACCCGTGTAATCTTCTGATTAGCTATGTCAATGGACTTGGTCAGAGCCTGCTGCAGCTTGCCCATGTCAGCCTGAAGCTTCCAGTTTTCGGCCTTCGCCTTCGACAGCATGGTGGTCTGCAGCATCGACCCCTCGAGCCCCTTGATGAGGAAGAGTTGATGCTGGAGCTGCATGCAGGTGTTAAACGCTGCACTGAGGGATTCGCTCGGGTCGGCGCCCAACTGACGTCACTTCTGAAGGGATTCAATGCCCGCACTCATGGAGCTCTGGATACGAGCAATGAACTCTGACGAGAGCGTTGTTTCGCCTGCCACCGCAATAGTAACGGCAGGGGAGGCCTCGTTGGACGGACCCCGAGAGCGCTCCAACGGGCGGCTGGAGGTGCCTTAGCTGTCTGGCCTCCTAGCCGAGGTTGGGACCGGCGGCCATTCGCCTTTCCAGACTGACGGATGGGGGAGATCTCGAACGAACTCCTCGAGGAGCCCGTGTGGGTAGAAGGAGACTTGCTGTGGCTAACGCGTCTGTCCTCGCGTTCAACACGACGCTCACCGTGCTCCCCCGACCGCTGATGAGGAGTCTTTGGAGAAACGGATTGCTGAAGAATGGGCACCTTCTTCTCGGAACATGACATTTAGGGTAATCTCTTATGTATAAAAGTAGAAAGTTTTGCCTAAGAATTTCAGTATATACCGAATTACATCCCAACCTTGCTGATAAATTTATGAATAAAGCTTTCCTCATGCTCATCAGTGATACAACTGTCCAAGTGCTGTTCTTGTTCCATGCCTAATAATTTCTGTGTTTGAACTGTATGCTTTGTCTCCTGTTACATTTGCTATAACCATTTCAACTGTTAAGCTTCAGCCAGGGTGCATGATGGAAGTCCTCTTATGCCACTTATTCCATGTTCTTCGTTTTCATGAATAAATGCATTAATTGTAGTAAACTATGAGCAGTTTAGATCCATGCCAGTTCTTCTAATTATCTTCTTAGCTTTTGGCAGTTCAAACAGAGGGTTTCTGTGCTTGATAACTCTGGGAGACCAATCCTTACAGCAACCGACAGTTCCAATCCTTGGTGGTCCTTGCTAGAAGAAGCTGTTGAAAAAGCTAATGGGAAACTTAGTAAGCCTGAGATTTTTCCTTCTTCAACAGATGCTCGCTACTTCCGTCTACTGGGTTTGCCAGCAATTGGATTCTCTCCTATGGATAACACTCCTATTCTGCTTCATGACCATAATGAGGTGAATAACCTTGTTTTTTTTATTGCATCTCACATATACATACTTTGGTTGTCAACTCCTTGTAATCTGACCACAATATTGTCACCTTGCAGTTTCTGAACAAAGAGGAATACTTGAAAGGAATTGGTATTTACGAATCCATTATCTGATCTTATTCGTCTTATGCCGAGTATGCAAGAACATGATTGAGAGATGAGTCATAAAGTTGAAACATGATTTCATTCCTTTTTAGAGGTTGTACAGTAAGTTTTCTTTGTTGTTTAAATGGGAGAAGTGAAATCACTGAGATGTTCTAGTACTGTAACAATAAAGCAGAAGCGAGAGGTTTCAGTTTAAGTATTGACACAATTGTTGGATCCCGTTGATTATTCATGGTTTTAGTGAAAACATTTGGTTGATCGCTCATGGAATTTCTACCTGCGTTATGTTCTGTTCCGCGTTCAGTGAATACTAGTAAGGTACCACTGTGTTGTGTTGTTGGACGAATAATGTTGGCAATATAGGTAAACCCACGGGTACCCGGCCAATGATCGGAATACTCATCCTTAAATGGGTAAAACTCATTAATACACATTACCAGCGAAATGCTAAATGGGTAATATCTATACCCGTCCAATCAAATTTCAGGTAACCCATGGGTACTCATGGGTACCCGTTAATTTTTTTTTTTTTTGTATTTTTATTTCTATTGTAGCACTGCCGAGAACCACCACCGGCGGTGGTGCCGACGGCAGCATTATCTCCAATTTCGGTGATTAAAAGCCTAACTTGTTCCAAATCAACCCAACAACAATTCTTTCGAAAGCAATAACATCAAATTCTAAACAAAACTCAACGAATTTTACCTTGAATACAAAAGTCTCAAATTCTTCAATTCGACCAACTCCGATTGAATCGGGAATCAAATAAGGTATGGTTAGCTTCGTGGTGACAAAGATTACAAATCCCAAAAGGTCTCCTTAGCGAATTTGTTCTGGCAATAAAAAAAAACCCAATTTCTAGGGTTCTAGATATTTTCATTCTGTTTCTTTAAAGTTTGAGCTCTTTATGGTGGGAAAATGAGTTAAGAATTAAGAGAGAAGAGAAGAGGGCGTTGAGAAGGTCATTTTGATACTTTATTAGAAGGTTTTGGTGGCCGAATGATGAGCTCCATCACCGGAGCTCCGGCAAGGAAAAGAGAGAGGAAAACAAATATATCCGTGAGTACCCTCGAGTATACTCATAGCCGCCCATTTAATTATTGGGTATTTTTGAAAATATCTATTACTCGTCCGTTAACAAAATGGAGTAAATTTTTACCCGTCCGCTAATATTAAAAACGGAATAATAACCGCGGGTACCCATACCTGCGGATAGAAATGCCAACATTATGGACGAAGTGTTGTGTTCTTTGTTGTTGTTTCTAGAGTTGATACCATGGTGCTTTAAAGACAAAATGAAAAATAGGCATGGTTCATTACATCTTGTAAGAGAGATTACATTATTCATAAATATTTTCACGTATAAAGCAATAAGGGTCATGATTACTTTTGAATTATGTTTCTCAGGTCATATCAAACTTAAGACTAAGGGTTTGATATACTCTTAAAATCAGTTAAAATCGTCTCCAACTCAGGATTGAGCTATACCATAAATACTATAAGTAGCTTGATTGGGCCAAATACTGAGCTATATATGACCCTTGGACTATATTTTCGTGGAAACCACAAAAAATTGTACTTTAATATTAAAAAATTGATGTACCTAGTGACTAATATTAATTTTAATTAATGTTCATGTCAATTTAAACGTTATAATTGTATTATTTAATTAATCAATTTATTTTAATTTCTTAACTCCAATAATAATCACAATATTTTTGTAAAATAATATTATCAATATAATAAATTTATCATGTGTAATACTTTAAAAATATATTTTAAAACTTTTTAGTAAATATAATATACGCAACATTAATATAGTAAATAAATAAATAAAATGTAATATTTTAAAATATTAATAATGAGTTATTTTTTAAATGAACCATCAATGAATATAATAAATATAATGCAATTAAGACATTATGGTGATATCATTCAATTAATTAATTTATCTTAATTTTTTAACTCTAATGATAATCACAATATTTTTGTAAAATAATATAAGTATAAATTAATATAAACCGTAATATTTTCAATATCAATATAAATTAACATCAATATTAGTATAAATATCAAATAGTAATATTTTCATAAAAGAGTATTAGGAAAAAAGCTATTTAGTAGGTCAAACTATTTAGTAGGTCAAATAGTTAAACTAAAGGAGTTAACTATTTAGTAATAAAAGAGTTAACCTATTTAGGTCAAATAGTTAACTCTTTTATTTCCTAATAAAAGAGTATTATAGGAAAAAAGCTATTTATTAGGTCAGTATTAGGAAAAAAGCTATTTTCAACCTATCATAAGCTCCTCCTTTAGCTAGTTTAACTTGAAACCTGCAGTTAAAAGGCAGTTTGATCCTCATTTCAACAAGGGTGCGGCTATTCATCTCTGTTTTTATTATTTACACCTCTCCTCAATTTTTTATCCACTAACTTTCCAATCTTACCCTTATAGTTGTTTGAACTCTACTTGCAATCTCTGAACTCCGGTAACAATTTCCAATTGTTCATTTTGTTCTCCTTGTTGATTGGCTGTATTAAATGAACTTTGATCGAGCTCTCACCGGAGAAAAGATTAGACCTCCTGTTTAAATGAAAACCCAAAAAATTAAGCTTGAATATTTGGACTGGATGTGAAAATAAAATCTGCATATTCCCAAGCTCATCTCTCAAATCCTAAACTCATTTTAAAACTTAGAAGTGAATTCCAGAAACTATTATGTCCATAAACCGATCATAATTGGTAATTTGACTTGATCAATGGATTGGGTCGGCATTAGGTCGTGGCAATGCTTGCAGGCACCATTTTTCAATGTAAGGAAGTTCCAAGGGATCCAAACATGAAGAATTGTTGGTCCAAGACAACAATCTCGAGTCCTGACCTCTTTATGACTTTGTATATATGAAAGTTAATAAAATTCTGGATTTTCTCATTAATTTTTCATTGATGTTATCCTAATATAATTCGTTCTTAGCAGTTAGCATGTACTGCCAAATTTAAGTACTAAATCTCAAACATAAAAAACGAGTGTTCTGATGAATTTTTAATTTTTTGGGGAAGATAATAAATTTGGTTTTTAAAAATTTTAAACAAATGAGGAGGTGCAAATAATAAAAGTGGAGGTGTGAATAGGCACATCCCTTCAACAAAATTCCAAAGACTATTTTTCTGGATAACATGTGTCACAGTATGGTAGGTTGCTTTACTCAACTTTCTTTAAGTTTGACCGAGCTTATGATGAGCTTGGTCCATGTGAACATCTCTTTGGTCACCACCCAAAGAGATCTCGACCGCGAGGTGTAGGGAACTGAGCGCGACGTCCAGCTACATTGGAGCGCGGAGGTGCTGCAAGCTCCGGCGGAAAAACATAAGGCAAATGAGATCTAGTCGAGTCGAGCGAGGAAGATTGGCGGCCAAGGCAGCAACTGGCGAGCCGAGCTCGAGCTTGAGTGATCCTAGGCGTTGTGGTCGGAGACGATGCGCGAGGCCTGGAGGCAGAGTGGCATAAGCAGAGAACGACGTTGACGAGGAGCAGCTCACCTGGGAACAACGTCAGCGAGGCCGCGAGCAGCGGTGCTGGTAATTCGGTCCACCTCCCACAAGGGATCGATGGCAAAGAATAAAAAACAACTACGATGTGTGTGTGTATGTGTGTGTGTGTGTGTGTGTGTGTGAGAGAGAGAGAGAGAGAGAGAGAGAGTAACGACCCGAACTCTGAGTATATGACTATCGGCACGACATGTTGTTATCGCGAGTTGTTGGTTGTACATTTGGGTTTGTTAACGACTAAATTATCGGGCAAAATTTTGGTTTGAGTTCCTTCGCGAAAATTGTAGAAGATTTGATTTTGAGCTCGTAGGAGGTTTCAGAGGATTTTTCGGATAATCGGGGACTATAAAATGAATATTTAAAATTGTCGTTGAGTTAGTCGTACTTATCCGATTGTGTTGGAGTTATCCGAGTCGTGGGTTTGGTCGGTTCGCGACGTATAAATATCAAATAGTCGTAAAAATCGGAAAATCACACATTTGGACCGAGTTGACCCGTTATCCCGTTTGAGCTCCACCGACCCGGTTTGAATTCGCCGTCCGACCCGGATTTTGCGGCCACCTCTGGCCGTGTTCTTAGTATGCATGGTTAGAAATCTCTTGTGATTTCCTATTGATTCATGTATTCATTTGTGAGATTTGGTTGAGTTTGGAGTGAGTTCGAACTTGGCGAAGTTCGTGGATTTCGCCGGTGACGGGGGGCGGTTTCTGGCGAGGTTTGGCATCGGGTAGGTTGAGGGTTTGGTTCCCTTCAACCTCTAAATACTTTCTGGGCTGTTTATTTGGGACAAGGTTGATTTTTTAAGGGGTGTCATGTTGCTCGTAATCGCGCCCCAATCGTAGTCGTGAGGTTTTTGAGTTGAAGTGAGTGCATTAATTTGGGACGAGGGTTGTTTGGGTATATTTTAAAAATTATGTTATCCTCGTCGATATTTCGAGCGATACTTTTTTCGAAAACGCGGGGTTCTTGACATATTTGCTCCATATGTTGAAATCGAATATGTATTGATCGTATCCCTGTTATTCAGGTGATCGTGATCGAGTGTTTGACGAGGGATCTTTCGTCGGGCCTCAGGGCTAACTGTTATCTGTGAGTGGACACTTTGATTTTCACAGTGGATTTGCGAGTCTATGAGTATGCTTTACGATTATGCATTTACGAGTATCCATTTATGATTATGCATTTTATGAGCATACATTGGTTTGGAGGCATATGTGATTTGTTTTTACACTGAGTATGGATATATGAATGCATCGATGCTATGGCCTCTCGGCTGATCCCCGAGATGCTTCTGGAGGTTTACATTTATATGAGCACCTGACCCGTGATTCACAGTACCCAGGAGAGTTACGTCTTTATAAGCACTTGACCCGGGCGTGTTGTAACTTTGAGGAAAATGTACTCAAGTTACTGCCTCCACACACACAATACCCAGAAGAGTTACGTCTTTATGAGCACTTGACCTGAGCTTGTTTGTTTTGACTCGCATGATTTTATGTGCATTTATTGTGAAAAGCATGTTGGATTTATTTATGCGGCATATTATGATTTATGTCTACTCACTCTAACGGTTTTATTATTTATATGCTTTTCTCTGGGTTTTTCGGTTTTCACCGCCCAGATTGCAGTATCTTTCCCGTGGTTGCACGTCATCGCAGGAGGTCTAGAGTTCAAATCACACTTTCCTTCTAGTAGGTTCCTGATGTAACCTACTAGTCTAGTATATTTTGTAATTAGAAGTCGCTCTGAATACTTGTGTAGTGTTGTTCAGTTTGAGTTATACTTCTGAATTTTTTCTAAATTTCTTGTAAACCTTGAGTTTTATTATATATATGGATTTTGAGAAATCCGGATGGACAATGGTGGTCCACGGTGTGTCTGAGAATGTATCTGTGAAGTGTAATCTTCTTGCAGGTTTTTAGTTTGTACGTTTTATAGAGTAAACTCTGGCAAAATTTTTGTAAGTTGTGGTGTTGTTAGGGCCTAATTTCGGTTTAGGCAACTAAATCGGGATCGGGTCATTTTAGAGAGAGAGAGAGAGAGAGAGAGAGAGAGAGGTGGCAGAAATCCTGGTGACGGCGAAGGTGAGTTTGGCGGCTTATTTTTTGGGTACAGAGAAGATTCGATACACTGAGTTTATTGTAAGCTCAGTCAAAATTGAAAAGGTTGAAGAAATGTAAGGCTCTAATTGTGCCATATTTCAATATTAAAATTAGACCCAAGAGTGAAGTTTATTGGGATGAAATCCAGAATTATCCTAGAAAAGATACTATGAAGATGTCTCTCTCTCTCTCTATATATATATATGCATAGACACACAACACTCTTCCATTCAGGTATACATTTTTTAGTCATTTTCAGGTATAGGACGTTACACCAACTTTTCGATCATATTTTACCATCTCCATTGTTCAGATCTTAGGTCTTAATGTGTAGATTAAACCTATAAATTTTTAGCCAAAATGATGATCGTTAAGGTATTCAAAACTGCAATTGAAGTTTATAAGTATGAACGGTTCAGGTTTAAGATACGAGAATGCAATCAAAGACGCCAAATCAATATTGAAGCAATGACTACGTTATGTTGTTTCAGTAATGATTTTTCTTCTCTTCTCCCAGTTCAATTCAGTGGTTTGCCTAATTGTTCATCTATTTTGAAATTTATATAGATGTTCAGAAAAAGATCCAACATTTAAAAGAACTAAAGTACTGATACATAGAAATGGAAGTGAAGTGAATTACTGATTATGAAGCGGTCAAGACTCTTCATAGACCAGGAGGCTTTCGAATAATACCTCGATTTGTAACCATCTATCTTCTGAAGGCAAGTTATTAGATTCCTGGAAGCTTTATTGAAGATTTTAAGTTTAGGTTACTATTTTGTTGAGTGGATTCCTCCATAATCCACTGTGCCATCTTTGGTGTAATCCCACAGGACGTGTACAGGATCCTCTGCCATGCTTTTAGACGGTTGCAAACTGACACTCTTCTCAGATCTGGTGTAATCCCACAGGACCTGAAATCAAACAGAGGTTTATATATCAGCAACAATGTTGTCAATGGTTCCATTCTGAACACAGCCATGGTTCCCCAGACAACTTCCCAGCTCAGCAGCCGAGTACTTCAATATATGAACAAATTTGTTGCTAGAAAAGAAAAACAGTAAAGAAAGGCAACATGAAGCAGGTAGCAAAATCCAAGTACCACTTACTACGTGATTTACGTCCACTTGACAAAGAGCAACTGACATATACATCACCAGAGTAACAAAATTAAAGAAACATCTTGATAATGTCATGGGTGGTTCCACAATTTACCTATAACACCTACCAGTCCAGCAAATTAATACAGGATGAACATAGTAAGTATCAACACCACATAAAATGATGGTACGTCACTGAACTACAAAACACCACACATACACTCAGATAGCCACGCACATACATGGAGTAGCAAAGTTGCACAGTTACCTCATCCATGGATCTAATTATTTAAGAACCATGCAACATAGCTCTGAGCTCAAAATTGCTTCAATATATAATGCTAAACTTATGAACCTAAATTTGAAACTATAAGCTTATTGCCTCCTGAAATGACAAAAAATATCTCAATGATCATATCATATCCATTATACCACCTACTGAACGACATTCCAATAAAAGCACAGCATACCACGCAAAATTTCATGCCAAAGCTTGATATAAGTACCAACACACCCTACATTGCAATTAAACATCCACCACAATGCACTGGACAATGCTGTAGCGTATCAACAAAGCAACTGAATTATGCGATACCAATTAAGAAGAAGTTTACTAGATTCTGTTACTCAGGTCTACAAACTATTCGATGAAACATCAATCAAATTGAACCTCATTCAATCATACTGAGCAATGGCATCCCCTAGAATCAAGGATAAAACCCAAAATTACTCCGCTACCAATAATCTCTGCAGGAACACACTCCATCTTGAAAATGGTGATACCGCCAGTTACAATTGTCACATATCTAAAACATACCATCAAATGGTGAAATTTCTACAGCAACCAAAACAATAGCACAAAATACGTCAATAGCAAAAAGCTGAATTAAAGGTACTTCACTTCTGACAGAAAATGATAAGTTGAAAACATAAACACCCCATTTTTTTTTCTCAAGAAACAAAAAGAGGGACGTTGATGGCAAAGTTCTCTTCTTTCTAAATCAGCTCAACTGAAATTATTGTTATACTGAATAGAATTAGAATAATTGTTCAATGGTACCATACAGGATACATGTTATACACTTCATAATACTACTACATGAATGTGTGCAGATAAAATAAAAAAATTATATTGAAGCCATGAACTTTTCTCAGAAGTTATATATGTTTGCCATGATAGAATCAACTGACATACAACAACAATAGTAGACCAATTACCTGCATCAAATGTGGTTTCTCCTCTTCCAAGATATCCTGAAATTAAGCTCTATTACAGGTTACAAATGATAAAAGGAAATTGTATATATACTTTTTATAATTGACTTGGCTATTATTCAGCAGAATTGACATACATGTGATCAACAGTGCTGTAAGAATCATTATGGGCTTCACTTTGAATAGAGAGTCGGCTTAATTTTGGTAGTAATACACCAGAACATTGAAGAAAAATATCCATATGTATGTGTCCAATAAGAGAGAGAGGGGCACAATTGAAGCATTTGATTTTTCGAATCTGCAAAAGTCCTTCAGCTGTTGAAAGACTTGACGGCTGTTAGGGAAAAACAGGTACAAACTTCTAGTCTCAGCATACATTCTTCAAGCCCAATTTTTTTTTTCTCTATTGGGGAAGTCCCAAACTTTGAAATAGAGAGAACCTAAGTAAATATCACCTCCCCAAAACCTTAGAACAAAGCAAAGGCACAGAGTAAACAGCAACACACTGCAATCCCGAATCCTCATTCTATATCATCCCAAAAAATATGCTTGCAGACACAAAAAATAGAACATACCAGTGGCACCAGATACGGAATCAGAGAGCAGGTGAGATGTTAGCTCAAAGTAAGACAATCAAAATTGAATAAAAAAGCCAGAGATTTGAAATATGAACCGAGAGCAAGGGATACAGTATCAATTAAGACGGAATCAAAGAGAGGTTGACACATTGGCTCAAAATAAGCCAGTCAAAGCTTTTATGCAGAACGAAAACAAACCAAAAGAGGAATCCTGGAAGCTTACACAGAGTAAGAGGAAAAACAAAAGCTTGCGCAGCGGAAGAGCCTAGGGCTTCTGCAAAAACAAAAGAACAAATGCAAACAAAGATCCAGGCAAGATATATATACGAAAAGATGAATGCACCAGAATGAAGAGCCCCTTTAGTATATATAAAACACGATACTGGTAGTTGGCACATGGAATATCTCTTTCTCCAAACGGCATCATGTTGCTAGCCAGTTATTCATAGTCATGAAAGACTAAGTAGCCTTGTTATGTTACAAGTATTGATCTTATTGCAACTGACTTGAATAAGTTACATGATTGGAGGGCGATCATAATATAAATGATGACTGATCAACCTCCAAGATATGTTAATTATCAGCAACAAACCTCTGCCTTGAGTCAATTCCCCCGTTCAACCAGTACAGACAGAAATGCTGCAGACTGATGAGCTGCTATTGCTATTGGATTCCACTTTTCAACCACCATTTACAATTCCAGCAAAAAAGTGCTAAAAATTCTGCTACCAGTAATCTCCACAGGAACAAACTCCATCTTGAAAATGGTGGTACCGGATGGAATCTCTTATCACAATGGTTCTTTGTTCCAACTTTGCTACAAGTTTTGCAAATACATGACAGTCTCCACAGATCCTGAGGTTTTTCCTCACCCTCACAATCATACCCTTGGGCAAGTTCATTAAACCAAAAACTATGGCCAATCTCTCACTGTGTGACAGAAGTGAAGCCTCCCTCTGTTCCCCCTCAAGATCTTGCAAAACAAAATTGGTGTCTGGAACATAACCAATTTCCATTAATCTATCAATCAACAAGCATAGCTGCTTATTGATCTCATCTATTTGTGGATGTGAGTCATCTCCCATAATAAAAGCATGGATCTGTTTGTTCACCTCAACCCAACTACACCCTGGTTCTTTAGTTATTCCTCTAGCTCTCATACTCTTCCTAATCTCCGCAACGTCATCCCATCTCTGAGAAATTGCGTATAAATTGGATAATAGTATGTAGGTTCCAGCATCATCAGGGTCTATTTTAAGAACTTGTTTGGCAGCATATGTAGCTAGATCAACATTTCGATGAACCCTGCATGCGCCGAGCAAAGTCCTCCAAGTCACTGCATCTGGTTCACATTCCATCTCCTGAATCAATTTTGCTGCCTTATCAAGTTTCCCAGCCCTTCCAAGAAGGTCAATGACACACCCATAGTGCTCTCTTCCTGGATCAATCCCGAAAAGCTGCTTCATATTGTGGAAGTAGTGCCATCCCTCTTCCAAAAGCCCAGCATGACTACATGCAAACAGAACCCCTAAAACTGTGACGTAGTTTGGCTTTGCCCCAAAAACTTTCATCTCCTCGAACAATTTCAGTGCCTCTTGGCTGAAGCCATTTTGTGCTAACCCTGCAATCATGGTGCTCCATGAGATCACATCTTTCTCCACCATCCTAGTAAAAACAGCGTTTGCATCTTCCAAACTGCCACACTTGCAATACATATCAAGAAGCGCATTGTTCAGGATCAGATCTTGGCCATACTTGACTACATGAACATGCACTTGTCTGCCCAATTCCAAAAGCGTCAATGCAGTGCAGGCTCTTAAAACACTCGTCATCGTGGACTCTTCAGCCGCGAAACCCGCCCTCTTCATCCGCTTATAAAGATGCAAAGCTTCATCGCCATTACTGTTCTGAGCAAAAGCTCCAATCAAAGAGCTCCAAACAACCGCATCTCCGGTCCCCATTTCATCGAAAACCCCCAGTGCACAACCCAAGTCACCCAATTTCGAGTAAACATCAATAAGCGCACTCCTAACAAACGCATCGGACTCTAACCCAACTTTTACAATACTACAATGAAGCTCCTTGAGAGTCAATAAACCCTCACAAGCTCTCAAAACCGAAGAGTACGTAAAGCTATTCGGCCAAACACCTTCTCTAAGCATCAGAACCAAAGACTTCAAGGCCTTTCCATTCATCTTATCTTTACAATAAGCTGAAATGATCGTCGTCCAAGAAACAACATTCCTGTCAGTCATTTCGTCGAACAGCTTCTGTGCTTCATCCAATAAACCAAACTTTACATACATGTTGATGAAGATGTTGATTAAGAAGGTTTTGGGTTGGTGCCCATTTGAGAAAACATGGTTGTGTATTAGAATTCCTTGTTGAACAGCTCGACGAGCCAAGCAGCACTTGATGAGCTCCGAGTAGACGACTGAGTCGGCCCAAAGTCCACCATTTTGCATAGCTTCCATTGCCGTCATGGCTCTAGGGAGGTCTCTCTGGTAGCAGAACTGGGTGAATTGCTCGACCAGAGAGGAGGAACGTGGTGGTTCTGCGACGGTAGAGAAACGACGTGACGGGGGAGGAGGCCGCCATGCTTTGTGTGTGAATTTGGAGACGACGGCTCTCATTTTGGGGCTCACGTAGCTAAAACGCTGCCGTTTTTAATTCTGTAAAACCTGGAATTTGATGACGTGGCGGGAAATGCTCATATTCCCGAAACTCAAGCGAGTACTAACGACACTATTAGTCTCCTCCATGCGTACGACATGTAGCACAACACTAGTCCTAGTCAAAATAGGAGAAATATATACTGACTTAGATCTCGGATCCTAACACGCCACTTCCGTTACCAAGGAAATATATGAACCTATAGACCTTTTTTCTTCATCTTCATCATCATACATACTACAGATTGTCTCCATGGATTCAAATCCCGACGTGGTCGTTCTTCGGGTAACGATATTGTACCCGAAGAACGACCGCGACTTGAGGAAGCGGCAGCAGGAGAAGGACAGGATCAGGGAGGAGATTCTAGCGCCGGAGGTGGTCGCGAGGCGGCGGCAAGTCCTTGAAATCGAGCTTCAGATGGAAAACCAGAGCACAAGTCTGGGTTTGCGGAAAGACTTGGATTATGCAGGGCGACGACCCGACCCGTTTAGGAAGGTTGAGTACGACAAGTTGGGATTCCCTTTGTCACCACCACCTGGTATATATTCTCTTTCTTTCTTTCATTTGGGGTTTGAGAATTCAGAATGCGAGCGAGAATTAATTGAAGCTGTAATTAATTGTTAACTGCAAACAAATAGATAGCATTAAGAAGATTCCAGATCCAAATTATCCACCCTGTCCTGGTAAGTCGTCTTCTTCTTCTTAGGGTGATTGATAGTTTTCAATCCGGCATATATATATATGTTTGACATTATTTCATTTTTTTCTTGTAATAATTATGAATGAATAGGTATCAACCTGCCCCGACCTGGCCCTCTTAGGTTTTACACTGGTATGCTTTTCATTCCCCCTCGTCCCTCGAGATATCTCTCTTGTATCGATCGGTAAATATATATTTTGTTATCCACTGTCATCAATCAGTACCGAATTACTGATACATATACTCTTAACTCTCTCTCTCTCTCTCTCTCTCTCTCTCTCTCTCTCTCTCTCTCTCTCTCTCTCTCTCTCTCTCTCTCTCTCTAGAATTATTTAAGCCGGAGAAAACAACGCCATGTCTGTATTGCTTAAAGGTGGGTCACAGTCCTTCAGCTTGTTCCTACCAGATACAAACTTGTCCCGAAGACTGCACCTGTTGGCCACGGCGTTGTATTACTTTGTAGGAAATGTGGATTTCCGTTTTCAGCTGCAGGCACCTGTTGTGGTCTTGATAAACCCCGTGCTATGTTCAAAAGTTGTTTCCATTGTGGAAAGTACGGTGACCACTGGGCTTCTCCTGCCAAACTAGATGGTATGTTGATGGGATTGGATCTCATTTGTATTTGCAACGTCATTTATCTATATGTACGTTCTGTCAAAGTTCCTTTTTGTTCTTTTGAAATTCTGTTCATACAAATGATATAAATCAATGGTATTACTTTAAATATTCAAATCAACTCGCGCGAGGGTCAAGTAGAACCCCACCCAGCCATATCTCTCTTGATTCTTATCTTTCTCAACTGCGAAAACAACCAAAATCCAGAAGATCGTTTTGATATCCAGTTGCTCACTTCGATGTCTTCCTTCGAAGACGAAATTCAGTGGTGAGATAACAAAATTCAACAGAAAAAATCGTGCCGGTTGATTCAAGATGCCAGCTTCGAGCATCGATGGATAATGAAGATTATTTTACTATTACAAAAAAAAAGGAAATCCTTTTTTCGCTGTTGGATGCATGGTTGCCTAGCATTTTCATATGAATAATTTATTACAGTTTCTTACTTTTCAGAAAATGTGGAACAGATTTAAAGGAGCCTGCAAAGCTAGCTTCAGTTAAGAGCAATGCTGTCAAAGACGATGACTTAGAGGTAGCTGCCAGTCTCATCTAATGTGTAGTTTTATTTTTCCATGATAACCTGTTCTGCTCTGTTCTTTGTATCCATTGGAAAGAAAAATACAGTTCATTTTACTGCTGTGTTTGGAATCCTTGTAATATCTCTTCTCTGTGAATTCTTTGTTGCACTTTTTGACTATGATAAATGTTGAAATAGTTGTGATGTTGTGTTACTTTTTCTGTAGGATGATGTAGGCCCGGGAACGGTTCGGTTCCGACCATAATTTTCAAGAACCAGAATCGAACTGTTTGATGTCTATACGGTTCAACTCCTTATATTTTAAAGGTAGACTCGTTTGAAACCGATTCGGTTCCATGGTTCTACGGTTCCTCAATTAGGAACTGAGCTAAAATATATGATTATTATTTCTACTCTATATAAGTCTATACTCATCATAACACATTTACTAATTAATATTATCATACAAATATATTTCTTAGTTCTGGTGTTAAATAACATAAACAAATAAAAATATCATACAACTTCATTAATGAGGGTTGACTCATGATATAGTGATCACCAAATAAGTCATATGAGTAACATAAACACAATAACAAATGACTTACCCAGTAAGTGACCTATGATCATCAACTTAGTGATTTGAGTGACAAACAAAATAACAAATCATTCATATATAATGATATAATGACATATAATTCTACTATTTAGTTAAAATATGAACTATATACAGTTCTCGACGGTTCCTTGTAAAATGAAAAAGAGGAACCGAAACCGAATCAAACCGTTTGAATACGAATCCATTTGGTTACTCTAAAATTTGAAATCGAACCAAATCGCCCGATTTTGATTCGATTCAAATCGGTTTTACAGTTCCCGATTCTAAAGTTCTGGGCCTAGAATGATCATGTCAGTGACGATGAAGAAACCCAACCCCTAAGCAATGTTTTAAAACGTGGCGCTTAATTAATGCGCGTCAAGGTGACGCGGAGTAAATTTGCGTCAATCTATTTGAAAGAAGATAAAAAACGTGTGGAATGCCCAGAAAGCGCAAAGCGCAATGCAAAAAGGCTTACAAAACGTACGCTTCATCCCGTGTATGGCGTGTCGACGATCTCCTCACTTCGATACAATTCTATCCAGTTCTCAGTGATATTCAAGGTGTCGATTCAAATTCCATCGGCGCTCAAAAGCAGACGGAGCTCTGTTTTTCTGCTGCTCCTCTTCCTGAGAATCATCATCCTCATGGGCCAAGCGTAGTAGTGTTTAACTTGGCTTCACCGACGTAGAAGGTGAAAAGGAAGCAGAGTTGTAAACGGAGGAAGTGTGATTGGTGTGTGGCATCGTTTTTGCGTCGATGGAGGGGCAGCATCTATCTTGGTCTTATTGAAGCAGTGAATGTGGGGATCGGTGGTGTCGTAGAGGTTAAGCTCAAATAGGATAAGAATTTGGTCTTTTGGAATGGTTTGAATTGTTCGATACTCTGTTTTAATATATACTGTTTGGGCCTGAAATAAATATTTCATATTGGGCTTGAATGGCTGAAGTCTTGGCGGGCAGCCCAAGAATGGCTGAAGTCTTGGCGGGCAGCCCAAGAATGGTTGAAGTCTTGGCGAGCGGCCCATCGTGTTATAAAAAGCTTGGCGAGCGGCCAAGTATGATAAGTAGAGTTCAGTTAGAACTATGATTCATTAATTAGCTGATTTCATGCGGCTTGGATGTGTATCATACCTTTTCTGTTTCAAATAGGTTTCTTTGATAGAAGAGTTGTGCTAGCATTGAGATTCTATAAGGATTGATAACCCGTATGCTGGTGTCAGAGTTATATTGAGATTCAAAGAGCAGGAACGGAAGAAGTTCAAAAGAATTGAAAGACAACTGCTGAGCATTATATAAGGAAAGTAAGAGCTTTGTGGAAGAGGTCCCCGATCAAATACATACATTTGCTATACGCAAGTACATCTAGACAGACATCTCGTCAAGAGATTCTATCTTCTTTGCAACCAGCAGATCAAAGTGCTTGTCATTTATCGAGTGAGAGTATTGCGATCAGAAGGAAGAAATTGCGACTGGACGGTTGAAGGACTTGTCACCTATCGAGTGAGAGTTTGGATACTCAAAGGAAGCAGTGTTCTCAACACATCGTCAGGAGATATTGCTCTGCTTTGCACTGATAAGGGAGTGTGAAGTATCGATTTCGAAGGCTCTGCGAGAGACACATATCAAAGTCCTAGGTTACTAGGCGAGAAGGACCTATTCAGACAGGGTTGGTGCTCTCCTTGTCTTAATCGCTTATCAAGAAGTCAGGCAGCTTTCTATATTCCGTTGAAAGACGGTGGCACGCCAGCATACGAAGCACATATAGGATAAACCGGTACCTGCGGTCAAACTATCTGAATCTAATAAAAGAGACTGCTTCGCGGAAGGATCTCTCCGCGGGAGATATTTTTGCATCGAACATTTTGGCACGCCCAGTGGGACCTCTCTTTGCGACTCTAAGTGACAATTGGGGATCCTTACCGAAGGAATTACCCTCAGTGTCACAAGTACCCATAACCGGCTTACCGTGAACATACATCTACTCGGTGTCGTTCATTGAGTAGTCAAGCGGTTGAAATTATCTTCGCTAAAGACTTTAACATCATGACATTTAAATCTTTAAGTGAAGCGGAGATAGCGGAACTTACGTTCCCAGAATACCTAACTTACGCAGCTAGGCACGATACCCACCAGGCTAGTTACTACACGGCTCTCGATGAAAGGATCGAGCAGCAAGCAACTCTTCTCACTACCCAAAGCAACTTAATAGACACGGCGGTAGCCGGAATTCAATCAATACAGGTAGAATTCAACAGAGATCGGGAGGAGAGAGAGGCCATGGGAGCCCAAGTAACGAGTTTCGTGGAAGGTTAGGATAGATTACGGGTAGATATCCTCCAACACTTGGGAGCAAGTTTGGATGAATACCACCGACACGCTGCGACACTGTCTCAGAGGACAGACAGGGACATAGCGTCTCTAAATAAATCCGTATCTGACCTAGCAAGAAAGACTAGACAAGCCGAGTCTTTCCCTCCTGCTTGGGAGCAACGGTTGAACAGGTTCTTAAACGAGTGCGACATACATCTTGCCAAGATGTATGATTCATATGAGATATTGTTCCCTCCTATACAAAAGGATGATCCTGATGCTTGGAAATGGCCAAAGTTTTACCGGTATCAGACCTTCCAGACTTTCTCTGGCGACGATGATTCTAATGCGGCAACACACTTAGCTTATTTTACGCTGCAATTGGGGCAGTTTGCCGATAACGAGGGACTCAAACTAAGAGTCTTTGGATCATCCTTGTCAGGATCGGCCCTCGTATGGTATACGGGATTAGAAAAGGGCTCAATCAGTGAGTGGAAGGATATGGAGGCCTTGTTCATAGATCACTTTGGAATGGCAAGACCCGAAACCAGTGTTGGAAAGCTGGCTTCCTTGAGCCAATCGACAACAGAAAGTCCAGTCACCTTCTTGCACCGTTTCCGATCAGAATATAATCTATGTAAGACTCCACTTGGTATAGAAGAGGTGGTTGAAATGGCCAAGAATGGTTTGGAGGACACGTACCACCAACTATTCCTAAATAGCAAGTACTTCTCTTTGAATGAGATTATCACGGCTGTAGCTAAGGCTTACAGTGCCATGCAAGAAAGAGATAATAGAAGGAATGCATCCAAAGGAACGTACAATGCTAAGTCCTATGATAGGCTAAAGCCAAAAACGGTGGCTTATATTGAGGATATAGGCGACCAAGAATCGGACTCTGATGGCGAGCAAGTGGGTGCTGTAGATTTATCAACGAGCAAAGTTTTAAAGCCCCGCAAGCTTCAGAAGAATAAGGGTCCAATCAAGCTCTCAACAGTGGCATTTACTAAGCCAGAGTTTGAAACATACACTTATGATGCCAATATGGCTCATGAGATCTTGGACGAACTATACAGTATGCGTGCTGTCAAAACAAATTTTGGACCTCTTCCTACAGCTGAGCAGTTAAAGGGTAAAAAATACTGCAAGTTCCATGGAGCATGGAACCACATTATAAAAGACTGCATCAAGCTTAAAGACCAGATCCAGAAATGGATCAACAAAGGAAGATTAGAGCTGGAGGGAGCATCCAAGACAACACCATTAGTGGATTCTAAGCCCTTCCCAACGTCTCAAGTAAATATGATTGACGTCGAGTGGTCATCACCCGATAGTTGCATTGGAGGCGAGGAAGACTGGAATCAATTTGTCTTTTTAGCCTATTCTTTCAACTGTGACAGGTTGGAGGAGATCCTTGATAGGCTAAGGGACATGGGTTTGATCTTTTACTACCTGGTACTTGAACTCAGACAATTACGGTATAAAGGTTCAGCCCAGCATTTTTGCAGATTTCATAATCACTTTTGTCATCGAACAGCAAGGTGTTCGACCTTGAGAGATAAGATCCAAGGGTTGATCAACTGGGAAGTGATTGAAGTCAACTACAAGGGAGATGTGGAATGGCATCCACGTCATCCTCATAGGGCATCACCTCCTCTCGATACATCATTTCCTTCCATCGACGCTTCTTCCAATTGCAATAAATCTAAACTAACTTATAAAAGGAAGAGGTCAAGGCGGAGGTCTAGACGCAATATTGCATTTGTCCGGCCTACGCGGACTGAGATTACATATGATGCGTCTAGGCGAGAGGAAATATTTGAAGAGCTAGTCCAAGCAGGAATAACAGTAGTTCCTGATAATTGGGCAACTCTGGACCCACATCCTGAGGATGTCAGTGGTCTACTCTATTGTCGATACCATCACAGATGGGGTCGCTATTCCACAAGTGCTTGTCGTGATTTGAAGTTTAGGATACAGCAGTGGATTGACGAGGGAGAAATAATGATAGACCAAGAGCCCTCGCCAAGCTTGGCGACTGACTTATCAGTGACAGTTGGAATGTTGGAACTAACACAAGATAAATCCAACAAACGGAAACAACCTAACAGTCATCCAACTACTGGCGAAATTCCACGAAGCAAGCAAACGACGAAAATAAATAAAGGAAAAGAAAAAGTGGACCCAAAAGCAGAGTCGCCAGTAGCCCTTTGTGCTCATTGTAAACTCAGAGGCAGGTTGAAGATTTCTTATGAGGAATTGGCTGAAGCAGCTAAATTCTTCCCAGAATTATTTTCACAAACAGATCATCAACCCCAACGAGCAAGACAAAGGGATACTCCAACTCCTAAGAGCTCGCGAGCAACATAAAGGGTCAGTGAAGTCAAGAAATCTGAATCAGACGTTGATGACGCGCTCGCAAGGCCATATGTACCTCCAGCTTCAAGAAATATCACAAAGAAGGATGTATGGTACGTGAGGGAGAAACGGAAAGCCATTGATGTAACTCCAAGTAGAAGAAGAAATCTTCAACGACGCTTTGGAGAAGCCAAAAGAGCATTAGAGGCTTATGAAGCAGGCTTGCTCAAAGAAGAAAAACTTGTGTGTTCTCCAGAAACGCTACAAAGATGAATGAATGCCCTTGCAGCAAACCCATTAGTAGTTTTCGGGAACAAGTCTCGCGAGCCCAAAATGAGAGCACAACGACCAGGTGTCTTTGACCGTAACCCAGAGTTAAGCTCTAAAGGGAAACAGCCCGAACCTATTCCTGAGGATCATCGTAAAGTCACACAACGAAGGCCAGTGAGAAGACGTCTCACTACTCAAGAATGCAGGGGCAACCTACCAACATGCAATGAACTTAATCTTCCATGATCTTATTGGCAAGACTATGGAAGTATATATTGATGATGTGGTAGTTAAAACGAAATGCAGGAATGACCATTTTGAAGACTTACGACAAGTGTTTCTCAGAATAAGGCAACATCAACTGAAGATGAATCCAGCCAAATGTGTATTTGGAGTCCAGGCAGGAGACTTCCTAGGTTTTTTGGTTCATCAGCATGGGATCGAGAAACCGGACGACAAGAAATAAGCGGTTCTTAGTGCAATCCCACCAAAGAGTAAGAAGGAGCTACAACGTTTATTAGGAAAAATCAATTTCTTACGACGGTTTATTGACAATGCTGCTGGGAAAACATAACCATTCTCAACTTTGCTCAAGCTTGAAAATTAGAAAGACTTTATCTGGGAGCCTATTCACCAAGAGGCGTTTGATACCATCAAAGCATATCTAACGAACCCACCAGTCTTTGTTCCTCCAAGGCTAGGGGTTCCTCTTAAACTGTATATCTCAGCTACTGCCCTTTCTATTGGAAGTTTATTAGCTCATGACGACACATCAGGAACTGAACGTGCTATTTTCTATTTGAGTCGTACCCTGAATGAGTGTGAAACGAGATACTCTCCAATGGAAAGAATGTGCCTAGCCTTATATTTTTCAGGGTGTAAATTGAGGCACTACATGCTTTCCTTCACCACGTGCGTCATAGCACAAACTGATTTAGTGAAGTATATGTTGTCCAGACCCATTCTCTGGGGACGCATTGAGAAGTGGATTCTGGCTTTGTCAGAGTTTTCTTTGCAGTACGTTCCCCAGATGGCAGTTAAAGGCCAAGCAGTGGCTGATTTTCTGGCTCATCATCCAATGGAGGATGTTAGCGAGGGGCCAGAACTGGACCTTGCTCGTATCGATTTGGCCCCTTGGTGTTTATACTTTGATGGGTCAAGTACGAGTACTATGGCTGGGGCAGGAGTAGCGTTAGTCTCTCCACGCGACCAAACTTTTTCTTATTCTTTCAGGTTGGACTTCAAATGCACCAATAATCAAGCAGAATATGAAGCTTTAATCATTGGGTTGGAACTTCTATTAGATATGGAGATCACTGACATGCATGTATTTGGAGATTCCCAAGTAGTGATCAGACAACTTGAAACCAAGTATAAGGCTGGACCAATACTAGAACCATATGTGAAACGAGCTTGTGATTTACTCAAGTTGTTTACTAAGGTGGAGTTGAGTCATGTTCCTCGCGAGAGGAATTATGCAGCAAACGAGTTGGCTCAGCTAGCAACAGGGGTAAGCTTGCAAGATGGAGTACGCAAACGGATATTAAAGGTTGAACGAAGGACCCTTCCATCTTTCTTTGCTCGCCAAGAAGACAAAAATGAGTGGTACGTTGCTATACTTGATCACATTGATGTGGATTGGAGAAAGGACATTATTTCTTATCTCCAGAATCCTAATAATCCGGTAGAAAAGCGGATTCGTTTTTTAGCTCCTAATTATGTACTCAAAGATGATGAGCTATATAGAAGAGGAGAGGAATGCATACTTTTACGGTGTGTCTTTGGATGTGAAGCTAAGCGATTAATGATGGAGGTCCATCTTGAGATAGCAGGGGCACATCAGGCCAGTCCTAAGATGAGATGGTTAATAAGAAAGCATGGCTTTTATTGGCCAGGGATGCTCAGAAATTGCATCACGTTCGCTAAAGGTTGTGAAGATTGCCAGAAACATGGTCCAATCAGCCATATGCCCCGAATACCATTACAACCTATAATCAAGCATTGGCCAGCTCGAGGATGGGCTTTGGACTTAATTGGAATGATTCACCCTCATTCATCGGAGGGGCACAAATTCATCATCGTGGCTACTGATTTCTTCACAAAATGGGTCGAAGCTCGACCTCTCAGGTTATCATCAGCTAAGGCCATCCACCAGTTTTTATTTAAAGATATCATTTGTAGGTTTGGCATTCTTGAGAGTTTTGTTTCAGACTGTGGGGCAGCATTCATGTCTGGGGATGTAGATGAGCTTATGAAGGATTTTGGAATACATTTTCTACACTCTTCTCCATACTATGCCCAATCCAATGGTCAAGCTGAAGCAAGCAATAAAATCATTATCCATATCCTTAAACGGATGCTAGCGAGCAACGCCAAATTGTGGCATGAAGAATTATTTAACACCTTGTGGGCTTATAGAACAAGTAAAAGGACACCCACAGGTACCACTCCTTATGCATTAATGTTAGGCCATGATGCACTACAAGAAAATGACCCATTGCCGGCGACTTTTATGTCGCCGGCAATGTTTTTGGACATTACCGGCGATTTTTGCCGGAAAAATCGCCGGTAATGTCTTTTTTTTTTTTTTTACATTACCGGCGATTTTTGTCGCCGGTAATGTTCGTCACCGGCAATCTCTCGATGGTAATGTAAAAAAAAAAAAAAAAGACATTACCGGCGACTTCATTTATGTCGCCGGTAATGTCTTTTTTTTTTTTTTTTTTTACATTACCGGCGACATAAATGTATGTCGCTGACAATGTCTTTTCCGGCAAGACATTACCGGCGACTTACATTTATGTCGCCGGTAATGTTAAAAAAAAAAGAAAAAAAAAGACATTACCGGCGATTTTTCCGGCAAAAATCGCCGGTAATGTCCAAAAACATTACCGGCGACATAAAAGTCGCCGGCAATGGGTCATTTTCTTGTAGTGATGCAGTCTTGCCTTTAGAAATCAATGTTCAATCTTTACGAGTGATGGAACAACATTGCCTGATCGGTGAAGATTATGTACAAGCAATGTGGCAAGAGCATGAGGACTTGGATGAAAAGAGAATACAAGCTTATGATAGTCTATGTGATCAAAAACAAAAGGTGTCTCGTGCCTATGACCGATGTACTAGGGGCATGAGTTTTACAGAAGGAGAACTGGTCTGGCGAGTCATTTTGCCTGTTGGCGAGAAGACTGAAGGACGAGGAAAATGGTCAGAAAAATGGGAAGCCATACATTGTCGATCGACTTCTGGGTAAAGGAGCAGTTCGTTTACGAGATCGAGATGGTACAATACACGCTAATCCTATAAATGGTCGATTCCTTAAGAAGTTCATACAACCAGTCTGGGAGTATGAAGATCCTCCAACTGTGGCTTAGTCCAGTTTATTCATGCTCATTCTTTTCACTCGCATGAGTAAACTGCAGGGGCAACACACAAGGATTATGTACATCATAGTAGCCTATACTTGAGGCTAAATCTTTAGTTAGGGCTTATATTAGAGGTCAAATTTAAAATTTTTGTGTTTCTTCTAAGTCAAAAGGGTTCATGTTAGCCAATTACTGTGGCCAAAATTATGTACAAACTACATCTGAGTTTATCAATATAAATTTACATAAGGAACTCTTTGCTTCAAACAAAATATTACATTCATCATTTAGAAGAATACAAAGGCTTTGCGGCCTCAAGCTTTGATACCATATGAGAAACAAACTACAAATCAGCAACAGAACATAAGGATAAATATAGTTTATTTTTCCAAATCCTTATAGTTGATAGCCATCCTCTGGGGTCGATGTATCAAATATGCACACCTGGAAAAGAGAGATCGACTTCAACGATGAGATGGAGAGGATTTGAAACGCCAAGGAAACTAGTACATCAGATCAGAAGACCCTTTACACTAGACTTCGCGATTGTTGCCTTTTTCCTCGGGACGAGGTCCCTATCTTTCCTCATTTTTGCAGCCATATGCATAGGGCCTACAGCCTCCATGCATATGGATACTGAGCAGATGCACTGGAGGAAGACGAGGAGTTTTCAACCTCGGGATTGTGGCTTTCCCTTCTTATGCTGACACAAGTTGGGATAGCCAAGGCAACGCTTGGACGTAGATATTGCTATCTAGTCTAGGTTTGGACGTGGATATTGCTATTTAAGGAACACGACATGGACGATTTTATCTGGAGGTTTCTTTAGGTAGGAAGACCAGAGCAAATGAACAAGAGGGGAGTTCATTCTAGCAAAAAAGTTGGTTCACAAGACAAGGAAAGGGAAACCTTTTATAGAAAGGAGTCACAACGGTAAGGTTTCGCGAGAGTAATTGCACCCGATAATGAAGGACACGCGTCTAACTGGAATTGGGCCACGATACGGTTTATTTACCCACGAAGGAGAGCATGATAAATGAAAGATTTCTGGGGCAGGTAAAACTTATTTTAAAGATTTGATTGTTTGACGCAATATGGATTTCAAGCATGGAATTAATTTCCATTTATTGTTGGACGATCAGAGTAAGCGAGCGGTTACAGCCTATAAATCAGGCTAGCTTCATCAGAACAAGTTTGGAAAAGGCCTAAATTTGAGGCCCATTCTTGTTATTGGCCCAATTTGCACTTTGTTTCCCAAATTTGGATAGAACAAATAAATACTTAAGGAGCCTTGGAAATAAATAAAATGGGGCTTGAACTCTAAAGCCCAAAATTACATTAGGAGGGAATATTTCCTCACTGATGCTTTGGCGAGTTCCAGGGCCACCCAGGATTGATGGATTGCTTGTTGAGCATTGGTGGCTTCTTCTCGTGCCTTCTGCATAAGTTGAGCTTGGCTCTCGCCTTCTGTCATGATCTGGCATGCAGTGTCTTGATTTCTGAGGGCATCAGCTTGCATGCCATTTACTTCTGCTTCGAGGGTAGCCAGTTCGGCTTTAAGAATAGCTATTCTAGCCCTTTTGGTGGCCAAGGCTTCTTGCTGGGTAGATGTGTCATTCAGAATCGCCTGGATTCGCTCTTTCTCTCTTTGAGTCTGACGCTCCAATGTCTCTGTTGCTTCTTTCTTACACTCGACTTCAAGTTTTAGACATTGGTGGGCTTCACTTTGGCTCAAGAGTTGGAAAAATTTCTCCTCGCTAAGGCAAGGGATAAAGTCTGCTGGGGCAGTAGCCTTCAGGTCTTTGACTTGTTTACAGACAGCTTGGATGTCTTGAGGAGAATCCAGTTCCCCAGAAAGGATGTCCTGGAGAGTGACATCAGTGGCAGAAAGAGAACTCAGTGTGCTCAGCTTGTTATAAAGTTCTTGCAACTTTATTGTTGTCTCTTGTGTGTTGAGTGACTGAGAGGAAGCTCCTTGTGATGAAGACGGTGCAATAACTTCTTCAATATTGGATTCATGGTCTTCATCATTGACACCTGGAGAATTGCTAGGCTGATCCTTGGCGGCCATGTCAGAAGGTTCAGAAGTTTGACCTAGCAAGCTCAGTTGTTCCTTTGGACTTGTGGGAATCATCTCATGGGTGTCTGTGTCCACAGGAACGCTTTTGGACTAAAAGAAATAATGCAAGTTGTCAGGATCGATTAGAATTGATAATCTAGAACGAAGTAAGTGAAGAAATTCTTACTTGTATGGGAGACAATAATTGTGTTCCTTTAGTTGCTTGAACATGAAGCTCTGGCAAGGAAGGAGTTGGGTCCTCGTGTTCTGGATTGACCTCAACCAATAGCTGTGGTTTGGCAACTAAAGGCTCTGGCGAGGAGGGAATTTGTTGCTCTGGCTCTGAGATGACTTGGTCATTTTGAGTACTTGTTCCCTCACCAGAGGAGGAAGGAATGAAGCAAGATTGGAATTCAATCTGCAAGCGTCGGAATATAATGGCAATATCAACAGGCTTTCTCTTCTCTTCTTCCTCAAGTTCTGCTCGGTTGATTCCAGCCAGAAATTGGGCTATGAAGTCTTTGCAGCATTCTTTACCGTTGTTGATGACTTCATAACCTGTATCATGATCTTCACTTCCATATATGATGCTAGAATCATCGAACTTCAGAATGTAGGCTTTACAACATTCTTCAGAGAGCCTTTCTCCCAGTGAGTCTATTATGTAATAGGCTTCGTCTTCAACTTTGAGAATGAAGAAGTGGTCATTCCAACTCACTATGTATACCTGAGGCTTGTGGCTTTTGTTGATTTGCTCCCACGACATATCAAAAGATGGAAAGCCATCCAGGGCTGTGAACCTCTCTGGGTTGAAATACCCAATGAAGGAGTCATCAGATGAGAACTTCAGTGGTCTGATGCTAGCCTTCGAAATAACCTCTAGATCAAAATGTTGATCTGGGTAAGTGCTTGCAAGGGCATCATCCTTGCATAGTTCTTTCCACTCCTTGGAACCTTGAATCAAGAGGTCATCAAACTCAGAGAGCGTGGGCATGCTGTTTGGATTTGCGCATAGCCAGTGTGCAATAGTGAAAACCAGTGTTGAACAGGCACTTGCCCCGGAGGATTTGTCACTCCTCTGATCAAATGAGGCATGGAAGACTTGAGCTTGAAGCTTTGTTTATTTGTCCCTGCTTGTGATCTCTGTAGCTAGCCAAACTCCGCTTGAAGGCTCTTTAGGCTTCAAGTGGATCTTCCTGCGTTTCTGAGACTATCAAAGAGTTTGGGTTAGTTACAGTTCAGTGACAAAATTAGACAATTGTTCTGGGTAAAAAATGCAAACACTTACGGAGTGCCCAGAAGGATTGGACCTTTTCTTCTTAAATGATTGCAAGGCAACAGTCACGTCTGGTTCAAGGGCGTGCTATTTTTAAAAAGAAAGGTTAATCAGTTACAGTATGAGGAATTGCAAATACATGTGGCATTTTTGGATGAAAAAAGCATACCTATGGCCAGGGAGTGGTTCTTACGTTCATATAAGACTCACTGATAACGGCCAAGTCTTCTTCATTTGAAAATCTTTTGCCAAAATCATAGAAGATAGTGGCAAAGCATGCGAGCGGTCCCTTGTGTCGTATATCTTCCCAAAGCTGGGAGCGCCATACTTGGTACGACTCGGTGACCGAATGGGAAATCACTAGTGGCTTTGTTATGATAGGAAGTATTACTGTTGGAAAGCTAAAGTGATCATCTTGCACTTCTGCTGCAAGGGGATGAATTGCTCCTCGCCAGAGAGTAGATTTGTTCACAGAACAGGCGAGGGGCATGGGAGCATCCTGAGTGTGCCCAAATTGTCTTGAGAAGTGGTTTGGGGCATAAAGCTCATACCTGGGGCTTGCTAAATCTGGGACTGGCAGGTCCTTGCAAGTGTTGCACTGAAGAAAGAAGTTCCTCGCAAGAGCGTCTTGCTCTGGCGAAGGTATAAATCCACTCGCAAGGAGGCCAGGATGGCGACGATTCAGGATCACTTCAACTACTGCGATTGGAAAGTCTTTATACGAGCAGAGGTGGTTGAAGCAATTTAGGTAGGACCATGATCTAGTTGGTGTAGAAACCAATGATTGGCCCAGCAACTTCTGATCTTCAAAGGTAGGAGGTGCTGTGGGACAGAAAAATGGGAAGTACATCCGCAACCAGAGCTCCACCATCCAGAGCGGTCCTGGTTGATTAAGGTCGAGCTTTGAAAGTGTGACTCGCCTCAAGCCATAGTAAATGTAGGCAAGAACGGATTCAACCAAGCCCAATTGTTCACAGTTGAAAAGGCGTTCGGCAAGGTTGGTCCAGCATCTGTTACCTTTGCAGAAGAAGGACAAAAGATGTACTTCAATAGCCAGTATTCCAGAAAGGTTATTCCTCCTTGGTCTGTGTCTTTCTCCTCCTGTGCAAAATGTTTCACCCAGGAAAAGTAGGAGGAAGGACGATTGAGGGAGGCTTGAACTGGTGTCCCGTGGTGTTGGTTGAGCGACCAAGGGTTTGCAAATGTAGGGATTCCAAATATGGTATACAAATCAAGGATTGTTATGCTCACATCACCACAGGGGAGACAGAAACAGTTGGCGATGCAATCCCAAAAGCACATGGTTGTGGCAAACGGTGCTCTGTTGCCACCAGCTGGGAGAGAAAAACACAAATCGATGAGTTGAGTGATTCCAACTACTTCCCACCGGTTGATATCTTGTTCGCAACGGTGCCGGTACCAGGCGAGATCTTCTACGTTTGGGTGTGGCCATCTCCCAATGAGACAAAGGATGTCTTTGTTAGTCCATTCCTTTGGGTCTGCCCTAGGCTTCCCTTGGACTATTAAGGATGATTTACATATAGGATGGTGAAGGATATTGAATAGCTTTGGATTGATTGGAACATCCAGAAAGGGACCAAGAAGGCCAGTACCTTTAATTTGGTCTACAAAAAGGGTGATAGTTGCCTCTGGGTTCTGTCGTTTGGCAACAGCCTTGAGGTGTCTTGAGAATTTCTTGACGTCATGGTTTTCATGAGGGATGGAGATGTCTTTACGAGGAGGCATTTTCTAGATTGGAAAAGATGGACGGCGGCGAGAATGAAAGGTCTTAGCTTTTGACTAAGGAGGTTAAGAGTGCAGGATGAAGGCAAGTGAGAAGGTCTCATTAGGGAATGAGATATTGTTGATGTGGACTAGTGCTTTTATATTACGTCAGCTAAATGATGCAACTTTTTGGATGAGTTGTGTAACGTGGCACTTGGGTGTTATGTTACCGTTTGGTTTAACAGCGCGTCAGTCGGGTAATATTCAAGCTTTTTCACTTGTTCAGGTAATTCAAGTTCAAGACTTGAGAGGCAATGTTTGGGCCTGAAATAAATATTTCATATTGGGCTTGAATGGCTGAAGTCTTGGCGAGCAGCCCAAGAATGGCTGAAGTTTTGGCGAGCGGCCCATCGTGTTATGAAAAGCTTGGCGAGCGGCCAAGTATGATAAGTAGAGTTCAGTTAGAACTATGATTCATTAATTAGGTGATTCCATGCGGCTTGAATGTCTATCATACCTTTTCTGTTTCAGATAGGTTTCTTTGATAGAAGAGTTGTGATAGCATTAAAATTCTATAAGGATTGATAACCCGTATGCTAGTGTCAGAGTTATATTGAGATTCAAAGAGTAGGAACGGAAGAAGTTCAAATGAATTGAAAGACAACTGCTGAGCATTATATAAGGAAAATAAGAGCTTTGTGGAAGAGGTCCCCGATCAAATACATACATTTGTTATACGCAAGTACACCTAGACAGACATCTCGTCAAGAGATTATTCTATCTTCTTTGCAACCAGCAGATCAAAGTGCTTGTCACCTATCGAGTGAGAGTATTGCGATCAGCAGGAAGCAATTGCGACTGGACGGTTGAAGGACTTGTCACCTATCGAGTGAGAGTTTGGATACTCAAAGGAAGCAGTGTTCTCAACACATCGTCAGGAGAGATTGCTCTGCTTTGCACTGATAAGGGAGTGTGAGGTATCGATTTCGAAGGCTCTGCGAGAGACACATATCAAAGTCCTAGGTTACTAGGCGAGAATGACCTATTCAGACAGGGTTGGTGCTCTCCTTGTCTTAATCGCTTATCAAGAAGTTAGGTGGCTTTACATTCTATATTCCGTTGAAAGACGGTGGCACGCCAGCATACGAAACACATATAGGATAAACCGGTACTTGCGGTCAAACTATCTGAATCTAATAAAAGAGACTGCTTCGCGGAAGGATCTCTCCGCGGGAGATATTTTTGCATCGAACATATAGAAACAAGGAATGAAATATCAATAATATCTTCCATATTTTCGTGATATTTCTGTTTTTTGGACTTCTCGATATTAATCCTACATATCCATATCTTTCACTTGATATGTTCTGAAATATTCAATATTTTCCGATATATCACCGAAATCCTTGATATTTTCGAATTTATCCTAGATTTTCACTTTAAATATATATATATTGATCTCACTAAATCTAAAGTACAAAACATAGCACGCCAAGAACCCAAAAGCTCAATCAAATAATCTCTATTAATAATCAAAAAACATACAAGTTACAAGTTTCAAAACACATATTGATCATATAAGAAACTCATAAAGTTTTAACACAAATTTTCATGTATTTATCTTAATTTCTGTCAATTTTTTATTGAATTGATATTTCATCGATTGTTTCGTCGAAATATCCATATTTTGGATGGTCGATATATCTTCATATCTGATATTTTACTCCTTCTATACAAACCCCTTTTTGGCATTAAAACACTTGTGGGCCTCATGTTTGTACTATAAAATAAAAACTATTCGGGCCTTTTAAGAAGTAATGCTTAATTGAGTTGGCTTTGTTTATGTTAATGATTGATGCCGAATTTTTAGTTTAATTTTTTCAAAGGAGATGCCGAAATTTTAAGTTTAATTTTTAGTTTAAAATTATGCAATATGAGTTAAGCTTAGGTATATATATATATAAATATTTATATATATATACATACTTTCAGAAAACTTACGCATTTTTATGTATTTTTCGTTAAGGCTATCACGTATGTGATGTCATCAGAACACCGTGTCGCGCCCGCGTTTACGTTTTAAAACATTGTCCCGAAGAAGGTTGTTATTTTTCTATTTGAGTACTTATTTGGGTTATTTTTCATAGATTCCAAGAGGAATCAATTAATTTCCTTGTAGGGGTTTTACAAATAATGGTGTATTGATTTTGGTATTTTCTTTTCTTTAATTTGTTTTCAATCTTAAAGCCTGGATCTGCTACTGCTACTGATAACTCAATTAGTTGCTACTTATAACTCGACGGAAGAACTCCCAGGTCTGTCATTTGGTTTTGACGGTGGTCTTCAGTCTCACAAGAACGACATCGGGGCGGATCCAGGAATAAAATGTCACCAGGGCTAGTTTTTTTTTGTCTGTAACGAAATTTGACTATACGAGAAAATTTTATTGATCTTAAAAGGAGAGGGAAAAGAAGGAAAAAATTGTGTAAATCTTCATATGTGTAAATATTTTCCAAAATATTAACGGTAATTGTAGTCTACATTGCACGGAATCGGGTGTGACTGTGTAAAAGTGAAGCGTGAAGAATCGTGAAAGTGCAGAAGATTTAATTTTGAAAAATTAATGAAAGCGGATAGGCGAAGAAATCATGATTAATATATATATATATATAATCATGAGTATATATAGAAACTCGGTATCCCCTTCAATTTTTGGTATCAACGTTCATTAGAAAAACATGCATTTCGGGGCAATCAAACCTTTCTCTCTAACTACTAACTAGCAACCAAGAAGCTGGGTGTTATTAAAATTCTTAGTGAGGCTTTAGCCATTTATATAGAATTAAGTCAATTAACATTCTCATATGCCTGTAAGCCAATCCCTTTTGCCAAAATCTAACACTCAAGCGCATTGCGTTGATCAAACATGGCTACCGTGTGTTGTGTATTAATGTCAAAAGGTTACATTTTACAAGTCGTAAGAGTGGTAGATTGATTAGCAACTCATCTTAGTTTGCTTCAATTGAATCCATCTTTTTGACTCTCTGAATCGATCTGTGATGGTATTCTGATGCTACAAAGTATAATTATAAATTACAAACTGCAGAGTATAGTTCTCATTCATGTATAATTACGAACTACAAAGTATATATAGGTATTTCTTTTCTCCCAAAATCTCACAAGGGCTTAAGCCCTAGAGAGATTGATAGTGCAGAAATGTAGAATGGAGATGTTGCTGAAGCAAGGGCTTGCTTTTTTATGTATAAAATTATATTTGTATGGAGAGTATATGTATATTATGTTAGAAGGGTTTTTGGCATTTGTGGATTGTCGTCAACAACATTACTAGATTTTTTTTCTTTTGAAGAGATGGTTTTTATGTACATGGTTTTCAGTAGGCGTTATGTTACCCTATTTCTTTCAAGTAGGGAATATGTTACCTTGTTTTGGTGGTTAGTTGTGTTTATGGTCAACTGTCGTTAAATCTATATTCATGGTATGTAATTAAAAAATAATCTAATATCATCTGTTGGATATAGATCTAACGCTAATTAACTATAACTAACCATGAATTCACTGACTACTAGAGTATGACCATTTAGTTATCAACCACGGGGGCCTATTCAAAAATCCTTTAGGGTTTATCTCATTCTTAATTTAATGATTTCCTAAATTTTATGTTTTCATGTCATATTTTTATATTGAATGTATGTTTAAATTAAATGGAATTCAACCATTTAATTAAATATTTTACTATTGCATTTATCCAACATGAAAGGAAAGTATATAAAATAAAATAAAATAGCGTTTAATCAGTGAGCTATACGCACTCTAGCTTTCAAAGGGTTGTTGTTTCTGGGCAAACATCTTGGCTGTTTGTGCATCTTGACCTCCTTTATCACTTAACGATTATTTAGGGGCTTAACTCATGATCTGAGCTGTTTCACTCTCAATGATGTAGCTAATCCCGCACCGTCTCACTAGTCGATCTTGATCCCTGTCATTTTGAGTCCATATCTAGTATTCAGAGACTGATGTTTTAGAACAATATATATGTTCTATTAGGAAGCATGATAGCTAAATGGGTAAGAACACTACTACCTAGAAAATATATTAAGCCTTGAATTCGAATCATGACAAGGGGATATGATTTAATCCCCTTAAAAGGATGATGTTATTCATTGAACCATGTCAAGCTTTTATCGAAGAAACTCTCAACACTTGTGTTAGAGAAATTTAGACCCTCAACCTTTTGACAATTGATTAGTCTTGCGCTAAGTGAATTTCTCTTACCCACAAGTATACGGGGTCAAATTATAGTATTTATAAGAAGTCGAGTGTCGAACCCATGAAGATTGACCACTATAACTCCTTAGTTTGACTCGATTAGGCGCTCAAATTACGGATTAACTAGACACTAAACTCGACACTACAACTAAAATGAAATGTGGAGATGTGTCTCACACTACTAAGTCCTTTGGAGACCTAGCATTGCAAGGGGTGATTAGAATATGGTGAGCGATTATACGAGTTGATTAAACTAAAACATGAAAACTAAAATAGCAACAAATTCAATATAAGAAGAATGGTTGACTAAGGAAATCTCCGTTAACCATCTGATGCTCAAACAATATCTCTTTGATTATTAAAGTCCATTTCACATAAGTTGATATCCAAATCGTGACCTTTTGAGTCACATTTGGTTTTGAACCCAAGTTTCTAGGTCATTTTGGACTCTAGATGACTTGAGCTCAACCTTGAAGTATTTAGTGAACCGGGATCAAGACTTAAGCAAATCTGGGCTTACATCTTGACCGTATGTCACATGAGTGAAGTCAAAAAGTATATCATGTGATAATTGTGAAAGGTTTCCCTTCCCGAACCACTTTTGGAGGACCTGAGAGAAAGTGTAAGTGAATCTCTCAATCCGCACCTTTTGAGTTACGAATCGAAAGACCCAACTAGTAGCCACAATAACCTCTCGATTCAATGTGTGTTTGAATAAAGCTTCTCAAGTCTATTGATACTCAATGAGACTCTAGTCCTTACCTAGTTCAAAGGAAACCAAGCCTTAAGATAAACCTGTGACAACCCAAATCAAGATTAAACGCTTATCGAGACGTATTAAGCTTTGTCGCGAATTAGTCACATTAGCGAGTTTGTTAATGAATTTTTTACCGGGAGAGAATTGGATTTGACTTTCTTTGTAGAAGTTGTAGAACATTTAATTTTGACCTCGTAGGAATTTTCGGAGAATTTTTTGGATAAGCGAACTGGTTTTTATGTTTATCAAATGTTGGCGCGAGAAATAAATAAAAAGAAAATAATTTTTAGTCGGTTAATTCTCGACCATTTGATTGCAATAAGATTGGTTTTGGACTGTCGATCTAATCTGATTTTTGGGGTATAAATAGTTGAATTTTGGAATTTTATTTGTTGAAAATCTGAAAATTCCGTCCGACAACCCGTTTTCTCCTCCCCGCCACCCGCACTGTTCCCGAATCAGGCCACCATTTTCCATCCACCTCCGCCATCGAAAAAGTAGGGGTTTTGAATCCATGTCTACCTTGTTTGTTTGGTGTGAATATTGTTGGGAATTATGCAGGTTATCTAGCCACCCAAATCGGTTTCAATCATGGGCATCACCGCCATCGGTGGCGGTGCTCAGACGTGTTTCCGAGGTTGAGAGTTGAGGGGTTTTGAACCTCTCCTCCCCATGAGTCTTTCTGGGTTGGTTTTAAGGTCCCTCGAGCTCCACGATGAAGCTTCTATTTCGGGGTAATCGGTCGTCGGAGAGGGCCGGTTGATTTCGATTGAAATTTCAGTTAATTATTTTGGAGTTGGAGCCCGTAAGGTTAGGGGATTAGTTGGGTGCGACGTGAGGAGAATTTTGAGGGGTCAACCACCACCGGTTGTGGCGACCGCCAGAAAGTGGTTTTTTGTTCTGTTTGCACTATTTTCGGCCAAACGCCGCTGAGTTAGACTTCGGTCCAGTAATGAAAGTGGTAGAACTCATGAAGTGCTTTCTAATGAGGGGTCGAACGCCCCCATCGGCGCACTTTGGTCAGAGGCGCATGAGGGCCACGCGTCGCTATCCATGGCGGAGCTTTGGCAAGGGAGGATGTAGGATTTCGTGACAGGGTTTCCGTGGTTATTTTGAGAACATATTTCCATAGTTTTATCTGTTATAATATCGTATGATCCGTACGTTCAGGACATCGAGATTACGACCCTAATAGCAAAGGGAATTCTGCTGGACCCCAGCAGTAGTCACAAACTTGTGAGTGGACCTTTTATTTTCACAGTCGTTGTGACGACCCGGACCAGAATTGGTATAGTAATCGGCTTAATCCGCGAGTTTTGCGAGTAATCGAGATTTATCATAATTAATCGGATATGTGGTTTTGATCACGACTTAATTTTCGGACACAAATTTGATTTAGGTTTGTTCGTGGGAAATGTAGAGAATCTGATTTCGAGTCCGTGGGAGCTCTCCGAGGATTTTTCAGATAATCAAGGAATATAAAATGAATATTTGAAATTATCGCCGAGTTAGTCATGCTTATCCGTTTGAGTTTGAGTTATCCGAATTCCAGATAGAGTCGAGTCGCGACATATAAATAGCCGAATAGTCGTAGAAATTATCGAAAAGTTGCATTTTGGGACGTTTGACTTGAGTTGACCGAAATTGACCCGTGTTGACCGTTGACCGAGTGGGTCGAGTTGACCCGGTTTGAATCTCGTCGTCGGACTTGACGTTTCTGGCCACTTCCGGCCACGATTTTGGTAGGTATGGCTTCCCCTTGTAATTTGTTTATGATTAGAACTTGAATTGGTTAGAATTGATGGAGAATTGGAAGTGAACGGAGCTGTTGAAAATGGGGGATTTCGCCAGAATCGGGTGGCGGATTCCGACAAGATTCAGTGTCGGGGTTGTGGGGGGAAAGGTTTCCCTCAACTCCACGATGCTTTCTGGGTATTTAGATGTGAGTTTGGTTGAGGTTTGAGGTGTTTGGGGACGGTGACCGGAGGAGGAATTTCGGCATAGGTTTCGGGCTAATTTCTGGTGAATTGCGACGGAATTGGAGGTTATGGTAGTGGAGAGAAGTGTTGGGCTCGAGGAGGAGAAGAAATCTGGGCTTTCCTTGCGGGAAAATCTCTCCGGTGACAGCGCGCCACCGCCATCGGCCGCGGTCAACGGCGGAGCTCCGGCGAGGCGTTGACTTTTTTGATTTTGACAAGTTTTATGCCGTTTTACTCGGAATCGCGCCCCGATCGTCGCCTTGAGGTTTTCAAGTTGATTTGGATGCCAAATTTTAAGTCGAGGGTTTATGTGGAGTATTTTGGGATTTTCGGAGATTATTTTGTTGTCCGAGTTATATGTTTCCGGAAATGGTTGGTTTCTGAGGTATGGTTCAGAGTAATGATTTGTGAATTTAATCAGTGATATTTTGTGATTATTCAAGGGATCGAGATCGTACGTTGGGTGAGGGATCTTCAGCCGGATCTCAGGATTAGTGTGTCTGCGCGTTGTACTTATCTTTGAGTGGACATTTATTTACACTGTTGTAGCGAGTTCTTGGTTTCAGTATTTATTTCCAGTATAGTATTGAGATTATTTATTATTTTGGAGGTATTGTTTTATGTTTTATTGGTGATGGCATTTACTTAGCATCGATGCATTGACTACTCGGCTGATCACCGGTAGTCCAGTTCCAAGCTTGAGAGATTCGCCTGATATGCCCACTAGGCTTGAGAGATTCGTCTAGTCTATCACCGTCGGGATTGAGAGATTCGCCCGACACCTCCCTTTATTTTAAGAACTAGCAATATTTTTATATTATGTAAATGGTGAAAAGCATATGTTTATTTTCGTCCACTCTCTCTAACGATTTTATTTGCCTTTCCCCTGGGCCTTTCGGTTTTTGTGCCCAGTTTGCAGTTCGGATTCTGGTGTCCCACGTCGCAGTCGGAGTTTTAGTATTCTAGCTACTTTTCTTTTTCAGTAAGTTTCTTGTTTAGTCTACTGTTGTGTATATATATATATATATATTAAAGGTCGCTCTGAATACTCTTATGTTCATATTTTCATATGATTTTCCCAGATTTCTCTAAAGTTACAGTTTTACTTATTACTTTATATTATGATGATATGATTTTGAGAAATCCGAATGGGATTGGTGCCCACGGTTTGGCTTTTGTGGCATAGGATGAAGTGTGTTTTCGGGTGCAGGTTAATGATAATTCCACGATATAGTGAAACTCTGCCGAAATTTCTATGGTTTTTGGAAGTTCATGTTTTCAGAAGGGCTTTGATTCCGGTTTAGGAAACTAAATCGGGGTTGGGTCCTTTCAGCTTGGTATCAGAGCATTAGGTTTTAGGTTCTGTTGACTTCTGTAGTTGTGATACTAAGGGTATTTGAGATTATACAGCATATCTGGAGCGATGACCCGACTGGCCAGCGGTAACTCATCAATGCTTCGGGTGTTGTATATTTTCAAATGTCCAAAGTTTCATGATTACGTTCCTTGTACTTTGTGACTAATGCTTTTCTCTTATCATTAGGATGCTTCATAGACGTGATCCCCGTGTCAATAGTGATGTGGATCCTGATGAGGATCGCCAGACGCATGACTTGCTTATGCGAGTATTGCGTTTGGAGGAGCGTTTTGACCCTATGGTCAAAGCTCGAACTGCAAGAGCGACTGTTTTCTCGGGTTCAGCTGATCCAGAGATATGTGAGGCATGGTTAGCTCAGGTTGAATGAGTGTGTGAGCGTCTGCGTTTTACTCCTGAGCAGATGATAGTGGCAGCAGTTTGTTTACTTGAGTCTGATGCTTACTTTTGGTGGGTTAGCACCGATAGAGTTCTGGTTGATACTTCATGGACACTGTTCAAACATTTTTTTTTATGCAGAGGTATTTCAACCAGGCTACACAGCAGCGGAAGTATGAGGAGTTCACTAACTTGAGATAGGGTAGTATGTCAGTACTTGAGCACCGGGACAGATTTACTCGTTTATCTCGGTTTGCTCGTGACATGGTGGCTATAGAAGAAGCCAAGTGCCAGAGATTTGGGTTGGGCTTGAACCTGAACATCAAGGGGACATTGACTACGATGCCTCGGTACAACTTTGATGAGTTTGTGAGTGCTGCACTTCGAGGCGAGGACATAGAGAAGGAAATGCATATGAGATTCCAGTCTCGACGATTCGAGGAGGGTGGACTGAGTCAGGGACCTTCCAAGAGGCTGAGTTCAGGCACTTCCGGATCGGCATCATCATCTGGCAGTGGACCATTTAGACCATCAGTTAGTATGCCTAGACAGAGACAGAGATGGAGGAGGGATCGACCACAGAGACCACAGTCCAGTGAGAGTTCTAGTGAATCCAGCTATCCTCGACGTACCGGTGGCACTTTTGCTGTACCGAGGGAGTATCCATTGTGCAGTCTCTGCAATAGGCATCACCTTGGTCCTTATCAGCGAGACCCTATCATATGTTATCGTTGTGGCCAGGAGGGTCACTGTGCGAGGGAATGTTTCCAGTCTACTGGTGTTAGTGGACAGGTAGCTCAGAGTACAGGAGGAGACTTAGGTACTACTTCTGGAGCTCGACCAGTGCAGTCTTCTGGTCAGGGCGAACATCAGAATCACCATCAGCGTGAACGACCAGCCCAACAGGCCAGGGTTCATACTATGTCATTGCGCGAAGGCAGAGCTTCATCGGAGGTTGTTATTGGTACGTTGCATGTTTTTGGCTATACAATACTTACTTTACTAGATCCAAGTGTTATGCATTCATTCATATCATATAGATTATCATCTTTAGCTACTATGCATGCCTGCATCTCAACTTCCGGGGTTATGGAGGGTGTTGTATCCATCCGATGAGGTTGTGAGTATTGGTTGGGTGTATAGGGATTGTGAGATTTTTGTTGGAGGTTATGGTTTAGCCGCGGATTTGTTATTGCTGGATATTGTCGATTTTGATGTGATTTTGGGTATGGACTTCTTGGAGACACATTGGGCTATGTTTGACTGTCACAAGAAGGAGGTGGTGTTTCGACATCTAGGTTTTCCAGAGATATTGTTTCGCGGTAAGAAGAATACTTCATTGCCATGTGTGATTTCAGTGATGAAGGCCGAGCAGATGATGAAGGGTTGTGTTGCATACTTAGCTCATGTTGTGGATACAAAGGCTGCTGTACCAGAAATTGGTGACATTGAGGTTGTTTTCGAGTTTCCAGACGTATTTCCGGAGGAGTTACCAGGTGTTCCTCCAGTCCGAGAAATCGATTTCACCATTGAGCTTTTACCAGGCACTAGACCTATATCACATGCACCTTATCGTATGGCGCCGGCGAAGTTGAAAGAGTTACAGATTCAACTTCAAGAGTTGCTGGAGAAATGTTTCATACGACCCAGTGTATCACTGTGGGGTGCTCCTGTACTGTTTGTAAGGAAGAGGGATGGTTCTATGCGATTGTGTATTGATTACCAGAAGCTGAATCAAGTCACCGTGAAGAACAAGTACCCGTTGCCACGGATTGACGATTTGTTTGATTAGCTCAAGGGAGCTTCAGTCTTTTCGAAGATTGATCTCAGGTCTGGATACCATCAGTTGAGGATCAGAGAGTCAGATGTGGCCAGGACAGCTTTCAGATCACGGTACGGACATTATGAGTTCTTAGTTATGCCGTTTGGGTTGACTAATGCCCCTGCAGCTTTCATGGACTTGATGAACCGGGTGTTTAGGAAATTCCTAGACAAGTTTGTGATCGTGTTCATCGATGACATCTTAATTTACTCCAGGAGTGTGGGCCAGCACAAGAAACATTAGCGAGCTATTTTGCGGACCTTGCAAGATAATCAGTTGTTTGCGAAGTTCAGCAAGTGTGAGTTTTGGTTGAATAGCGTGAAGATTTTAGGTCACGTGATATCTGCTGAGGGAGTCAGCGTGGATCCTGACAAGATTGAAACCGTGTTGAATTGCAGTAGACCTACAACCGTACCAGAGATCAGGAGTTTCTACGCTTTGTGCATGATTTTTCATGGATTGCCACTCCCCTTACCAAACTGACGAAGAAAGGCGTCAAGTTCGAGTGATCTGATGCATGTGAGGAGAGTTACTTGCTCTTGAAGGAAAAGTTGACTACTGCACTGGTTCTAACTCTACTCGACGACAGTGGAGAGTTTGTGGTTTACAACGATGCATCGAAATTGGGACTTGGTTGTGTTTTGATGCAGCATGGCATAGTGGTGGCTTACGGTTCCAGACAGTTGAAACCACATGAAGTTAATTATCCTACGCATGATTTAGAGTTAGCTGCTATTGTTTTAACCTTGAAGAGTTGGAGACACTACTTGTATGGAGCTCAATGCAAGATATATACGGATCACAAGAGTCTCACCTATTTGCGCACGCAGCCAGATTTGAATATGAGATAGCGCAGATGGATGGAGTTGATCAATGACTATGATTGCACCTTTGAGTACCATCCAGGGAAGACTAATGTCGTTGCTGATGCACTCAGTCGGAAATCTGAAGCCTCATTGTTTCATGTGTGTGTGGCCAGAGTTTCCATGTTAGCAGAGTTACGAGCTACGGGAGCTAAGTTAGAGTGGGATGATGATGGAGCCTTTTTGGCTAGCTTCCAGGTTCGACCGGTATTGGTTGATTAGGTTCGGGAAGCTTAGGTTGCGGATTCCTATATGTTGGACAAGAAGACCTTGATTCGGAATGGTTTGCCAATAGAGTTTCGGCTGAGTGATGATGGTACATTCCTATTCAGAGGCAGATTATGTGTACCCAGAGACGAGAGTTTAAAGAAGGAGATCTTAGATGAAGCTCATTGTTCTGCTTATGCTATGTATCCCGGCGGTACGAAGATGTTTTGTACACTTCGAGCCTATTACTAGTGGCGAAATATGAAGAGGGAGATTGCTGCATATGTGAGCAGATGCCTCATTTGTCAGCAAGTGAAGGCAGAAAGGTAGAAGCCTGCGGGAAAGTTATAGCCCTTGGAGATTCCGGTTTGGAAATGGGAGCATATTACCATGGATTTTGTGTATCAGTTACCGCGTACTTCTGCTGGTAATACTGGTATTTGGGTTATTGTTGACCAATTGACGAAATCAGCTCATTTCCTTGCACTTCCAGGGAAGATATCAGTGGGCAGGTTAGCAAAGCTGTATTTGGCCGAGATCGTTCATTTGCATGGTGTACCTATATCTATTGTTTCTGACCGAGATAGTCAGTTTACTTCAGAGTTCTTGCAGGCATTGCAGCGAGCTTTGGGTACCAGATTGCATTTCAGTACAGCTTTCCATCCCCAGACTGATGGGCAGTATAAGCGGACTATTTAGACCCTCGAGGATATGTTGCGGTCCTGTGTATTGCAGTTTAGAGGAAATTGGGACCAGCAACTACATTTGATTGAGTTTGCTTACAACAACAGCTATCAGGTCAGTATTGATATGGCACCGTACGAGGCTTTATATGGGAGGTTGTGCCGTACTCCATTGTGTTGGAGTGAGGTAGGTGAGCGATGGCTTATTGGTCCTAATTTGGTGAAGAGCACCACAAAAGATATTCAGATTATCTGGGATAGACTGAAGATTGCCCAAGATCGACAGAAGAGCTATGCAGATGTGAGAAGAAAGAGTCTTGAGTTCGAGGTGGGCGATTGGGTCTTTTTGAAACTGTCTCCTTGGAGGGGAGTTGTGCGTTTCAGAAAGTGTGGCAAGCTTCGGCCATGGTATATCGGTCCTTATGAGATTTCAGAGAGAGTTGGTGTCGTGGCTTATAGGTTGGAGTTGCCTTCCGAGATGACTCGAGTACACGACGTTTTCCATGTCTCGATGTTGTGGAAATACATTTTAGATCCATCACATGTGTTAGCACCATATCAACTTCCTATCCGGGAAGATTTGACATATGTGGAGGAGCCAGTACAGATTCTCGATCGGCGTGAGCAAGAGTTGAGACACAGAGTCATACCGCTTGTGAAGGTCTTATGGCAGAATCATTCAGTTGAGAAAGCCACCTGGGAAACTGAGCAGCATATGCGGGAGCAGTATCCTCATCTGTTCACTTAGCAGGTATGTAAATTTCGAGGTCGAAATTTTTGTAAGAGAGGTAGATTTGTGACGACCTGGACCGGAATTGGTATAGTAATCGGCTTAATCCGTGAGTTTTGTGAGTAATTGAGATTTATCGTAATTAATCGGATAGGTTTTGATCACGACTTAATTTTTGGACACAAATTTGATTTGGGTTTGTTCGTGGGAAGTGTAGAGAATCTGATTTCGAGTCCGTGGGAGCTCTCTGAGGATTTTTCGGATAATCAAGGAATATAAAATAAATATTTGAAATTATTGCCGAGTTAATCGTGCTTATCCGTTTGAGTTTGAGTTATCCGAATTCCGGATAGAGTCGAGTCGCGACGTATAAATAGCCGAATAGTCGTAGAAATTATCAAAAAGTTGCATTTTGGGACGTTTGACTTGAGTTGACCAAAATTGACCTGTGTTGGCCGTTGACCGAGTGGGTCGAGTTGACCCGGTTTGAATCTCGCCGTCGGACTTGACGTTTCTGGCCACTTCCGGCCATGGTTTTGGTAGGTATGGCTTCCCCTTGTAATTTGCTTATGATTAGAACTTGAATTGGTTAGAATTGATAGAGAATTGGAGGTGAACAGATCTGTTGAAAATGGGGGATTTCGCTGGAATCGGGTGGTGGATTCCGGCGAGATTCGGGGGGAAGGCTTCCCTCAACTCCACGATGCATTTTGGGTATTTAGATGTGAGTTTGGTTGAGTTTTGAGGTGTTTGGGGACGGTGACCGGATGAGGAATTCTGGCATAGGTTTCGGGCTGATTTCCGGTGAATTACGACGGAATTGGAGGTTGTGGTAGCGGAGAGAAGTGTTGGGCTCAAGGAGGAGAAGAAATCTAGGCTTTCCTCGCCGGAAAATCTCTCTGGTGACGGTGCGCCGCCGCCGATGGCGGAGGTCAACGGCGGAGCTCCGGCGAGGCGTTGACTTTTTGGATTTTGACAAGTTTTATGCTGTTTTACTCGTAATCATGCCCCGATCGTCGCCTTGAGGTTTTCGAGTTGATTTGGATGCCGGATTTTAAGTCGAGGGTTTATGTGGAGTATTTTGGGATTTTCGGAGATTATTTTGTTGTCCGAGTTATATGTTTCCGGAAATAGTTGGTTTTCGAGGTATGGTTCATAGTAATGATTTGTGATTTTGATCAGTGATATTTTGTGATTATTCAGGGGATCGAGATCGTACGTTGGGCGAGGGATCTTCCGCCGGATCTCAGGATTAGCGCGTCTGCGCGCTGTGCTTATCTGTGAGTGGACATTTATTTACACTGTCGTAGCGAGTTCTTGGTTTCAGTATTTATTTCCAGTACAGTATTGAGATTATTTGTTGTTTTGGAGGTATTGTTTTATGTTTTTTTGGTGATGGCATTTGCTTAGCATCGATGCATTGACTACTCGGCTGATCACCGTAGTCCAGTTCCAGGCTTGAGAGATTCGCCTGATGTGCCCACTAGGCTTGAGAGATTCGCCTAGTCTATCACCGTCGGGCTTGAGAGATTCGCCCGACATCTCCCTTTATTTTAAGAACTCGCAATATTTTTATGTTATGTAAATGGTGAAAAGCATATGTTTATTTACGTCCACTCACTCTAACGATTCTATTTGCCTTTCCCCTGGGCTTTTCGGTTTCCGTGCCCAGTTTGCAGTTGGGATTCTGGTGTCGCACGTCGCAGTCGGAGTCTTAGTATTCGAGCTACTTTTCTTTTTCAGTAGGTTTCTTGTTTAGTCTACTGTTGTGTGTGTATATATATATACTAGAGGTCGCTCTGAATACTCTGATGTTCATATTTTCATATGATTTTCCCGGATTTCCTATAAAGTTACAGTTTTACTTATTACTTTATATTATGATGATATGATTTTGAGAAATCCGGATGGGATTGGTGCCCATGGTTTGGTTTTTGTGGCATAGGATGAAGTGTGTTTTCGGGTGTAAATTAATGATAATTCCGCGATATAGTGAAACTCTGCCGAAATTTCTATAGTTTTTAGAAGTTCGTGTTTTCAGAAGGGGTTTGATTCCGGTTTAGGAAACTAAATCGGGGTTGGGTCCTTTCAGTCGTAGCGAGTTTATATTTTTATTCAGTATGCTCTATAGTTTATTTAAGAGCTTTTAATTTTGTAGGTTTCTTGTGATGGTTTGTTTAGTTGCATCGATGTTCTAGCTATTCGGATGATCACCGGATACTTTAGTCATGGGAGGTTAAGTGACCTCATCTGACTCAGATTGGCTCAGGTTAGGTGGCATGGGTGAGCGCTTCCATTTGTATTCAGTTTATATTTTTGAACTCGCATTATTTCACGAAAATCAGCGGAAATGCAGGATATAATAGTTTTATCGATTTACGTTGATTATATTATTATTTTTTACTCACGGTAACGTTTTATATTTTATTGTATTTCCCTTGGCTTTTTAGTTTTTGTTTCCCAAGTTGCAGTTTATATCCCGAGAGTGTTTGGTAGCATCGAAGGCTTCGAGTCCACCAATCATCTTTCCAGTAGTATGTTTCAGCTCACTGTTGATTTCTGTCATTTGTAGCTTATGTATATAGAAGTCACATTGAATACTAGTCGTATGATTTTATTTGTGTAGGGCTCGTGTAAATAGAGTGTTTATGTAAATAGTTGAGTCAGCTTCTCATGTTATCGTAGAGTTACTTTCCTTTGTATTTAGAACCAGTACTTTTTAAAATGTTTTTAAATTCCTGAGTTGAGTTCTGGTTTTGTTGATGACATTTGTTGAGAAATCCGTATGGACAATGGTAGTCCACGGTGTGTCTTTGAAATTAGTTGGTGAAGTGTCTCTTCCTGCAAGTTTTTGGTAGTCTCAGTTTCAGTGGAAGTTATGTAAATTTTTTTATAGAAATTCTCAGTTATGTTTAGTTGTTAGGGCTTAATCTTAGTTTACTAGTTAAACTAGGGTTTGGTCATTTCAAAACCCTCTCAGAATAGACCATAATCATGTTTACATGCTTCTTTAGCCTTAAGTGAGTAGCTAATTCAAATAAGGTCCAATTTTTAGTCTCTTCATACATATATTAACTTAGCTAGGGTCAACATATGTATGTGTGAAACCTATCATGAGGCTCTAGCACATAAATATCTACAAACATATAGTAGCTCATTCACAAACACATGCTTCACAAAACATACACAAAAACATAAACCATACATAAATCAATGCATCATTTGTTCACATCACATGGCTAGGGTTCAAACCCTAACATCCCAAATGGAACTACTCACTACACATAATTAAAATCAAGTTTAAATACATCAAAAGAATAAATAGGATGAAGAAATAACCAAGGAATCTCCTCAAAGCAAGACAAGATTCTTTAAGTCTACCCTTGTGCTTCTAACTTCACCCTTGTTTGCTCCAAAGTATCTTTAAGCTTGTAGAAGAGGAAAGAGCAACCTCTAGGACTCAAAGAAGCCAAGGAAAAAAGGGATCACTTCCCACTTCTTCAAGGTTTAGAGAATCACCCAAACCTTTGAGGCAAGGATAAGAGAAGGAAGTGACAGATGGTGATTAGGGAAAGTGGAAGAGGTTCGTCCAAGGCTAGGTATCTTGAATTTGTAGAGGGTTGGAAGGAAAGAAGAGAGGAAGAGAAATCTAGTTTCTCTCTAGAGAACCTAACTAAGAACCCTAGAGAGAAGCTAGAGAGAAAATAGCTCAAAACTAGAAAAAATGAGTAAAATGAAGTGTGGTGTTATGTGTGGGTGGTGAGGGGAGCTTGGCCTAGACTTCAATAAGGAGATATTTTGGTGTTTGAAATTCAAAAATTGATACTTAGACATTAGGGCTGTTAATACCGAATCGAAAACCAAAAAGAAATTGAATTGAAAACGAACCGTAACCGAAAAAATCGAAATCAAACAAATACCGAACCGAAAAACAAAAAAACCGAACCTAACCGAAAAATTCAGTTCGGTTTTGGTTTTCGTCTCCAAAAAAACCAAAAAAACCGAACCGAATCGTTTGAACAGAAATGAATAAAACGACTTTGTTTTACAAGTGTCAATCAAGTTTGATGTTGTTGGGTATGTTGTTGAATATCTCTCTTTGTCCCATATGAAAGTAGTATTTGGTATGTGCCATAGTTTGATACTTAACAATGATTATTGGAGTTCTTGTAAGTTTAAGAAAAGGAATGCTAAGTTGCCAAAGAAAAACTCCCTAGCTGAGAAAGTGAGAATGGTGGACAAGTTGAGTATAGTTTGAGAATGGATTCAATTGAGTGTTTTTATGTGATATTTGTATTGTATTTTTATTTGGATGGACTGTAAATTGTTTTAAATTTGGACTATGGAGTGTGGACTTTGGTTTATGTTTGTTGTTGTTTGAAACTTTGAATTTGTGATGTAAACTTTCGATAAACATTTGGCTATTTGCTATGGTTTGAAACTTTGAATGTGTGATTTGTGATTAATTATATTTGTTGTAGTTTGATTTGATTTGATTTGACATAAACTATGTTTCACACTTTCACAAAGTTATTGAAAAAAATAGCTAATGAAGATCTTCGAATTTTCGAAACTAATAGAATGAAATAGTATTTTTTTAGAAAGTTTTTTTTTATTTAAAAAAAAACAAAAAAACTGAAAAAACCGGAAAAAAAACCGAACCATTCGATTTTTTGTAAAAAAATCAAGAAAACCGAATCGAACCGAACCGATTAAAAAATACGATTCGATTTTCGGTTCGGCCTAATAACCGAATCGTTTATACCGATTAACAGCCCTATTAGACATGATCCACAAACTTTAAGTAGTCCAAGAGGTGTGATTCACTCTAAGTCATGTGACTTGCATGTGCTCCCATCTTCTCAAAATATCTCCCAAGTGGGCTTGGTTCTTCAGGCCTTGGCCCAACTTGACTTGCCTTGCCATTGACCGGTGATGACTTGCCGGAGTTGAGAGTTGACCGGCTTTGACTTTTTGTCATTTTTCTGGTTTTGTTTCATCTTCTCCAAGAGCCTCGGAAATGTGCTCGGCTTCTCCAAAAAGTGATTAAATACCATCTCTTAGAGCGTTTCCATGTCAATCCCTCATTTCCTAGCATAACAAGGAAACATAATAAAAATGATGTTTTATTGATAAAAGACAAGCAATAAGCATGATGTTATGGACATAATTAACACATAATTATGGGATTAACAAACTACCTTACACTTAGACTTTGCTTGTCCCCAAGCAAACGAAGAAGATAAGAAAATAAGCTAAGCGAGACTCAAAGTACAAAAGAATTACAAGACTAAACATAAAAGCATGTAAGTATCCCAACTGGTGAATATTTACTCTCAAAGAACCATGGCCAATGGATTGAACGTTTCTTAGACATAATTAGAATATGGAATCAATGCATGTCTAATAAGCCAAACATGCTACATGTCAAACCAAATGCATGCATTGACATGTATTCAAACTGACATGTTCCTAACCATCTAACTCACAACAAGTCACTCAATGCTCTTAAGTGTTTAGAGGGTTAGTGTTTGTACTCAAAAATCAAATTGATCACATGTTTTCCATAGGCTTGCTCTTCAACCAATTACTTCAACTATTCCACAGATAAAAGTTTCAAATCAAGAGGACTTTTATTTAGGTTGTAATGGGGTTTTAGGAAGGGGGGTTCAATCGAAAGAAATGGATAGGATAATCAAAAACCAAGTAACCTAGCAAACAATTCACAAGTTGAAGTAGCTCTAAACTACTCCTAGGTGCTACTATTTTCCTTTTTTAAATCAAACTATTTCGCAAACTACTTATTCTTTATGTACAACATACATACTATTTTTGGATTTTCTTTGTTTTTCAATCACAAATCTTTTTGTAGAACTTTTTTTTTCTTTGCTTTTCTTTAGTACTCATTTTCCCCTTTTTTTTCTTTTCTTTTTTAACTACTCAGCAACTCAATAAAAAAATGACCACCGAGACCTCCTCCACCTCACACTTATCTCTTGACATTCTTTGTAATACTAAGACCGCATCTTAATAGGACTTCATCATTGCTTGTTAGTTTGCCGAGTTAAGGGATATGGTAAGTATTTAAGCTAGGTAGGTATTTGTGGTGTTCAAGAAAGAAAAGGGTAAGTATTAAAAAGCTCAAATATGCTCATTAAAGGATATATGCATTATAGGTTTAAAAGTTTTTTGGCCATGGTGGTGATCCTAATGCCTCTATCATCTTTGAAATTACTCATGTTTCGGAAAAATGGTTTGCATGGTTTAAAGGAATTTGTAGATCACACATAACCAATTGATATCACACATGAAATAATAGGTGCATTAAATAAGCTAGTCATGCACAATTTGGCTCAAAATCTCATATATGCAATGATAACTTTAAAACATGTTAATCCTTCTTTTTCTCACATGCACACATTTTGAGGGACACATGCTTTTCAACCAATTAAAAATGCATTGTTTTCATTTTTGTTTCACACATGCTTAAAATCATGCAATCTACTAGCCATAATTTCAATTTCATCATCGAGGGAAATTGCACTAGGGTTCTCGACCGGTCGAAAATGTGCAACAAACTAGACATGAGCTTGTATTCGACGGGTCGAGAGAAACCTTAGACCTGTAGAAAATTTCTAGAAATTACGCTCCAAGTTCTTGACCTCAATGCTCCATTCTTCATGCCCAATGCTCCTCCAACCTCACAATTATTCTTCTTGCATACCAATGGTGTCTGGCCATTATGAGTTGTAGTTTAAGCTCCACCATCTTATTATGATGGATACTTCTTGAGTACCATTATACTACTTAGAGCTAGAGGGTATCTTGACTTGTCGTAGAGGCAAACATTAAAGTGATCCGAGCATTTTTCAATGTTAGACTGAAATTGATACCTTCATGATGTCTTCCTCTTCTTTTGGATAGCTCTTCCAAGTAGCATTCCAAACTCTTGCTTCAATGTGGATGTAGAATTTATATGTAGGAAGGAAGTAGGTGGTGGTGGTATCTCAAGACAAGGTGGAGAGTCGGTAATATAGCTTTTCAAATCCTTGACTTCTTCATAGAAACATTGCTTCCTAAATGGAGGATCAAGAGACAAGAATACTTTGGTCTCAATCCCATTGTCATAATCATAACTCAATGCTTATTCTTGCTCCATGGGGAGTTCTTGGTGGTACTTTTTTGGTAGTAGAGGAAGGAATGATGGTTCCTATTCAACTTGATCTTACATGGGTGGCTCGAACACATTCTCTTCACCATGGGTATCCCTTTCATCTAGCTCATTCATCAGTTCCTCACGATAACCCATAACTGATCGTGTAGATGAGTCCAGAAGTATATTTTCCTCAACACTCAAAGCTTCATCATACACGGTTGGGACTTTATCATCGAATGATGACTCATCATCTATAGCACCTTGACAAGCTTTCACCCAATATGAATTTAGCTCTCCTTCCTCGGATGAAGAATCATCATACTCGACTCCTTGAGAGGTTAAAGCTTCATGATTGATGGAAGGCTCTTAAGGTGTCGGTTCTTCTTAAATGAACTCTTGTGCTCTCTCGGCTAATACACTAACTTGAGCTTCCAATCCTTGAACATACCTTTGAAACTCCTCACGATAAATTTGAAGTTCTCCTTTGAATTCTCCCTATGCACATTTTATTAGATCCTCTTGGGCATATTGATGAGACGCTTGAAGAGAATCTTGAATAGAGTATTCTTGGCGAGCACGGAGGTTGGAAAGCATCTCCTCCAAGTTTGATTTATGAATTTCTTCTTGAGGTGGAGGGGGTGCCACCAATTGCCTAAATTGTGCATAGGTCTTCTCTTGCCTGGCTAGGTGCTCCTCAATTTGGGCTATGTAGATGTGAATGAGTGCCTCCATATTTGAACTAGGAGCTTCTTCTTGAAGAGTTATCAGATGTGCTTGATGCATCCCCATGTTGCACTCGTACTTTTGCACATATTCAATACTCAAATCTCAAGTTGCACTCAAGAGGTGAATGTAATTGAGAACCACATAGAGCATAAACTTCAACATAAGAGAACATCGGCTCCTCAGCTTGATAATTCCAATATTGATGGCATCCATTATAGGGTACTTGTTGCCCGTAACCACTTGAATTTTTTCAACAGTTATACCATCCTTCCATGGTTCAAGATAATCAAACTAACAAACAAAAACAAAGCTAAAACATTAAATTCTCAAAGATTGTGGTTCCTCACAATAATGAGTCACCAACAACGTACCTTTGAAGTAAGACTCCAAGACTCTTTAAAACACTATGTTAGATATGATAACAAAAAGACTCGAAGCAATAAACACAAAATGGTACGTGGCGTAGTGGCATTCATTGTGCAATAGATATCAAGGTGAACCGAGGTAAAGGTGTACGCTATCCAATATACCGATTTGCGACCACAAAGAATGTACTACTTTAGATATGCTCTCAAGAATATATATACTCAAGGTAAAAGAGGTAGAGAGATAAGTGAAACAACCTTAAGCTTAGCAAAATTTTCGACAGGTAGAGGGGTTTCCTCGACCGGTCGAAAGTAAGAACCTGCCTGAGACACATGCAATTTTCGACGGGTCGAGAGAATTCCTCGACCATTCGTAAACAAGCTACTACCTCCTCAGGTGACAAATTTCGACAGGTCGAGGAAAATCTTTCGACCAGTCGAATGGACTGCTCTAAAATTGGTTGGTAACAAAAAAATCTAGCACACTTTCACCTCAAAGTATCTACCAAAGTATTATAAGGATCAAAGATAAAGAAAACAAAGTCCTAGGTGATAAATTGAAGGAAAACTACAAAGTTAAGAAGAAAACATCAAGCATAATGTCCAAATACTCCGTAATCAAAGACTAACCGAAGCTAAGAAATCAAAGTGAAATTAATCCCCGACAACGGCGCCAAAAACTTGCTGGAGAAATTTAGACCCTCAACCTTTCGATTATTGATTAGTCTAAGGCTAAGTGAATTTTTCTTACCCACAAGTATATGGGGTCAAGTTATAGTATTTATAAGAAGTCGAGTGTGAAATCCACGAGGATTGACCACTATAACTCCCTAGCTTTACTCGATTAGGTGCTCAAATTATGGATTAACTAGACACTAAACTCGACACTAAAACTAAAATGAAATGTGGAGATGTATCTCACACTACTAAGTCATTTGGAGACCTAGCATTGTAAGAGGTGATTAGACTACGGTGACCGATTATATGAGTTAATTGGTTGATTAAACTAAAACACAAAAACTAAAATAGCAATGAATTCAATATAAGAAGTTTATTTGCAACGGTATTCAATGTCGTCGTAAATACATACCAATTGCGATGGCAAAACAACTGTTGCTAATGTGAAGACCTTTTGCGACGGCAAACTGACATCGTCGCAAAAGGTTTCATCAATTGCAACGGCACTTTTATGTCGTCGCAAGGGTTTCCTCAATTGTGCAGCACCTTCACGCTGTCGCAAAAAGTTTCGTCAATTGCGATGGAAAAGAATCACTGTCGCAAAATCAAATTTGCCGACGAATAATTTTTTTACACGAAAATGACCATTGTATGGGATGATTAGAATACTCTAAGTATGCTATTAAAAACTTAATCATATGACTTGAATTTGACCTTGATCGGTTTGTTGAAACGTTGTCACCATATGGTGCTTTAGACGAAAACTCTATATGCCACAACGTAAAAAATTAATTTGAAACCATGTTTCACATAGGCATCCTCGTAGGGTTCATATCTATTTTATCATATGAAAAAAATAACAAAAATGATCAATTTAGCTACTCCCCCCCCCCCCCCCCCCCCCCCCACCCAATAGGGAAAATGAACAAAATTCATAAAATGTTATTTTAGTATTTTAGTATTGTTTGACCGCATTGACCGGGCATTGAACGAGTTCTAACGAAGTTAATCTTTTTGCATGATCCTATTTACTGTGAGATAGACACGTGTATTTGGACTCATTTATCATTAGACCATTCCAGGTTCTATTGCCTAAATTGCTCATACGAGTACTAGTATTGTTTATATTGTTTGTTAGTTATAAGGAAAAATAAATATTTATGAAAATAGATCTCAAGAAGTATTCATTTTACAAATTTGACCGTTGGATTAGTTCAACAAACTAAGCTAAATACAATGTAAACAAAGTAGAATTTTTTGACTTGAATTCGACCTCAATCTGTGCATTTTCATATGTTGTGACCATAAGAATAAACAACGATTTGCCGCTTCTTTAAATAAAATTTGAGAATAAAAACCACATACGCATTTTCGTTGTATCCATATCTATTTTACCTTATAAAAATAATTGATCACAATCCAAAATTTAATTTTTAATTCCTAAACCCTAAACCCTAAGTCCCTAACCCCTAAATAGTTATAATGTATAACCTACTCTCTCTCTCTCACACACACACTTGAACCTTATGCAGTGCCTCTCTTATATCGCGGCGACTCCCACCGACAAGCGACCCAGCCAAGCCGCTAGCCCCGCTCTTGGTGACTCAGTTCCTACAATCCGACGCCAACCCGCATCTTTATTTCTTAGATTTGAACGTCGAGCAAAGGCGATATCTAGCAAAACCTCACCTCATGTCGCCTCACTCACCGTGGCAGCTCTTCGCGACTCTGCGTCTCAACCTCACCACTCGCATCTCTCTCGCCATCTCCACCATGACCGTCGCCGCCTCTCTCATCGTCACCCCCATCTCTCTCAACTTCTTGGGGTTTGAAATGGAACCTCTCGGCCCGTCCTTGGATTTTGAAACTTCAGCCGATCTAGGGTTTCCATGAGCATCAACGTCTCCGTCGGATTATCATCGGCGACTACAATTGACGATGCCTTGTTCGTGGATTACAAGCCTACCACTGCTTTCTTCTTCCCAGGCCAAGTAAGCTTCCTCTGCTCCACAATGTCATTACACTTCTTTAAATTGTTATTCTTAAAATCTCAGTTTAATGTGAGAAATGTGTAATTGAGTAGCTCAATTTTAGTAATGTGAAATTTGAGTGATGGAAAATGGATTGTGGTTATTGTTTTGGTGAGTTAGGGTGCACAAGCAATTGGAATGGGAAAGGAGGCTCAAAGCGTGTCGGTTGTTGCGGAGCTGTACAAGAGAGCTAATGATATCTTAGGGTAGGGATTTCAAAAAAAATTTCGTTACGTTTTTACTTTTGGTTTGCGGAGGATAGTTTTCAGTAGTGATTTTTGTGGTGCTTGCAAGTTTGATCTATTGGATGTTTGTATTAATGAACCAAAAGAGAAGTTGGATTCTACAGTTATAAGCCAGGTATGTGCTGATTTCATAGTTCTACATATAGGAGATTTGGAATTTGAGAATAATGAACAGATTTGTTGTGTTTCGTTCTGCCAGTGATTTGTATAAGCTACTACTTTGTGCAGCTGGCTCTTTATGTCACCAGTCTAATGGCTATTGAGTTGCTTCGTGCATGCGATGGAGGTCAAGAGATCATTGATTCTGTTGATGTTACATGTGGTATGAGTTTGGGAGAATACTGCAGAGCTCTAGCATTTGCTCGTTAAAGATTGATCTACCAAATTCTAGACTGTTAACGATGTTAGCATAGATAACCATAGGACCGCAGAAGCTTAAACTGTTTTAAAATGACCAACAATGTATATAAATGTAGTAGAAGCCAACATCACATTGCAACCCATCTTGCTCATGAAGTACCTGCTTAATTTATGTCTTCATGTTCTGATCCTGGTTCGGTTGTGCATTTTGGCAGGATTCTCTAGGTAGTAATAGGAAAATTTTCATGGTAGGTAACCTCTTATTTGTTACCTTGCTGAGTGCTTTAGTCTTTGCCACTAATGATATGCAAATACATCCCTACTTCCCTTGCTTCCATCCTCATTTTCTCTATTTGAACAAAATTCCTTAAGCCTTGAGATTGCCTCTCTAATTGAAATTGGAGACCTTCATTCTTCTCTTCTGGTGAATTTGCTATTTGTCTAGCTTGCATTAGTCTTGCTGATATTAATGCTGAGGAAAGTCTCAACACTCTTAAATATACAAATCGTGCTTGTAATATTTAGAACAAGCCTATTGTAAGTTTGTTGGATTGCTTTCTCACGCCTTAATTAATATGCTTTATTTCCTTTAACTCATTGTTTGGTTTAGGAAAGTTGATCTATTTCATAATCCATAAAATTTCCAACCTAAATTTCCTACGTATTGTTGCATAGGTTAACAAAGATATGATATCCAATGAGATGCAGAAGATGCAAGAGCAGCTGAAATTATTGCAGGCAGAGCTATGTGCTCATGGTGGAAGAGCTCTATTTGATGTAGTACCGGTATTTTTCCAAGAAAAGAACTTTCATAGATATTTTATAAGTAATGTGTACTTCTATCTTACAAATACATTGTTGGTTGTGCGAATTGGTTGTTAAGGTTCTTAAGGAGATGATTGCTTAGCTTGAAGCCAGGAACGAGGAGCTTTGTCGAGAACTTCATAGATATCACAGCAGATGCGCTGTGGGACAACCATGTAAAATAGATATGCAAGTATGTCAACTTTTCAGTTTCTACATTATAGTATGAAAAACTGAAATATAAGCCTTTTGACGTCATGCCTTGTAATACCAGTCTATGATATAACTTCTTGAACGATTCTCATGTTCCTAGCTTCCATTTTTAGGAAGGTCACATTAGTTTTGCGGAAAGTGATGGGCTTAAGAGGAGCTTCCAGAGTATAGACTCATCTAACTATCAGATAGGAGAAATTTCATCAGGTAAGCTGCTAATTTGGTTATAAACTGGATCAGTTTAAAGAATGGTGTGCCTGACCCTCATTCTACTGAGCTGTATCTATTATGGGGCTTATTGTACTTTTCATTATGGCATTTGCAGGTGAGGAATACAAGTGAAATTGATGAAGTTGCAAAAGAATGAGAGCATCAACGTCTGCAAAACAGTTTGGACATGGAGTTGAATGACTTAAACAAACGTTTGGAGTAAAAGGAGGTTTTTATTTCACTTATGGCTGAATCATTTAGCTTGGGCCTAAACTTGCAGAAACATATTTACAGTGAAAGTAATATGTTAGCGTATGTTAGCGAAAGGAGGTTTCAATCACATTTACTTCTACTTTTTGTAGTCTAAGATGAAACTTTTTGGAAGGGTTGATACAGTGGCACTGAAGCAACACTTTGGAAAGAAAATTATGGAACTTGAGTATCTTTATGGATGATAACAGTGGGTTATGTATTAGCAAATTTGCATATTTGCTCAATTTCTTTGCGACGGTTTAGTTTCTGTCGCAAAGAAATTGAGCAATTTTTGTTGTTGCAGAAACTCATTTTGCGATGGCAGAGTTGCCGTTGTAAAACCCAACTTTGCGATGAAAACTTTCCATCGCTAAAACTGATAGTTGCACTACGGTGAGCAAATTTTGCGACGGCATTATCCCTAGTAATGTGCCGTTGCAAAAGAAAAACAAAGACAACGGTAAAGTTTTTTAGACGACGATAAAAACAGTCGTAATTAGCAATTGCGTCGCCACCAATTGCGATGGAAGTATTGTCGTCGCAAATACTCTTTGCCGTCGCAAAAAAGTATTTGCTACTGTGTTTTCATCTTTTGCAACGGCAGCTTACCGTCGCAAACTGTATTTTTTGTTGTAGTTATACGAGTTGATTGGTTGATTAAATTAAAACACGAAAACTAAAATAGCAACAAATTTAATGTAAGAAGAATGGTTGACTAGGAAAATCCTCGATAACCATATGATACTCAAATAATGTCCCGCTTCATGAAGGTGGATTATTAAAGTCCGTTTCACACAAGTTGATGTCCAAATCATGAACTTTTGAGTCACGTTTGGTTTTGAACCAAAGTTCCTATGTCATTTTTGACTCTAGACGACTTCAACCTAACCTTGAAGTATTTAGTGAACCGAGATCAAGACCTAAGTCATTTCGGGCTTATATCTTGACCATATGTCACGTGAGTGAAGTCAACAAGTATACCATGTGATAATTGTGAAAGGTTTCCCTTCCCGAACCTCTTTTGGAGGTCCCGAGAGAAAGTCTTAATGAATCTCTCAATCCGCACCTTTTGAGTTACAAATCAAAAGACCCAACTAGTAGCCACAATAATCTCTCAATTCAATGTGTGCTTGACTAAAGCTCCTCAAGTCTATTGTGACTTAAGGAGACTCTAGTCCTTGCCTAGTGCCAAGGAAACCAAGCCTTAAGGTAAACCCTCTCGAAATAGACTCTAATCATGTTTACATTCTCAGCTAGCCTTCAGTGAGTAGCTAATTCAAATAAGGTTTCATTTTTAGTCTCTTCATACATATATTAACTTAGCTAGGGTCAACACATGCATAGGTGAAACCAATCATGAAGCTCAAGCATATAAACATCCACAAACACATGGTAGCTCATTCACAAACACATGCTTCACAAAACATACACAAAAACATAAACAATACATAAATCAATGCATCATTTGTTCACATCACATGCCTAGGGTTCAAACCCTAGCCTCCCAAATGGAACTACTCACTACACATAATTAAAATCAAGTTTAAATACATCAATAGAGTAAATAGGATGAAAAAATAACCAAGAAATTTTCCCAAAGCAAGCCAAGTTTCTTCAAGTCCACCCTTGTGCTTTTAACTTCACTTGCTTTGCTCTAGAGTGTCTTCAAGCTTGTAGAGGAGGAAATAGTAATCTCTAGTACTTAAAGAAGCTAAGAAAAAGAGAGATTACATCTCACTTATTCAAGCTCTAGAGAATCACCCAAACCTTTGAGACAAGGATGAGATGAGGAAGTGATATATGGTGATTAGGGAAAGCGGAAGAGGTTCGGCCAAGGCTAGGTATCTTGGATTTTTAGAGAGTTTGAAGGGAAGAAGAGAGGAAGAGAAATCTATCTTCTCTTTAGAGAACCCAACTAATAAGCCCAGAGAGCTAGAGAGAAAACTAGAGAGAAAAGAGCTCAAAACTAGGAAAAATGAGTAAAATGTATTGTGGTGTTATATGTGGGTGGTGAGCGGAGCTCGGCCTAGACTTAAATAAGGAGATATTTTGGTGTTTGAAATTTAAAAATTGATGCTTAGACATGATTCACAGATTCAGGCTTTAAGTGGTCCAAGAGGTGTAACTCACATCAAGTCCTGTGACTTGCATGTGCACCAATTTTCTCAAAATATACTTCAAGTGGGATTAGACCTTTAGGACTTGGCCCAACTTGACTTGACCTTGCCATTGACCGGCGATGACTTGCTGGAGTTTGACCGTTGACCGCCCAGAGTTGACCGTTGATTGGTGTTGACTTTTCATCATTTTTCCTGTTTTCCTCCATCTTCTCCATGGGCTTCGAAAATGCGCTCGACTTCTCCAAAAAGTGACTAAATTCTATCTCTTAGAGCATTTTCATGTCATTCCCTCATTTCCTAGCATAAGAAGGAAACATAATAAAAATGATGCTTTATTGATAAAATACAAGTAATAAGCATGACGTTAAGGACATAATTAACACATAATTATGGGCCTAACAACTTGCAAGATAAGTCTTCAAAGATAATAATGCGTTTTGAATAAAATCCAAAATTAAAAAATCAAATAAATAAAGACAACTATATAAAATCCAAAAATAACAAATAAACTATATGAATCAAATTGGTCCCGAGTAAGGAATCAGAGTCCAAGTATAACTATCCTTGCTTGAGAAGTAAAGACATCTTCTAATCACTCTAATCATTCATAATAATCTCTCTCTCTATATAAAGAGATGTTGTGAAATCATTGAGGCAATCTCATTCATTTTGAATAATCTCATATCTTGATATCACTATCGATGATGTTTGGTGTCGCTCTAAGTCTCTCACGAGGGTTTTATTGGAGGTTTGGGTGCAACTAGGGCTTTCATGTGTTTGGAGTTGTTTCTTGGTTTTTGGTATCTTTCGGCATGATTTGATCTGCTCTATTCATCTCTGATCACACTGAGGGTAATGGAGGAGATGGGAATGAAGTTTATTGGGGCTCTCGCACTTACTGAAAGAGAGTCCAAAGGAGTTCATATTAGAGTAAGTGCAGCGCAAGAGGCATAGAGGTACATGTTCACATTGATTTGTAAGGTTTTGATGAATCGATCCTCTCGACGTCAAAGCTTTATAGATCTATTTACACATTTGTGGGGTGGAGAGAAAGGGGTGGTGATTAGTGACGTTGAAGATGATTGTTTTTTTGTTAGATTTAAGTCAAAATGGGATATGGTTAGGGTTTTTCACCACGAACCTTGCAACTTTGATAAATATTTGATTTTGAAGAGATTTTTGCGGGAAGAGGCTGCTACCACGGAGGTACCAATGAAGACTGCTATATTTTGGGTACAAATACATGAGGTGCCTCTAGGGTTTCGTACGCTGGATGTGGCGGAAGATATTGGCAGTGAAGTCAGACAAGTGTTGGATGATGGAAGAAGGGAGAATGGGGAGTGTATTAGTCGGTTTCTGAGAGCTAGGGTTTGGACGGATGCCACGATACCATTGCTTCGTCATACTATTGTAGATTTTTCAGGTGTTAGTAGAAAAACTATTGAGTTTAAATATGAGAGGCTCAATGAATTTGTCAGGAGTGTTAAATCATCGAACATCCAACTCGAGTGTGCGATGAAAAACTCAAAATCAAAAACAAGGAGGAACAACGTCTGTATTATCTGTCGTTGAGGGCGAATAAGGATTTGCATGTCGGAGGCTTGGGTTTCGGTTGGTCTTGGCGAAGTAGGTGATGGTGATAGTGGGAGTGAAAATAGTGATAGTGTGTGTGGCTCTTGGGATTCCAGATCAACTCAATGAAGTAATGTGAATCAGAAGTCCTGGAGGAAGCCATAGGCGGTGGTGGGTGATCAGTTGCTTTTAGAGCATCCTTTGACAGATATGACATCATCGCCGGTAAAGGTTGTTGAGTCTCAGGTGTTGAAAAAAGAAGAAAAAATAGGGAAGATGTTGCTAACAATGCTATAGATCACATTAGAAAGAGAAGGGGGGTAGTGAACTCTTCTAAAGGGGCTGCCAGGAATCTATTCCTAGAGGCCATGCTAGTGATTAATAAAAAATATGAGGAAGAGCATGTGAGGTCGAGGGTAAGCCGAAAATGGAATGGAAAATGGAAGATGTTCTAAATAATGAAGCTAAGGTCAAGCAGGTTGGGCTGACTAAGAAGATGAGTTTTCAAGGAGGAAGTAGTATACCTTTGGGTCGTGGAGACGTTGTTAGGGATGTTGACGAAGAAGGTAGTCAAAGCTTGATGTTTTCTATAGGGGGTGAGAGCAATGTAACCATCCCGAAAACAAGAAGAAAGTTGAAGGTATTGGCTAAGAGGAGAGAAGTGCAATCTGAACAGTCTAGCTCTAGTGTGGAACCTGGAAGCAAAGGAGGAAAGAGGAAGCAAAGTGATGGTATGGATGTGGATATAATAGAATAAGAAGGTGATGCTTTTTAATGGTGTCCCTAAAATGGTGGGGGCAATAAGGTTGTTGTCGTGGAACTTCAGAGGTATGGGTTGCGTGGGACGGTCTCGAATGTTTAGGGACTTGCAGGATCTCCTTCGTATGCATAAGAAAAAGTTGATTTTTTTATGGAGGCAAAAATGACTTCGGCTCAAATGGAGAAGTTAAAAACGACGTTGGATATGGATGAGATTCGTTGTGTCCCTCGAAAGGAAACAAATGGTGGTTTTTTTGGGAGGTTTATGTATGCTTTAGAAAAATAATATTAATTTTTCTTTTCTTTCCTTGATGTTTAATTATATGGATTTGTTGGTAAAATGGGATGATGGGAAGGGGAGTGTTGAGTAACTGGTATATATGGTGAGTCGGAGAGTAGTCGGCGTCACCATACATGGGAGATTTTAAGACAGTTGAAAAGGGTGTGGAAGGGTCAATGGATTTTTTATGGGGACTTTAATGAGATTCTTGACATTTCAAAGGGGAGGTGGAGTTTGCTTTGAAAGGAATGGGACCAACGAAAGCCCTAGGGTTGGATGGAATTTCGGTGATATTTTATCAACGATTTTGGAGTGTGGTGGGTGATGAGGTGACGGCGGTGTGTTTAAATGTGTTAAATGGAGATGGTAATGTTGGCTTGTATAATTATACACTGATTTCATTATTGCCAAAGGTAGAAGGGCCAAAGAAGGTGACAGATTATAATCCAATTAGCCTATGTAATGTGGTGTATAAGCTCATTTCGAAGGTGTTGGTGAACAGAAAGAAGAAAGTGCTTAAAGATGTGATTTTGGAATTTCGAAGTGCTTTTGTCCCTACACGATTGATTCATGATAATGTTGTTGCAGCTTTTGAAACTGTTCACAATTTGAAATGTAGAGGGAAGAAGAGTAGAACAAAGGTTGCAGTGAAGCTAGATATGACGAAGGTGTATGACAAGGTTGAATGCCATTTTTTAGAATTTATGTTGGAGGTTATAGGTTTTCCAACTCGGTTTGTTCAGCTGGTTATGCGATGTGTAGATACAGTGACATATTCTGTGCTCCTTCTAGGTAGTCCATTTGGTAAGGTGACCTCTACAAGAGGGTTGAGGCAAGGGGACCCCATATCTTCGTACCTCCTTATTGTGGTTGCTGAAGGTTTTTCGGTGCTATATCGAAAATCAGAGCACAACAAGCTAATTTATGGTGTGGCTATTGTGCGTGGGGCCCCTTCGGTCTCTCACCTATTTTTTTGTTGATGATAGCCTATTGTTTTGTGATGCAATGATGGAGGACTGTATGAAGATGAAGTAAATTTTTAGTACCTACGAGGTAATGTTGGGTTAGAAGATTAATAACGACAAATTGGCGATGTGTTTTAGCCCAAAAACTGATAGTCAAATTAAACAAAAGTGTGTTGACGCGCTGAACATGAAGATTGTACCTTACTATGAAAAGTATTTAGGGCTTCCCACGGTGGTTGGAAAGGGAAAACATAAGTTGTTTCGTGGCTTAGCGAACAAGGTATGGAAAAGAGTTAAAGGGTGGAAAGGTAAGATTTTGTCTAAGGCCAGTAAAGAGGTGCTTGTGAACGCTATTGTCCAAGCCATTCTGACATACACAATGAGTGTGTTCGAGCTTCCAGTGGGTACATGTGAAGATATTAATCGACTTGTAGCAAGATTCTGGTAGGGAAAGAAGGGATGTCGCGATATTCATTGGAGTAAATGGAGTGAGTTGTGTATCCCCAAGAAGGAAGGGAGGCTGAGTTTTCGTGACTTGAAAAGTTTTAATCAAGCTGTTGTTGCTAAACAGGGTTGAAAGTTGATTGAAGATAGTGAGTCTTTAGTTGCTCGGATGTTAAAAGCAAAATATTATCTATATGGGAATTTTATGGAAGTAACTGGTGATAATAACGTATATTTGGTTTGGAAGTCAATCTTATGGGCCCAGGAATTGTTGAAGAAGGGCGTGAGGTGGAGGATTGGTGATGGCTTTAGGGTTTTGGTGTTCCTTGATCCTTGATCCTTGGGTACCGGAGCTATAAGGTGGCTATGTTTTATTCAAACCGGGTGCTAGAATGAGGATATAAAGGTGTTTGAGCTGATTACGGAAGAGGGCACTCGGGATGAGGAGAGGCTCCGGGAGGTCTAATGTCAATGAGTTTGATGCGGTTTGTCAGATACCTATTGCAAAAACTGTTGTGATGGATAAACTAGTGTGGCCACTAAATAAAAATGGCAGGTATTCCTCAAAGAGTGGCTGCTGGTTGTCAAAGAAGTTGGAGAGGGAGTCTAAAATGTGAGTGTGACTAGTTCTACGCTGATAGTTGAGGAGTATTGGAGACACTTGTGGAAGCTAAAAGTTCCACCAAAGATGATTCATTTCTTATGGCGATGTTCAAAAGGTTTTATTCCATGTAAAGGAGGGCTTCATCGACGGCGGATAAGTGGAGATGTGATTTGCCTTAGGTGTTAAACGGAGACTAAGTTACCATCTCATGCAACCTAGAGCTGTAGGAAGTGTACGACGGTGCTAGAGAAGGTGGAGTTTGTTGGTAAGGTGTCTCTAATTCAGGCTTCTTCTTTTGCTGATCTAATTAAACAAGTAATGGAGGTGTTGAGTGAAGAGGAGATCAAATTGTTTGTGACTAATATGTGGGTGAATTGGAGAGAGCGTAATGAAGTGGTGCATGGGGGTCAGAGCAGGTCAAAAGATGTCTTATATGAGGTGACAATCACCATATGGCAAGGCCTTTCTACGGGTCAGTCAAAGCAAGGAGGTGAATCTCGTCATACTTGCATGACCATGCATCGTCAAAATGTGCGATGGAAGCCACCTCCTGAAGAGTTTTGAAAATAAATTGTGATGGGTCGGTGAGCCAGGATAAGGAGGCTGTGGGGACAAGAGTGGTTGTTCGAGATGGTGATGGAGGTCTCAAGGCTGCTTGGGGGAGTAACTTAGTTTAACGATTTGAACTACTGACGATTGAACTATTATTAATTAAAGCAAGTCTTAAATTTGCGCTGAAGAATGGGTGGCATAAGGTGGTAGTGGAGAGTGATAGCAATGAAGCGATGAATGCAGTTCTGGCAGAAGAGGATAGTTTTGGAGCGATTGGAGTGCTAGTGCATGAAGTAAAGAGGTTGTTGGGGCTGTTCTCGTCGGTGCAGTTGAAGTTTGTGTTTAGAGAAGGTAATAAAATTGCAGATAATGTTTCAAAGTTTGTAGCCTGTTCAAAGGGGTCGTGTCTTGTGGTTTGGGATTGGTCCTTCTTGGCTCATGCAAATCATCTCTGATGATATTTCCTTACGCACCAATAATGAGCTGCATGGATGTGGTGGAGTTGTTTCTACTACAAACCATGTTCACATGATGTAATCTTTTGGTTTTCAATGAAATATTCATTCTAAAAAAAAGATATCACTATTGACTTGATAATACACCATGCTGAGACCTAACCGCCATAATAACTACTCCCGGAATCAACAAAATAAAGAGTTTTTTTTTTTGAAAGATAAATGTAATTCATTGAAATCAAGAGATCAGTTACAAAGTTCTAGAACCATGTCCTTTATTACAATGGGACAATCACCTACCTAAGAACTATTATACTTCTTCAACAAAGCAATATGAGCTAGCTTGTAGGCTATGCTATTTGCCTCACGAAAGATATGATGCATTTCAACCTGATTTAAACTTGCAAGCATAAACCTTATGTCATTGATAATTCCACCAATCACCGAGTCATCCTCCTCCTCATACTGTAGTGCCGAGACTAATCCCAAGCAATCACTCTCCAAGATAGTATAGGACCATCCCAATGCCACTGCTTGTTTACAAGCACCCCTGACCGCCTCGGCCTCCATCACCATCAGACTATTAGCATAAGGGAAGAAAGCTAAAGCTCCTGCTTTCATCTCTCTCTTACTATCCCTTAGCACAAAACTGGCACCTCCTGTTTTTGATACGGGTCAAAAGAACCATCACAATATATCTTACTCCACCCCACAATAGGTCGAGAACATACTTGGGCCACAGGGTGTTGTTTAACAACACTGACAGGTTGCGCTTGAACATAGAAAGCATACACTGTAAGTGCTTGGAAGCTCACTCTCACAGCCGCCATCCCTTCATTGCTCTATATGCATCTGTTACGCTCCTTCCAAATTGACCATATAAGAAACACTAACAGACCTGCTTCTTGTTTAGGGAAAACCTCAAAGCACATGGACATCCATATCTCAAAGCTCGATGTATTAATCCTCTCTACTTTTTTAAACACATCGGAATTCCCTTAAAGAATAGTTTGCATGTATGAACAATCCCTTCCAATATGTTCAACTGACTCCTCCATTCCACCCTCACATAACACACAAAAGGGATAAATGGGAACATGTTTACCTCCAAGAACAGTAGTAATCGGCATAATGAATTTACATGCCTTCCAGCAATAGACCTTGATCGTACGTTGAACCAGAAGACTCCAAATCCTTTTCCAAAGTGGTGATGAAGTTGTAGAACCTGAGGCCAAGCTTGCAACACTTAACACCCCTTGCACATCTACCTTATAAGCACTAGCAATAGTGAACTTACCTTTAGGTGTGAATAACTAGACTTGATAGTCAGGCATCTTCTCTGACTTAGAGGCATTGCTTTAATTAGTTCAGCTTCCTCTTTTATGAATAAACTATCCACCAAAGCTTCATTCCAGTGCTCCGAAAAAGTGATGAAATCTTCACCAACTCCACTGAATCATTCCTAGGAGACAAAAGTTTAAAAAGAAGCAGTCGTGGTTACCAATTATCATCTCATATTTTGGCTATTTCACCATTATATCTCCACCATCCCACACCCTTCTTCAAGGTTTTAGAAGATTCAAAAATACCCCTCCAACATTGTGACGGGGAATTTGTGAGAGACGCCTCCCAAATAGATCCAATAGGGTAGTATTTTGCCCTTAACATCCTACTAACCAACGAATTGGGAAATTTTATAAGTCTCCAACCTTGTTTTGCCAACATCGCTAAATTATGACAATAAAGATGTTTGAATCCCATGCCACCCTCTTCCTTCAGAATACATAACTTGTCCCAAGAAAATTGATGAAATTTACGTTTATCATTAGTAGATCCCCAGAAGAGTCTGAAAATTCTTTAGGCAACAAAGATTAACTCATGGAATAGGTTGGGATTGCCTGAGCCACCACCCTAATCAAAAGATCCTTTCCAGCACCACTCAACAATTTACCTTGCTATCCTTTCAATTTCTTAGACAACTTCTCTTTAATAAACACAAAACTCTCCACTTTTTTCCTTCCAATATAAGTTGGTAGCCCTAGATACTTGTCATGTTTATCAACAACTCCCACTGCCAGAACATTACCCAGGCTCTACTTCATCTCCACTGAAACTCCTATACTAAAAGTAATACTACTCTTATCATAGTTAATTTGCTGTTGTGAACCCCACTCACACTACAACAAAAAATTAGTTTTGCTTCGGTTTTTTGCTATGGCACGAGTTGCCGTAGCTAAAGCCTAGAATTTACTACGGCAACGTTACCGTAGCAACAATTATGACTTTTAGCAACGACATAGTGATACCGTGGTAAAAACATTAGCCAATTGTCCCGTGGTAAAAACATTAGCCATTTGATTGCCGTAGTAAACCCAAGAATACCAATTAATGGCGCCAAAACAAAATTTATCTTCCCTTTCTTTTTTTCACTCTCTTTTCATTTTTCCTTTCCCACTATCCCTTTTCATCTATTTCAATTTTCAATTGCTCCCGCTGAGAAGCTCGAATGAAGCTTCAATGGAGGTCCATACAGTAAACTCTAAGCACTCTATCTCTCTACTCCTTTAATGGTTGAAGTGGAGTCGATCCTCATCTAAGTTTTCCAGTAAGGTCAGGTCTAGATCTCACTCTCTTTTCTCTTTAATCTATTTGTTGTCTGTGATTATCCTTTATATATGTTTAGCTATCTAATTTGATGAAGTATATTGATTGGGTATTTGGTTGTGGTGTGTTGGTTCGATGTTTCCAGGCTAGCTTCTTCTTCTTGTGTTTGATTTTTGATTGGGTATTGATTGTGATTTGGTTTGGGTTGCTTCTCTTTCTTTTCCTCCTCTTTTGGGCTTTAACTATCTCATATCTGCTCTTCCTGTATAATTTTGTGTTGGCTAGCTAAGTAGGAGTGGAAACAAAGAAAGCTATACAGCTATCTTCTCGGTTTTCCTGTTTGATGCTGTTATGTGAAGAGTGGAGTAGCCAATGCCTTGTTCTTAAATCTTTCCAAGTCTGTGACTGACTAGTCTCTGTGGCTCAAGTTTATAGTTTGGCTTCTAGGGATTCTTGTTACATGTAGTTTTGGAGTTTCCAATATTGACAAATGACAAATTGCCATGATTATATTTGTCAATTGACAGAGCTATCTACGTATTGGATTTCTCATGCTCGATCATTCTCAGTTCTCAATTCTAAGTGCAGTGGTTCAAGGGTGGTATCACCAACATCTGCTACAATTGCCTCGACAAAAATGTTGAAGCTGGACTCGGTGATCAAATTGCTTTATACTGGGAAGGGAATGAGCCATGTGTTGATGCCTCCTTGACTTACACAGCTTCTACAAATTTTTTGCCAGGTATATATACATTATTATCACTATCACTCACTGTCATCATTACTGTCCTACTACCAATCTCACACACTTATACTTGTAATCCTCTCAGCTTGCAAACTATTTGAAAGATATTGGAGTTAAAAAGGGTGATGCTGTCATCGTTTACCTACCCATGTTAATGGAACTTCCGATCACAATGCTTGTCTGTGCACGCATCGGTGCTGTGCACTCGATATTCAACGCTCGCTCTTACTAGCTAGCTCTTTAGTCTCTACCAACATCCATAACATGTTCTTCCTTTATAACTCCTGCTGTTCCGTTCTTTCAGGTTGTATTTGCTTGATTTTCTGCCGAATTTGTTACGTGAAGGATTGTAGATTGCAAAGAAAAAGTTTTCATCACTTGCAATGCTGTTAAAAGGGGTCCTAAGGTCATCAAGCTCAAAGATATAGTTGATGCTGCCCTTATTGAATCAACTAAAAGTGGGGTTGCTGTAGGCCAGGTGTGGACTTCAACCGACTTCAATGTTATTCATAGTAAATTATTGCTAACCGATACTTATGTCTCCATTGCAATATTAATCTCGAAAAGAATAGATGTGTTGAGAGTTGGTTAGTTATCATCATGATGATTCATTGTATACTTCATATATGGCTGTTTCTATAATTAAATTGCTATATAATTCTTTTATGTCAAGGCTATTTTTTGAATTGGGACCTCTAAAGAGCACCACGTATTTCTCAAGAAAATTAGTGGGCTGATGCTGAGAATGCTAGATACTGAAAGTGTAGTTAAACCATGCACTAATCTTGACTAACCTAAAGGATTTGATATGATATGAATCTGATAGATATGTAATTTCCTATTTGAGCAGATGTATGCTTAACTTATGAAAATAAATCTGCTTTGAAGAGAGGAAGTACTAAATGGGAAGAAGGAAGGGATATATGGTGGCAGGTTAGTAGCAATACACGAGCCTCTTTCTTTTAACTTCCATGAAGATGGTGTTTTTTCTTTTCTTTTCCTCTTTCATAACCTTGTAAGTGTTTCATGTGTTCTTTCTGTATTAGTGGTTCATCAAATGCTTATGAATCACTTGTATGTTTGCTACTTTGCAATCTGAACTGTTGTTGATGTATGGCTCCTGATTATTTTACAGGACGTCATACCAAAATATCCAACAACTTGTGGAGTGGAGTGGGTTGACCCGTTGATGCAGAGGATCCACTTTTTCTGCTCTATACCAGCGGGGGCATTGGAAGCCCAAAGTATATAACTTTATATGCCCCAAGTATTTTCTTTTCTTTTCTTTTTTACTTTTATAATTCTATTTGTATTCGGGAGTTCTTCACACAATTGGAGGATATATGGTGTACACTGTGACGACGTTTAAGTATGCATTTGATTACAAACCATCTGACATCTACTGGTACCATTCGCAACCACAAGCATTTATTTAAGTTTTACTTTCTTGTGTGCAAGCAGTTTTGCTGCTGATATATGTGTGACTTGACACATTTTATCTGAAGTTAAGGTGTACTGCCGACTGTGGTTGGATTACTGGGCACAACTATGTCACTTATGGACCCTTACTAAATGGAGCAACTGTTGTCATATTCGAAGGGGTAACATATTCAGACTACAGACAGATTATCATTACATTTAAGAACTAAAAATGGTTAAGTTGTCAAAAGATAAGAAATGTTGTATGTGTACTTTGGTAGCCACTGGTCGACATAAGAGTAATACGATTAAGCTTCAAATGTGTATTTGAATACGAAACAAAATTGGGAAACAGTGGTTGGGACTTCTGACTTGTGGGTATAAACAGTTAATTGGAATTTCTGGCTGTTTTACTGTCAATTTATGTGAACCTTAGCTCCTTTCCTATAAGTGCCTTTTAATGCGTATTGGCACTCATATGTGCATATGCTCACTCTAAATTTATTGAATTTGATTTAGATTTATCCATTTAATTTAGTAGTAACACATCCATGACTACCTCACAGGCACCTAATTATCCTGATCCTGGGCCCTGCTGGGATATTGTCGATAAGTACAAAGTGACCATATTTTATATTGCCCCAACATTGGTGCGTGAATGTGAAGGAATTCATTGTAAGACTGTTACTACTTTTACTGTTGCATTTGGCACTTATGTATTTGATCCTAAGTTTCTAAGATAGAAGTACAATCATATTTTGCTTTGTTGTTATTGTAGATTCAATATGAGCAATTGCTTAGTGAGGAAACACTTGAGGACCAGCAAAACAACATTATTAAAGATAAAATATTTCATTCTCTGATGGGTGATGATGGTCATGGCTACTGTCGAACATTTGGTTCTTCAATGCCCCATTCTCTCATATATGCAAAGGAAGCACCATCTTTCCAAACTGCTGATCTAATTGCAAATATTACAGCACAAGTGCGTCGACAAGTTCAAGGGGAGATTGATGAACTCCGAAGAGAAGTTGAGCAATTCAAAGGGAAAGTACCTACAGATTTTGAAAACCATGGCTCGGAACGTTCCATACAGGTTAGTGATATATATTACTAATCTGCATTGATTTATTCATTAGTAAAACATGATCACTTGTATGTCTTCACTTGTGTATTTCAGCAACCAGATGCAACCAGTGGACATGAGATTATAAGAGAGTCCATAGGAGATGGAGAAGCTCCCAGTGAACATTGTAGCCGACCATTGAACCCGATTAATGCTAAAACATCACACTCTTCTCAAAATGGTGCTCAAAGGGTAAGTTGCCTATACTTTTAAGAATGCATGTTTCATTGTTTACACTTGTACATTTTGGATACTTTGAGAAGCATATTTTAGGCTTAGGATCTATACATTTTGGCAGGATTATATTCATATTTGGTGCATTAAATTTATGCTTGAAAAGAGATCTGTAGTGTTAAAACTGATGTTCTGATTCAGCAGCCCTTATGTTAATTACTGTAGAAATATATATTTTCTGATGTTAGTGTCTTCATGAAAGTTTTAGATAACCTGTTTATGATCATGTCAGATATGGAATTATAACCAAATGATTTTTCTACATTTAGTTATGATTTTCCAAAATTCAGGGTTTATACAGCCTAAACTGGTTGTTTTGAATTTCTTAACTTGTCATCTTTTAGCTGAAAGCTATACCTTTCAGGTCATATTCTGAAGTAGCTTTCTTCCCAAAAGATATAGTATATATGTTATGGGTTGCTTCAATCTTTAAATCATTAGGATACGATTTTTCTATATTTAGTTATGATTTTCCAAATTTTAGGGTTTATATAGCCTAAACTGGTTTTTCTGAATTTCTGAACTTATCACTTTTTAGCTAAATACTGTACCTTTCAAGTCATATTCTGAAATAGCTTTCTTCATAGAAGTTATAGTATATATGTTAAGGGTTGCTTCCGTCTTTGAATCATTTGGATGCGATTTTTCTACATTTAGTTATAATTTTTCAAAGTTCAGGATTTATATAGCATAAACTAGTTGTTCTGAATTTCTTAACTTGTCATCTTTTAGCTGAAAACTGTACCTTTCAGATCATATTCTGAAGTAGCTTTCTTCATAAAAGTTATAGCATATATGTTAAGGGTCACTTCAGTCTTTAAATCATTTGGATGTGATTTTTCTACATTTAGTTATGATTTTCTAAAGTTAAGGTCATTTGCAGATTTGCTATAACTTTTGTTGCACTGTCATTAGGTTCTGAATTTCTTTCTTTGCACAATTCAACTGATGACAGTGGTTTCTTAACTAATAAATGTATATTAAATGTACAGCTTATTATGGCAAAAAAAGTAAAAGCAAGCAGAGGTATGAAGACTATTGAAGCAAGCAACAAGAAGAAGTGATGCATGCCAAGCACACAATATTTTGGTAGCTAGAGTGCATTCCAAATAGAGATGTTTCTATGCACTCATTGAACTTATTTATGTTTTGTTTTCCAAGCTAGAATGCTCTCTAAGAACACAATATTTTGTTAATGAGAATGGTACTTGGCGTAAAGTGAACATGCATGTATGGATTTGTGAGCATTTGAACTGTAATAAGATGTTGAGTTTCTATAAATTTTAGCACAGGAATATTGTGTTCATCAACTCTAGGTTTCAACTGTTTTGACACAAATTCTGGAACCTAAATGCATTAGAAAGTTTGCTATGGACAATGAACTAGTTAGCTACGGCAAAGTGCCTTATTTGCTACTGAAATTATGCAAGCAAATTGCCACTTTTGCTACGGCAAATTGTCCCTTTTGCTACGGCAAATTTGCCGGATTGCTACGGCAACTTAACATGATTGCGACGGCGAATTTATATCAATTGCCATGGCAAATTTCCGTCGCGAAAAGCCAAATAATGTCAACAGTCAAACATGAATTTGCTACGGCATGGACTGTAATTATGTGCCGTCGCTAATAATAAACCTATACTACGGCGAAAACTTGCCGTAGTAATAGCTTTTAGCTACGGCAATGTCCGTAGTAAATATCAATAGCGACGCCTTCAAAAGCTACGGAAAAATTGCCGTCGCCAATGTAATTTTTGCCATGACAATTCGTGTTTGCTACGGCATTACAAGTATTCGCGACGGTAGATTTCCGTCGCAAAACTAATTTTTTGTTGTAGTGTCATAATCTGACAAGGCTTTTTGAAAATTCACACACTCCACCATTGATGCACTTCCAAAAAATAAACTTTCATCCGAAAAAAGGAGATGATGAATAGTTGGTGCCCCATCACAAATTATTATTCCATGCAACTTCGCATCTTGAGCTCTAGTCTCTAGGATAGCCAAAAAAACTTCTGTACCTAATAGGAAAAGCAAAGGAGACAAAGGATCTCCTTGACGAAGACCCCTTTTTGGTGTCAAATACCCTTTCGGAACTCCATTGATGAGAAAAATATAAGACTGTTGAAACACACTACATCACCAGTTTGATCCACCCTTCCATAAACCTTAATCTTCTCAACACTGCTTGCAACAGATTTCACTTCATTTTATCGTAAGCTTTGCTCATATCTAACTTCAATGAGAACTCACAATCCGACTTTGATACATTAGTGTGAATAAAGTAGGATACTTCATTTTCAACTAACGTATTATTAGAGATTAACCTTTCTGGGACAAAAACACACCGAAAAGGAGACAAAATCTCCCCTAAAATTCTCTTCAATTTGTTAGCAATAACTTTGGAGCAAATCTTGTAAATGACGTTGCTTAACACTATCAGCCGCAAATCTGACATCTTCTCAAGCTTAGAAAATTTTGGTATCAAGCAAACATGAGTATAGTTTACTTGCCTAAGAAGATAACCTATAACCAGGAAACTAGTCACCACCGCTACTACCTTTGGCCTCACTTTATCCCAATACTTTTGGAAGAAGAGTTATGGCATCGCATCCAGACCAGAACTCTCGGTTGGATACATTTGAAAGAGAGCACCTCTAATCTTCAGAGTCGAATATGGAGTCATAAGATCTGTATTCATCCCGTCTGTAGCTTTTGGTTGAACTAAATCCACAATGTTATGCATATGGGTCAAGTCCAACTGGCTTTTCTTGTACATATGGGAAAAGTAGTCCAAAACTACCTTCTCTATCCCACTACTCGACTCTTGCAAAACTCCATTCTTATCACATAACCCAGCAATCATATTCTTTGATCTTCTATTTGATGTCTTAAGGTGAAAGTACTTAGTGTTCTCCTTTCCCTTCATAAGCCATGTAATTTTTGAACGTTGATTCCAATAATCATGCTCCTCTTTCCAAAAAAAGCATCTAACTTGTTGGCCAGCATTGCATGTTCCAACTCTGTCTCTTCATTATGAGGTAGAGTACATAGAGTCTGCAGCCTTCCCCTAGGCCATCAATCTCCTTCCTTCTGTTCCCAAAATTATGCCTCTATCATCGACCTAATTCCATTATGGTGTTGGTAATGCACTGGACAGCCTTATGCATAGGAATACAAACTCTTGAACGTCTCCCATTTGCCTTGATAACCTCCTCACATTGAGCATGGGAAGTCCAAATTTTTTTGAAACGAAACCTTTTTTGTCTCCTAGTAGTAACATGTCTAAATCCCTTCGATATCTCCACCAAAGTTGGTATGTGATCACCATGAATAAGTTGCAAATTTTGCACCTTCTTTTCTAGAAAAATATCCAACCAAGATCTAGTAGCTACGGTATGATCAAGCCTACATTGCACACCTCCTCCCTGCCAAGTATGGTCAATGTCTTGATACCCTCCATCAATCAGCTCCCTAATTGTCATCGTGTCCCTAAATAGTTGTATTTGACCCTCACGCCGGTGTGCACCTCCATCCTTTTCACCATTATGCAATATCTCATTGAAATCCCCAAAAATGAACCAGGACACGATCTGGTCCATAAAAATTGGACGAGTCAGGACACTCACTCATTATCGGGTCAGATTCGCAGAATTCGTGCCTAGCCCTATCACTCACCTCATAAAATTAAGTGACCAAAGTTATAATTTCAAAATACGAGTGACCAATATGTTTTATTTACCAAATTTGAATTACCAAAATTATAATTTTTTAAATTAAGTGACCAAGATGTAAAATACACTAAAATTGAGTGACAATTTAAGAATTTTTGCTATTTAACAATAAAAGTCTACTCATTTTTGTTCTTATGAAAAAAGAAAAAAAGAAAAAGCCGTGGCTTGTTTAAAGGTCCGAATCAGTTTCTCTTTGCTCGAGCAATTCGCCGCCTAGTCGGGAACTTATTCCTGACCGACTCATTCACGCAAAAACCCCCAATCATGTTTTTTACGATTTGAGCGAATCATTGTTTTAGGGTTTTGTTGGTTTTCGAATTAGAATTTTGGGCGTTTGAGATTGAAAAAAAATGTCTCTGAGAATTAAAGTGGTGGTGGACAAGTTCGTTCAGGAGCTCAAGGAAGCTCTGGACGCCGATATTCAAGACAGAATGATGAAGGAGAGAGAGATGCAGAGCTACATCGAAGAACGCGAACGCGAAGTCGCGGAGCGCGAAGCTGCTTGGAAAGCCGAGCTCTCTCGCCGCGAGGTCGGTCTCGGTCTTCTTTTCTCCGCTCATTCTCAGTTTTTTGATTCATGGGCTATCTTGTGTTTGTTTAGTCATCGAAATCCCAGCTTGTTATATTGTTGAACAACCCAAATTGGCCATTAGATAATTTGTGGTGTTATTACAGAATGGAGAGATAGTCCTGCAACTGATTGGGTGTGTTGTTTTTTGTATTGTTTTGTTGAATTACAGACCAATAGTTTAGGGTTTGTTTAGGCATTAGTCTTGAATTGCTACTGAGGAGACAGTCAGCTGAAACATGTTTATATGGGGGCATTCATCGCTCTAGTAACGAAGTGTTTAATAAAAGATTGCTATGTTTATTAGGTTATTTTTAGTCTGGATGGAGTTGATGGACTGTTGATGAGCATGATTTTGTTTTCAGGCGGAGATTGCTAGACAAGAAGCGAGGCTGAAAATAGAGAAGGAGAACCTTGAGAAAGAGAAAAGTGTTTTGATGGGAACTGCGTCGAATCAAGATAACCAAGATGGAGCTCTGGAGATCACTGTAAGTGGTGAAAAGTATAGGTGTTTGAGGTTTGCCAAGGCAAAGAAATGAGGCATTAGAAAGGAGTGTGAAAACAGAAGCTAACTGTTGCCTTGATTATGTTTCATGCTCAACTTGCTTGGCAATATCACAAAGATCACTTTTTTCGTTTGAAAACTCCGATTCTTGTGGTGTATATGTGCAACAATTGCCCAAAAGTCTCGTCATTTGTTATTGATTCAGAAGGGTAAGCAGGTTCGGTGTGCCTGAATCCAAACTAGACTTGGCAATGGCTGTATATTAACCCCAAAAAACCTTGATTCTTTCCTGGTTAGTCTAGTTTGACAGTGGTATCCTGGACCGTTGCACATATTGCAAATTAACATGTTAAACATTCATTTATCTCGTATGATGCCAGTGTGGTTTCTCCCCAAAATGGATTCATCAGTCTGTATACAAGTTCGTATGCGAGCTCATTCTGGAAAACTAAACATGGGAGGTTGAGAGTATAGATGTAGATAGCTATGATGCACGGGCATGGATACGTGATATGCGTGCGGGTACGATACGATACGGGGATACATGGTTTTTTTTAAAAGTAGGATACGGGTACGTTTTATATATTATAATAAAAAATAAATATATGAATAAATCTATTTGACTAAAAAAAATATGGAACTTGAGGAGTTTGATTTGCAAATTCGAATCTCTTTTCCTTTAATCTTGAGGAGATGTAACTTCACTCTATAATGTGATTCAGTAAACTCACCGTTGCAAAAATGGTACTTAAATGCGTGACAAACTTTCATAAAGATCATTCCCTACCATCACCTATGGTACCTGGATTAGTAGTGGCATTACTCATCCTCCAAGGCTCCAAGACTTGTCAACAAAGTCAAGCAAACAATATTGAATTCAAAGTAATATTGAATTTCAAAGTTCAAAACATTTCTGACCACAAACATATCAAAGATATCATATTAAATCATGCTATGTAATAATATTTTGATCCTTCTCTCTTTTGTTTGTAACGAAAAAAACCTTCTCTTTTCTGTGTTTCAAAAAGACAAAAACTCTCTGTGTTTCAATCTTCCTAACTCTTCTACTATCGAAAAAAAAACAGTCTCTCTTCTCAATCACTCTAACCTTTAAAGCCCCAAGCTATGAAGTCTGAGAAGCTACCAATCAGGCGATCATCCAGTCACTCAAAATCAAGGCCACGATTCACAAACGGCAGAGTTACGAATCGTTGAAACCCACGATTTCAAGCTGCAAGAGAGAAGAACATAGCAACAGAAGAGAGGGTTCGATACAGTTGCAGCCTATTAGGTTAGTTATTTAAGTATTTTCTTCAATTTTTTTGACAAAAAAACCCAAAACGTATCCCATTCCGTATCCAAATGGTCAAACTATACTATATAGTCTTCGATACGTATTTCTGCCTCAGGATACGTATCTGAGGCATATCCAGAACGTATCCATATTTGGTACAGATACGATAGAACATTCTCAAAATTTGGACGTATCCATGCATCACAGATAGATAGTATCTATATCTATACTATCATTTAAGAGAAGCACCTTTGTTTCTCAATTTTTCCATTTCTTCCAATTTAACTCTTTAGAGTTTATAAAAATATAATATTTCAAAGATATATTGGTAATTTATAAAATAATATATATAAAAAATTAAAAAGGTGAAAGAAAAAAAATCCTATTTTCACTCCTCCTTTATCTAGGCAATAGTTTTTTTCTTTCTCTCTCTACATAACTGACATTTCCAGTTTCAAAGGGTGATGAATTTCGGTGAGTTGTATAATGTTCCAAAGATAGTAAGTAAATTAAAAATGGACATAAAATTCATGAGACTACAAAGTGACAAATCTTTCTTTTATAAAAGGAAAAACAAAAAGTGGCACATCCTGTTTACATAGGCAAGGAGAAGTTTAGTAATTCCTGAGATACAGGGAAAATCGCAGGTAAAGTTAGAAGGGCCTATGAAATGACTTGCTATAATGTCGTCATTGTAGTGAACTCTGTCACAAATAAATTCTTCCTTAATCAGTTTTCTCTAATACCTCATCTATTGTTTATGTTCCTCTTTTTTTAAACATGTCTTTATTTTCCTCTGTCACTCTCTACTGTCTCTAGGGATGATGTTTTGCATAAATATTACATCAAGTCATGAAAAAGATGTGCTCAATCCCTCCTCACCCGTGGATGTGTAATGTATGAATAATGGTACGAGGGTATTGAGTCATGTCGATTTAATGGGAATGAACAAATGTAAATTGTTAGACGACGAAAACATGATTCATCGTTTAAAGAACAACTTTCGTCGTCTAGATTAGAAGTTGTCAATGGGCCGGGCCTCCGTGAGCCAGGCCTTGCAGGCTTTTGAGAAAATAAATAATCACGGACTGGGCCGGGTTTTAAGCACAATTGTAAAGCCTAAGCCTGACCCATGGAACCGAAATTGTCAATTGTAAAGCCTGGGCCGGGTATCTCTATAATTTACTGGTCAGGCGAGGCCAAATTGTTCTTTACATAAAAAACAAGTCAAACTCATTAGTCGCAAAAAAAATAGTTATAATTTTAACTAATTTATAGCGTTTTCTCACTCTAATAGATGCCATATACTAAAATCAAATATAACTTTTGGTTAAATTCTTTGTCAAATTTAACAAGAATGGAGAAAGAAAATAACTAATAGTTAACATTTTCCCTCTAATATTTTCCTCTCTTCATAGTGTTTTATTTCAATTTGACTTAAAAATATCTAGAACTATTGGAGCAAAAGTTAAAAGAATGGCGGTTATATTTAGCTTTGTGATAAATTTGACTAGAAAATAAGACTACTATTGAGGATGCTCTTAGATCAATACCCACACATCAACTCAAAAATCATATAGCATTTTCAAAATAATAAATAAAAATTTTCTTTATATAAAACTAAATTTATTCATTAAGGCTAAGTAGCCAAATGAAAATCTAAGAGCAAATCTAATTATTCAATTAAGAATTTATTTATTAAGGCTGTAGCTTGTTTCCTTATCTTATAATAATTTTTTTATATAACTATAAATTATAATTCATATATTGAATTTAAGAAATTAAAATACAAGGCGGACTTTTGGGTCGGGTTTTTTCGGGCCGGGGCAGGTTTGAGACACTAAGCCCAAATCCGGCCCATGGCGCGACGGATCGGGCCTATTGCGGATTTTTTTTGGGTCGGTATGGGCTTGGGCTTCTCGGACCTCCACGGGCCTCGGTGGCCCACATGTGAAATGATGAGCTAGGCCTAGTCTAGATACAACTTAGATGATGAAACCAAAATTTCGTCTTCTAAGTATACGCTTAAATGACGAAATATGTATTCGTCGTCTAATAAATATTAAGATGACGAAACTAAAATTTCGTTGTCTAGGTAATAAATCTTAGACTATTTATAGTTTGTTCGTCGTCTAAATACACATCTTAGACGGCAAATACTTCTTTCGTCGTCTAAGAAGTTATATTTAGACGATGGATGTGTATCTTGTTATCTTTTTTTTTTCAAGCCGACAAAAGTAATATTCGTCGTCTTGATACAAACCTAGACGATGAAAATTGTGTCGTTTGTTTAGTCTATACTTAGACAAAGAAATATTTTACTTAGACGATGAAATCATTCATCGTCTAAGAAAACTCAATTTTTTAGATCAAATTCCATTTTTAGATCGAAAATTTCATCTCTCAACATCTCTCAACAACCTCTCAACACCACATCCGGCCACAATTTCGAATCATACTGTTTTCCCACTTCTGGAGTTCTAGTCTACCCACTTCTCTCCTTATCGGTGAAGATATAACTTGTTTCTCTCAGTTATTATTTTTTGAATTTAATTATGTATGTTACGTACGGTGATCGAGTTCTCCGGTGAAGTACTCTGACGAATCATTCCGACGACCTTGTTTGCATATATAGAGCATTAATTGTTTGTTATATTGATAATTGCATGCATGTGTTGATTAATTATATATATATATGATGAAATGTTAGATTAATTAGTTGATAATTATATATTATTTTGTAGATTTAAATATGTAAATGCATATTATTGTGTTATGTAATTTAATTATTAAGTATTAAATGGATATTGTAAGAATGATAAGAAGATTCCTTCCATGTACATAATTAGAATTTTCTTAATTAGAATTTCTGATGCTGACGACTAGAAATTGAATGGGAGCTAGCTAGCTTGAACCGATGCATGTTGCCTACTATTTGGACAATTTTTTGCTAACTTATGACATATTTAATTTTTTTTTCGCTCATGATAATTAACTTACGGAAAATATGGACAAGAGTTGAATATAATTGGCGAATAAAAGTGATGAGAGGTATATGGACGAAGTCAGAGAATTTGTGTTGTTTGCGATGCAACATGGTTAAGGAAAGAAGCGTTACAAGTGTTCGTGCAGAAGATGTCTTGACCATGAGTTTGTAGAAGTTAATGTTATGTCTCAACACTTGTATGATAATGGTATGATGTGGAGTTACACTACATGAAGTGAGCACGGTGAAGTACAGACTTCAGCTCAAAGTACAGTTACCAGGGTGCCTCATCCAACAGTACTGGCGCCCAATCTTGGAACTCTACTATGTATTTGGTACATGATGCTTTTTAGGTATTTAGTTGTATTAGACACCAACACGAAGATGGAGGTTATGATACTTCTTATTGATATAGTCCCTGCAACCTTGGCCACTGACACTACTGAGATGGATAAGTACAACAAGATGCTAGTTGAAGCTCAGACTCCAGTATACTCTGGAGCCCAAAGTGAAGAACAAATTCTCGAATGGTGCTTTTGACGAAATGCAGAGCATATATATAAGTTGTTTTCTGATCATTACAAACTTTCCAGTACCCGTTATAAGGTAAGAAAGATCTTAAGCAACCTTGGTCTTAAGTACAAGAAAATTCACCCTTACAAAAACGGTTGTTTGCTATTTTACAAAGAGTATGCACATTTGGACAACTGCCCTGTATGCACAAGTCAAGATGGCAGCACTCTAATGCAACAAGTCCACATTAATGAGTATGTTTATTAATTATAAGTTAATGGTTTCTTAATTTGAAAGGACCCAATCTCGATTTAACTAGTAAACCGAGATCTAATCCTAATAACTCACAAGAATACAGCAAATTTCACTAAAATTTTGACATAACCTCCTCTTAAACTGAAGGATACCAAAAACCTGCCCAGAAAGAACACTTCTAAAACAAATCTCGCAAACAATACCGTGAGCCACCGATGCTCATCTGAATTTCTCAACTTAACAAACTACATACTTTACTATAAATATACAAGAAATCTGATGATCATTAACGTATACAATAGAGACGGAAGTAAACTAAACATAGTATTTAAAGCGACTTCTAATTTACATAATATACAGAATTAGTAGGCTAGGCTAGGAACCTACTATAAGAGAAGTGTTACTCAAACTCTAAGCCTCTGACGATGACGTGCAACCACAGGGTAGAAACTGCAAACTGGGCAACGAAAAACTGAAGGGCCCAGGGAAAGGCATATAACAGAAAAATTGTCAGAGTGAGTGGACATAATCAAATAATCAAGTGCATGAAAAGAAAAATAAATAATATGCCTTTCCACTGATAAAGGTATAAAAGAAATGTGTCAAAGATACTGTAAAAATAGTAAAAGAACATCGAGGGGGACACCTGACCCTTCTCGAGTATCAAGTGCTAGTGGAGGCAATGACCAGAGTTCTTAGACCTCTAGCCATAAAAGTTGTCCGGTGACTCCTAACACAAAGAAGACATGAATGCTGGGGGGTGGTAAGTGCTGATACTTCCCTGTAGACACTCGGGGATCAGCCAAGTAACGAATACATTTATGCAAGACTAACTGAAAATGTATTGAATCTAGCCTCCAAAATTATAAACTGAAAAATTTCAAACTGTACTAAAAATACATATTAAAGACTCGTTAATCAATTGTGAAAGTAAAAGTGTCCACTCACTGTAAACAGCTAGCTCCGATGTCCGACAGAAGTCTCCTCGCCCAAATTTTGATCACAATTTCCTGAATCAACAATAACAAAAACATTCAATATGATAATTGAATAGAGTACTCGAATCTAGCGTAGAAACTACCCCGACAACCCGCTGAACAAAATTGGATTTCTACCTCGTCGGAGCTCCACCGTGAATGGCGGCACGTGGCCACCACGCGCCACCTTCGACGACCTACTCCAACGACCCCCAAAAAAACACAGCTAAATTCCTCATACAACTCTAAACAACTTTTCCTTCTTCGCCAGTGCGAGATCAGGTGGTGTTGTGGCCGAAACCACCACCACCAAGCCGCGAACCACCACCTCCGGCGAACGCCACCAATGGTGGAGCCCGACCCCGAAAATTGATCCTCACACCAAGCCCAACCAAACCCCCTATCCACGCGCTCCAATTTGACGGCATCTGGCCGCCACAAGCCCCGAAAGCCACGGCGATCGAAATTGGCGATTTAGTATTTCGGCATCGCAACCGCTGCCGTCGTAAAACGAGGCTATACCCAACATGCTCAGCAGGAAGAGGCCTACAAAACCCTCTTATCCCCGACCTGAAAAACTCGCTGGAGCACCGCCGACTGCGGCGACGATACCCCATCGGCCAAAACATTGATAAATCTTTCATTGCGACACCTGCAATGCTCAAAATAATCCCAAAAACACAAAATAGATATCAAAAGCTTCAACTCCATACCTAAGGTGTCAAATTTGGTGGTTGGCCGGAAAAAATTCTAGTAGGTCAAGCAAACGGGTCGGGTCGGGTACGGCGTGGGTCTCACCTGGGCTAAACGGGTGGAGCCCGATCGAATTTCTGATTAGGGTCAGCCCAAAATTCCTTATAAATACCCCAATCACTTCATCTGATTCAACGGTCCATAATTGATCTCAGCCAAAATCAACGAGTGAGATCAAACCGCCACAAATTAATTTCTTTTCTAATAAATTAACACAATAACTTCTCAAAGTTGTAACAACTAGCTCGGGTATCCTAAAAATTCACCAAAAATTTTCACGGGCACGAAATAAAACTCTTTACAACTTTCAAGAAGAAAATTAAGTCAAATTCTTGATGGATAAAAAAGTCGTTAGTAAATCCTTAAGTTTATCGCATACGCGATATTACAAATTACGAGTTGTTAAGCATGTCATTTTCGTTCGGCTCATTACATAATATTCAAATTGAGAAATCCAAATAGGAATAGGTTCCCACGGTTAATTGATTTGTTATTTTGGTGTTTGGTTATTCGGAGTGTTTTTCCTTTGTGGATGCAGGTTTTTGGTTTCCTTTTGTTTTATAGGAAACTATACCAAATTTTTTGGTAGAAATAAACATTCATATATTTTCTTCATAATTTTGCAGATGAGGGATCTAGAAATAGCCCCTAATAGCGAAGGGTGGTGGTTATGGGAAAAATCACTTATTGGCCCATAATACTATATTTACTTTGGATGTTTTGTGAACGGGGTAAGTTTTAATCACTGGATCGAGATGAAGGCAAAAGAACACAAAACAGTGGGATTGTGGTAAGGGAAGGCATTGATGTATATTACGGGGTTCTTGTAAATGTCGTTAAGCTATTATATGAGAATAATATCAATGTTTTTCTTTTCAAGTGTAAATAGTTCAAGCATAAGAAGGAAGATCTTGACCTTTTATCAGTCGATACAAACATAAGCTGGTATGAAGATGAGTCATTCGCACTTGCCACCTTAGTCAGCCAGGTGTTGTGTATGGATGATCCGGAAGTGGGTGAAGGTTGGAAAGTAGTGAATCATGTCTCACCGAGGAATATGGAGTGCCACAACTTGAAGGGACACCAGCGACTAACGCTGAAGTGAATAATGTCATTGCTATTCAAGACCCTAATACTTTTGTCATCACCGACACAAATCAACTGATTTGCTATAACAAACACTTACCCATACCTAAAGATGCCACAAATCTTACTAAAAAGGAGGTCAAGGACCTAGAGAATAATGCATTTGAAGAGGAGCTAGAGGATGACGACATTGTATACGAGGATGATGAGGATCAGTCAGTTGAGAATAAGGAGGATGATTCAGACGATGCAAATTATGATGGAAGTGATTAATGATTGATATTGTTATATAAATATATGTAATTATTAATTAATATGTTTTTAATTTATATTAGCTTTAATCAGTTAAGCATTTTTTAAATAATACAAATATTTTCTAATCGATAATTAAGTGCATGTTTTTGTAATTACAAGAGGTTTAGAATGTTTGTAATACTTGTTATGTCTTATAGGAATGATTTAAGAATAAACGAATGGAAGATGTTTTTTCTGTTTATAAGGACATCTTAGACAACGAAATTATGGAAATTCGTCGTCTTAGCCTATCTTAGACGACGAGTATTTGACCATTTCGTTGTCAAAGGGCCTTCCTTAAACCCTAACCCTAAATGCTTCTCCCTAAACCCTGAATATTTAGATTAACCATTACCATAAAAACACATTTAGACTACGAAGCAATTTCGAAAACGTTTTCCGAAAGTTTCGTCCCCTAAGATTCATTGTCTAAATGTCCTAGTCTAACTACTTAGACGATGAAATAATCTTCGTCGTCTAAGTTTTTAGACGACAAAAGTTTACTGAAAAAATAACAAAATTTTTCATTGTTTAGTGAATACTTAGACGACGAATATAATAATTCATTGTCTAAGATAAACCACTTAGACGACGAAATTTTAGGTTTTTTTTTAAAAAAAAAATCAACCACTTAGATGACGAAATTTTAGTAGTTTTGTCGTGTAAGTGGTTTAATTTTTTTAAAATAAAAAATCCATTAAATACTAATTAATTCATTATTTCTAATTATTAATTAATGTAAAATTCGTAGTAAATAAATAATTTAATGGTAGTGGTGGCAGAGACAACGTTTTGTGTGGTGGCGGCGGCGACGACGTTTTGTGTGGTGGTGGTGGTGTGTGGTGTGGTTGTGGTGGTGGTGGCATGTGGTGGTGATGGCCTGTGGTGGTGGTGATGATGATGATAGTTTGATTGGGAGAGAGAGAGCGAGAGAGAATTTTTGGTAAGATAGAGAGATTGTGAAAAATGATGGTTGAAATGTGTTTTATAGCCGACGACTTAGGCGACAAAACCAACAAGTTTTGTCGCCTAAGTGACATGAATTTTTGGCAAAAAAATTTTAGTTTAGACGACGAAACCTAGTAGTTTCATCGCCTAAATGATTTGAAAATTTGGAAAAAAAATTGGAGGAAAAAAAACGCCAAATTTTTTGACGTAGACGACGAAACCTAATAGATTTGTCGTCTAAGTGTTTCAAAAAATTAATTTTCATATATTTTTAAAAAAAATTCACTTGGGCGGCGAAACTATATAGTTTCATCGCCCAAGTGTTTAAAATTTTCTCCAAAATTTTGGCTGAAAAATTAAGTTTTAGATACTTTAAAAAAAAATTCACTTGGGTCACGAAACATGTATATTTTCGTCATCTATGTGAATTTTATTTTATATTTTTATAAAAATATGAAAAATTAATTTTGGATAGTTGCTTAAAAATAATCAAAAATCAACCATCAGATGTAACCATTGCATTTAAAAAATATTGTAGAAAAAGATTCAACCCAATTCGGATTAGTTTAGGATTTGACCGAATAAATTTAGTGAATATCAAAAAATAGTTAAAAGACGAAAACGATCGTAAAAAATAATTTGAAAACCAGTTTTTGAAGTTATGGGTGTTTGTCTTGTCGTAAAAACTTAATTTATCAACTTGATAGAAATTAATTGAAAATTGACATAAAAAATTGATTTAGGACTAAAAAAAATTTATATATCTATTAATGTTGTATAATTTAAGTGTTTGTATGTCTATATTCACTCCACATAAATATTAAAGAAATTGAATTTGGACAAAATAATCGTTGGATATATTCATCATAATAGAATATGTAGTGGACCAATTTTCAGTAAATATGAAGTTCATTAAGGTTTTGATTGGCGTAGTCAACCATAAAACTGAAATTTCAACGAAACGAAAATGTTGATATACGAATCTTCGTAACTCCGAATTTTTAACTATCAACACTCATAGTCCATGAATTGTTTACTCTAATCCCTCGACAAACAAATATACATTTTAAGATGGTATACATGGTCATGCTCTTTGATTAATTGGAGTCAATAAAATTCATCTTAGACGATGAAATAGGTATCATTCGTCGTCTAAGTAACACTTAGACGATGATTATATATATATATATTTGTCATCTAAGTGTTTATAGGTTAGAGCTTAATGGTAAGTGTTAGGGTATGGACTTAGACGATGAATTGGAGACCATTCGTCATCTAAGTAGGAAGTAGAAGACGAATACTGATTTTCGTCGCCTAATCGTTTATGGATCATGGTTTAGGGTTTAAGGATTAGTTTTAGGGCATGGACTTAGACAACGAATGGGTAACTATTTCATCGTCTAAGTACGTTTACTACGACCACAAAATTTTTTGTCATTTAAAGTATCACTTAGACGATGAAATTTGCCACTTAGGCGACGATTTCAGATTTTGTTGTCTAAGTAAAACTTAGACGATGAATTTTTCTCTCTTATACGACGCTTTATGTTTCGTCGTCTAAGTGGTACTTAGATGGTAAAATTTTTAGCTCAGGCTACAAAGTATGGTTTCATCGTCTAGGTCGTACTTAGGCGACGAAACCATTAAAATTTTGTCGCCTAAGTGCGTTTTTCTGGTAGTGAATGTTAGAAGAATTTTGGTCTACGTTCTACTTATACGATGAAGCTTAACCAATATCGTTGCCTAAGATGAGTTTCACATCCTGCATCTAAGAGCATGATCATGTGTACTATGTTAGATTGCAAATTTCATTCCTCGAGAGCATAGAGTAAATAATTCTTGGACTGTGAGTGTCAACTGTTTAAAAAATGGAGTTACGAAGATTCGTTTGTGAACTTTTTTGTTTCGTTGAAATTGCGGTTTTATGGTTGACAACACTGATCTTTAAGAACTTTATATTAATCAAAATTTCGTCTACTTACATATTATGATGTGATGCGTACATCTCACGGTTATTTCGTCCAAATTCAATTTCGTTAAAATTAATATAGAGTGAATGCAGACATACGAACACTTAAGTTATACAACATCTATAGATATATAACAAGTCTTTAGTCGTTAATCTACTTTTTATGTCAAATTTCAATTAACTTATATGTTATTGATATAAAATTTTGACGTAAGTGGAAATGCTCGTAACTACGGTAATGGTTTTATTATTAATAGTTTACGATCAATTTTGTCTTTTAAATATTTGTCGATAATCACAAAAGTATATCGATAGAATACAAAACTAAACCGAATTGGCTTCAATTTTTTTCAACAATATTACATGAGTGTAATGGTTATATTTGACGGTTATTTTCTTATGATTCTTAGGTAGGTACCCGAAAATAATTTTTCCGATAGCTCTCAATAAATAAATAAATTATGACATATATAAGCGACGAAACTTATATGTTTCGTCGTCTAGGGTACTTCTTAAAGGATGAAACCTTGTTCTTTCATTGTCTAACCCTAAATATTCGGCGGGCATTTTTTCCGCCAAAGTTTTTAGAGAATTTTTTTAAATAACTTAGACGAAGAAGGAGTAGCTTGGTAATTACTTGCATACGGGAGATGGAGTAGTTCGTAGCACTGCAACGAAATTTGGATGGTCCTTGACCGCTTCGTAACATGCAAAGTGTGTAAACGATTTCTTCTAGGCCGAATAGTAAAAGGATTGAGCTTGCACTATCAGAATACCTGTCTTAGACGACGAATCCATTTAGGTTTCATCGTCTCAGCCAGACTTAGGCGATGAAACATCAATTAGTTGCCAAAGTTAATATTTTTTTTGTCCAAGAAAGTTTTAGACGACGAAATTAAATTTCGTTGACTAAAAAATATTTAAGACGACGAATTAGTTTTTCTTCATAACTTTCGTCGTCTAAGTAACTTCCAAACGGCGAAAATAAATTTCGTCGAAAGTTTCATCGGCTAACAGACTAGTTAGACGATGAAATAATTCGTCATCCAAGATACTAGTTAGAAGACGAATATGTATTCCTAGACAACGAAAAATTTCGTCGTCTAAGTGAAACAATCATTAAGAGACAGTAGCAATTCCAAATTGAACCCCCATCTTCTCACAACCCCTCAAACACTATTTCAACACCTCCTCCAATGATTTTTCGATCTCTAACAAAAAATATTCAATCGAGCCCTCCCAAAGTATTCCCGAATCTTCTTATATTGGTTAGTATTTGTATATAATCATTTCTTTGATTTTTTTCAAATATTTGGGTGTATTTTGAAGTTTACCGGTGAATGAATTCCGGCGAAAGATTTCCGGCGAATTTGTTGGTATAGAATCGCTTGATAACTATAATGATTTTGCATCTGTTGATTTTATATATATACATGAAATGTTAGATCGACTAGTAGGTTGACAAATTAATAATTTTTGGATTAAATACATATATATTAATTAGTTTAATTTGGGTTATGTAATTTATTAATTATTGGGTGTATGTAAGAATGATTCCCATTGTGTTATTAACTAGCTACGTAGGTTATGTTCATGATTTGTCCGAAAACTAGCTATATATCTAGGTTCTTGAAATGTGGCAAAATTAGCTTTACAGGTTCTTGAATAATGCATGATTATGACTCTAAATAAATTTGGACAATTTATTGTTTTACTCATTACAAGTCAAGCAAAATATGGACAAGAGCTGGTTAATATTGGAAAGAGGTGATCCGAAGTATATACAGGGAATTTATGACTTTATGCATTTTGCAATTGAACATGGTTGAGGAAAGACGTGTTACATGTGTCCGTGACAGAGATGTCGTAACTCAAAGTATCTGTCAGTTCCACAAATGTTCCAGCACTTATCTGAACACGGAATGATGTAGGAGTACACTTCATGGACTAAAAACGGTGAAGAATCAGAGACAAATTCTGAAACTATAATGGTAGGGTTCACGTCAAGGTACCATGGTGCCTCATCCAGCAATGCTGGCAGACCTTCTCCAAACCCCGTTATGGAACTTGTGCAAGATGCATTTCCGTCATATAGTTTATTTGGATACGGGTTTGAAGAGAGACATTAAGATACTCCCAATAATGAGACATTTGTTACTCCAGCATCTGACATCATGAGATCCACTAATTACGACAAGTACAACAAACTTCTACTAGAAGCCTAGACACCGTTGCACCCACATAGTAAATAAACTATTTTGAGTGCCATAACAAAGAAAATGAGGTATAAAGTGAAGAACAAAATGTCGAATGCATTGCTCGACGATGTCCATTGACGTATATGTAAGTTGCTTCCTGGTGATCACAAACTTCTCGATAGTTATTATAAGGTAAAAAGGATCTTGAATGACCTTGGCCTGTCATCTACAAAAATTGACGTCTGCAAAAACAATTGTCTTATTTTATAAAGAACACGGAGACTTTCGGTACTGCTTGGTTTGCAGCGAGTCGAGATGGAACCTCAAGAATAAGAATAAGAAGAAAAATGTTCCTTGGAAGGTGCTTCGACATTTCCCGTTGATTCCTAGACTGTAGCGATTGTACATGTCTTCGTACACGACAGAGGCAATGAGATGGCAAAGTGAAAAGAGGGTAGATGATTATGTGCTTAGACACCCCACAGATGGGAAGGCTTTTAAGTATTTTGACATGACGTTTACAGATTTCTCATCTGAAGTTTGAAATGTCAGACTAGGACTTTTTACATACGGGTTCCATCCTTTTAATGATGGTCATTACAGCATTTGGCACGTTATTGTCATGCCGTACAACCTACCTCCTTTGATGTGTATGAGAAAGAAATTTAATTTCCTTACTCTGTTAATTCCGGGTCCTTACTCGCCTAGAAAGTATTTTTCTGTGTTTATGAGACCTTTGATTGACGAGTTGAAGGAGATGTGGAAATTTGACCTGCGAATTTGGGACAACTACACTAAAACTTCATTCATAGTGAGTGCAACAGTCATGTGGACAATTAGCAATTTTTCGGCTTATGGAATGTTGGCGTCTTGCAGGACTAGAGGGTACAAGGCTTGTCCTACTTAGACAATGTCAACTCTAACTATCACGCGGGAAATGTGTGTTAGTTAGGTCACCGTAGATGACTTTCCGAGGATCAGCAATAGAGATTGGATAGGCAAGTTTCGATGGGATGGTAAAGAATGGTCTGAAACCCCGAGAGTGGTCTGCTGATGAGATTTTCCAGAGGTTCCAATACGTTGATTATGGAGTGTTGAGCAAGTGTCCACTTGTGATGGCCACCAACCCTATGTTCTGGAAGATCTTACATATTGGAGTCATATGAGTATCTTCTTTGAACTGCCTTATTGAAAAATCATATTGGTGTTTGGTATCCATTCAACTATACAACAAATTTATCTCATTGTGTAAAAGTAGGGGATAGAAAAATCCTTGGTCTAAAAACTCATGACTGTCATGTTATGATCTAATGTCAAGTTCCTATGATAATTCAATCATATTTGCATCGTGAAGTGGTGGATGCGTTAGTACCGTTGTCCAGATGGTGGCAGAAATTATGTGTCAGAGAGTTGAAGAAGTCGGATGTGGTTGAATTGAAAGGAGAGATTATGTACATCCTTTACAAATTAGAGAGGAGCCCTTCGGAGTCCTCTAATACACTTGATCGCTATAATCTTTATGTCGTCAAAGATGTTATGAGTGTTTAGACCAGTACATGAAATTTTTGAAAGATTAAGCGAAGAGGAACTCATTGAGGCACATTAGGTAGTTTTGCGGGACTATAAGGAGGTCGACCATTTCATGCGAGATCATTTTGATGGCGCTTCAAGTACATGACCCAAACCTTACTCCTAAACAGTACGTTGTTTGCACATCATAAGAGAATGTTTCTGGATTATTTCTTCGAATGGGTATATATGGAAAATAATATCAATAACTATACATTATAGTTTCAGAATCTTCATATTTTACTTGTTCATAATTTTGCAGATGACAGCACTCCAAAAAATTGACCACCGCATGTGGTACACACCAGGGTTGCACAATTTAGGCAGTAAGCCACAAAGATATGAGATTTTTTCTGCTATTGTTGTGAATGGGGTTAAGTTTCGGATATTAGATCGAGATGAAGGCAAGAAAACACAAAACAGTGGGATCTCAATAGGAGAAGACGATGATTTATACTACGGGATTCTTATCAACGTCGTTAAGTTAATATATAGGAATGAAATTCCTGTCATGCTTTTCAAATATAAATGGTTCAACACTGACCATTAGCTCTTGCCACCTTGGTTAAGAAGGTATTCTATCTGAATAATCCGAAGGAGGGCCTTGGTTGGAAAGTAGTTAACTATATGTGTCACTGAAATATATGGAGTGCAATAACACTTGAGGGGAGGTCTAATACAGAACAACATGACAGGAATGATGTCAATGATCCATATCAAAAGCTTGATATTTTTGACCTACCAGACACAACTCTTATACGCATGAACGAAAATCCTAATATACTTGAACTCGAGTCAATGCCGTTTAACTAGACTGGAATCTAGGAATTAGAGAACAATAACACAGATGAAGAGGACGACGAAGACTTATATCAGAAGGAAGACTGAAGTGACGGTGAGGATGATGAGGATGACACAAATTATAAAAGTGAATGATGCCTCCCATACATAGTTGTAATAATTTGTTCGATTAAAGTCTTATTTTCTTTTGAATTTATTATTACTTCTAGCTAATTAATATCGTGAGTTGATCGAGTTAATTAAAATTGGTATGATTTCGAGATATAGGAATGATTTTGAGTGTTTCATGCAGGAATAAATGATTATTTCAAAAGCAATATAGGAATGATTTGAAAAAAACTAAGGTTTTTTTCTATTTTAGATGAACACTTAGACGACGAAATTTGGTATTTTCGTCATCTAAGAAATACATTAGACGACGAAAATATCAAATTTTCGTCGTCTAAGATAAGTTATACAAAATTACCCCGAAAGTATCCTTTGACCCATCGAGGATTATTCTCGATTCGTCTTAGATTTTAGTCTGTTTAGGCATAGCCATACTTTCGACCCATCGAAGGTTTTTTCGATCCTTCAAACTCCTAGACGACGAAATTAGGTATCTTTGTCGCCTAATGGAATTCTTAGACGACAACAATGCATATTTCGTCGTCTAACATCTAATCTAAAACCTAACCCTAAACCCCAACCCCAACCCTTAAACCATGATAACTTAAACGACAAAAAATGTTTATTTTCATCACCTAAATGTTATCTTAGACGATGAAAACTTTATATATTCATCGTCTAAGTCCCAGTTGACTGCCAATCATCTAAGGACACGACTATACGTATCATCTTATAATGCATATTTTTCTCCGTCGAAGACATAGGCTAACCATTTCTGAGACTGTAAGTGTCTCTGGTTAAGAAAACAGAGTTATGGTAGATTTTTTTATGAACGTTTCTGTGTCATTGCAAATTCAATTTTATGGTTGACTACTATGATTAAAGCCTTACTAAACTTCAAATCTCTCCAAATTTTGTCTACATACATATTATGTTGTGATCTAATTTCATTAATACTAACATGGTGTGAATATAGACATGCAAACACTTAAGTTATACAAACTTAGTAGATATATATATATATATATAAAACGCACATGTTTTTTACCAAAAAATATCAATTGTTTTTTTATAGTTTCTATCCAAATGGTATTTTTGTGTAAGTTTGTGTCCAAATTAATGGTATATATATAGGTACAAAAATTTATTTATGTTTATAAATGATCTGAAAAATTAAAAGAAAATAACATTTAGGGGACAAAATATTTACATTTCGTCGCCTAAGTCTGAAAAACCTAATTATTAGACGACGAAAGTTTTTATTTCGTCGTCTAATATCAAAAAAATTGGCAGTAATTATTTTGCACCATTTTTTGGGAAATTTTAAATTTTTTTACACGACAAATGTTTTCACTTATACGACTACTTTATTTCTTCGTCTAAGTTTAACTAAATAAGATCGATATTGATCGATCTTATTCCCCATGTTCCAAATCCCCTCCCCCCCCAGGCGTTGACTATGCCAGACAACAGCGCACCTCCGGTCAACGACGCAACCACCCCACCTCACCCCAACGCCACCGCCACCACATCACCCTCCGACGCCGCTGATTCCATCTCCTCCGATTCCATCACCCTTCATCTCCGATTCCATCTTCAGCCATCTCCCATTCCATCTCTTCCTATTTTCATTTCTGCGGTCCATTTTCATCTCTACTGTCACTTCAATCTGCACTACCCGACGAGGTGACCTCCCCATAGGTCTCTCTCTCTCTCTCTCTCTCTCTCTCTCATTGTATATTGTTTATGCACTAGGTTATTGTGAATTGCCGGATTGTGTAGCAGGGATTGTTTATGAACTAGGTAATCGGATTGTTGAATTGAATTGGGTTGTTTATATAAGTACTCTGGTATATTGTTAATTGAATTGTTGAATTGGATTGTTGATTGTGAAACTAGTAAGGAGCAGGTTTAAGTTATGGGCAGCAGGTTATGGGCATTGGCCGTTATGTTAATTATGTTTGTTATTGTGAATTAGTGGTGCAGCAGGATGTATATAGTACAATGGAAATGTCGAATAACAGATGTATGTTGTTATTGTTTACATAACAGAGGAATTGAAATTGATTTAGTAGTGTGCTTTGAAATTGCATACAATAGTGTGTTATGCTTTAAGTTTGTGCTTGTGTATGAATGACATTTTGGAGTTGGTTTGTGCTTATGGTATGAATTCCTTGAGGAATTGATTCTGAACTGGTTTTTCTATTTACATATTTGGATATCGAAAAAGATGCTAGGTGGAAAATCGAAGAAGAAATAACAAGAGGAAGAAAGACTTGCAGGATTTAAATTGGTGTGTCAGAGGAATGGAGGTGGCACTTCAAATGTTCCAATGAACCAAGAGACACGGGAAGGAGAAGGCGCGCCTGGTGCCTCGCCCATAAATATTCTGACCCTGACGACTTCATCACCATCTATTCCTTCAGCAAATCAAGTGTATATCAGTGCCCGATGGAAAGGAAGTAGCACCATGGGTAATCTCTCATGCGATATGTACAATATTTCATGGTTTTATAAATTGATTGAGTGTGTTAAATAAATGCTTACAAAATTTGTAATTTTTGTTGTAGGACTGGTCCCGAAGAACCACCCCTGAGGGTTGTGTAAGGGGAGCAAAGCTTTTCAAATGGTTAAGATGACAAGTAAGAAAATCAAAGTTACATACCATGACTTCGCAAGAGGCCCTTTGACAAAGCAACTGAGCAGCTTGATTACCCACCAAATTGGGGCCTCCATACGAAGCAAGGTGGTGATAATAGCTCCAACCCGGGCGCTACCATAGGCCGAGAGAGACAAGGTGTACGTTTATCTCTCGATAGGAGTCTTTCAATTTAAATAAATTTAATTAAATATAAATAATTAGTAGTTATAATATATATATATATTTAATGCCTCTTCATATTTTTGTAGGTACACTTTTAATTTTTCAGAGCCTCCAGAGATGTTTGCGTTCATCGAGGAGCGCGCTACAAAAAAGTATATATTCTGATTGGAAGCATAGATTGCATAAGGTCTATTAGGAATTTGGGTCCCCTACCCCTGACGAGTTCAAGAATCAGGAAGACAAATGGAAATGGTTGGCCCATCACTTCCAGAGTGGAGAGTTTAAGGTAAAGTCTTAAAATATCGAATAGAAAGTCTATTATTTGAATAATTTATTATTATTCATTTGTTTCTTCCTGTTTCCTCTAATAGACAAGGTCGGATGCGAACACGATCAACTGGGATAAGAAAGATCAGAACCACCATACTGGCTCAACTTCGGTCGGCTACCTGGTCATGGAACATGTGGAGAACGATTCGCATGTGCCATTCTTAGACACATACAAAGATACGTACGTAAGGCCCGGGGAAGAGAAGGCGATTTTGAATGTTGTAACTAACCTCTAAATTTGAAATAACCGAAAATTAACTTTTTTGTGTGAATTTTTATGTGCCATAACCTTAGAAACATCTTCCCGGTATGCACATAGGTTAGAGTAGATGGTGACCGGATAAAATTTACTTTATGTGCATTGTTTGTTTGATTGAAATTTACTTTGTTTCCATTTTTTTCATTGCCACAATAGTGTTTACTGAGCATTGAAATACAGTTATGGGGTTGTTTGTTGGTATATTGAGAATGCAGTTATTTCTTATGCTAGCATGGTTCAATTTTATGTGTTTTCAGGTTTTTGGTTGTCTTTATTTTTAGGGAAAATTATGTCAAATTTTCGGTAGAATTATTCATGTTAGTCGAGTTTAGTTTAATTTTTAATTATTTATTTTATTGTACGAGAATATGATACAGTTCGCTGAGGAAGCATTGGCTGAGAAGGCGGCATAATACCTAGACACTCCACGCAAAGAGCTCCCTCCACTAGTTATACCTACGCAAATCTAGATGTTTGATAAGGCGCTTCAAATCCGACCTGGGAAGGAGATTTAGGGTCTTGGACGAGCTGGCATTCTAGATTTGAGCAAGTCATCAACGTCCACCTCGCGAGCTCGTTCAAGTGGAATCGATGAGCGCATCCGCGAGGTCGAGGAGCGGGCAAAGGTGCGTATTCTAAAGGAGAGAATGTGTTACGAGGAGAGTCTTCGAGAGATGCAGGCGACGATCGAGGCGGGGATTCAAGATATGATGGTAGAGATGGGCTTACAGCCGCCTGCTTGCAGTTCAGATGTGTCATCTCAACATTCACGAGACCGAGACCACAACGACGATGACGACTGTAGCGGGATTGGGGGGTCCAAACACCAGTGTAGATATTGACTATTTTGTAGATAATGTAGATATCGGCTATTATGTATATATTCTAACCAATATTAAATATATTCTGAATTTTTTATTTTTTTATTAATTTAATGTTCAAGACGACAAAATAAAATAATCGTCTAAATAAAACTATTAGACGACGAAAACTATAACAGTTTCGTCGTTTAAAAGAGTATTCTAGATGACAAAGTATTTTCCTTTCTTCGTCTAGGTGGTTATTCTTCGACGACGAAAATTTTATATTCGTCGTCTAAGTCATGTTTTGCGACGAAACTTTTTTGTCGTTTAAGCTTGAAAACTTTCGTAGTTTGGAGTTTTAGACGATGAAACTGTATATATTAGTCGTTTAAGAAACTTGTAAGACGACGAATAATTTTTTTTCGTCGTCTAAGATCTATCGTGACGAGGCTAAGACGATGGATCTTAGGCGACGAATGATTCGTCGTGTAAGTTGTTAGACGATGAAATATGTATCTTAGACGATGAAATAGATTCGTCGTGTAAGATAGGTATTCTAGTAGTGGTTGCAGTGAGACGAAAGCGCGATTTGGGTCATTGGCTCCTTCGGAGGAGTTTCACCTTGTGCAAGCTCCCAATTTAGCACAAAATTGGCATGAATTGTCTCCCACAATTTATCCTTCTTTTGTTTGTTTCCATTGTATTCATCAATGCTATGACGTGCAAAGAAGATGCATATTTGTAAATCTTCGGAAGGAAGACAATGGGTGCCCAATTTTTTGGAAACAAATGTTCAAGGAAATGAGAGTAGAGATGGAAGGGGATGTGGAATTTGTTGTGTACAAATTGGTGTGAGTTGATCATAAAATGAAGTAGTATTTATAGAAAAATTAAAGGAAGGGTTCTGAAATTTTTTGGGATTTTTTTTACAATTTTTAGAAAATTTTATTCAAATATTTGACAATTTGCCCGTTATGAAAAAAAATGGCCGTTATATATGAATATCAACTTTTGGATCAGTTTTGGCTTTCAAAATCAACGGCCCAAATTAGAGGCCCGTTGTCTACCATTGTGACTGAAATGTGTGTCATGTGGTGAGTTTCTATTGGAGCGTAACTCGGTAGTTTTTTTTTTATCTTTTCACTGGCGCGTGTGCTACACGCACTTTTCTAGAAAAAAGGGCTATTGGCCTGATGTCAACCACGAGGTGTAGGCTCCGCCAAATGATCGATCAAAGAGACGAGCAAAGATTGCTCGAGCCTTTGCTCGTGCTTTAAGTCAACGAGCAGCCGGCCGGCGAAATTCAACCGCTGCATCGTCAATTTTGTTCTGTTTGAGCACCTCCCCGCCGGTCCCATGTTCTGCTCGAGCACCAAGACCTCCGATGCGGATGCTCTAACATGAGTGTCTGAAGGTTTTTCCAACGTGGAAAATATCGTATCTCTATGTAGTTGTAGTTGAAGCTCTGATCGATCTCACTCCAGATCAACAAAACCTTAGGATGTTCCAATCCGTTGAAATTTGTGGCTGGCAACTCTATTAGTCTTGTTCCATCAATTGGTCGGAATTCCAACAGCAAAAGCTCAATACTTACATTGGTTGTGAGTAAATTACAATAAGTTGATTTCTCAACACCACTATTCTTACGCCACTCTTCCAATTCTACACCCTTTGTCAACACAATCCTCTTCCCAAGTTGTTCATTCTTCTCTTGTATAATATGTCCAGTGGCCAAAATTTCAGCTACATCGTGCACCACATCGTGCATTTTAACACACCATTTCTTGTCCCCATCTAACAATAAACAACGAGATTTGAGTGTATCCACCAATGATTGTACATGGTCTCTTGCTTCAACTATTGAATCAATGCCTTTAAATAGCTTGAGCCCGTAACTACTACAAATTAAATGTTCAATTGATATATCTTCACTTTCTGGAAGTAGGCAGCACATCACAAAACACAATTTGGCTTCTTGGCTCAAGCATTCATAGCTGAACTCTATTTTCCCGTACACATCTTTTATCACTCCAGGAATATTTTCTGGGCAAGTTTGTTGTAGCTGTCTAAGTGCACTTCTCCAATGTGATATGTGTTTACCATATAATGCTGATCCAACAATACTTATTGCAACTGGTAAACCACCACATTCATCCAAAACCTCTTGTGCTATTGGATGCAATTTGACATCAGTGTCAATGGAATCTCCTACCCTCTTCTTAAACAAATTCCAAGCATCTTCCTTAGACAGAAAAGGGATGTTAAAATTCAATTTGGTATCCATGTCATTGAACAAAAAGGTTTTACATTTGTTGGGATCATCAGGAGGAATACCTACTTCCCACAGAAATTCTGACGTTGTTTCCCAAACATTATCTAAGATGACAAGGACACTCTTCGTACCTTCCGATAACCTCTGATGTATCTTATTTACTCTTACCTGTGTATCTCCTTCTTCAAGTGGTAAACCTAGATAAGATGCAAGTTTACCTTGAATAAGATTCACCTCAAGAGGAGTGTCGGTAGATTCTGTGAAAGTTGCTTTAGTGTACGCATTGAACATATTATATTTCTTTGCTCTGTTAACAAACTCGCCCATCATTGTTGTCTTACCAATGCTCCCCATACCCGAAAGATGATCGGATTGGTTTGATTATTCTTTAGAGCTTTCAGCACATGTTTAACCACCAAACTGTCGCAGTACTGGCACCACGGATAACTCTACTAGTTCTTGAATAACTGGTGTGATAATAGTCGTAATACCATCCCTTTCGGTGAGGAAGGATCACGAGTGGACTAAACCAACTCGAAAGAGAAGAATGAGGAAAGCTAAACCGAAGATTGGCTAGGAACGAAATGACCAGAATTAACAAGAAGTTGAGAATGAGGAAACCAAAGATCGTTGAAAAGGAAACAAAGGGATTTTTTATTTTTGTTCGTGAATGTATTAACAACAATAGAGGGGAGAAACAAATCAGAGCATACTCGATCTCTCTTTTTTTGGTTTTTGATGTTTGAATTTTTTAAATTTTGGTTGCAGATGAACAACAACAAAAGAACTGAAGAAGACTAGGACTAGGAGAAAGGAAACAAATAAAAGGTTGGGCAAGTGCCGGAATAACAAAAACAATACAAACAGATGCAAGGAAACAGAAGAGGGAAGACGATCAGAACAGAATCGAGAAGAAGCCAGCAAATTTCAAATGGCAAATAATCAGGCGCACCTTTCTCTTTGGAATTGTTAATCACAGAGAAAAGAAATGCAGAGATTCTGGAGAGCAGGGAGCAGAAGCCGACGAGTAGTTAGTTAGGCTTGGCCTTTTACTAAAGCAACGTCGCTATGCCCCAGACATGTTTGAGTGTGTCAAACTGTTTTTGGATTCCATTCCATATGTAAGAGGCTTTATGGCAGAATCTGAGTTTTGTAAATCTTTGGTTGATTTTCCAGGCTAGGAAAACCCACCACACCAAGAGAATCAAATCTCCATCTCCAATTTAAGGAGTATCAGAGAGGAAAGCAGAGGAGCTGAAAATAAATTTGACAATAGATTACTGGAACTCGAATGAGAAAAGAAAAACAAAGAGAGAGAAACAATGTAACAATCGAACCGAGGACAAATCGAATCTCCTCATTTTACTCCAAAGACAGCTTGTTGATGAAGAGGATCTTGTTGGATGCATTGTCTGAAATTCGTCAAGTATAAACCAACAAACTTTCGTATCACGCAGAAGAAAGGGATATTTGTTTCTGTTTCTAGACTTTGTATGGGTCACCCCATCAGATGCTTTGATGAAGGGAAGAAAAAAATGTAACGGCGAATAGAAAACAATGCAGACAAGGAGGACAGAAATACACAACCTGGCATTAGCATAAGTTACTTTATACGGTGTGACTCATTTTGGCTGCGATCATCTTATTCCATCTTATTGTATATTACAAAACCAACTACTAGAGTAAAAGAATCTACAACATTAGAGTAATTGAGTATAGATTCGTAGGCAAGATCCCATCTGTATATATATGTACCAATTCATTGATGTACAGAGAGAACAAATGGTTTGACAAACAAGAAGAGCAACAATTTCTTGTATAGGAACTAATGCATCAACTAAAACAAATTAAATAATTACCAAGTCAGGGGGCACTCATCCGAAAAAAAAAATGCCTAGCAAATTCAAAGTGCAAACAAAGAAATAGAACATGTAGGACATAATTGACTTGTAATACACATCCAACGGTTATAAGATAATGATTTTACAACTGTATGTCTAATGAGAAGCAGGTTGCAACCCTAACTAAAGCAATGTGGGCGCTTGCAGCTGTCGTGGTTAAGGAAAATTTATCCATCTCTAAATTACACAAGCATAAGTAATATATGTAATGATATGTTTATCTTAACAGTAAATGAAATACAGATAATTACAAAAGGGTAATGCCCACATACTAATATACTCTTCTGTACCTTTCTCATTTAATCTCCATCATCTCTCGAGCAACAATAAGTTCTCCTGCACAATCAGAAGTGTCCGAAGGCATCGACATCTCCTCTTCAATTGTGAAGTTATATTTCTCTCCAATGGCTCGTAAAAGTTGGAATACTTCAAACATAGTAGGCCTCTCCTTGTAAGTAGGCACCACACAGTTACAAGCGACTTTAAGAAACTGGAAAACCTCCTTATCCACACCCTTCCCGACCAAGGATCTGTCAATCGCGTCCGAGAGCTGAGATGTGCTTGACAGCTGCGTAACCCACTCCACCAAGTTTCCTTTGAAGTCTTCAGGAGCTTTAGAAATATGAGTAGCTCTTTCACCAGTGACCAACTCAAGGAGAACAGTTCCAAAGCTGTAAACATCCCCCTTCGGAGTGGCCACTAGAGTTCGTGTATACTCAGGAGCCACATAACCCAGATCCCCAAACTCCCCATTAACAAATGTACTCAAATGTGTATCAATTGGATTCATGAGCCTAGCTAGACCAAAATCAGATATCTTGGGCTCAAAATCTGCATCCAGTAAGATGCATTTAGAGCTTATGTTTCGGTGGATAATTCGAGGATTACAGTTATGATGAAGCCACGCTAATCCTCTGGCTGCTCCTATCCCAATTTTTAGCCTTATAGGCCACTCCAAAATCTTCGCACCATCAACTTCCACATGATGTAGCAGGTCATGGAGGGTACCATGTTCCATATACTTGTACACCAAAAGCCTTTCCTTCTTTGCCACACAAAAGCCTAAAAGGGGAACCAAGTTACGGTGTTCTACACTACCCAAAGTAGACATCTCAGACAGAAACTCTTTCTCAGAGTGTTGAGACTCCTGCAACCTTTTTACCATAAGTAATGTGCCATCATCAAGCTCCGCTTTGTACACAGTTCCCGTTCTTCCTGAGCCAATAATGTTGTCTTTGCTGAAATATTTGGTGGCCTTCATGAGATCACTCAGTCTCATTTTAGCAACCGACTTCTTAAACATGGAGACCTGAAGTAAACTAGAGAGTTAGAATAAGATACAGCTCCAAATACTAAAAATAAAATAAATTAAATTTTCATCATTAAGAATTCAACAAAACTACAGAGCTTTCCTTACTTAGTTAAACATGAGAGAGATGATCAACCAGACAATTATTGTAAAACAGTTATGAATAGTTTCTATAAACGAATGTTCTGTATAAGCTTGCCTTGATTTTTTTAGTTCCCTTCAAAGTCCTTGCCCATTTGTTTCCTTCAGGGTCCTCTTCCTTCTTTCTTGCAGACACTCTACGCATGAAGAAGAACAATGCAATAATCACAAGTAATGCTGCAAAAGTTGCACCGCCAACACCTGCTGCCACTATAACTACACTGTTAGACTTTTTTGCAGCTGCCTGGCAAGGTTCCAGAGGATGACCACAAAGCCCAGGATTGCCTGTATATTCTGCTTCAATTGTATTATTACTGAAGTTCGGAACTGGCCCAGACAGTTGATTGTTGGTCACACTAAATGTTTTAAGCCTACCTAGCTGAGCGAGTTGTGGAGGAATCGGACCTGTGAGCTTGTTGTTGTCAAGCTTAAGGACATTGAGAAAAGTACAATTGGATATAGTTCTTGGAATTTCTCCTGAGAGACTGTTGGACGAGAGATCAAGTGAAGTAATGAAATGGATCAGGTAATCAATATCAGTAGGAATAGGTCCACTGATGTTGTTGCTCGAAAGATCTAAGCCGGTTAAGCTTGTACAATTCACTACCCCACGAGGAAACGTGCCCTTGAGTCCAAAATCTGCAAGCTTGATATTTAAGACTTTGCTCTCATGAGGGTGCCAACACTCAACCCCAAGAAAGTTACAGATGAATCCTTCAGAGACATTGTTAAAATTCCATGAAGACAACATATCCAATGGGTCGTCAAGTGCTTGACGTATACTTCTCAAGCAGCCTATATCACTGTCAACACCAAGACTGAACCTACAACTAAGCAAGAACAAGAGCACAAAAATGCCAAGATCTCCATTCCGGATTATACGCATCAAGGAAGCCATCTAAGTTGCAACTCAAGTGACAACAGAGCTCAAGATACTGAACCTACGAAGCACAGCATAAGTTTAACACTGAATGTCTGAAATCTGGAAAAGCAAAAATGCAAACACAGCAGTAATAAACCCAATCAGAACTACAAACACCAAAACCCCAAAAAGACTCTAGTTTTTAGTATAGCCAAATTATTAAAATAATTCACACAGGCATGAAAACCCAATTCATAACTCTACCAAAAGATTAAAAAACATGAGTACCAAGCAAATAATATAATTGATCACACAGAATGAAACAGACAGATGGAAAGCATGAAAAAACCCTACTTGATCCAATTGATTTGAACAAGCTATCAGAAAAGCTCCTTACATGATCCAATTGAATTGACCCAAGTTACCATAAGCTTGAAACATATTTAACCATCAGTAATCCAGCTAAAGATTACAACTTTAAGAGGAGTTTAAGGAACCCACCTGAGATAGTTGAGTAGCTCCAGCACAGAAGAATCAGAGAGAGCCCAAAGAAGGGTTCTCGAATTAACAGTAAAGCTTCTCTCTTTCCACAAAGACGAAGACTTCAAAAGTTCAAAGGGTCAACACAAACCAAAGGCAAGTCCCTACAAAAATTCCACATACATGAACAAAATTCAAATGAGATAATTTGAAAAATGGGTGTGAATGGGAGTGGTTCCAGCAGAGAAAGCTTGGTGGATTTATTGGATACAGAAGAGACGAAGCAGGCGAGACGAAACGGGTCAAAGAAGGCCGGCCATTTTTGTCAAGCTGAGCGACGACTTGGGATTCTCTCTCTCTCTCTCTCTGCTTGACTAAAAAGGGCTTGACTCACTTCTTTTTTTTTTGTCTAAAAGAAAAATTTAATCTTTTTTAGTGCTAAAAAAAGGTCCAATGTTATTGATCACTGATTCGGGGAATCGTTATGTCACTTATGTGCATGTGTGGTCTCTTTTTTCTTCTCCAATCTTAGTTGCTGCTTGGAATAAGGGTGAGTTTAATTTGTATTAAGAATCACCATTATGATGAGGTAGTTTACATATCATTTTCGTAGGTAAAAATCGTGGAATTCCCAACAGAATGGGCCGGGCCAGACCAGACTTGCATGAGGAGTTCTATGCATCGGTGTTGAGCACCGGCAAGCAATCATATGAACACGAGGTTAGGTTGAGTTCAGCTCAGTAAGCAAATCTGAGGTGAGTGACAGTGGCACTCATTTTTTTCACTTTGATGTATGTGTCTGAAGATTGCGGGATACAAAATGGACCTATTCGCTAATTTGAAGGGGAAAAGCTGAGCAAGTGTTAGAAATTGGTATAGGAACCGGTCCTAATCTCAAGTACTATGCAACTAATCAGAGCGGATCTAGGAATTCAAACAGGATGAGACTTAAATATTGTATTACAGAAAAATTTAACGACATAAGAGCAACTTATAGTAAAAAAATTTGACGATATACAAATAATGCACCTAAAAAGAAGGCGTAATGAAGCTTATCTCAAATGCATATTTGTACAAAACAAAACCTATAAAAAAATTAGATGTAATATATAATAAGCTAAATATGACAGTAAGTTGATCAATCAACACAGATTGGAGCAGACAATCACATAAAAACAAATAAAATAACTAAAAATATACAAGAAAACTATCATATATATTCAACAAAAATAGCAAAGACAACAATGGTTCAACAAAAACATAGAATGTCAATAGCATAAAATTTCATCAAAATTCGTCAAACTTACACGTAAGTGCCAACTATCAACCTAAGTTTTGTCCCAATTTGATTTCAGTTGACTAATTATAATTGAACAAAATTGAACTTAATACTCAGCCGATTCAGGTGATCGAGGTGAACATATTCAAATTTTGAAAGGCGATACGAATAAAATTCACTAAAGAGAAGAATGATTCACATAAATTAATTTCACCAAAACACTAAAGAGAATTAAAAAATTAAGATTGGATCGCATACGATGTTACAATTAATATCGAGGAAAGAAGCGATAAAGCCACTATTTATTGTTGTTTGCTTGTTTTCCTTTCGTGTGGTATACTTTCTATTAAAACAAAGCATTGGGTTAGACTTTTTGGTTGCACATTTTCCATATCAATTCTCTATTTTAAATTTTTTTTTCATTAGCCTATAATTCCTATATATAAAAAAAAACAATTGGGGGGACTTGAGTCTCACTCACCTATGTACTGGTTCCGCCCCTAGTGCTGATAGTGGTGTCCGAGTTTTCGGTGTGGATCCTAATGAGAAGATGGAAAGATATGCTCGGGCTGCAATCGTGGCAGCCGGTCTTCCCCTTTCAAATTTTGAATTTATACAAGCAGTATGTGAATCCTTCCTTTTAATTTAACTTACTAAGAGCATCTCCAACAGCTCTTGTAAAACTTCTCTATTATAGAGATGCAAAAGTCAAAATCTCTAAAAAAAATGTCTTCAACTCCAATAGCTCATTTATATTATTCTCTATAATTTAATGATTTCCTATATGGCGTGATTACTTAATTGGAATGGGTATGGAAAATCAGGAATCAATTCTGATCGATGATTATTAATTTCTGTGTTTACTTGTGTAAATTAAATTTGGAAAAAAATGATACTCACATTTTCATCAAGAATCAATTCTTGAACGAACCCTTGACTTGATACCCAAGAGGGAGGTATGTATTTGGAATGAAATAACCTAGAATCAAATTTTTATACCTAAACTACCCAAATCAAAATTCATAATTTCTAAATTGTCCTTCATTTATAAAACAAAACCCCTATTCATAATCTTCTATTTTGACTTATGATAATTGGATTACTTACTCCTATTTTTGGATGATTACTGTAAATGTGCAATTTGGGTGAAAGACTCGTGTTAATATGTAGACATGTTGCTACTTATATATATTTGATGGATATATTAGTACTTTAATCAAATTTCATTCCAATTCATGAGATAAGTTATACAACATCAACGAGAATTAGCAACATTCTTACTCTATTTCTTTATGGATGGTAAATAAGTGAATGAAAATGATTTATTCTCATACCAATTCCTTATAATACTCATTAATTTTGATTCTTATTCATGAACTAACTCATTCCAAGCAAGTAAATATGCCCTATAATTTAATGATTATAATATAAAATATATTTTTATATAAAATTTGTGTTATCTAAGTCATAATGTGCATTAAATTTGATGAGAGAGAATGACAAATGTAGAGAAAAGATATTGAAAACATTGAGAAAACATGAGATTACATTAAATTTTAGAGATTTTGACTGAGATATAGAGATTGTAGTTTTTTTTTATATAGATCTAGAGATTTTTGTCATTTCTCCTGCATTTTCTATAAGTTAGAGCATCTCCAACAGCTCTTGTAAAAACACAAGAATTGCTATTTTATTAAAAAAATACATCTTTTTGGCTCCAACAGCTCTTGTAAACTGTCTTGTATCCTATAGAAAATGGATAAAGAGGAGAGAGAATCTCTAAATCTATAGAAAACTCAAAATTTGTATAACCATCTAAAAATCTCTAAAATTTATTGCCCACCTACATAATTCAACCTTCTCTCCTCAAAATATGAACAAAAACACCTTAATTTTTTTCTCTCTCCTACAATTTATTGACTTGATTTGAGAAATATCCCTATACTCATTAAATTATAGAGATTAACATTTATTTTTTAAGAATAGAATAGAAGAGCTGTTGGAGTTGACCCCAAACAATTATACAAATTTTGTGTTTTAGTCTTGTATAATAGAGATTTTATACAAGAGCTGTTGGAGATGCTCTTAGAGATTGATTTACAAAAGTTGTTGGAGCAAAAAATATCTATTTTCTCTTGAAACTAACTAAATTCTTTATTATACAAGAATTGTCGGACATGTCACAGCTCATCGACAATCCATAATGTACTGATGATTTTTCAAAATGGGATTGAGTCTTTGTATGGTGACTGGATCATGCCTCTCATAAAGGAAGTTCAGTAGAGTACCTACTGAAAAGATTGGACTAGAATGAACACTATAAGTAGTCTTTCATTGTTTGTTAATTAGTGCTAATTCCGTGTGTGAACTTTGAAGTATATCACAACTTAAAATGCTGTGAAAGGAAGAGGCTCTACTTATATTGATGGTCATCTTTTTAAGAATGACTTGTTATCTTTTTAAGGAATGAGTTAATGGCATTACGTTCCAACCTCAATGACTTAGTAGAGAGTAATTGAATAATCAGGATCCGGTTTGTTGAGTGACGAGCTTACAGGTTACATACATACTCTTACTAATTGAATGAATGGAGCCTTGAACTCAAGGCCTTGAAATTAAAATTTGAGCCTGCCTTATATGGAGGACGACATTAAGCTTAAGGAGCCTGAAGAGGACGACATTAAGCTTAAGGAGTCTGAAAAGGAGTCCACGTGCCCGTACTTAAGGTAAGGTGAAGTAGGCATCCGCCTCAAGCACCAAAATTTTGGAGGACCCAATTTTTTAAATATATGTATATAAATTGTAAGAAAAATTATGCATATAAAAAATATTTTAAAAACTCCGGGGCAGAAAAATTTAAATAACTTTGTGATGTCTTTGAGGAAAAATATTATGACATGTGGATTGTTTTGTTTTGTTTTTAATTAGTATTGCTATGAATGTCAATTTTCTTTTTATGTACAGTGTTTGGAATATTATTTATTTTATTTATTTTTATATGTACTATGAAATAATTCTACAGGTGATTTACCTAAATTTCATCAAGTAATTTTGTTGTTATTACTGTAAAATGAAACATCTTTTTTGTATTTTAGTTTAAATTTAAGTGATTATTTCAACGAGCACACTTTTACAAATTTGAGAACAAATCGTTGTAATTATTATAATTTTGGTTCAATCGTCTATAAATGATGTAAAAATGATCATAAATTTGTTCAAAATATTGAAATTTCTAGTTCAACAAGTTGTAATTTTGTTTAATTAGTACAATATCGGAGCATCAACTTATATTGGTTTGGTTTATAAGTATTTAATTATAGTTTTGTATTTCACTTATAATTAACAAATCAAACATAAATGTTAGTTTACATTGATTTGGATTTATTCTTATAGATACGAGAACAACATGAGAGTAGATTGGTTTAGATACTTATGTAACGTAATTTTGTATATTTATCATTTTTTTGTATGATCATGAGAGGGCATCATTTTCGATTCTCGCATCAGGTCTCAAATTCTCAGGTCTGGCCCTGAGAATAGAGCTAATATCATTCAGAGCATACTTACCTTGAGAGATGTTTGTTTCATTAACACTACCGAAAAAAATACTTTAGCCGACGAAAGTAAGCAAAACAGGCCGACGACTTTTTTTTTCGCCGGCTGTACTATACTTTAGCCGATGACAACTTTGCGTCGTCATCTAAAGTTTTTACTCATCAGCTAAAGTATTTTAGCTGACGGGGAAAAAAATGTCGTCGGCTTTACCCAAAAATAATCGTCGGCTAAAGTTTGACTTTAACCGACAAATTTTTTGTCTTTAGCCGACAAAAATTATGTGTTTTACCTGACGAAATAATAATATCATCGGCTAAAGTTCTTTATGTTTACAGATTTGGGCAGCAGCTCCTTTATTCAAAAAAAAAGGTGAGAAAAACACAAATCGCTCTCAAATCGTTGGGTGTTGTCGGAAGCTTTCCAAAATAAGTTCGTAAAGCTATATCCCGCTACATATATATATGTACGAATATATATGTGTGTTGATTATTAAATTTTGAGTTGAGCTGATTTTGAGTTAAATTATTATATATATTAATTGTTGATTTTGAGTTGATTTCGATGAAAATATATCAATATATAAAATTATATGTTAATTGTTGATATTATGCATATATATAGTATGTGTTAATTTGTAATTAAGTAGAAGAAGAATTAATGTAATTTATACTTTAAAGATATATATAAATATAATGATGAATTTTTAATTAGTGCATGTATGTATATATATACACACATTTTCAGGATGGACAAGAGTTGAATTTGCTTTCCAAAATAGGATCAAAGATATGCCGTTGGAATGTGGAGTTTTGTGGAATATGTGAAGGCTAATACTAACGGGAATACAATTCATTATTGCTCGTGTACGAAATGTCAGTGTCACAGCGATTTGTATCATTTTTCCATTGATATAGTATGGGAGCACCTAAAGAATAACGGGTTTTGGGATAAGTATACATGTTGGATTTATCACGGTGAAACATCATCAGCGGGTCAGCATAATCATGGGTAATTTTCTGAGATGGCCGGTACATCCAATGATCCAACAACGAGGTTGATCAATGATGTGTTTCTTTATAAGAGTAGTGTATTTGCTCAAGTATAAGATATCCCTAGAGCTGTCAACACTGCTAGGATTGACAAGTATAACAAGTTGATTGATTGTCTTCCAACATACCTCGTTGTACAACGGGTGTAATAAGACTGTTCTTAAAATGGTCATGGGAGTAATAAAGGTCAAAGTAGAGAAAGAATTGAGTGTCAAGGCTGTTGATGATTATCTGGAGTTGACTGCTTCGATGCTGCTCCTTGGTCATCACCTTCCTACCACTCATCGTCAGGTGCAACATATCCTGAAAGATCTTGGCCTTACCTACATAAAAATTCATGCATGCAGATATGATTGCGTTATCTTCTGAGGTAAAGATCTTGAAGGGAATGATCTTGAAAACCTTGATACATGTCCGGTATGTCACACGGATAGGTATAAGTTGAATCATGTAGGGAATCAGTATTTCCCACTGAGGGATAGGCTGGAACGGTTGTACATGTCTTCACACACGACTACAGCTATGAAATGGCACGCTGAGAGGGATTTTTCTGATGATGATACCCTTATACACCCTGCTAATGGAGAGGCTTGGAAGCACATCGTTAGGTGTATCCTGATTTTGCATCAGAGGTCCGAAATATTTGGCTCAGGCTCTCATCTGACGGATTCAACCATTTTGGCAACATAAGTCTTCAATATAGTATATGGCCAGTTATTTTGGTACCATACAACCTTCCTTCATAGATGTGCATGAAGAAAGAATACAATATGTTGATTCTGTTAATTCCAGGGCCGAGTTATCTAGGAAAGTGTATAGATGTGTATTCGAGACCCTTGATTGAGAAGCTTAAGTTTCTGTGGAATGTTGGTCATCTCACTTATGACAAGTACAATCATGAGATGTTTCATATGCGTGCCATGGTTGTTGGCACCATCAGTGATTTTTCTGCCCGCGGGATGTTTTCGGGTAACATTGTGAGGGAATACTGGGCTTGTCCAGAGTGCCTGACTAATGAGTGCGGAAGACTTCATTGCAGGAAGATTGTCTATATGCGCCACCGTTGTTGGTTTGGGCTTGATCACCCATGGAGGGCGGATGACAAGGCCTTTGATGGGACTGTAGAAAAGGATGTGCAACCCGGAAGATGGACGGGGGATGAAATTTTGGAAGTGCTGAACGAATATGATTTTGGGCAGCTAAGAAATCATCCTAATATAGTGGCGGCAATACCTGACAAACCCGATAGGTATAAATTCTGGACACACAAAACATATTCTGGGAACTCCTGTACTAAAATAAGTTGTTGATCAGGCACTACCTAGATGTCATGCACATATAAAAGAATGTGTGCGAAAGTGTGGTGGACACAGTGCTGAATTGGGAGGAGAAAACTAAAGACGGTCCTAAGGCACGCATTAATCTGAAAAGAATGGATATACGAAAACATTTGTGGTTGAAAGAAGGGAAGAAAAAAATTCCTCAAGGTCCTTACACCGTTAAGTCTGACTAGAAGAATGAAATTTTTAGGTGGATGGGTCATGTTAGGTATTCTTCAGGCTATGCAGAAAATATAAGTCAGTGTGTTAACTTCCGGGACAATAAGATGTACGGATTAAAGAGTCATGACTGTCATATACTGCTTCAACGTGTCTTCCTTATTTTGATTCGATCATAGCTACCCAGTCATATGGTGGAGCCGTTAGTAGCGTTGTCAAGATTCTTTCAGAAGTTATGCACTAGAGAAGTGAAAAATTCAGACTTGAGGGAAATGCAAGAGGACATCATTTTTATCATGTGCAAATTTGAGAGGATATTTTCCCAAAAAAAAATTGACATCATGCCTCACCTGATTATCCATCATCCGAACAGTTGTTGCTTACTGGTCTAGTACACTACACTTGGATGTATCCCATGGAAATGTACGATTCAACATCCGAAGATCAATTTGTTTTTATATAAAAAAAAATTTTCAATAATCATAACATGCACTTTGCAACTTGATAAACAACTGGGGACTACAAAGACTATGTGGCTAATAAATCCACACCTGAAGGACGTATAGCTGAAGCATATCTTGCGCACGAGTGTGTAACGTACACCAAGTTGTATTTGGGAGCGTTGGAAGACCCTCCACAACATATGCCGGTAGATGAACCACAGTTCAATCTTTCTATCATCTCCTATGATGTTGAAGTTTATGGAAAGATGCCAAACTCGTACCAGTTAAAACCATATATATGAGCTACTCATTGCCCACTGGTGGGTATTGATTAACTGTCCATAAGTGAAATACTGGAAAGACTTCCATGTTTATTGTGATGAGGTTGTTGGTGATTTTGAGTACCACAATAGGGAGTTTGCAAACTATTTTGACTGCTGGGTACGTCTATATATATATATTCTGCTATATATTTATATATATATCAATATTTATATTTAAAGTTAATGGTTGTGATATTTTTTCAAATGAACCATATACAATTTGATGGTCATCTAAACTGGTCACACGAATTGAGGCTTTAGGCGATGAAACTGATAACTTCAAGAGTTTATCCAATGTGTAAGGTCAATGACATGCAATTTACATGTAAACATAGAGATGGCAGACGGAGAACACAGAATTCTGGGGTAATTGTGCATGGTGGGCAGAATGGCATTGACTATTACAGTGTTCTCCATTCAGTGGTTGAACTAATTTATGGGGAAGACATGACAGTGCACTTATTTAAGAGTAGATGGTTTAATACTAACCCTGGGAACACAAGGACCGATCAGTACAAAATATTTTCGATGAATATTGCTAGAAGCTGGTATGAAGATGACCATTTTATTTTTGTCACAGTGGTAAAATAAGTATTTTATCTTGATGATCTGCTGCACACAGACGCGTGGAAAGTAGCCAACCATGTTGTTCCTAGAAACATATACAGTGCTACTACACTTGGAGAGACCGCAGATAATGAAGAAGATACTGCATACCAAAAGCCGAACGCAATTAGTATTCCTGAATCCTCTACAATTCACCTTAATAATGTAAGACCGGGTCATGTAGTTCAAATACGTGACGAAGATGTAAGGCTTATTGATGTTGATCCAAATGTCGCCGACGAAGACTCCGGTGATGAGGAGCGGCACATATTACTAGAAATTAACTCGGACACCAAAGAAGACTCAAGCTATGATTTAGAATATGAGTCTTAGTTAAACAGGAGTTTGTGTGAAACGTGTTTTCATATGGGCCTAACTTTTTTAAGTATTTTCACACTTTACCCTATGAAATAGACAAAAGTCGTTAGCTAAAGTAACTTTAGACAATGACTGTGACACGTGTCATCGGCCAAAGTATAGCCGACGAGTTTCATACTTTATCCGAGGACTTTTTTACGCCGTCGGCTAAAGTCATCGGGTTTAACTACCTGATTTCGCCCAGGACCTCCGCCTGCTCTCTCATAAACCTAATTTTTCCTCTCTCTCTCTCTCTCTCAGACCGCCGCGCCACCTCGCTGTCACTCTGACCCACCGACACCGCTGACATCGACGCTACCTCCTCCGTCTTCGGCCTCCCTAAACCCTAGCCCCCGATTCCATCACCATCAAAGTTATCAACCTCCCTAATCCGTCACGATTCTGACTGGTATCAGCTCTCAATCTCTCATATTTCTAGTTGTATCACACATGGGTATCTTCATATATTTAGTCCTCTCTCTATAATTTGACGTCACAAAATAATATTTGCCTTAATGTTATGTTTCTTGTCTATACAATATGTTTGTATGTACTTGGTAGAAGAAACTGCAATGTCATATTCTGTTCATGTATATGATTTTGTTAACAATTGGGTGTTGTGTATATAATTTTGCTGCGTGGAATTGAATATATAATTGGGTTATTACAATCAGATTTGTTAGTTTCATTTATATTGCTTGGCATTCTTACATTTTGACATGTTGCTGACATTTTGGTGTGCTAAGTGGTCCACTACTATCTAAAAATGGCTGAAATTGTGCTTTGTTTTATAGTTAGATAGTAGAGAACTAAATAACAACAAATCTATCAAAACATAAGTTTACATATTTATATTGCTTTCGTATATTCTCCCAATGAGCCTCATAGTAAATTGGATTACAAACCTCAAAAAAGTATTTCGCTACACGCATATAGCAGCCCACGGTGTTCTAAAATCCTGGATCCACCCCCGGATATAAGGTTAATGCATGTCTCTCTCACTCTCACCTACAATTTCAGATTGGATATGTATTGTGTACGATTGTTTATGGTATTGGTATTATAGATTGGTATTGGTAGACAGATTATATGTATTGATTATATGTATTACAAATTGGAATTGGTATTGCATATTGAATAAACAGATTGGTATTGGTAATTGCAGATTATATGTATTTGTGTAATTTATGGGTGATTTTTATTGTAGGCATCGTGAATATCTTCAAGTCCAAGAAAGGATTTAAGGGACAACAATCTAGCATCGATAGTTCTGAGGCCACCTCTATGCACATGAACCCTCTCACCACATTTATTGACCCTCTGAACTCTCAACACCGTCAACTACTTGATCAGTCACTACAGCAGGATGTAGTGGGCCGTCACCACCGACCACAAAGCACGAGGCAACTTTTCACACAAGATCGCTCTCCCATGTCCTCACCAGCCAGCTCTATGGGTCCCACTCCTTCGAGTGTCCTTATGCCTCCCATTAATTGGCCAGAGCCTTCTCCCTCTACGGCTCAAGCTCATTATACCTCTCAGGCAGGTGCTTTAGGTACCTCATCGTCTAGGGTACAAATGTTGCCGCCTCACCTCTTCATGCCACAGAGCGTACATGCCATACTTGTTGTCGATGAGTGGGGAGTGCCTATTCCAGAATAACTTAGTTACATTACCCCGCAATAAGAATATGTCTATGTGCCGTTTGATACACCTCTTGTTAGTACGAGGGTAAAAAACACATCGATGTCAGAATCGGGTAAATATTAAATACCTTAGTTATTTAATTTATAACTTATTAATAATTTGTACATTAAATTGGGTACTTATGTTTTAATCTTTTTACTTTGTTTTATGTGACAGACGCCAGAGGCACAAAAAAAAGTCCAGAGGCCCCGTCACCAGTAAGGATCTTGACAAGACTGTCAAGAACAAAGGGCCAGTGGTCATAGAGCCTACAGAGGATGAATCAGTGAAGTTGGGGGAAAAGACGCCCAAGTACTCTGGCCAAGTAGGATGTATCATATGGGACAGAGGCTCTTTTCTTTGGGGAGAGTGATCCTCGGTGCCACAGTGTATGAAAGACATGGTGAACAATGTTATGTCAGTGAGTTTTATATATTCATTATATATGTCTACCTATATTAATTAAGTCCTAATAAATATATATATATATTACTATAAATGGGTACATTGCAAGTGTGGTTTGTTGTTCTAGAGCACGTTAAATCTACGTGAGCAAATGACACGCAAGGAAAAAGGTGATGGGAGTTATATTTTATATATTGAGATATTTTGTTAATCATGTATTGTCACTTTCTAACATTTGTGTTACATATATAGGTACAAGAAGTGGAAAAATGAGCTCCATAACAATTGGAAGACGCATGGCAATAACCGTTCGGGTACCCTTATCGAGTTTATGTATAGGGAGTACGAGTGGCAGTGATTTCTAGTCCACTTCAACAACCCAAAATATGAGGTATGTAACATCATATTTGTGTTTACTTGTATCATATTTGGCAAAATTAGTTTTCTAATTTTTTTTTAATATATGTTTATCCAACAAGGCCATTTCTGCAATAAACGGGTTAACCGGGGGCACAACACGAGTAACCATCATGCCGGATCTAGATCGTTTGCGATATGGATGGAGGAGGCGATCGAACACCCTAAAGTCAACCTGTACGTGTATACGTACGAGAAAGTGTATCGTCAGTCCACCGAAGATATTGTAAGTTTTATGCCCTTATAACTTAATTAACATATTTACTTATAGTTGTATTTTCGCTCATTTTTTTTATATGTGTTAACTAATATTTTTTTTCTTGTCAATTAGGCGAGATCGAGGGAAGGGACTGAAGTGGTGTTGACTCAGATGGTGAAGGAGCAATGGCTAGAGACGCAGGATGAGGACCTTCCCCAGGCTATCTCTCATATTGATTAATCTGATGTGACGGTAGGGGCGAGGATCATGGGTCACACTTTCCCACCACGAGGGAACAATTACTACTATAGGGGTCTAGAACAGCAGGGTGATGGGGTCTTGGAGAACACTACCGATTTCTCACGCAAGTCAGCATCTTCCAAGGCTGTTAAGCCACAAGAGTAACTGCATAGGCAGAAGATGGAGCATCATACACAGGTAGAAGCGATGGAGCAGGCGAGATTAGTGCAGGAGGCTCAGACTCATGCTTACATGGTCGGCCAGCAGGCTCAGATGTCTTCCTGATATCAGGCGTGGTGTGAACAATTTCAGGCTTCTGGACTCCCGACCCCACCTCCGTTGCCATCAATCCAGCTCCCTTTTAATGTTCCACATCAGTAAGAGGATCCGCAAGATGATGGTAGTACCCCATTTATTTTTTGAAACTGTAACGAACCGAACCGTGGAATGTGCACATATTGGTCTGAGCCGTGATTATGGTGAATTAATCGTACTCGTGGGTTTGTTCATGACTAAATTATCAGGCAAGAATTTGGTTTGAGTTCCTTCACGGGAATTGTAGAGGATTTAATTTCGAGATCGTTGGGATTTTCGAAGAATTTTTCAGATAAGCGAGCAATGTTTTATCAAGTTTTGAAGTCGGTTGGTGAAAATATATAGAAGTGTTATTTTTATTGTTGATTTAATCGTGACCGTCCGATCTTGATCAGATTTGTTTTGAACTGTTTATTTGGGCATGTATGTGTACGGTATGTATATGGTATAAATACGTGACAATTGAGGAAACTTTCCATTTTGGGAAATCTGGTTTGACCCGCGTTGACCCACGGGTCAAAACTGACCCGTTTGGGCAGTGTTCTTCTCGGCATCGGTGTACCTTATTCTGGCATCTTTTGGCCATGGTTCCTTCATAAAAGTTGTTGGGCTTGAGCTCCTATTTCTTTTGATAGGTGGATCACTCAATTTGGTTGCCGGATGAAGAAGATATGACGTGTTAAAGTTTGGGGAATTCCGACTGAATTTGCCGGCGACGGAGGCGATGGAGATGAAGGTCGACCTTGTGGGGGGTTTTGTAGCCTATGGAGAGGTGAGTCTATTCTAAGTGGTTTCAGCCCTTGCCGTGCCCAGTGGTGGCTGATCGGAAAAATTGAATTCCTGCGAGGTTTTCGAACTTCACGGTGAGTTTTGGACATTTTCCGGTTAAAATTGGGCTTAGCTTTGAACTACAAAGTTGTTGGAAATATTGAGATCTTCAAACTGATGTATAGGTCGAAGATTTCTGGGTTGGTGAATTTTCCGGCGACCGGTGGCCCCACGTGCTGCCGTGCGCGGCGGAGCTCTAGCGAGGTGAGATTTTTGGCAAGTTTTATGTCATTTAGCTTGTTTTCGCATGCCGTACGCAATGGTGAGGTTTTTGAGTCGAGTTGAGTATTCTATTTTTGGTCGAGGGTTGTTTGGGTGTATTTTGGGAATTTTGCTATCCTCATCGATATTTCGAGCCATACGTCTTTCGAGAATGTGGGGTTCTTGACGTATTTGCTCCGTATGTTGTGTTTCAATATGTATTGGTTGTATCCCTGTTATTCAGGTGATCGTGATCGAGTGTTTAGCGAGGGATCTTCCGCCGAATCTCAGAATTAGCTTCGTACTGTGAGTGGACACTTTATTTTTACTGTCGATTTGCGAGTCTTGATTACTCATTTTATGTTATGCATTTTACGAGTATGCAGTTATGATTATGCATTTACGATTATACATTTACGGTTATGTATTTTTACTTGGAGGCATATGTATGATTTGTTTTACATGGATTATGGATATATGGATGCATCGATGCATGGCTTCTCGGCTATCCCCGAGATGCTCTGGGGGGGTTATGACAAACGCCTAACCCATGATTATATGGCTCCCAGGAAGGTTATGAAAAACCCCTTACCTTAGTTGAGCATGATTGTAACTTTGAGGAAAATGTACTCGAGTTACGGCCTCCACATTTTATACGGTATCCAGGAAGGTTATGACAACCACCTTACCTGTGATTGATGATTTTAGACTCGCATCATAATTTTATGTTTATATTGGTGGAAGACATATTATTATTTTCGTCCACTCACTCCAACGATTTCATTTGTCTTCCCCTGGGCTTTTCAATTTCTTTTGCCCAGTTTGCAGTTTGGGTTCTAGTGTTGCACGTCGACGGTGGAGGCGTAGAGTTCAGGTCACACTTCAGTTCGAGTAGGTTTTTTTGTTCAACCTACTGGTTGTATATGATGTATATAGGAGTCGCTCTGAATACTTTTGTTTATTTTCAGTTGAGTTTACTCCTGAATGTTTCTGGATTTCTTGTAAACCTTAGGGTTTATTATATATGATGTTGAGAAATCCGGATGGGGAACGGAGCCCTACGGTTTGGCTTTTGTGGAATATTCGAAGTGTGATTCTCTTTGCAGGTTCTAATATTGGCTAACGTATTGAAAGTAAACTCTGGCAAAAAAAATTCCGAAGGGGTTTGATTTCGGTTTAGGCAACTAAATCGGAGTCGGGTCCTTTCAGGAACATAGATTTGGATAACCTTTAGTTTAGGTGTTATGTGGATTTGTAGGTGAATATGTGTTTTGTTTTCATTTTATGTGTCATTGGCTATTGTGGAAATGGAAGGTTCTGGGAATAGAAACCATAATCTGCAGTTTTTTTTCTTCCAGAAATCAGCAACCTTAGCTGACAACAATAGTCAAAGTCGTCGGCTAAAGTGCAGACTTATGCCGATGAGTTTTATACTTTAGCCACCGAGTTTCAAACGTAAGCCGACAATGAGCAAAAACTTTAGCCGACTAAATTCTTTGCCAGTCGTCGGCTAAAATCCAGTTTGGGTCAACCATTTTGACCAACGGGGAAGTTTTGGCTGACGACATTTTATCAGCAAAAGTGTACAAAGTCGTCGGTTAAAGTCCAAACTTTATGCCGTTGACTAAATTTGTCATCAGCTAAAGTCTACACTTAAACCAATGGTTGCTACTATTGTCGTCGACTAAAGTATCGCCAACGACCTTTAGCCAACGACACTATAGCTGACGAACGTTCGTCGGCTTTTATTTTAGCCAACGAAAATGTCTAACAAGTCGACGATTTTTTTTTTCAGCTAAAGTATTTTTTCTGGTAGTGTAAGCAACTAAGAAAGAATGTTAAAAAATTTCTTCAAACAATCATAAAAAAAAAAATCTCCTAAAGTAAAGAAAAAGACATTACACAATGAACATTTTTCTGATACAACCATTTCTAGCAAGATTAGCTATGTGAAGATGAGCAGTATCTGTCGGAAGAGATCTGGACCAACTCCTGCTATCCTGAGTAGAATGTCCCAAGCTAGCTAATTGATCAGCACCAAAATTAGCTTATATAAAAATGTGGGAGAAGCTAATCAATGTAAAACTTGCAGCAATATGTTTGATGTCTTATTGACTTGACTCTCTAATTATAGACCACTTTTCAGATATGCAATATATATGGTAATGATTTTGGTCAAGAAATGGCAAAAGTGTAAACTAATAACTACACTATTTGTGCTTCAGTGTTTGAACCTCTACTCAAGGAAGTACTTATTGGGGAGAGAGTTTTTCCATGATGGAGGAAATTTATAAATATTTCTTCTTTTTTTCTTGTTGAGAAAAATAGGATTTCACCGAGTTAATATCATGTATTCCACTACAAGTCATTAAAGAGTCATCAATTGCATTCCACAATTCTAAACATATTTTGTATCAATGGCTTAAGATCTTGAAGGAAACCAGCCTTAATCAAACTGGCCCTAACTTGCTTTGACATCGACAATTGTGGATAGACCAGCTCTGTCACGCTCCAAGTTTTTACCGCTGACCGGACTCCACGAACTCGTTCGGAGCCGAAGTCGAGGTGTGAGTGCGAAAAGTAAAGTACAACCCAAAAATTAAATAATTGAACTCGGTTCTTATTCAAAACGAAAGAAACTCTATCACAAGCTACTCGAATGACAACAACTCATCTAGACTCGCTGTTCTATGCTCGGCCAATCAACTCCTGGAACCAACTTGCAATATCTATATAGGGGTGAGCACAACTTAAGGGCTCAATATGGACATAAAAACTCTTCATGGATAATTGATCAAAACACGTAATCACGTATTTTAAAATATAAACTATTATCAAATCATGGTGCAATGCAACTCCACTTATCTACCTGTTAATCCATTTAATAAAACACAAGGAGCCTATATGTCCTATACCATATATTTTACCCTTTTAAGGTGACTCTAGATGCCTTAACATAAGAACTAACGCTCATCCCAATCCATGTTCCCCTTTTGCTAGTCCTCTTGTTCAACTTCGATTACCAATTTCGTATAGCTCTATTAGCCCACTTGAAATCTGGTCCTTACGAATTGAACTCAACTACATAAAAGATAAATCCCACAATTTCCAATACCATAACTATTCACCAACTCCACCCTACTTGCTATAATTACTGAATGAAACATGAATATGCACAAATCAAGTTTATCGATATAGATACTAACACATTCTTTTCATTTAATATATATAGACAAAATAAAAGACTCAATCAAAAACATAACATAAATCAACATCCAATCATATAGAGGTTCCCTGAGAATTCCCCTACCTCAGTTTTTGATAGTTGAAGACAATAGCTACTCGATAAGAACACCTTTCTGATAAAGTCTTCAAAAATGTACTAAACGATGTCTGACATTCTCTCCACTAATGGATAGAACTCATTGAGATGAATCTGTAGATACTAATAGATCTTATTTCAGAATTACGGATCAAAAATTATGCTTTACCGAAATTACACGTACTTCTTAAAATTCTAAACAGAGAAACTAGAGAGAGAACCTCTATGAAAATTGGTGCAGGAAAACTAAGTTGGCTGAATTCCTATTTATAGCTTCGGTAAGCAGACATAACAAGGTCGATTGTGAGGGTTCTTGAGAGTCAAGCAGAGATTAGACTTAAACTGAAATAATCAGGTTAATCTTGTAACTCAAATCATGAAAGAGACATAGAGTGTGAGTATGGCATGGGAGCCAGAAATACACTGCAGTGATTGACATTTGGGAATTAGTGTCTCTGAAAAACTGAGAGAGGTTGAGGGTGATAGGATTGGTTGAAAAGAAGGGTTGTTTAGTGTGCTTGAAATGGTTGAGTGCTTTGCCTATGGAGTGGTGGCTTGTTATGATTTTTTGATGGGCTATGGCTTGTTTCGGGTTCATACAAATGATCCAATTTATAGATATTTTGGAAGTCCATTACTGCTTGATTTCTAATTTCAAGAATAGAATCTCAAACAATCCAAAAGAGTAAAAGGCTATTGCAGAAGAGGTAAATGCACCTTGTCAAATTAAATTGTAGGTAAAAATGGCTACTGCAGAAGAGAGCAATAAGGGTTGTCAGAGTAGAATAATAGGTTGAGATGACTACTGCAAAAGAGGGCCATTGCAATGGCTCAGAGGGAGTTCTATGAGGGAACTTTGGAATTCTCAAGAACGATAAGAGGTTAGGGCACAAGGCTCAATATTCATAAAGAGACTATTTGTGGGTTCAAGCCTGCATAAGGAAAAGATGGAAGCAGTGGCTTGCCTTGTATTTCTTCCATATCTGCAATAAAATCTGAGATTGAACAAGAGGACACGTTTGTGGAACAAAAGCAGTTTTTGTTGGTGTTTGGGTTGCAAAGGCTGGTGTTTTGGACTGCAAATTAAAGAATGATTTAGAGATGATTAAGCTTTCTATTGGGTTTAAGTTTTTGTTTTTCAAATGAAGCCCAATCCCAAAATCACTATTCGTTATTGGTTTAAATCATCAAGCTTGAATTTTGGGCCCAAAACTGAAATTATCAATAATTTAATCCAAAAACGAGTACGTGTATTTTTTGTTACCTTCCACACCACACCCATGACCGTAAGCCCTAATAAAAGCGTGAGTGTGACTTGGGCCACACTAAGGGTACGATCACTCAATTGGATATAGTTTGTAAGTAGCATGTTGCATATTGTGTTATGAAATTCGACAAGCATGTGCAATAAATTAACTTAAATTTGTGCTTGATTGCATTATAGGCTTGATGATTTTTTGGATATCAACATCAGTAGATTATTTTGGCCCAATAGCAAACCTACACTTGCACCTAAACTAACTTAATCACCAAGTAACAACAAACCATTTGTCAAGACCAACTTCTCCTCTCTCACACATAGCCACGTCCTCAATAACACAACCAATTTTGGCTGATCAAATCTGATTTAAGCGGTTGCAATTAAGTCTTCCTTCCAGCCAATCCAAATACAAAGACGACACGTTAGCATAAATATAGCAAAATTCCTAAATTTAGGAAATCGTAGAAAATAGATCAAAACTTCAAAAAATCTAACGAAAAATTCTAGGAATTCGTGATAACAGCTAATATCTATTTTTGGCCTCAAAACTTAAGTCTAACCAACTTAAAATTCAGGGTCTTACAAGCTCTGCTTCAACTATACTCAATAACAGAAAGCGTTGCCATAACCTTTAGTGGCGGAGCCAAGATCTAAACCGAATGGGGCACAAAACTGTGGGAAAAAAGAGACAAATAACAACATAATAAAGTAAGAAATGTAGGTAAATAGACAAAGGTCCGGATCCGTAGACACTTAATTTTACACATATTTTGACACATCTTGTGAACCATTGAGATTAAAGACTCTTAACGGTTAAGATTTGTTTCTAAAATATTTGTTCTTATTTTTAACTAAGGGGGGTGTATTGTATTTGAATTTGAATAGACTTTTTTCAAGTGATGGATTTCTAAAATATTTGTGGATTGTATAAGATTTTCAAAAACCACACAAATCTATGAATTTTGTGAGCTAGTTTTTCAAAAATATTTGACAAAGTTTCAAAAAAAATTCCATGAATTTTGCTAGACTTTGATAGACCTTATTTTTATATCATAGGGTCATAAACTCATGTCTAAACAAGTCAAAACCCAAAATCTAAATGAATAAGTGATAAAAAAAATTATATTATTTCATAAGGTTTCTTATTTTATATTTGCAAATGTTGAATTTGTGAGGAGGAATTAGAAGCTAAATAGTGATAGTGACAAGATATGGTTGCGATGCTTGTGTGCTACTATGGTTAAAAAACTAATGATTTTATTTTGTACAAAAAAAAGACAACAACATAAAAAAAACAATGATGATCGATGAATGTGTTTTTACAAGGTCAATTAGTTTCCCAATAACAAAATAAAAGCTCACAAGTATAGAGATTTATGATGCATGATATAAAGTAGAGTGTTTTTTTTGGAAAATTTCAGAATGTTTATGGTGAAGAAGCAAAATAATTTGATGAAGAACCAAGTTGCAACAAAAAAAGAAGAGAGAAAATAACAGTATTCTGAAAATCTTTAGTTTAGAGGTTGGATTTGTATTAAGATTTTGTAGTTATAATTGAAGCCTAAAATCTACAATAATCCAGTACTTAAGAATTCCATATAATTCGTAGAGTTTTTGAATACCCAAGGATTTTCGTTGACTTAAAAACTCTATATAGAAAGCCAAACTGTATACGTCTTTCATGAACATTTTAAAAGTCTTAAAAAAATCATGATTGAATACCTTTGGACTTTTAACATCCTTGAAAGTACATAAAACAACTAAAAATTCTAAATACAATACACACCCAAAATATATTCTATTTACAAAAAGGAAAAGAAAATCATATTAGAATCCCTAATCTTTGGAACAGTTTAACAAAATGAAATAAACACGATGAAACTACCTAGGAGGGAAAAAGAGAAAAAGAACATATCGAGTAAAGAAGAAATTAAAGAAAAAGAAGAAAAACGTCTCATTATTTTGATTGCTCATCTCTAAAACTCCAAGTTCAATTTTCTTAATTTATTGAGTACATCCATAATGGATTCGTGAGAAACTATCCATAATGTATATGATCAACCTGATGCTTAATTTTGACCGAACTGATGCTAGGAGGATTCCAATCACTTTTGACCAAAATGATGCTTAATATATATGCAAACAAGGCTTTGATCTTTGTTACCATTGTTTATATGCTTACTAGGTGAAGCCCCGCGCCGTAGGCGCGGATGAACGTTAAGTTTGAAGGTAAAGTTGTCAGGGGATGAAGAAATTGGGAAAGAAAATTAAAGAACATAGAAAAATATATTAGATATAAATCTAATATAGGTATTGGAATGTAGAGTACTAAAAATGCAGAAACGATCCATATATTACATACATTACATTTGTATGCCTTCTTTTTTTGGGCACGTTGCATTGAAAAATTGAGTTGCATATTCTATATCACATGGAGACATACCTTCACTTTATTATATTCATCGTTGCGTCTTCTTGCATGACATACCAACCCTTTATGGCTTCTTTTTCATGTATTTCGAATTCAGGCCATACATCTGCAACACGATTGTCGACCTTAGTCAGTATCCAAATTAACAGTACCAACATACAAACAACAATATCCAAATTACTTTACATGCTTGTGACGATTCAAAGCATCAAGCTTTGTTGATCGTGACTCAAATTCCCTTAATACAAATCTAAAACAAATACATTGCATTAAGATCACAATCTTCTTAATATCCACACTTGAAAGATATCAGAACCTACATGAGACGACGAAAAACTCAACAAATCCTCACATACAATATTTCATATTAAAATCCACACAGACAAATATGACACCAAATTAATCACCAAAACTCATCAATACTCATAATCACAACATAACCAAAAAAAAAAAACCAAACCCAATCGCCATCAACAGAGTACTTTACCTACTTGTGATGATTCAAAAGCATTAAGCTTTTCTAATCATTGTAAAAGCAAAGACAGAAACTCCACAATTCAAACCCAAAATGATGAGGATTAGTGCTGAGATGGCATGAATATATATTTGATCACTACCCATTACAAAAAACAACAAAATCTACCTCAATGGATCAAAACTACTTAAAAAAACAGATCTTACCTTGCTGAGGAGTCTTGCGATTCGCAAATATGAAAGCTACGACTCAGATGCCATCTTTCAAGTAATAACTGGGAAAAAATGTCGCCGACTTAGTTAGAGTAAATACCACATGAGGCAAGGACTTGCTAGTTATGTTTTTTTTTTATACTTCTAACTTACCCAGATTAATGCTAATCAGGAGAGAGTTAATATACAGTTTTCTATCAATTAGAGTTAATACACCCAGATAAATTGATCTTCATATACGTTTTGAGGACAAAAATGTGCTAATGTACCCAGATCAATTTATAACGTAATAGTCCAATCTAAAAAGTCTGTTTTGCAAGTGTTATTCTTATGCTTATAATATGAATAAAATGATGAAGGAAATTGTATATTTACCGTAGTTCTAAATTGTGGCAATTTAAAATGTATATATTATAACAAAAATTATGAATGAATTATATACCTTGCAATACATCTTTATAAACAATATATTTTTTGTAAAATTATTGGGAATTTCGTCATTGTTGTTTATAAAAATTCTGAGTCCTTTTTTTGATGTAACTCTTGATAATGCCACATATAACTGTCCATGAGTAAAAACTGCTTCTGACAAATATATTCCAACTTGATTTAATGATTGACCTTGACTTTTATTTATGGTCATTGCATAACATGGTCGGACAGGAAATTGACGTCTCTTAAATGTAAATGGCCATTTACTTTCCGTAGCATATAATACAATTCTTGGAATATGAACTTTTTGTCCCGTGTTATTTCCTGTGAGTATTTTTGCCTCAATTAATCTCTCAAATAATTTTGTCACAATTAATCTTGTGCCATTACATAAACCACGTATTTGATCTAAATTTCTTAATAACATAATTGACATGCCAATTTTTAAAATAAGTTCATGGGTTGGTAATCCATTAAATTCAAGCTTGTTCAAAAACTCCATGGGATATAAAAGATTAATATTATCACTATTACCTGAATTGTATGAAATTGAATCTGAACTGAAATATGATTTTTCCTGACCAGGTAATAATTTAATTGTGTAATTATTTATCTCTTGAACAGTTATATTTTTAGGAGTTACTATGACACGCTCTTTTAAATATTTTGTATCATTATATCTATTTAAAAAATTGGGATATGTTGCTTCAAAAATTGATTTTATAGGATCAATTGTAGGATCAGTAAGTAATTCATTTGGTATATCGATCCAACTCACATCTGGATCACCTGTAGGGAATTTTGATTCTAATCGACCTTCACCTATTTGTAATATCCATTCACCAAATTGTTTAATTTCATTCTTTTCTATATTGCTTAAACCAATAGTTGATAATCTCATATTTTCAGTAAGATGAAATATTGTAATAGTAGGCCACAGGTATGAATTATTGAATGATTGTTGAATGACTTGTTCTTTACTGCCACCTTGTATAACCGGCAATGTTTGTCTAAAATCTCCTCCAAATAAAATTGTTTTTCCTCCAAATGGTTCTTCATTTTGTGAAAAAATATCTCTAAGTGTCCTATCTACTGATTCAATACACCATTTATTACACATAGGAGCTTCATCCCAGACTATTAATTCAGCTTTTTCAATTAAACCAGAAAGATTGGTTTTTTTATTTATATTACAACTTGAATCTTTATCTATAATGGGTTTTATTGCAAAACGTGAGTGAGCTGTTCTGCCTATTGGAAGTAATAATGATGCAATGCCTGATGAAGCAACAGCTAAAACAATTTTTCCTTCAGATCTTAATCTTGAAATTATGGTATTCCATAAAAAAGTTTTTCCCGTACCTCCACAACCATAGACAAAGAATGATCTTGGATTTTTTTCTTGGACAGCACTTATCACTTGATCGTATATAATTTTTTGAGTAGTGTTCAGTTTGGCGATCAAGTCGGAATGTTGTAGTTTTAATGCTTCACAATCAAAATTTAGTTCTTCTCTAATAAGCCTATTATCAAATTCATGTATTCGCTGTATTATTGGCATTGGCAATTGATGATTCTTTAAACTACTCGATGACATGTTAAATAATTTTTCAAGTTCATGCAGAACAGCATTCTTTAAATCTTCATCTGGTATAAAAATCTTTTGCATTCCAAAATTTAATTTCATTCTATGCGATATATCATCAGACATGTTAATCCAATATGCATCAAATAAAGCTCTAGGATTAGAGACATTACAAAACAAAATAATTGAAACAAATAAATGACGAATTTGAGCAGAACTTGCAATAAAAGTAGATTCTAAAAGTGCTTCAAACCATTCTTTATCATCACCTAATAATCCCAAAGCTCGGCATGTTTCTTGATAAGTAGAATATGTTATGCCATTGACTGTTCTAATTGCTTCAAAATCAGTGCATCCTTTTTGGATATTCAAAAGCATTCTTAGATAATACAATTCACCAGCATTTGGCGGCACATGCGCTATTCTACCAAGAACACAGTATTGTTTTCTTTGGGTCCATATTTTTTTATCATTATTCCACACAAATTTAGTAGGAAATTGAGTGTACGTTAATTTTTTTGCCTTCTTATAATTCTTGTTCGCAATGAACCAAGCAGTTAACATTGTAGTTTCTATGGATGGATCTTGTAAGACATTTTCAATAGAGTTAGATCCATGAAAACAAACAGTTTGTTCATTAGGCAAATGGATCTTCAGATATTGAACCGCAGGAAACCTAGAGTGAATAGAAAATTCAAAAAGACGCCACACAGACTCATGAGGAGTTAAATATCTACAATTAAGGTAATTTTGTATTTCGTCATTTACATTGTCACGGATCAATATGCGTGCTCTATCAGGTCCTTTGTTTATGTATTTGAATAAATATTTAATTAACATAGATTGAGAACATGATTCAACATTTATATGAGCATTATACCTTAATAATAAGTTAGCATTATATGGTACAACAAAATTATTTCCAACTTCAACTCCTTTTTTGATCACAAAACGTGAATCATCATCACAGCGTCTATACTGAGGAGAGTTAATTTCTTGAAAAATTGTGTTTGGAATAAATGGCTTTGGAAAATGTTTTGTACATAATTTATCTCTCATACACGGAGAAGATGGATTGAGTTGACCGCATGGACCATAAATCATAAATTGGCTAACTATTTCAAATAATTTTGGATTAGTATTTTTATCAGGCAATTCTGCCGAAATTATAGAATCCACATCACTTGCTGTATGACACTTGTATTTATTTTTAAGCCAAAATAATAAATGAGCATGTGGCAATCCTCTTTTTTGGAATTCAATTGTACATACGTGAGCATGAACTTCCCCAAATGGTTTTCCATTTTTAATATAAGAAATCAGATCATCCACTTTTATTTTAAAAATTCGACAAATAATATCGGGACGATCTTCCGGTTTGTATCCAGGTTTTTTTTTCAAAATATCTCAAAATTTCTGGCCATTTTACATTGCATGTGAAAGTGATAAACAAATCTGGATTCCCATATTCTCTACAAATTGTCATTGCATCTTGATAATTATTAATCATATCTCTTGGACTGCCAGTGTGAGAACCAGGAAGAAAAATTCTTTTTCCGACATCATAACCTTGGACAATTCCATCAGAAACAAATGTAGATAAATTATTCCATGTTTCAGACCTCAATTCTGGTTGATGATGTCTTATATATTCCAAACGATTTTCTTCGACAGTTGCATATGCATCAACCAAATATTGTTGAAATAATCTGCCACATTTTAAAAAAGTGCTCGATTGATTTGGCCTATCATGAATTTGATAACACACAAATTTGCTCATGGATAATTTTCTATCTTTATTATCAACATCACCTGGCATCGATTTCAATTTCATTTTAATTTTAAACCCGTCCTCTCCATATGGAAAAAGAAGTGGATATTGTAACGACATAAGTTTTGGATGAATTTTAGAAATACGCTTAAGAGATCCTTCATTAGATCGAATAATTATATCTCTATTAGAATTAAATTCACCTATGTCACCCACAATTAATCCACCAATTTCAGGCGCAGATGGTAATTCATATTGTTTGCCGTCATTTTTTTCACGATCAAGTACGGTTATATCAAAATTTGGCAACAAACAATTTTCAAAATCATCTCTCATAGAGCGATACTTTTTTGTCAACTCATTACATACATCTAATAATTCTACCAATCCCTTCACAATATCATGATCAATCTTATTATTTGCATTATTTGGATCAATAGCAGTGATGCGATTTCTAATTTCATTTTCAGTGTCATATACGTATAACTGAGCATATTTAGGAGATTGTCCTTCTGAAGGTAAAACTGAACCCATAAGATGATGTACTTGACCACATATTTTAAAAACATAAGGAGCTCCTCCATTGTTTATGCCATGTTCAATTTTAGCTCCCATAGATGTAAAAGCAAACATAGAATTATACACTCTGATATTATCACGAAATAACACGCTCCTTCTACCATTATCTGGATTTAATAATTCATCAAGAAAATGAGGTATTGGATGTGACATCGGAATTTGAACTCGGCCTTTTTCACAACAATGAGTATATATTGGTTGTTTATTTTGTTTTTTTTTTAATGCTTCATCTAACCAAAAGCAAGCAGCACAATACTTACATGTATAATCATCATCACCACAATCCTTGTAATCAACAATCACATCTGCAATGTCAATCATAATAGTATAAATTAGGTAATCTATGATAAAAGATATTTTTTTGATGAATATTTAGTGTCAAATAATTGTTATCAAAATTTCTACTAACCTTCTTGATTTCGTTGATATGATGCTTGTCCAAAAGATCCAAGATGACCACCTATGATTCATAATAAATGACGAAGTTAGATTTATCAATAAAGGATAAGAATGAAAACCTATTTTTTCAAGTTAATCATAGATCTATTTAGATAACAAAACAGTTGGCCATTATATTGAACAATTCATTTGCATGAAACAGTAACAATGAAAAAACACAATATACTAAACCTATTATATAATTCCCCTCTATGTCATGCACTTGTATTTATGAAAATTTTACTTGTAGGCAACATAAACTATATTTGATATAGGATATACGAAGTTATTCCAGATCATCCTATATCAAATTAAGCAATATACACTAAACCCATATATTAAACTGATATCATGATTCAAAAAACTCGAGTCATACTAAAAGAAGCAATATTTCCAACTCAAGAAAAATAAGACTGGTGTGCTAATGAAGAATCAACCATAATCATCAGAATTTTAGCCAATAAACATATTATATAATTTCACATTATTACTTCTACTGCACTACATATGTGTGAAAATTCTGCAAAATAGTTGAGAAGAAGAAAAACAAAACTATTTTCCTAACATATAGTGAATCTATTATATAATTGCACATTACTAATATCACTATAGCACGTATATCATTCATATGTATGTATAGAAATCCTATGTTGAAGTAATCTGGTTCTATTTTTTATTGCATATGTATGTCTCAGACGATCAATGTATGATTTAGTAAACACGAAGTTCTATAAAATTATCTTTTAACAAATTCACGAATAGACAATGAAATCATATAATGAACTCATATATGAGCATATAGATATTAAACTCATACCAATTCTACTTCAGGGAAGAAAGAAAAACTGCCAAATTGAATGAAGAAAAAAATAGACATAATTATCCTAATATATAGCCATTTACAATTTGTACACATTCCATTATTGTTTGTCATCAAATAAACCCCTATGAATCATTTAAATTCCAAGTGTCACATTCAAATGCTAATCGAGGATTCCAAGCATCTACATATATCAGCTATATTGTGTCACAGCTACATTTTATACTGGAATAGCTCTTTTAATTTGTGCCTACATATATCAGCTATATTGTGTCACATCTACATTTTCTTGAGCCAATCAACAAATGTCAGGTCTAATATCCTTTACACTAAAATGATCAAGTTTAGCGTAACCTAAGTTTTTGTTTTCAAACTCTAATATATGCTCCAACATAATCCAGGAAACAAATTTAACTCGACTGATTTGAAGAAAACTATTACATGCTTTAATACCTGATATAATTTCATCAGTTTCTTCATTGTCGCTACTATCATCGCTAATGACATCTACTTTTGTCTTTGACTCATGCGATGGTTGAAAGGACGGTCGTTTTTTTGTCAAAGACCTCTTGTCTTGTTGGCCTCCTGTAAAAAATCAATAACACCATTTTACCCATTAAACACAGAGTCATATGGTCTTTGGTTTTACAGATAATGACTAAACACTAACAGAGAGTCATTCAAATAATAAAACAATAATTGAAAGTATGCTCTACCTGTTGATGTTTCTGATTCATCAGGAAAAGCTTGTAAAAAGCGTTGTCTTTTGGTGAAACACCTCTTATCTTGGTGAGTTCTTGCAACAGACTCCAAAGTAGCTGTCGACTTCTTTATCCGCCGTGTAGCTAAAAAACATTTTTAGTTGGAGATAAAAAATTATTGTGTATCAGTTACAAACAATAAAAGTATACATACCAATAAACTAAATAATTGGACTCCGAAAAGTAAAAACTAAACATGAAGTTGAATTGTTCTATAAGTGAAAGGAAGAACTAATATGAAGCAACACCATTTTAACGATTAAACACATAAATACAAACCTAATCTCCTAGGGTTCACTGTCCAAATAGTAATTATTGATTCTAATAACAGAACAACAATTCATGATCAATAGTACCTGGGATCACTTCCTGAAGATCGCCATTGTCATCACTATTGTATGATGTTGTCTCTGTCTCATGACATGTCGGAGATTCATCAACAAAAGGTCTTAAAACACATTGTCTTTTGCTTGGAGACCTCTTGTTAGTTTCAATAACTGACTCCAACGGACCCATTGGCTTCTTTCTACGTCCCATGCCTGACAAATATTTTTGGGCAAAGATAATAGACATCATGTGTGAGTAAAAAATGTGATATAAACCAAGAACTAATAGGATGCAAAAAAACTAATACAATAGCAACAAAAATAAACCTAAGTGCTAACGACAAATCAAAAAAGAAGACGACAATAACCAAAGAAACAACAGCACAAAAATACAGCAGAGAAGTTTCTGCATATAACCTACAAATCATGCAGGAAAAATAAAAGAATATTAAAGCCAAAACACTTTCAGGTACAACAACGACAATAGTCTGAAGAACAGTTCTACACCATGACAGGTAAATGCAAAAGAATGAGACAAAAAAGAAAACACTATGTATCACTAAAATACCAAACCAAATTAATTAGCATCACACATAACACGAAACAGTTCTCAATTTCTTGTAAAGAACTCGACCAGTTAACGAATCCCCGAATTCATGTAAATGCAATAAAAAGGGAATTGAAGTCCATATCACAGTGACGTCATGAAGTGCTTAAATGAAACAATTGCATGTGAGCTTGTTTCCTATCTATGATGAAGCATGTATCTATAATCTACATGTTACTATATGTCATGAAGTGCTTAAATGAAACAATTGCATGTGAGCTTGTTTCCTATCATGATGAAGCAGGTATCTATAATCTATACCTTACTATATATCCGTATAATAAAAATGGAGTACAAAAAAAGTAAAGACTCGTCTCATAAAACTATCCAGGAATTCCAAAAAATATAACTCCAATTTGCATATATAACAAATAATCTTGCATTACAATAAGAGGGACAACCCCTAGCTCTACATCAAGAGCTCTTGGTTTGTTGTTGTGCTACCTCAGGCTGGTCACGCGATGAGAAAGAAATGGAATAATCATATGATAGTTAGATCATTGTTCTGGTCATAGACCTACCTATGTGCATGCTTATTCCACCAAGAAACAATTATATCATCAAAACACCAAACTTACGGTATGATCTCAACCCAAATACAAAAATCCACCAGAAACTACAAAACCTACCTCAATTGAAAAAAACCACATAAAAAACTCAACCATTTACCTCTATTTCTGAAGAGAATCTCAACCGGTGAACAAAAGGCTCAAATTATGTAAGTTTGGAACTCAATGCAGCAAGAATGAGTGTTCCGTCGGAGAGCAAAAGCTGCATTGGAAGCAAGCCGCATCAAAAACGATTAATGGAAAACGAAAACGGATCTTCAGAAGCCAACTAAGCATGAAATAAAACCAAATTATACTTTTCAGTTTGCCCAATCATGAAATGCTATGAGTAAACTTTGAATGAAATATATGTGCAAAAGAACATCATCAGTAACAGCTTTGAGAGAAAAAGTGAGTGATCATTAACAAAAAACTACACAAAAAACTCATTTACCTCTGTTTCTGAAACAACTAAACCCTTAATCCACAAACCCAAAAACTATTACCCAAATATAAAATTCCACAAAATCTAAAAAATCCACCTTAATTGATAAAACTGCACAAAAAACTTGAACCATTTACCTCTATTTCTGGAGAGAATTTTAGTCAGGTAACAGAAGGCTTTAAATTCTTTGTGGGTTGAGCGTTCTGTTGGAGAGCAAAAGCTGCATTGGAAGCGAGCAACGTACATCGCAAAAAAATTTATTACAATGAAATTGATTGACGAAAATGAAAATAGATCTAGAAAACCCAAAACCCAACTAACCGTGAAATTGGAAGCTTCTTAAATTGAATTGATCCGAAACGAAAAGGCAATTCTGTTATGTGAAGATCGAAAAACATAATCAGCAGAAGTAATACAAATGATTAACTAATACACATTCTTTTAGCAAAAAAAAAAACACTGATGTGCATTCATGTTGAGTCTATCAATCCAAACTAAAATTAAGAGCATGATTACACAACCGACATTATATTTCTTGTTTAGTCTGCACATTAAATATATAGATTTGTGTTCTCGGCAGAACCCAATCATGTTTTTTTATAAATATTTAAGATCATGATTAAGCAACTGGCATTATATCTAGAAACCCGAAAACTAACTAACCATGAAATCGGAAGCTTCTGAAACAGAATTGTTTCGAAACTGAATTGATTCGAAAAAAAAAGGCAATTCTGTTATGTGAAGATCCAAAAACATAATCAGCAGAAGTAATGCAAATGATCAACTAATATACATTCTTTTAGCAGAAAAAAAAAACCAATATGCATTCATGTTCAATCAATCAATCCAAACTAAAATGAAGAGCATGATTACGCAACTGACATTATATTTCCTGTTTAGTCTGCACATTAAATATATAAATTTGTGTTCTGGGCAGAACCCAATCATTAAGTATATAAGTTTGTGTTCTGGGCAGAACCCAATCAACTTTTTAATTATGAACCTAACAAAGAAGAGCATAATATTAGTGAATGATCTCTCCTGATGAAATGGCATATACCAAACATGGTTCAAACTTTACCAAAATAAAAAACATGCTGAGATCTTTAAGAAATGTGCTCCACTTTGGTTTACATCCAAATACAGATATTTTATCCCTGTAACTAAGTTTCAAGTACCATACTCTTAGTTTCTAAGATTTGCAGGAAATAGAAACATAAACCACACAACACAAAAGTTCAAATCTTAATTTATGTGTTTCTATGCTATTTAAATAGGGACTCGATAGACATAAAACAATATCCAATGCAACCTTGTCTCTCTATTCATCTTGCTCAGAAAACAGTAACACAGGAAAAGTAGTAGAGCTGAAAATGTTATACTACTGGCAGTCTACAAAGACTTTTCTTCTTAATTTAGTTCATCAATGATCATCATGATCGTTTTGTCCCTAAGAGCTGAAAATATAAAACTACCGGCAGTCCAAAAAGACACTTCTTAATCCAGTTCATCACCATGATTATTTTGTATGTATGATGACTATCTATACTCTATAGGCAGTTACAGTTAGAAATAATAACCAAACATGTTGAAAACATTATATTGTTTTGGATATTGTTGTAGATGATAGTTTCTTATTATATCGGTTCATAACATACTCTTATCTTTAACACATATAAATATGTTGCTGCACATGTTTCTAAAGCTCGTATACAACATTAAGTGAGCAGAGAACTGGTGAGGCTGCTATTGCATATGAGCATGGCGCAGACCAAAGTTTTGTATATACATAAGCAGTAATGAACACCGGTACCTGTGTTTTGTACATAATTCTATACAAATTGATGAAATCATAATGCACAATGCAAGATGAATATGTAAAGCTACCGGGAATACAAAATCAGAGAACAAACTGGGTATCAAGTAAACTGAGTATATAATTCACATTATGTTCCTTCAAAAGGCTTGATACCCAGATCTTTAAAGAAACACAATGATCAATGAAGTTATCACCGAAAACCCAAATACCCTTTTGTAGTTTCCCATTGGTGACTTTCTAATAAGAATCAAATAGCAAACAGAGATTGCATGACCATATCACTGTAACCAGGTCAGAAACCAGAATCCACACTATCACCAGGAACAAAAAAATGAAAAATTCAATCAACTTTTTTTTTGTTACTTTATGAAGAACAGACTTAACATCAAGCCAACAGTACTACCTAGTGTTTAACTCATCACACATGTACAATTCAATCTATTCGTGCCTATAGCAGAAGCAACAGAATCTCACTGTTATCACCACAACCAGACAGTATACAGAATAGAAACAGCCATCTAACGTGCATTAATTCAACTTGTTACTTATATACCGTATAAGGGATTAAGTAATTCAGATACAATTAATTCAATAACCAAACATGGTGCATATTATGTTTAATACCAGTACCCAACACATTCAACTGATGCTAGCAACAGCATATCATATACATACATTTTAAAAAATTCTGGTCCTGTTACCAGAAGTGAGCAGAAACCACAAACCTGGAAAATTCTATGCACTCGGTGTACTGTATAATTATAGAGAAACAGTGGCAAGGTTCACGTTGTTGATCGAACGGAATCCTTACACTCGGGAGGTAAACCTACATGCAGACGCAATGATCAACAAAGCCACAAATTAGTTGACAATATCATTAATAAGAAAGATAAAGTGCAATCTATGTTAAGACCACAAACTGCAATCACCGAAAACCCAAGTACTCTGTTGTAGTTTCTTATTGGTGACTTTCTAATAAGAATTAAATAGGAAACAGAGATTGCATGACCACATCACTGTAACCAGATTAGAAACCAAAATCCAGACTATATCACCAGGAACCAAAAAATGAGAAATTCAATCCCTTTTTTTTTGTTACTTCATGAAGAACAGACTTAACACGAAGCCAGCAGTACTACCTATAGTTTAACTCATTACACATGCACAATTAAATCTATTCGTGCCTATAGCAGAAACAACATAATCTAATCGAGCTAACACATTGCACTATTATCATAACAACCAGACATCGTTCAACTCTTAGTCAAAGTTAAAATGAAATCATCTCATTAAACAACATTCCATCCACAACCAACTATATGTGTTTCCAGAACTCAAACAAAATGAACCAGGAGATAATCAAAGAGGAAGAAGAAGCATTTGGCAAGACTTTACTAAAGGTATACATATGTTTTTTCACTTTTTGTTGATAAAATTCTTTGATATACGTGTCCAAAGTGTTATGCCTATAGCATAACCAACAGAATCTCATCTAGGCAAGCCACTGCACTGTTTTGACTGCAATCAGGCAGTGTTCAACTTATCTGTCAGTAAAACCCCTTATATGGGATTATTCTGCGAGCGTTCCTCTTCTTACAAATGAGGACTGGTTGGCTATAATAAAAGAAGGCTCATCATTTATCAAATTCTAGACAGTTCCCTTCATGCGGATGGTTTTCTTTTACCAAAATTAACAAACTAATCAACCATAATAATGTTGTAATTGTGTACCAATATATTGTTACGTAGAGAAGCTGGAGAAGACAAAAAGTGGCTAATTTCTCAGAACAAAAATGTGTTCCTCGTGCATATAGCACTTTCTTAGATCATCAATAAACTGCAGATATCCAGCAAAATGTTGGTCTCCTCTACTCGGTTGAATTCTTTGCAAGAGTACTAAATTGTTGTTTCTCAGTATTGTACACAGTTAGTATGAGATGTCTGTTGTACCCATGTTTGCGAGTCAAGATTGCTACGGTTGCTATCTGTTTTTCAACTTTACTATATACTTGCATGTGTACCTACAAATGCTTTTGACATGATTTGGTCTATATTCCTCTAGAGTTTTGAAATCCCAACATAAACGAAATCCCAGCATAAACGAAATCCCAATATAAACAAAACCTAGTCTTCTAGATATCAGTCACTAATCAATTTTGTTGCCTGTATACTGCCAACAATAAATCGATCAGACCCACGCAGATCGATCGGTTCAACTACCTATTGACAACCCATATCAAAACTTGACTACATAAAACAAAAATTTCAGACATACACATTGAAAAAGGAGTGAGAGATCTGTATCGGTGGGAGAGAATACAATACCTAGACGAAGGGGGAGATGGAAGCTGCTACGAAGATGGAACACACGATCGAGAGGCGACCTTAGAACCCAAACGATTTCAGAGCCGCACCAAACCTCAGCTCGAAGCGCGAGCCTGGAATAATAGGATCAAGAATCGGCGAGGGGGTTGTGGTGTGCGATAAGAGTAATGAAATGGTGCGATGAGCGGTGAAGGAGAGAGATGGGATGGTGGGATTTTTGATAAGGTGAGAGAGCCGCACGGGTCGCACGATTGGAACAATTTCAAACAGTAATCAAAAAGAAGGAACAGGGAAATTAGTACTGTGTACAGTAGAACCCATGAATGGTATATAGGGAATAGCAGCTAATCTTGAGGTCTCAAAAATCACCTGCAGTAAATAGATTGCCAAAACAGTAAATTAACCAAACTGCTATGAGCAATAAATCAACTGGTGAATACAGAGCTGCGAAAATGAACTCTTACCGCGGGCGTAAACCGCATAGATTTCAAGTCATTCCAGTCAATGGGATCCTCGGAGTTTTTCTTTGCTCTAATAGCCAAAGGTTCATTCTGCAAATTGAAAAGTTCCACAGTTAGAAGCTAGCAGAGTAAATATAACAAATTGAGTAACATGTGATTATACCATTTGGATGCAGTATATAAATACAAACATTGTTGACTGTAATCTATCAAATTGTTCAAGTTTATTTATAGACATGCTTTAATCCTCTAGGTAGTTGGGTTTTGACACATACTTTCGATCAGTTGATGATTTATTAGTATCTTTAATCACTGATTCTAATAGAATAACACCTTCCATTCTCTACTACTGTAGATTTTGCCATAATAAAGCTTGAAATCAGATTTAGTTTTAGTAAGTTTCGCAGCAACGTGCAACCAAAATAATTCAGTAACCCAACTTTCTTATGCACCACATCAAACAGTGATATGAAAGGAATCAGTAACCCAACCTTACCTTGAGAGAGATTCAACCAACGTTGGCGGTGATGGAAGGTGCGACAGCGGGTAAGAGACCGATCGACAGTGGGAGAGAGACGAAAGTAATCGATATGGAGGCTAGATTCGTGGAAGATGCAATCGAAGGCAAATGGATAGAGATGCAAAAGGAGATGAGGGGAAAAGGAGATATTAGAGAGAGAATGAAATTAGGGGAAAATGAGATATCGGAGAGAGATGGAGGCTGGAATCGAAGAGAGATGGAGGCTGGATGATGGAAGCAGGTTTGGAAGGAGTAATTGAATTAGGACCGGAGAGCTCTCACACATGTGACATGCTTTGAATAATATCCAACAGCAACCAAAACAATGAACAAGAATTCAAGTGCAAGTTACAGTGAAAACCCAAAACTGTAATATAGGTAATATCCATGATGCATCTGTTTACAACCAAACTTGATCTTCTATCTCTAGTTTTACTTGATACAAGCTGTCTCTTCTTTTCTCATTTGTGGTGTCATCTTTCTGGTGTGTGTTCTTCATTGTTTTTTCTTTCTTTTTAATATGATTTTATTTCTTTTCCTTCTCTGTAGATAGAATATATTCTTTAAATAAGAATGAATATTTTCCTTCCCAAAAAAAAAAGAACGAATATTTTAGAAACAAATCTTCACTATTGAGAGTCTTTAATCTTAATGGTTCACAAGATGTGTCAAAATATATGTAAAACGATTTGAATCCAAAAGCCTAGGGTTTGACCTAAGAAGCTTGCAACTACAACCACGTCAAACACCAGCAAAAGTCGCGCTGCAAAATTCACTGACCCAGCCAAAACTTGATGTCGTTCTGCCCCAGCCATTGACACACAGAACCATGTCAACTTTGGGTGGGCTCTCGTTACTATAACTGTTGACACCAGGATTGTACCAATAGTCTAGATTCCAGAGAAGGAGTCACAAACTCATCCTACACCCACGTGCTCCAAAGCCTCATTCAACCGTCCAATCGACGACTCCAACTATCAAACTTCAGTCTCGTGGACCGAGGCGCGGGAACAGGAGCCCACCTACATGAAGAAATTTGGGATGACTAAAATTGGAGAATCCCCCTCCCCCCCAGTAGAGTGGCATTGCTAGATTATGGAAGACTCATACCAATGATGCAAATATGTTTCTTTCACAATATAAATAAGATTCATATACAAATTAACTAGTAGTCTAGTACTCTCCTTCACATTTTGAATCCACATTTTTCATCTTAGACCATCTCCAATAACACTAGTATATATGCTCTATTATAGAAGAGAAAATCACAAAATCTCTATAATAAAAAGACTCAATTCCAATAGCTCTTCTATGCTACTATACAAAATCTGTTTTCTTATATAATATAATAAGTACATATAAATATTATATCAAAGTCAAAATTCTATGTTAAAATTTTCTCTTTTTGAAGAGACGGGGTAGATTATAATAAATGATGAATATACAAGTTTTGAGAATTCTATAAATATATAGATTTCTTTATTCTTTATTCTTTCTTTTATAATTTACAAGAGTTGTTGGAGAAAAAAGAGGTATTTTTTTAAGATAAAAAAAATTTGTGATTTTACAAGAAAAATTGGAGATGCTCTTATGGCGTGTCCTTATGAATTCAACATTTCTCGATATTTCAACAACATTTATTCAATTTCTTAAAGAATTCACAACTGGAATCCACAAGAATTATATCATAGGTTTCAAGAAGAATATCAAGCGCTTCCATTATTATAATTTATGGTTAGTAGATGATCATGGAGAAGAGTCCAAGTACACTTGTAATATCAAATAAAAAACTCACTTACGAGTTTGTTTGAACTTGCTATGGTGGTAAACTAGTAATAGTAAAGAAGGGCTACATATGATCCAGTTTCAGTCACTCCTAGCTCTTAACGTTGAGAAGGGTTTCTGCTAGCTTGTATTATCTCAAGTTGTTAACAAGTTGGATTGTTGTATTCTTTGGTTGCTTATAATTTTGGCTAAGTTGTCTTTTTTGTGTTGTAGTATAATTTTGATGTAACTACATACCATAACATATATATTTGAAACTTCTTACAGCAACATGAATCATGCAAGAAATTGAAATGAAAATGCTTTATCAACAAAAGCATCTACAAAACCATTCGAAAACCTACTTAAACCATAACATTCATCATATGTCTAGCTGCAAAGTGTGGCAGTATCTCAAAATATTTTTAGCAAAACCAACCAACCACTATTAATTACAACTCTTTATAAAACCACCTAGATTCTCTCTAGTCCTACTCAGCAGTAGTATGATAACCCTTCAAATCCTTACAAGCATCCTTTGAAGCTTTCAAACACTTCACGATATGAATACCCCCGTAGTATAGCACTCCACTGACCAAAATCATCGATACCCAATCAACAACTCGCATAGTTTTAGCCGCATTATACAAAAATGTAGTTGTAGTCTTCTGTCCAATCTTTATGTTCGGCCAGGTCTGAGTGTTTCGAGTCTCATTAAGTTTGGGCAGAGTTACTGAGTTTAACTTGTTGACTCCGTTAAAGAGGTCCGAAAAATACGATGTTCTTTACTAGGTCATTGCACAATACAAACGCGATCGATGCTTTCTTTTTGTCAGAAATTTTTAAAGCGGAAATTTTCTTATGTGGTATTTAATAAATATAAGGTTTCAATTTTATCTCAAATAATAAATGTAACTTGATAGTTTTTTCGCCACCCTTAAAAGCAAGGTTTTATTTTCCTTGCAAAACTTAAAAATGAGAGTCTAGATTTGTTGTAAAAGGCGGTTTCAGTTTTGCAGCAAATTACACATCGATGCTCGAAATCTATTTTTTGACGACCCAGAACAGAATCAGTAGAGTAATCAGCTTAATTCACGAGTTAGGGCGTAATTACAGTTTTTCGATAATTGATTGATTTGCCGGTTTTAATCACGACTTAATTATCGGCCGAGAATTTGAACTGAGTCTCTTCTCGAGAGTTGTTGTACACGTGATTTCGAGTTCGTTGGCAGTTCCGGATGATTATTTCGATGACCGAGGAATATAATATGAATATTTGAAGTTTCAGAACTTAGTTGAGTTTATCCGTTCGTGTCGAGTTTATCCGAATCGTAATGGTTATCCGTTTTGGACCGTCGATCGTCCCGAGACGCAAGTATAAATATCGGAAATAGTCGAAAAATTGTCGAAAACACTGTTCGGGAAGTTTGACCGGCGTTGACCGAGTTTGGAGGCGTTGACCCCTGTTGACCGTGGAGATTTCGGACCGTTTGAATTCCTCCGCCAGACTGGCCGATTCCGGCCGTTTCAAGCCACGACCTTGGAAGGTAAATTGTTCTCCTCGTGATTCTAAGCAGTTTAGAACTTGGTTTTTCTTGAATTGATGTCGAATTGAGAGAGAAATGTTGAGTTGAAGTTTGGGGATTTTTGGCCGGAATCGGGTTTTGTAGACGGTGGCGGTCCGGCCACGGGGGTGGCCGGGGATTAGGGGGGTTTGGACCGTGGGGCCACGGCGGTGCCTTTGGAGTGGTCTCGAAGGCCGCCGTGTGCCGTGGACAGAGAACGGAGGAGATCGGAGGCTGCCGGCGATGGAGTTTCCCCGTGGGTTTCGAGCTGATTTCCGACCAATCTCGCCGGAATTGGACTTAGCCACAGTTGAGAGATGTGTTGGGCTCGTTGAGATGAAGCTTCGGTGAGCTTGGCCGCCGGAAAATCTCTCCGGTTGACGGCGCGCCGTTGCCGGCGGCGGTCAACGACGGAGCTTCGGCGACTGTTGACTTTTTTGGAAATGTGTTGAGTTATATGTTGTTTCGCTCGTATTCACGCCGCAATCGTCGCCTTGAGGTTTTCGAGTTGATTTGGGTACCGGATTTTCAGTCGAGGGTTTAAGTGGAGATTTCGGGAATTTCGTTGATTATTTTTGTATCAATTATATGTTTCCGGGAACGGTTGATTTCCGAGGTGTGGTACAGTGTTGTGAATTGTGATTTTGATCAGATATATTTTATGATTATTCAGGGGATCGAGATCGTGCTTCGGGCGAGGGATCTTCCGCCAGACCACGTGATTAGCACGAGTGCGCGCTTTGCTCACGTGTGAGTGGACACTTTTATATTTTTCACTGTCGTGCGAGTTCGTGATTTTCCGTATTTGTTTATATACGATGATGAGCTTATTTATTATTTTCGGAGGTATTATTTTATATTTTTATGGTGATGGCATACTTGCATCGATGCTTCGGCTACTCGGCTGATCACCGGTAGTCCGACCAAAGTTGAGAGATTCCTCTGGGCAGGGTTGAGAGATCCCCCTGTTATGCCGCCGGGGTTGAGAGATTCCCATGGCCTATCACCGTCGGGCTTGAGAGATTCGCCTGGCATCTCCATATATATTTTCCGAACTCGCTATACTTGTTTATTGTATATGAAATTGGTGAAAGACATATGTTTATTTTCGTCCACTCACTCTAATGTTTTATTGCCTTTCCCCTGGGCTTTTCGGTTTCCGTGCCCAGTTTGCAGTTCGGATTCTGGTGTCTCACGTCGCGGTCGGAGGCTAGTCGTTCGAGCTACCTTTCTTTCCCAGTAGGTTCCTTTTTTCGCCTACTGTTGTATATTTTGTATATATACACTAGAGGTCGCTCTGATACGATACTGATACATGTTTTATGTGGTTTTTCCCGAATTTCCTATATAATACAGTTATGTTTATTGTTTATTGTTATTGATATGATATTGAGAAATCCGGATGGGATTGGTGCCCACGGTTTGGCTTTTGTGGCATATGATGAAGTGTTATTTTCCGAGTGCAGGTAAAGACAATTCCGCGTTAGTACCGTTACCCTGCCGAAATTTTAATTGTTTTTGTTGGTTCGTGTTTTCAGAAGGGGTTTGATTCCGGTTTAGGAAACTAAATCGGGGTTGGGTCCTTTCAGCTTGGTATCAGAGCATTAGGTTGTCAGATTCTGTAGACTCTTGTAGTTGTGACACTTAGGGTATTTGAGTACGTACAACATGTCTGGAGCGATGACCCGGCTGGCCAGCGGTACTCATCAATGCTTCGGGTGTTGTGTATTCTCAAATATCTGAGGTCTCATGATTACGTTCCTTCTGCTTGTACCTAATGTTTGTCTTGTATCTGTAGGATGCCTCCTCGACGTGGTCCCCGTGTTAATCGGGAAGTGGATCCTGATGAGGATCGCCAGACGCACGACTTGCTGATGCGAGTGTTGCGTTTGGAGGAGCGTTTTGACCCTCTGGTCAAAGCTCGTACTGCTGGTGCGACTGTCTTTTCAGGTTCAGCTGATCCAGAGATGTATGAGGCATGGTTGGTTCAGGTTGAACGAGTTTGTGAGCGTCTGCGTTTTACCCATGAGCAGATGACAGTGGCCGTAGTTGGATTACTTGAGTCAGATGCATACTTCTGGTGGGTTAGCACCAATAGAGTTCCTGTTGATACTCCGTGGACTTTGTTCCGAGATTTATTTATGCGGAGATACTTCAACCAGGCTACCCAGCAACAAAAGTATGAGGAGTTTACGAATTTGAGGCAGGGCAGTTTGTCTGTGCTTGAGTACCGGGAGAGGTTTACCCGCTTATCTCGGTTTGCACGTGACATGGTGGCTACTGAGGAAGCCAAGTGCCGCAGATTTAAGCTGGGTTTGAACTTGAACATCAAGGGGACTCTGACTACGATGCCTCGGAACAACTTCGATGAGTTTGTCAGTGCAGCACTCTGAGGTGAGGATATCGAGAAGGAGAGGCAGATGAGATACCAGCCTAGACGGTTTGAGGAGGGCGGACCGAGTCAGGGGCCATCAAAGAGGCTGAGTTCCGTTACTTCCGGTTCGGCTTCATCCTCGAGTAGTGGACCATATCGACCACCAGCTAGTGCACCGAGACAGAGGCAGAGGTGGAGGAGAGATCGACCGCAGCGACCACAGTCTAATGGGGGTTCTAGTGGTTCCAGTTATCTTCGGCGTTCCGGTGCCTTTTTTGCCGTACCGAGGGAGTACCCGTTGTGTAGTCTCTGCAGCAGGCACCATGTTGGTCCATGTCAGCGAGGCCCTGTCACTTGTTTTCGTTGTGGCCAGGTGGGTCATTATGCGAGAGAGTGTTTCCAGCTTGATGGTGCTGGTGGATAGGCGGCCCAGAGTTCCGGAGGAGAGCGAGGTGCCACTTCTGGAGCTCGACTAATACAGTTTTCGGGCCAGGGCGGACTGCGGGGACAGCCTCAGCGTGGACGACCAGCCGGGCAGGCCAGGGTTCATGCCATGACTTTGTGTGAGGGCAGAGCTTCACCGGAGGTTGTTATCGGTACGTTGCATGTTTTCGGTTATCCAGTACTTACATTGTTAGATCCAGGTGCTACGCATTCATTTATGTCGTATAGACTATCATCTTTAGCTACTATACATGCGTCTCCACTTCTGGGGTTGTGGAGAGTATTGTATCCGTCCGGTGAGATTGTGAGTATTGGCTGGGTATACCGAGATTGTGAGATTTTTATTGGAGGCTATGGCTTAGCCGCGGATTTGTTGTTGTTGGATATCGTTGATTTTGATTTGATTTTGGGTATGGACTTCTTGGAGACACATTGGGCCATGTTCGATTGTCACAAGAAGGAGGTTGAGTTTCGACGAACAGGCTTTCCTGAGATATTGTTTCGTGGCGAGAAGAACACTTCATTGCCATGTGTGATTTCCGCGATGAAAGCGGATCAGATGATGAAGAAGGGTTGTGTTGCCTATTTAACTCATGTTGTGGACACTACGGCTGCTGTACCGGACATTGGTGATATCGAGATTGTTTCCGAGTTTTCAGATGTGTTTCCGGATGAGTTACCGGGTATACCTCCAGTTCGGGAGATCAAGTTCACCATTGAGCTATTACCAGGTACATGACCCATATCTCAGGCACCGTATCGTATGGCGCCAGCAAAGTTGAAAGATCTACATGTTCAACTTCAAGAGTTGCTGGAGAAGGGTTTCATACGACCTAGTGTATCGCCGTGGGGTGCCCTGGTTTTGTTTGTGCGGAAGAATGATGGATCCATGCGGTTGTGCATCGATTATCGGAAGCTGAATTAGGTCACTGTGAAGAACAAGTATCCGTTGTCGCGGATTGACGACTTGTTTGATCAGCTCAAGGGAGCTTCAGTCTTTTCGAAGATTGATCTCAGGTCCGGATATCATCAGTTGAGGATCCGAGAGTCAGATGTGGCCAGGACAACTTTCAGATCGTGGTATAGGCATTACTAGTTCTTGGTTATGCCGTTTGGGTTGACCAACTCCCCCGCAGCTTTTGTGGACTTGATGAACCGGGTGTTCAGACGGTTTCTGGACAAGTTCGTGATCGTGTTCATCGATGACATCCTGATCTATTCTAGGAGTGTGGGTCAGCACAAGAAGCATTTGCGAGCGGTGTTGTGGACTTTGCGGGACAATCAGTTATTTGCGAAGTTCAGCAAGTGTGAGTTTTGGTTGGATAGTGTGAAGTTTCTAGGCCACATGATATCAGCCGAGGGAGTCAGCGTTGATCCTAACAAGATCAAGGCCGCGTTGAATTGGAGTAGACCTACCACCGTACCGGAGATCCGGAGTTTCTTGGGTTTGGCAGGCTATTACCGGCACTTTGTGCAGGATTTTTCTCGAATTGCTACTCCACTGACTAGGTTGACGAAGAAAGGCGTCAAGTTTGAGTGGTCTGATGCAAGTGAGGATAGTTACTTACTCCTGAAGGAAAAGTTGACTACTGCACCGGTTCTGACTTTACCAGATGATAGCTGTGAGTTTGTGGTTTACAGTGCTGCATCGAAGTTGGGACTTGGTTGTGTGCTGATGCAGCATGGCAGAGTTGTAGCCTACGGTTCCAGGCAGCTGAAACCACATGAAGTCAACTATCCGACCCATGATTTGGAGTTGGCCGCTATTGTGTTAGCGTTGAAAAGTTGGAGACATTACCTGTACGGAGCTCAGTGCAAGATCTACACCGATCATAAGAGTCTCACTTACTTGCAGACGCAGCCAGATTAGAACATGAGACAGCGCAGGTGGATGGAGTTGATCAACGACTATGATTGCACTTTCGAGTACCATCCAGGGAAGGCTAATGTCGTTGCTGATGCACTCAGTCAGAAATCCGGAGCTTCGTTGTTCCATGTGTGTGTGGCCAGAGTGTTTATGTTAGCCGAGCTTCGGGCAATGGGAGCCAAGTTCGAGTGGGATGACGATGGAACTTTATTGGCTAGTTTTCAGGTTCGACCCGTGTTGGTTGATCAGGTTCGGGAAGCTCAGGATTCAGATTCCTACCTGTTGGACAAGAAGACCATGATTCGGAATGGTGTGCCAACAAAGTTTTGGTTGATTTTTCAGCAGGTTAAAGCGGAGAGGAAGAAGCCTATGGGAAAGTTGCAGCCCCTGGAGATTCCGGTTTGGAAGTGGGAGCACATTACCATGGATTTCGTGTATCAGTTGCCGCATACTTTGGTGGGTAATACTGGTATTTGGGTTATCATGGATCGATTGACGAAAGCCGCTCATTTTCTTGCACTTCCGGGGAAGATATCAGTAGGCAGATTGGCCAAGCTGTATTTGTCAGAGATTGTTCGACTGCATGGTGTGCCTGTATCTATTATTTCTGACCGAGACAGTCAGTTTACTTCCGAGTTCTGGCAGGCATTGTAGCGAGCCATGGGCACGAAGTTGCATTTTAGTACAACTTTTCATCCTCAGAATGACGGCCAGTCTGAGCGGACCATATAGACTCTCGAGGATATGTTGCGGTCTTGCGTTTTGCAGTTTCGAGGAAATTGGGACCAGCAACTGCATTTGATTGAGTTCGCCTACAACAACAGCTATCAGGCCAGTATTGAGATGGCACCGTACGAGGCCCTGTACGGGAGGTAGTGTCGCACTCCTTTGTGTTGGAGTGAGGTGGGCGAGCAATGGCTTATTGGCCCTGATCTGGTGAAGAGCACCATGGAGGACATCCAGATTATCCGAGACAGATTGAAGATTGCCCAGGATCGCCAGAAAAATTATGCGGACGTGAGGAGAAAGAGTCTCGAGTTCGATGTGGGCGATTCGGTCTTCTTGAAACTATCTTCGTGGAGGGGAGTCGTGCGTTTCGGGAAGCGTGGCAAGCTTCGACCACGGTACATTGGTCCGTACGAGATCACCGAGAGAGTTGGTGTCGTGGCTTACAGACTTGAGTTGCCGGCTAAGATGGCTCGTGTTCATGATGTTTTCCACGTTTCGATGTTGCAGAAGTATATTCCAGATCCATCACATGTGTTAGCGCCACAGCAGCTACCGATCCGAGAGGATTTGACATATGTGGAGGAGCCGGTACAGATTCTCGATCGGTGTGAGCAGGAGTTGAGGCACCGTGTTATATCACTGGTGAAGTTCTTGTGACAGAATCACTCGGTTGAGGAGGCCACCTGGGAGACTGAGCAGCGTATGCGGGAGCAGTATCCCCATCTGTTCACCTGACAGGTACGTAAATTTCGAGGTCGATTTTTTTAAGGGGGGTAGATTTGTGACGACCGGGAACAAAATCAGTAGAGTAATCAGCTTAATTCACGAGTTAGCGCGTAATTACTGTTTTCCGATAATTGATTGATTTGCCGGTTTTAATCACGACTTAATTATCGGCCGAGAATTTGAACTGAGTCTCTTCTCAAGAGTTGTTGTACACGTGATTTCGAGTTCGTGGGAGGTTCCGGATAATTATTTCGACGACCGAGGAATATAATATGAATATTTGAAGTTTCGGAATTTCGTTGAGTTTATCCGTTCGTGTCGAGTTTATCCGAATCGTAATGGTTATCCGTTTTGGACCGTCGATCGTCCCGAGACGCGAGTATAAATATTGGAAATAGTCGAAAAATTGTCGAAAAGACTGTTCGGGAAGTTTGACCGAGTTTGGAGGCGTTGACCACCGTTAACCGTGGAGATTTCGGACCGTTTGAATTCCTCCGGCAGTCCGGCCGTTTCAGGCCACGACCTTTGAAGGTAAATTTTTCTCCTCATGATTCTAAGTAGTTTAGAACTTGGTTTTGCTTGAATTGATGTCGAATTGAGAGAGAAATGTTGAGTTGAAATTTGGGGATTTTTGGCCGGAATCGGGTTTTGTAGACGGTGGCGGTCCGGCCACGGGGGTGGCCGGGGATTAGGGGGGTTTGGACCGTGGGGCCACGGCGGTGCCTTTGGAGTGGTCTCGAAGGCCGCCGTGTGCCGTGGACAGAGAACGGAGGAGATCGGAGGCTGCCGGCGATGGAGTTTCCCCGTGGGTTTCGAGCTGATTTCCGACCAATCTCGCCGGAATTGGACTTAGCCACAGTTGAGAGATGTGTTGGGCTCGTTGAGATGAAGCTTCGGTGAGCTTGGCCGCCGGAAAATCTCTCCGGTTGACGGCGCGCCGCCGCCGGTGGCGGTCAACAGCGGAGCTCCGGCGACCGTTGACTTTTTTGGAAATGTGTCGAGTTATATGTCGTTTCGCTCGTATTCGCGCCCCAATCGTCGCCTTGAGGTTTTCGAGTTGATTTGGGTACCGGATTTTCAGTCGAGGGTTTAAGTGGAGATTTCGGGAATTTCGTTAATTATTTTTGTATCAGTTATATGTTTCCGGAAACGGTTGATTTCCGAGGTGTGGTACAGTGTTGTGAATTGTGATTTTGATCAGATATATTTTATGATTATTCAGGGGATCGAGATCGTGCTTCGGGCGAGGGATCTTCCGCCAGACCACGTGATTAGCGCGAGTGTGCGCTTTGCTCACCAGTGAGTGGACACTTTTATATTTTTCACTGTCGTGCGAGTTCGTGATTTTCTGTATTTGTTTATATACGATGTTGAGCTTATTTATTATTTTCGGATGTATTATTTTATATTTTTATGGTGATGGCATACTTGCATCGATGCTTCGGCTACTCGGCTGATCACCGGTAGTCTGACCAGAGTTGAGAGATTCCTCTGGGCAGGGTTGAGAGATTCCCCTGTTATGTCGCCGGGGTTGAGAGATTCCCCTGGCCTATCACCGTCGGGCTTGAGAGATTCGCCTGGCATCTCCATATATATTTTCCGAACTCGCTATACTTGTTTATTGTATATGAAATTGGTGAAAGGCATATGTTTATTTTCGTCCACTCACTCTAACGTTTTATTGCCTTTCCGCTGGGTTTTTCGGTTTCTGGGCCTAGTTTGCAGTTCGGATTCTAGTGTCTCACGTCGCGGTCGGAGGCTAGTCGTTCGAGCTACCTTTCTTTCCCAGTAGGTTCCTTGTTTCGCCTACTGTTGTGTATTTTGTATATATACACTAGAGGTCGCTCTGATACGATACTGATACATGTTTTATGTGGTTTTTCCTGGATTTTCTATATAATACAGTTATGTTTATTGTTTATTGTTATTGATATGATATTGAGAAATCCGGATGGAATTGGGGCCCACAGTTTGACTTTTGTGGCATAGGATGAAGTGTTATTTTTCGGGTGTAGGTAAAGACAATTCCGCGTTAGTAGCGTTACCCTGCCGAAATTTTAATTGTTTTTGTTGATTCGTGTTTTCAGAAGGGGTTTGATTCCGATTTAAAAAACTAAATCGGGATTGGGTTCTTTCATATTTCACGTTAAAAATATCTAATTACAATTGTACATATAATTTCTTGTTTAAATGAAAGCTATTATTGAGCGGTAGTTATAATGATACAAATATGAGTGAACTTATAATGATACAAATATGAGAGAAGGGGATGGGACATAAATCTAAACTTCTCTTGATATAAGAAAGCAAATAAATAAGTACGTGGCACGTATTTCTGAAGCGACAGGAGCAAAAATTGTCTCAAGCTTCCAAGAGTTGACTCCAGATAAGGTGGGAAAGGTTTTTACATAGTTTTAGTCAAATCATTTGGTATTACAAATGGTTCAATGCTCTACATTGAACGGTGTAAGAATTCAAAAGTTGTCACTATCTTTATCCCCAGAGCAGACAAAAGGATGGAGAAGAAGACCAAGAGCAGGATTGAGGATGTGCTGATTGCTGTCAGGGGTCTCATCCGCCGATATGGTATTGGCTATACAGTTGGGATATCCTTCTCATTAGCCTTAGATGCAACTGGTGATAATCATTCATGAGTCGAGAAGGATGCGATCAAAGCATTTTAGGTGGCACTTGAAGAGATTTTTGGCACTTCTGAGTAGAATGTGTTTGATGAGGCATTACCGGCAAACCAACAACAGATTGATCTGGCAAGTAAAGTTGTGTTTCAACTATTAAAGAAGGTGATCCTAAAGCATTACGATCTGTGAGATGTGATGGTTGTTCAGCATCAATATTGGGGGATCAAATTTTGAACATAAACTAGTACTATTGAATAAAACTATATTTTTGGACTTGGCTAGTATGTTTTGCAGCTAGACATATGATGATGAATGTCATGGTTTAAGTAGGTTTTGCTTTTGTTGATAATGCACTTTCATTTCAATTTCTTGCATGATTCATGTTACTGTGGAAGCCACAAAGGTAATATATATATATATAATTTATTCGACAAAACCCATGTCAAAGATAACATGTATATATATAAAATATATAGTAATATAAATATATTAAAGTTTACAAAAAATTAAAAAAGATCAAAAGAGAGACAAAAAGAAATCTTAACTAAGACACTATATACACTAGAATATGGTGTCAGCCGCCTCACGCTCCAAGCTATAGGTGAGAAAGAGAAATAACCGTAAAATTAAGCTTGAGCTGATTTTGGTAGACATATTTTGGGATATTGTCACACTTTGCAGAGAAGACTATAGCTTGGATATTGTCACACTTTGCAGAGAAGACTATAGCTTTGCAGAGAAGTCTTCAAATGCTCCAAGCTATAGTCTTCTCTGCAAAGTGTGACAATATCCCAAAATATGTCTACCAAAATCAGCCCTTGATAAAATCACCTAGATCCTCTCTAGTCCTACTCAGAAGAAGCTTGACCACCCTTCAAATCCTTACCAGCACCTTTCAGAGCTTTGAGACACTTCACGATACGAACATCTCTGTATCATAGCAGTCCACCGACCAAAATTATCGATACCCAAATAACAACTCGCATAGCTTTGGCCGTGTTATCCAAAAATGTAGTTGCATTCTTCAGCCCAATGTTTATGTCCGGCAAGGTCTGAGTGTTTAGAGTCTCCAGAGTCTCATTGAGTTTGGGCAGAGTTACTGTGTTCAACTTGTTGACTCCGCTGAAGAGGTTCAGAAAACCTTTGGTGTTAAACTCTTTGACCTCATTTGTTATCTCTTGAATCAATTCGTTGGTTGCTTGTTTGTTGGACAAAGACTCATAAAGCATAGATCCTTGAGAGCAAACAGTTTAAACTTTCAAGTTTTTCCCACAAACATAGAGGAAACATATTAAAGTCTCAAAAATTCTAACAAATACAGAAAAGTATCAAACTTTTCACGCAAACATAGAGCTACGGAACATGTTAAAGTTTCAAATTTTCACCAAAAATAGAGACAAGTATCAAAATTTTCACACAAACAGAGAAGAAACAGTTCTCAATATATGAACAATATTTATTTAATTTCTTAAAGAATCCCCACTAGAATCCACAAGAATTATATCATGGGTTTCACAAATAATATCAAGCGCTTCCATGATTATAATCTCTGGTTGGTAGATGATCATGGAGATGAGTCTCACTATACTTGAAACAGCAAATGAAAGACTCATTACGAGTTTGTTTGACCTCTTATTACGGTGGCAAACTAGTAATAGCATCGAAAGGCTACATATGATCTAGTTTTAGTCACTTCTAGCTCTCAACGCTGAGAAGATTTTCTACTCGTTTTTATTACTTGACATTGTTTACAAGTTGGATTGTTGTATTCTTTGGTTGCTTACAATTTTGTCTAAGCTCTCTTTGTTAAGGTTCCATTCTTTTCAATGTAACTTTTTTTGTGCTGTAGCATAATTTTGATGTAACCACATACCATACCATATGTATTTGAAACTTCACACAGTAATATGAATCATGCAAAGAATTGAAATGAAAGTGCGTTATCAACAAAAATATCCACAAAAGCATTCAAAAACCTACTTAAGCCTCAACATTTACCATCATAAGTCTAGCTGCAAAGTGTGGCAATATCCCAAAATATGTCTCGCAAAATCAACCATTATTAATTACAGTGCTTAATAAAACCACATAGATCCTCTCTAGTCCTACTCAGCAAAGCCTGTCCATTCTTCAAATCCTTAATAGTACCCTTCAGAGATTTGTGACACTCATAGCTCTCAACGCTGTGAAGAGTTTCTGCTAATTATATTACCTCAACTTGTTTACGAGTTAGATTGTTGTATTCTTTAGTTGCTTACAGTTTTGACTAAGCTCTCTTTGTTAAGGCTCCATTGTTTTCAATGTAGCTATTTTATGTTGTAGCATAATTTTGATGTAACTAAATACCATATGTATCTGAAACTTCACTTCAAACTTCCTTCTCCTCCAACCGTCAATTGACGAACTCTGACTATAAAACTCTAGTCTTACGCACTTTGGTCGCTAACTCCACCCTTCCTCTTGAGCACAACTGTCGACAGCTGCCATTAGTGCCCGAAAAAATGATCGAGCCTTCCCAAAGAGCTCCTTGCAATTTCATCTAAACGGAGAAGAGGGTGGAGGCACAAAGCAAATGGATCTGAGGTCTTCCAACACCGCCCAAGGTGCTGGAACAAGAGCCCACCTAGAGGAAGGAATTCGGGACGACCAAAATCGGTGAATCCCCCACCCTAGCAAAGTGGTGCTGCTAGGTTTTGGAAGAGCCATACCAATGATGCAAATATGTTTCCTTCACATAAATAGGGTTCATACACAAATTAAATAGTAGTCCAATACTCTTCTTCGCATTTTGAATCCACATTTTTCATCTTAAACCACCTCCCACAGCTCTCGTATAGATGCTCTATTATAAAGGAGAAAATCACAAAAAAATGTATAATAAAAAGACTCAACTCCAATAACTCTTCTATTCTACTATAAAAAATCAAATGCTTTATTGTATAATATAATGAATTCATATAAATATACAAGTTTCTAAAATAAATTTTAGAGTGAGCAATGAATTCATATAAATTCAAATAGTGGTTTGCTCTTTTTGAAGAGTGAGAGTAGATTATAATAGTGAGCAATGAATTTTAGAGGTTTTGTGATGAATATACAAGTTTTGAGAATTCTATAAGTATATAGATTTTTTTTCTATAGAATAAAATAATTTACAAGAGTTGATAAAGCTAAAAAAGGTTTTTTTTCTTTCTTCAAGATAAATAATTATGATTTTACAAAAACTGTTATAGAATAAAAATGCTCTTATAAATCCAACATTTCTCAATATTTTAGCATATTTTCTTTGCCTAGCTAATCAAACTACAATTCTAGCATGTTCTAATTTAAAGGTGTCAGTTTGTTAGAGCTCTCAGAAGGAAGAGTAACTCTTTGCCAAGGGACAACATTGGTGCTAGAGACGCTCGTCCGGCCGCGGTCTCTCTTTGGCGTTGGAGGTTTATCTGTCGGACGGGTGTGCAGGCACGGATCAAAATTTAGAGATCGTATATACATTTTTTTATGTAGGAATTGAGTTTGGAAAATAAATTGGTTCAGTTGGCAAACAAAGGGATACATTACCAAGAGGTTCAGTGTTCCAATCTTGTTGGTGTAGTTCTTTTATTTCATTTGCTTTTTATCCATTTTTTTCCTCCCAGCTTCGAAAATTCTCTTAGTTTTTCACTTTTTAGCCTTAAATTCTTCTATTTTAATCTTAATTTTTTCTTTAGTTGAAGATCTTTCTTGGATATTCTTATATATATATCCAATTAAAATGTTTCTATATATATTTCTCTACATTTTTTCCTTGTTTATTCTCCAAAACATTATTATCCTCATTAAAATTAGTTAAAATTTAGCTCACCCTAACTTCAAATCATGGATCCGCCACTACTGGTGTGGGTCGAGTATTGCAGCGGGACGATGAGGTTTCTCAATTTGGTGCTTAAAGTGTTTCAATTTCTTCTCTTCCGAGTGATCTTGGTTGTAGCAGGAGAGTGAGGGGATGGTTTAGGCATGGTAGAAGTGGCATGGTGTAATGAGGTCCCTCAGGTTATGTTGTTCTTGTTTGCCTAGGTTGAGTCTTGGTATGGGAAGCTATGCAACTACTTTCGGCTTTCCTTAAGTGACGTTAGGATGGTGGACTAATGGATTGACCGGGAGAAAGGTGGTGTTGGGCGATGTTTCATGGCGTCGCTCGGCAGTTGACGACGATGGTGGTGCTGCAGCTGGCTAATCAATAGAGGAGGGTTTTTTGGGTTGGTCAGTATGTTAGTACACCATGCACTAAACCATAAAATATTCCATACTTAGCACCAAAAATCAATTATCAAAGGAAGATAAAAGGGTACAAAGGAGAAGTCACACCTGGAAAGTACGGCACACGCGCTCGACGTCAAGGCGCGCTGTGCGAGTTAGCTAGCCAATGTGGGGTGCGACCCACCAAAGGTCCAAATTGCCTTCCTTTACTCCAAAATGGGAATGCTTACATCAGTCCCACATCAAGAATAACATTGAGTTGTCACTCTCAAACTACCCTTATACGGAAAATATTTATGAAAAAGGAAATCCATTCTATCCTATCCTTAATTGTTAGCGCTTACTGTCACCGCATCACCTAACTTAAGCATCAGAGTATTGAAGGCGGGCCAATCCCATCTCAACTCCTTGACGCTTGTCTATTATTTTTTCAGATAAGCAGAGTGTGAAAGGTCATCAACCCGAGTGCTCAGGAGTGATCCACTATCAATACCCACTGCTTTTCTAACGGAATCCATCGAGGATTCTAGTAGAAATAATTGGCCCTGTCTAGTGGTCTCGTTTTTTCCACACACAATAAAGTTTTTCCTTCCCATACTTTTTCTGCATCGTTATGCCTCTCCCTGAAAATAACGATTTCGAGACTCCAGCGAGGGACCGTCTACGTTCCGTCAGTGATCTTCTAATGTCCAATCTCTCAAACACGAGAACTAGCACTGAGAATGACGGCATGGCCAGTACCATTCCTGATGAGGACAATGCCCGCTCGCTCCAAGAGATGGCTCAGCTTTGGGCAGAATGCGACACTGAGCGCTACACGAACGAGTGCTTACACGAAGCCCTCGCTGCTATAAAGGCTCAACATGTGGAGTTTGGCAAGCGGGAAGAGCGCCGCAACATCATCCATATGACCGCCCGACTTGTCAACCTTCAGTTGTTAGGAGATCCATAGTCGCTAGATCCCTAGCAGCAGGCGCCCAACGCCACTGCCCAGATTTTGGCCTACTTGGCCGATATCGAGGGCGAGCTCCGCCACATGCGTCAGCCCGCCACAACCAGCTTTTTGTACACACCACGTACAACCTTGTTATCTCAGGATATCACACATGTCGGGTGCAACATAGAAAAAAAAATCTTTAAAGAATGAGCGTTATTGTGGACGCGGAGACCCCGTATGCGTTTTGACAAATTTTTGTTTGCAACAACAAGGTGTCAACACGACGACGTGACACTGTGTTACTTATTTCTCGAGACACTTACCGGTGAAGCACTAAACTAGTTCTTTGAGCTTGCACGTGGCTTTATTGACTTTATCTCTGACTTCACCAAAGCATTCCTCAAGCGCTACAGACTACAAGGTCGTCACCATAATGCCAACTCATTATTCTCCATCCGCCAAGGCGGCTCCGAACCTCTATTTACATGTATCAACTACTTCCACACAACCGCCTAGCTCCATCAGAACCTAGAAAAGCAGACGACCTTGTCCGCCTTTATCGATGGGCAGCAATCTTCCTCATTCAAGGAGAAAATTATCAAGCGTGACTACTTGACCTACGAGGAAGTCGTCGATATGATCGCCGAGAAGGGAGATGTTCATTACACAGTTTGGGGCCACAACTCGCAATCTTCCAGGGTGTGTCTCACCACCAGCCCTCAGACAGGTTTCTCTTCCTACCACAAGGCATGCATCACTGCTTCGACACTACCAGCATACCAAACGTCCTAAGTTATGCACGCCTGAGTGCCGTCGAACTCCCAAGCACCAACGCTCTCCCATAAGAAATCCACCAAGACACCAGCTAGCGCCCAGACAATATTCCTTTGACAAGGTGGTATACACTGTTACAAACACCACTTATGCAGAAATTTTTGCCAACATTGAGCACTTGATTCTCCCGCCTAAGGCAAAGATCAGAAAAGTCTCGCTTAAAAACACTTATTTTTTTATGCAAATACCACGAGTATGAGACACACAACACCGAGGATTGTGGCATCCTCCAGAAGATAATCCAGGAGCTATTCGACAAGGATGAGCTGAGCCAGTACAGAGCCGAGACTTCGACGCAAGTGGAGCTCATCGAGGCTTGCAGGGTCATCAACACTATTTTCGGTGGCAAGCACAAGGCTAGCGCCCCTCCTCGTTAAGTATTCTTCGTCGATAATGAGTCAAGCACCAAAGCACCATGGCGCTTATGGGACCCAATCACATTCTCGGAAGCCGATGAGTGCAATGCCCCTGTTATAGATGCATGTTCATTATCGATGCTCTGATCGTCAAGTGTAAGGTGCAGCGCGTCCTGATTGACTCTGGTTCAGTAGCTAATGTTATCTTTTACAACGCCTATACGCAGTTAAATAGAACCTGGAGACAGCTAATGTAGGACAAAGAGTCCCTAATGAGTTTCTCGAGCGACATCGTCTACCCCATTGGAAGCGACTACATGCGCTTATGCTTAGGCGCCGCGAACACACCCCAAAGAGAGGTATACACTGATTTTATCATTTTTGATTTGCATTCCTCTTATAATGTCATACTTGGCAAGCCAACTATCAAAAAGCTCAAGATCATTCTCGTCAGACACATGCTATACATCAAATTCCTTACAGATTTTGGCACTGGCTCTATCCGGGGATATGATTTTGTTGTAGAGTGACTAGTGGACCCTAAAATGGGTAACGTAGCAAGGCAGGAGGTCCTAAAAATTGGGGAAGCCACCGCTCAGTCTGCTTCCCTTGACGATCCCAGAGATGATGTCAACGTCTTCAAACCACTGGATAGTGGGGATTCCTTCATTGAGGTCGAGCTTACCGCTGCTCATGTGGATCACAAAGTCAAGATCGATGCCCAGCTTGATCCTGCTATTGCAGCAGAGCTAACATAGTTGTTCATTGAGTATTATGGAGTGTTTTCTTGGTCTTATACGGACATGTCAGGTATATCTACTAATTTAATTTCTCATAAATTAAGCATTGCTCCTAACACTGGGCATGTCAAGCAAAAATGGCGAGTATACGATGAGGAATGCTACGCCATCATGTACGCAAAGGTAGACCAAGTGGATCTCAAACGTTATCATGGTCAAGGAAAGTAATGGTAGTTGACGGATGTGTGTTGACTACACAAACCTCAACAAAGCCTGCCCCAAGGACAGCTTCCCTCTTCCATGCATCAATCAATTGGTAATGCCACAACTGGATATGAGCTCTTTTCTATGATGGACGTTTACTCTAGAAACAACCAAAACCTCATGCACCCAAATGACCAAGAGGCAACAACCTTCACGACTAACAGGGGCCTTTATTGCTACAACAACATGTCATTCGACCTCAAGAACGCTGGATCCACATATCAGTGCTTCATGATATACATTTTTAGAGATGTGAACGGTACGATAGTGGAGGTCTACATTGATGACATATTGGTCAAGAGCACAACCGCTATGGGCCACACGGCTAATCTCCGCATCATTTTCCAAATATTAATGGAGCATGGCATTCGATTGAATCCAGCCAAGTGCACATTTGGCGTTATGACTATAAAGGTGCCAGCGGGGAATCGAAGTAAGTTTCTAGGTTCCATTGTTAGCCAGCGGGGAATCGAAGCAAATCCTGAAAAAATCTAGGCCATCATGACTATGAAGGTGCCCACCACTAAGAAAGAGCTCTAAAGCCTCACAGGTAAACTTGCTTCTCTAAACAGGTTTATCTCCCACTACTCAGACAAATGTGAGCCTTTCTTCAAAGCGCTCTGCCTCACTAACAAGTGCATTATCGACTGTACACCTGCTTGTGAGGACGCTTTCCAACAGACAAAACATTATCTCAATTTTATTCTTACTTTATCTAGACCTATCAAAGGGGAAACATTATATCTATACCTTACTATTTCGCTTACAGCTGTTAACTCCGCCCTCGTACGCACGTGATTATAATAACGAGCTCCCCATTGTTTTTATAGGCAAAGGATTTACAGGTGCCAAGAAACATTATCCAACGTTTGACAAGTGGGCCCTAGATCTGGTCACGACTGCTCGGCGTCTTCACCCATACTTTTAAACGCACAAAATCTAGGTCCTCACCAACTTCTCGCTCCGCCAAGTCCTCTAGTCCCCTGACCACAGTGGCCGCCTAAGCAGGTGGGTCATTAAGCTCAACGAGATTAATATTGACTACAAGCTCTGCACCACTGTGAAGGGGCATGCAGTGACATCGTTTATAGCTAAGTATATGACAACAGAGGACGAGCGCGCCTAAAAGGAACCCGCACTGCCCACTACCACCAACCCATAACCACTCTGGCACCTATACATGGATGGGTCAATGAACCAATTGGCTAGTGACGCTGGAATTATCCTCACAGAACCTAGGGGCGTTCATGTGGAGTACTTACCCAAGTTCAACTTTAAAGCTTCAAACAACGAAGCTGAGTATGATGCGCTCATTGTAGGTCTACAGTTGGCGCGCTTGTTAGACGCCTCCGACATCAACATATACAACGACTCACAGTTGGTCATCAATTAGATAATCGGGGACTTCGAGGCGAAGGAGGGATCTATGGCTACTACCTACCGCTAGCTAGGCACTACCTATCTAAGTTCAAATTATTCAATATTACACAAGTGCTAAGGCCAATGCACTAGCTTGCATTGCCACCACACCATACCCCACCTCTATTAATCAAACTAAGGTGGAAATCCTTAACAAACCAAGCATTGCCAAGAGCTTCTATGGGATCCTGACTATCACACCCACTGACCCCAGGTGGCTGGATCCCATCCTCGCTTACAAGACAATGGGCACCCTTCCAGCCAACAAGACAGAGGTCAAGAAAATTGTGGCACATGCCATAAACTTCAGCATGTGGGGCAGATGGATATATAAGTAGGGGCACACATTGCCCAACCTCAAATGCCTCACAACAAGCACAGAGCTTTCACTCTTGAAGGTTGTTTACAGCGGCGAGTGCAGACACCATACGGGTGCTCTATCCATTGCCCAAAAAGTATTGCGCTATTGGTTTTTGTGGCCCACCATCCATGTTGATGCCAACGAGATCACTAGCGCCTGCAAGGCCTGTCAATTTCATGCACACAAAGTTCACTCCCCTGCTGTCCTACTCTCCATCATACTGTCGCATATCCCTTTCGCCTTATGAGACTTGGATCTCATTGGAGAACTTCCCAAGGCTAAGGGGAAATTCCGCTACGTAGTAGTCATCATCAATTATCACACAAAGTTTATCGAGGCAGAGCCACTCATCAAAATCACGAATGAGAAAGTCACCAAGTTCCTTTGGCATACACTATTCTGTCGCTATGGCACCACAACTAATATCATTACAGATAACGGCACTTAGTTCAATAACGCCGAGTTCATTCAATTTTGCAAGCGACAGGGAACCAATATTCTTTTCTCTTCTCTTGCTCACCCCAAGAGCAGTGGGCAGGTTAAGGTGGCCAACAAGATCATTAAGGACACCTCAAGAAGCAACTGACCACCATGAAAAAAGGACACCCTAATTACGGTTGTTGGCCCTAGCTACTCCTTGGAATACTTTGGTCTATCCGAACAACTTCCACAACGGCCATATGTGAGACATTGTTTACCCTTAAATTTGGTACTGAGGCACTACTCCCACTTGAGCTCACCTACCAAAGCCCTAGGGTGAAGGCATTCGATCCAGCCGCCAACGGTGCTGGACTCTGCCTGGACAATGATCTCTTGAAGGAAAAAATACGATGTCGATCACTTTCGCAACACTACTAATAAGAAAAAGATGGTCTGTCTTTACGACCAGCGTGTTTGCGCGTGTCCTTTGCAAGTTGGTGATTGGGTAATAAAGAACATTCACACTAAAGTCAAGAGCCTCCACCCATATTAGGAATGACCGTACAAGATAGTGGACATCGCCAGCCCCGACATGTTCTACCTAAGTGACAAGGACAACACCGTCCTCCCTCACCCCTGAAACTCTGCCCACTTACTGAAATATTATCACTAGAGAACCCGCTCAAGTTTGGTTAATTCGGTTGTAATCCATGTACTTCAGTGTACTACGCTTTCTCTAATGAAGTAAGAATACACTTACGACTATATTGTGTTGTTTCCACAAATACTCCGCTAAAAATTACTTCAACCGTTAGCACTCTACGTTTGAATAATACTTAGCGAACACAATCATTCATAAGCTTACTCTCATTTAGTTAACACAATAGTGACTATTTTTACAGCAAACAAAACACTACATAAGCATATTTTGATAAAGCGTAACACTATCATAGAACATTCAAAAGAAGCACCAATCGCTCACTACTTCAGCAGCAAAAATTTTGTACTTATACATCAAACTATGAAAGAAAAATGCATAGAGATAGATAACAAACATTGTTCCAAACTACATCAAATAACCAGCTGTACAAAGCGCCCCACGCTTAACCCTGAAGACTGCCACCTTCCCCGCCTGTTGGTCTGCTTCATACTGCTTCTGGTTTAAGTAAGGATTATCCTTGAGCACATCAAACGTCATGGTGATACTCGCTGCCACAGTTTCTTCCTTGATTTGCTCGAACCCGGCAGAGGCCTTGAATATAGCTACAACATCCAAATCTAGCTAGCGCTTAGCCGCATCTGCAAATTTTCGAGCGACCACTTTTCCACTTGTAGCAAATCCTGTTCAGATAAGAGTTCATCGTGCTTATTCTATAACTCATGTTTAGCCCTAAGGGAGTTCTCAATGCCTTGCTTAAAGATGTCCAGTTCTTCCTGAAGCTCGCCCTCTAAATGGCTATACTTCATCAGCTTTACGTGTGTCGTTAGTAGCACCGTCTCTTTGGCCTTCATATGCTCCTCTAGCCTTCGATCTTTGTCTTTGATGACTTCGATTTCCTCTTGACCACCCTCTGGCTCATCGAGCAGAAGCATTTGACGAAGATCGTGCACCCACCGCGCTGCCTCCACGCACAGACGTTGGCGATTAGTGCACTTGTCTAGTGTAAGTGCCCGATTCCTCTGATGTGCAACTATGTCCAGCGGGACCGAGTGCCAGGAGAACTTGACATACCTCTCCAATAGGTTCCTTGAGTCCTCGTCAGACATTTTTGGCACCATAGGGGTCTACACTCATCTTTTTGCGCTTAACCCTACATCCATAGTAGGTGGCGCCCGATCTGGAGACTTGCTGGGCATCTACACTGATGATTGCCTTGGAGAGTTGAGCAAGGTTTGATCCTTCTCTCTTGTTCCTCTCCTTCTTTAACAACCACTGCATCACCCTCATTCGTGGAGTGGGTTGTCGTTTCTCGCACAGCATCTGCCCCTTTATTGGCAAAAGGTCTCACGCCCTACCTCGCAGTTTTGCTTCTCTTTATTTTATACTCTGGGCACTTCTTAGCAGCGCGCTTCTTGTTCCTAGCCAGCTGGGCGACACGGGACGCCTCGGTTTCAACTAAAATATGTGTAACTATAGGTTGCCCAACTACACCTGAGCACCCATGTTGGGGCATAAGATCGCCCTTCGCCTCATCTTCTTCATCAATGCTCGCCCGATTCTCCCCTAAATAGCGCGACGAGGACTTGGATTCCGCAAGGCCCACTATCGCTTTTCTTCAGACCGTATAACCTCAGCCCCGTTTATGTCCACCACTATTGGAAGACTAGTGTCGTCTGCATTAGGCACCAAGCGTGTGATGTTAGATGTTTATGCCATTAACCGACCAATCAACCCAGCCACTTTCGCCCTTTCCATCCAGTTGTTTGTGCTAACTGCGACGCTCTTAGCTATAAGGAAAGGGAAGCAATGGATACTAGTCAGACCACGCAAAAAACCACCTAATGCATTTCAAGAAAACAACACAACAAATACAAAGACACACCAGGTTTATGAAATATTCTCATTTGTTCCACAATGTCTGGGTGGCTGAGTGCCCAAAAGTAACGGCACGATTCAAAACGGTCCCAGTAATACAGATTCTTGGATAAGCGCTCCTCCTCCTTCGTGCCCAGGCGGAACCTGTTCCTTACTGTACCGGAAAATAGCAATGTAAGAAAAGACACAAGCGACGTCAGCTTAACACACGATTAAAAAATAAATGAGCTCAAAACAATACAATAATAGGACAATGGCATACACGACCTAGCGATTGAAAGGAAGTGGGAAGTGATGACAACCCCTCAATATCCCTCATTGGATGATTTCCAAACTCCTAGTTCCCGCTCGCCAAGCACGCCTTACGATGCCACTCGATCATCGAGGATGGTATTTCAGAAAACCACCATTTCTTCACCGTCTTGGTCATCAACGTCATCATCCCATAATCCCACTCCCGCTTTGCATAACTTGTGTTGCAAAAATAGGTAATTTTCGCCATTGTGAGAATCTGAAGTGCGACAAGTTGAAAACATTATAAAGTGATATCAACACCCTCGTCATCACAGACCCGCACTGACCCATCATGATGTTGAAATGAGACAATATATACTAGAAAAATGGATGAAGCGGCAAAATTTTGTGACGCAAATGTCACTTGTGGACGCATACATAGCCCTCTGGTAGATCAGTAAATGACTCCCCAAGACCTAGAGGCCATAGTTGAACATAGCGAGGTATATTACATTTCTCCTAAAAATTCTTACACTCCTTAGCGCTACAAGAGGCCAACTGCTCCCGCATCGCCTCTCCATCCTTGAACAGCATGAACACAGGACCACCCTTGTACATTGGCAACACTCCTTCACTCTCCTCCGGCCCCACAAACGCTGATGCCCCATTTTCCCTACTGGTTGAATGTAACGACCCGAACCAAAATTAGTGAATTAATCATCGTAAGTCACATTAATTAACGAGCTATGTATCACGTGTCACCTTTATCGAGGACTTATCGATAGCCGTGATTTAAAATTGATATTTTATAAGTTATGTTTTTGGCTCTAGTTTCCTCTTGGAAGTTATAGTGTTCGCCGAGATGAGTTCGAGGCCACTTCAAGCGTAGGAATCGGTGTTACGATGAATAAGTCATAGTTATCGGAAGTTTATCGAGATTAGTCTTGATTAAATATCGACCTTTTTATAAATTATAAATTTGGACTCGTTTTCTTCTTGGAGGTTGTAAAGTAAATTATTTCGAGCTTGCCGATATGTCAATTGTAATTTTTGGAGGTACGAATAGTTTTCTACAAATTTTAGAAGTTCATTAGCAAAAACTAACTAATTGGAAATTTACCAGTGTTTGATTTTTTTGTTGACCGTTGGATTTTTAGATCTTTCAAACTGGGCTGTTCATTTAGTTTGGTTAACTAGAATGGGTTACTCAATTGGGTGAGCCCAGTTATCCCTGTCTCCCTGCATTCTGACCTGTCCTGCCTCTTCTCCCTTACGATTTGGTCATCGGCATCGATCATCACCGTCGGCCGACAACTTTCCAACGCGCCACCTTATCGAATCGAAGCTCTTCATCTTCTCTATCTCACATAAGGTTCTGTTTGGGCAAGCATGGGTCGTCGGGCCAGAACAACCAAGGTTTCCTTGCCAAATTTCTATCGTCGCCGGTGACAGGTTTTAACCAGTTTTGGTCGATGATTGCTTAGGGATTTTGAAGCCCAGCCTCCATGGAGTCAATTGGGACTCTTTTCATGCCTTGCCGTAGTTTGACGTCGGCGTTCGGTAAATCTGAAATTCCAGCGAGGGTTTGGATTTTCAGGTGAGATTTCGACGTGGAGTTTGTTATTCACCATGTTGTCGGTGAGTCTTTGTGCTCAAAGCCCTTCTCTTAGTCAAGTTTAAATATTTAGGCTTTTCATCCACGATCAACCACTTGTTTCATTTGATAAGTAAAACTTTTCAACTCTCTTGTTGCGTTTAAACTTCCTATCATCGTGTCATGTCCATGGACCTATTAAAAATTATCATTACATAATGAGGTCCCTTCGGGGACGTCCGATAAATTTGAAGCGATATAGAGAAATTTTCATGGCCATTACACAAGGGCGACACTTGTGGACCAAGAATTGGTCGTACTGTGTATAGTCACTTGGTATATGTCATGATCACTCTTATTGCTGTGGGGGTTATTGATACTTTGGTTGTGCTACACATGTGTCCTCAATGAATGTGTTTCGTTTTCATTCCATTAAGCTTCGATGAGTCTGTTGCTCATAATTCATTTTAACCTGCCATGTCGTGAACGTTCGTGGTTACGTTCTTTCATTTTATCATGTTGTATCCTCGACTATGTGCATTTTGATGATTTCCTCTTGAGGTTACAAATTTTTGAATGTATAATTAGTATTTATGCTAAGAATCATTGTCATATCGTTCCAACTACATTGAGACCCGGGAATATTGTTGGGAGCATTGGATAAAACTATCTGATGAGGTGAAATCATCGTGTATTGTTTCGGCTAACTTCGTTCCTTTTTCTTGATATTCACTTCGTCCATCAGTTTCAATCCGACCTTTCTGTTGACTTCGTAACATTTCTCAATTTTGTCGGTCGAGGAGATTGTTCAATTGTCGTAACTAGAATGCTTATTCTCGAATTGTCTTTCCAATGTCGTGTAAATTTACAATATTGATGGTGTATTTACAATATGTGAAAAGTAGCAAAGTTGCATTGATAATTTTCAATGATCCACTATCACCGTGATTCTTATTCCTTCTGGACTATCAGATACAGTTAAAAATTTTGTCGTTGTGGGAACTGTTGCTATTTTATTGGTGGAATATGTCGTGTTTGCAGGTACTGGGTTCGACAATAAACGAATAGGTCATGCCAAATTTTCTATAGGAATTTTTTTATTTAGGGTTGTTAGAATCGCCTCTTCCTCCAATCATCAATACTTAAATCAACTTTCTTCTGAAGGTTCGTACTTCGATTACATTAAGAGAATTATGCCCAAGTATGTTCTATGGGATTATGTGCGGTTCTAGACTCCGTGTGGTGCCAACGTATTTGGGGAGTGATATTGACTATTATCTATGTGTGCTCTAAATCCAATATTTCGATATCTATCGACGCGGTGATGTCGTATGTCGAATTATGTTTAGCTAGTCGAGTTTTTCTGTGTATACGATATTTGGTGAACTATGCTGGATCTGTGTTTGGGAACTGAAGCCTACAAGATAAGAGGCATGAAGTATAATTATTCACGCACTTCTTTCGACGATACCACGACATGTAGAGTCACTCTTTGGAGCTCAAGTGTCGATATAAGAATCTTTTGAAGACTAAATGTTTTGGTTCGTGGGTCATTGCAGCATTTTAGGATGCTTGATCTAACTATTTTTATGAGTTAACACGAATGTCGATACCGTAACATATTGTGATGTAGCGGTATGGTTGCGCGAGAAGAAAAATGTACTCTGGTGGTAGCAGTTGGTGTTTCGATGATTCCATTCTTTAATGCGTGATATATTCCTTGAAGTGGTGAAGAATTATTAAAGTTGTTTATGTCTGAATACCAATGTTATATGTTTTAACCTTGCAATCAATTATACAGCATGCACCATTGGAACTGAAGAAATATTGCATCTTAAGAGTCTTGTGTTGAACTTCCAGGCAGCGATTACGACCTTACGGTCTTACTACGTTTACTTTTCGCGATATAAATTTTGAGGATGAAATTTTTATTAGAAGGGTAGATTGTAATGACCCAAATCAAAATTAGTGAATTAATAATTGAAAGTTGCGTTAATTAACGAGCTATGTATCATGCGTCACGTTTATCGAGGACTTGTCGATAGTCGTGATTTAAAATTGATATTTTATAAGTTATGTCTTTGGATCTAGTTTTCTCTTGGAAGTCATAGTGTTCACCGAGAGGAGTTCGAGGGCATTTCAAGCGTAGGAATCGGTGTTACGATGAATAAGTTATGGTTATCGGAAGTTAAACGAGATTCGTCTCGATTAAATATCCACATTTTTATAAATTATAAATTTGGACTAGTTTTCTTCTCGGAGGTTGTAGAGTAAATTATTTCGAGATTGCCGATATGTCGATTGTAATTTTCGGAGGTACAAGTAGTTTTCTACGAATTTTAGAAGTTCATTAGTAAAAACTAACTAATTGGAAATTTACCAGTGTTTGATTTTTTTGTGGACCATTGGATTTTCAGATCTTTCAATTTGGGCCGTTCATTTAGTTTGGTTAAGTGGAATGGGTTACTCAATTGGGTAAGCCTAGTTCTCCCTGCATCCCAATCTGTTCTCCCTCTTCTCCCTCGCGATTTGGTCACCGGCATCCTCACCGTCGGCCGCCAACTTTCCGGCGCGCCACCCTATCAAATCGAAGCTCTTCATCTCCTTATCCCACCTAAGGTTCTGTTTGGGCAAGCATGGGTCGTCGGGCCTAAACCAACGAGGTTTCCTCGCCGAATTTCTATCATCGTCGGTGACAGGTTTCGGCCGGTTTCGGTCGACGATTGCTTAGGGCTTTCGAATACCAACCTCCATGGAGTTGATTGGGACTCTTTTCATGCCTTTCCGTAGTCTGACGTAGGCAATCGGTCAATTCTGAAATTCCGGCGAGGGTTTGGATTTTCAGGTGAGATTTCGACGTTTTCTGGCATGATTTTGGGTTTGCGTTGAACTGCAATGTTATAGGCTTTGATGAGATGAAGCTTTTGATATGCAAGTCTGAGTATTCTGGGCCGGACGGATTCCGACCGCCGCCGACAGTGGCGTGTGGCCCCAGGCGCCACCTTGAATGGCGGAGCTCCGGCGACCCCGAAAAACCAGAATTTTCATAGAAAGTCCCTAGGCCTATTTCTTGTCAGTTTATGCGTAGTTTAGTGCATTATGATCGTTTTTATAATACTTTGACTAATTTTAGGTATCGAGTCGACTCAACACTTTTACCGTCGTGCGACGTGTGTCTAGTCGAGACTCACACCACTACGAAGCTTGGAAGTCAAGGCTCGATGAGTATATTCTGGAACTAACGACGTGGTGTATTGGTACCGATAATTTTTCATCAAAAAAACGTGATGTGTGTGGTTAAGGTACGAGTTGCCTCGGATTTCATAATTTCGTTGAATTACGTGATTAGAATAATTTATTAACTAATCTGGACCTCTTGTTTGGACTAGGAGCGTTGGGTACGAATTACGAATTCATGGGTCAACAGGCTAGCTAATTACTGGCGATCAAGGTAAGTAGACATTTGTTTTTCACTAGCGAGTCTAATTTTATGTCTACGATTTCTTAAACAATCAATTATACAAATATATATAGTATGATATGATATGATATTTTAACGATATGCACGGAGGCCTATGATATGATTTTAGGATTTCACACACGCACGTTTATGTATGAATGCATCGATGCATTTGGCGAGTCGGCTGATCACCGAGGTGCTGCAGGAAGGCTAGGACAAACACCTGACCCGTGATTTTGATATATGTTCACGCCTCTACACACTAGTACATGTTTTACAGTTTTACAGTTTTACCTACACTCGCTCGTTTTAATATATGATATCGATGAATGGCATGTATATATGTTTTACGATTTTTTTTTTAGATTTTTTTTTTCGTCCACTCACTCTAACGGTTTTATTATTGTATATGTTTTTCCCCTAGGCCCTTTGGTTTCCAATGCCCAGGTTGCAGAGTCTCAGCTGAGGTCAGGCGCACACGCAGATCGAGGTATATCAGTAATCCACCGTAGAATCCAGGGTCGATCCTACGAGTCAGTACATTAGTCAACTTAGTTAGTTTCGAGAGTCTAGCGGCTCCGAGTGGGTTATAATTTTTTTGAAAGTTTGTTGTATGAATGATTTTCGGAAAAGTAGACCTCTAAATTTATGATTTTCTATTTTCGAATTCCTATTCTGGTGGTTTTTAGACTAGTATTTTTAGGTTCTAACGGTCTTTAGGGACCTAATCCTGATTTAGGCAACTAAATCGAGGTCGGGTTCTCACATTGAATCTCCCTCTATCACTCATGTTGAGGATCCAACCCCACATTGGCGCTTCGATACGATATCTGGCGTTGCACTCAATAATAGGGTTGGAGCGTCAACAAGGGTATAAATATCTAATGGTTGCGAACTCGACTCTATACTGTGCCCAAATGATGAGGACGTTGACTAACACTAAAGGAATTTAGGTGTATCCCTAAGTGTCCGCTTAATTCCTTTATGACACATGTTGCTTCTTTCTCTGCCTCTTCCTGCCTACAATTTTATATGACTCATCACTCGATATCTCCATGAGTGCTGGTGGATCCATCATGCTAGCACAAATAGCCTATCAAACAAAAGATATGCATCAAGACCAGAATGCGCTACCGCCATACACCCACTAGCAGGTGCGCTTCCCTAGATACCTCTCCCATAAATAACAGCCTAACCCCTATTCTACCAACAGGGCGGCATAACCTGAACCTAGTTCATCCTACTCAATAGTAAATAAATCGCCTTATGAAGCTTTTTCTAAACATCCACAAGACCTCGTATCTACACATCTACCTAAACTACGCATCCATATTCCATTCACGGGAACGACATCACAAAGACCTAGAAAAGGACATAACAGTAAGCATACAAATTATGGCAATACCACACCAAAACACTTAAAAAGCCCAGTACAGACAATAAGAAAAACAACATAAATCACCAAGCCGTAAAGTTGGAACACAGACTGAAGCCTCACCTTTCAAAGTGATGGGAATCGAAGACTTCAGCTGAAAAATCTGGATGTCGTAAATCCTCCTCTCCAAACATTGTCAAATGCTTCCCTAGTAAACCCTGCAAATCCATAAAGTGCGAAATGAAAAATGGCTGAGGTAAAAAGGCTTTATATACCAAAACCTCAAAACCATCAGCGTTTCTTGACTGTCCACGCATATTTGTCAGCCACCGCTGATCTGTACCCCACATCCCATCCCATTGGAAATTCAAAACCACAAATGCTTTTTTGCGAGCCGCAGTTATGACATCATCATTACACGTGCTCAATAACCCATATGGCTCTTCGAAACCAACGCGGTCATACAGGTGTCACACATTGACAAGACCTGCCCTAGATTACCATAGTAACCAGGGTAAGTCTTATGGGACCTGCATTAGAGTATCTAGCACCGCCTATTCGGTATCAGCTACTCTAGCACGAACAACCCTAAACTTCAATTGAAAACCTACATTGAGAAAACAGGAGTTGTGGACTTTCATGCTTCGTATTCTGGACGGTCACGACTTCAACTGGCTAACCTGTAAACTGGACAATTTAAAACAAACAGTCCAGGGAAAAGCATTCAAACATAAAATATTAGAATGAGTGCAAAAAAATAAAATCGTACATTAAGCATAAAACTGTAGCTTTATGACTTTCCATCGTTTATGGTAAAATGATGCGAGTTCGGATTAGAGTAAATCTAAAAGAAAATGGAGGTGGTAGCCCATGCGTTTGTCATGACCTGTGTCAACATGAATGAAAGAAGTTATGGGATCGTCCCAAGAGTTTATTGTTACGACCCGAAATAATATTACGCGATAATTGGAACTTATGCAGTTAATTTCTAATTAATTACGTTAATTGTCGATGATAATTTATTTTTACCGTTTGTAACTTTCGCTGGCGATTTATCGAGAATTTATCAATTATATTTTTTGAGAAATTTCTTTGGATAAGGTTATAGAATTTGTTGATACGAGTTCGTGGCCACGTCAAGTATTGAAATCGGAATTACGACGAAGAAGTTATGGTCAGCGAAAATTTTACAGAAATATCGAAAAACGGTTTGTCGCAAAATCGCGGGTATAAATACAGGTTTCTATTTTTGGAAAGTCAGAGTTTCCATTTTTGGTAAGCGGGTTGACCCGCAATGACCACGCTTACCTACCCAGATTCGCCACAGTGGGCGGCGGTGCGGTGTTTTTCCATCCACTTTTGGCCATGTAACTAGTCGGGAATTGTTGGGCTAGACCTCCTCTTTTGTTCACAGTTGTAGCGAGTTCTTATTTTATACAGCATGCTCTACAGTTTTATTTTTAGAGCTTTTAAATTTGGACATTTATTGTGATTGTTTATTTTATTGCATCGATGCTTTAGCTATTGGGCTGATCACTGGATAGTTTAGTCATGAGAGGTTAGGTGGCCTTGTCTGACCCAGATTGACTCAGGTTGGGTGGTCTAGGAATGATCCCATCACATTTATTTTATTTATTTTTATTAAAGCTATCTAACTCAGGTTAGGTGATCTGGGCGAGCGCTTCCATTGTTTTCAGTTTATAGTTTTCTTTGAACTTGTTGTATTTCCCAGATATTAGCGAAAAGGCATAGATAAAATATTTAATTATTTTACACTAATTTTGAGTTTTTGACCACTCACGCTAAAATTTTTATCTTTTTATCTGCCTTTCCCTGGGCCTTTTGGTTTTCCGTGTCCAGGTTGCAGTGCTTCTTTTAGGTTGGATTTTGGATCTCCAGAAGCTTTGAACCCACCGGGTTATCATACATTCATGTAGGTTTCGGTCACTAACAACGTATTTTCATATGTTTTATTCTACTTCTAGAAGTCGCTCTGAACACAAGTGTTGTAAATATTTTTCAGTATTGGCAATGAATTGTTAGTATTGCTGGATTATGAGTTTTCAATTTCGTATTATTATTCCAGCAATTTAATTAATTTACTTTCCACACTTTATTCAGAAATTTGGATGGACATCGGTGGTCCATGATATTGTTTGTGAGAAATCCAAAGTGTGAATTTTCTTGCAGGTTTCTAGTAGTCCACTTTGTAGAGGAAATTATGTCAAAATTTTTACAGAAATCCGTAGTTTAGGTCTTGTCGTTAGGGCGTGATCCTAGATTACTAGTTAATCTAGGGTTGGGCCTTTCTTTTATCATGACCTGAGATGATTTAGGGTTAAATGAAGGGTTTGTCATAATTTCCCCCGACCAGGCTATCAAGTGATCAGCCAAATAGTCGATGCAACCAAATATGACTATCACAAAACTAAAACCTCCTGAACATAAAAGTTCATAAAGCGTAATCATAAACGTAAAACATAATTAATGAACTCACAATATGACTGTGAAAATAAACGTCCACTCACAGTACTATGCCTGATTTCCATCAAGCCAAACCCTATATATTGGCATTTCTATATATTTGTCATTGGTTGCTAGCACATCATCCTAAAATAATGATTATTATTAATAACTAATCATCGAAAGTCATATCGAATAACTAAGTTTGTTCACCAACGAGCATTACCGTCGAGAATATTCTATTCTCGAATATCGTGCTTTCCGAACAAAAGACAAGATTTAATCTAATTTTATTTTCTATTTGAATCCTTTTTAAAGTCCCAACACTCAAAGTCGAATCAACGTTCTACTCAACCGTTCATTACTATCCTAAAATCATTTAATTAATATCCGATTAAATACACGTTTTAATTAAATATGTCATAATCAATTTAATAACCTTTTCATTACTATTAGTACATAATTACAAGCAAAATAATATAAAATAAAAACTATCTGCCAGATGTGTTGCCATGGACCACCGCCGACAACGACTAAGTGTCGGGGACAAAGAATTTTTTTGGCGACCCAAAGTTTAACCTTCTCATCAACCCAACAATAATTTTGTCTTGTACAACATCATTCAATTCGGTCTAGAACTCATCGAATTTACCTTTGAAGACAAGTACTCCAAAATTTTCCAAAATCTTTAAATCGTCGATTCTTCATGCTCGGGAGGAATTGGAATGTGACCCTGTGTCAATAGCTTCATGTTGATGAGGGCTTCAAAGCTCATTGCTTCTCGTCGGTCGATTTTGCCGAGAAAGGAATGACCCTAACTTCTAGGGTCACAACACCGACAATCCTTCTTGTGGATACCATGGCCTAATCATAGAGAAATAAAGGCTGAGGCATTGATGGTTTGAAATAGGAGGTTGAGAAACATCTTTTGATACCAAGCATGCCAGATTCAGTGGCCAGAGCATGGCGCAGCATCGCTGGAGGCTTCTGTTGCGGGAGAAAGAGACGGGTGATTAGAGAGAAACCCGTGGAGGAGAGAGAGAGAGAGAGGATTTGACCAAATATGAAAGGTTTCTGACTTTCCATTTTCAGAAAATTGTATTTATACTTGCGAGTTGTGACTAACTGAATTCGTAAAAACCATACAAAACTTTCGCTGAATGTAAATTCTTCATCGTAACTCCGATTTTAACATTTAACGTAGTTACAAATTCGTCTTGACTAACTCTACAGTTTCCCTCAATAAAATTTCTTGAAAAATGTAACCAATAAAATTTTATAGGATGGCCATTGATAATTATCGATGGTAAAAACTAATTACCTTTCTTGATTAACCTTAATCAAATCTTCAAAAGAAAATTCTCGGGATGGGATGTTACACGCATGAAGATATTGCTCTTGACACTTGTCTTAGCATTGTAATATTCACCGACATTGAATAGACCAATAATCCATTCACGCTCCGCTCAATTCGCACGCCTCATACCAAGGCGCTACTCATAAGTGCCATCACTTAGCCTACAAGGACGACGAGTGTCACTCTCAGACACGCTTCCTAGCTTAGCCAAGCTCTATGTTACCCTTAAATGCACAAGGTCAAACGAGCACCCACCAACATGAACCATGCTAGGAATACGATAAACCATGGTGGTACACTCTGCCTATCTTAACACAACTTGTGGGCGACTGGCATCCAGAGCCCATCACTCTCACACACGGACTCCCCTAGCGGCTTATCACCCTAGATGGTATGTCCCCTGACGTGGTCTTCGACCTAGCAGCATTGGCTACCTGGGGATTAAACTGCTCTCATGCTCGAAAAAAGTCCTAGCGTCAATATTACCCGTTCGGTGGCCTTAAACGGCCCAAGCGCACATTGCATCACACATGTCGCCCTAACACAGACCTCCTAGCGATTGACCCTCCTAGGGGCGTCTCCTAACGTGGGCCTCAACTTAGCGGTATTGGCTACCTGGGAATTTAAACTTCTCTCAGGCCCAACAAAAAAACTAACGATGTCGCGCCCGTCAGGTGACCTCAAGATTGGCCATAGTGAAAGCGACTTAGCACACACCACTCGACGCTTAGCACTCACTGCACTTACACACAAAACTAATTCCCATAGGCATATGCCGCTCGAGCACACACCGCCTCATAACTCCCAAACGGTCGTCAACCTAACAACATCAACTACCCGGGGACTTCGACCCCCTCCATCAAAAGCCCTAGCGTCGTTATCACCCATTGGGTGGCCTCAAACGGCCTAAACACACACTGCCCTAGCTCACATTGCTCATTCCTTCACACTCATTGCTCTCATGTACAACGTTTCAAACTTAACAAACGCTAACCTCAAGCGTGCTATTTATGCTAGCGCGTCTGCTGCTCTAAACGCACTTCGCCAAATGCTACGCACCAAATTCCAGGCAATGTCTTGCCATTGTATATCCTGTGCAAAAGATCTCCTTTCATCACAAAGTTGAGGGGACTCCGAGATATGCTACTGTAAGACCCTGAATTTTTAAATGTTAGAATTAAGTTCTAAGATTGTAACTAGATAGTAGACATTATCATGAGTTCATAGGATTTTTCGTTGTATTTTTCAGAGTCCCGAGCTATTTTTTTACGATTATTTGAATTTAGGAGTTTCAGTATATTTTTGCTGACATGGCACCTTTGGACTGGCTGAGGGATAGACTTAAGAGCTAAGTTAAGCACCAGATGTGATCAACAAAATTTGGTTTATCATTTGGACATGTGGCAATGTGTGAGAGAGGAGGAGTTTTTTTTTTACTTGTGAAAATTAATTAGTGATTAAGTAACTAATTCTTGCTAATTAAGCTAGTATCATATTAGACCATTATATGTTAACCATCCTTGTTTAGTCAGTAGCCCAAACCTATAAATATGGCTTCAGCCCAAACCTATAAATAGGGCTTCAACCCATTGTTTTCTTCATCCCAGCTTTTCTCTCTAGCTTTCTTTCTCTCTACGTTTTCTCGATATTCGTGAAAGTTCAGTAGAACATAACTTTCATCCGTAATTCTGAATTAAGATCCACTAATTCCTACGGATTCGTCTAGATGAGTTTTATCCATTGATGGAGAGCATGCCAGACATAGTTTAATATTTTTTTTTTGAAGGCTTTGTTGGGGAGGCGTTCTTGTCACGTAGTTGTCGTCTTCGACTATTGAAAATTGAGGTAGGGGAATTCTCGGGGAACCTCTATATGATTGGATGTTGATTTGATTTTTGTTTTGATTGTTTGTTTTATTTTATCTATATATATTACGTTAAAAGCATGTGTTGGTATATTTATCGATAAACGTGATTTTGTGCATATTCATATTTCATTATACAGTTATAGTGTGTAGGGTAGAGTTGGTAGATAGATATGGTATCAGGAACCGTGGGATGTATCTTTTGTGTAGTTGAGTTCAATTCGTAAGGACCAGATTTCAGGTGGGTTAATAGAGCTGTACGAAATTGGTGATCGAAGTTGAACAAAAAGACTAGCAAAAGGGGAACATGGATTTGTTGGGCATTAGTTCATATGCTAAGGCATCTAGAGTCACCTCAAAAGGGTAAAATATATGGTATATGACATATAAACTTCTTGTGTTTTAATAAATAGATATCATCAGATTGATAAGTGGAGTTGCATTGCATCATAGTTCGATAATAGTTTTATATTTCAAAATATTTGATTATGTGCTCTGATCGATTATCCATGAGGAGGTTTTACGTCCCTACTGAGCCGTCAGGTTGAGCTCACCCCTATATAGATCTTGCATGTTGTTTCCGAGAATCAAATAATTAGCCAAGCATGGAACGACAAGCCTAGAGGAGTTCTTGTTATTTGAGTAGCTTATAATATAGTTTCCGGTGTTATAAATAAGAATCGAGTTGAATTTACTGTTTTTCATTCTCTCTTTTACTTTTTGCGTTCACACCTCGGCTACGGCGCCAGGTGGGTCGCAGGGTCCCGCTGGCGATCAAAAACTGGGGCGTGAGAGCTACACTACCCCGGCTTAGCGGTGCTAAGTATGGATGCTTTATGGATCTTGGGTTTTTCAACTCCCCAATCAAGATCAATCTTCTTGACTCGGGGACTTGTTAGTACACCATGCGCTAAACCATAAAACATGTCATACTTAACACCAAAAATCAATTACCAAAGGAAGCTAAAAGGGTACAAAGGAGAAGTCACACCTGAGAAGTATGCCACACGTGCTCGGCGTTACAGCGCGTTGCGCATGTCAGCCAGCAAAGTTGGGGTGCGATCCGCCAAAGGTCCAAACTACCCTCATTTACACCAAAATGGGAATGCTCACATCAGTCCTACATCAAGAATAACATTGAGTTGTCACTCTCAAACTACCCTTATAAGGAAGATATTTATGATAAAACAAAATCATTCTATCCTACCCTTGTTAACACTTACTGTCACCGCATCACCTGACTTAAGCATCATAGCGTTGAAGACAGGTTAATCCCATCCCAACTCCTTGACGCTAGTCTATTATTTTTGCTGATAAGCAGAATGCGAGAGGTCATCAACCTGAGCGGTGAGGAGCGATCCACCATCAATATCCACTGCTCTTCTAGCGGAATCCCTCGCGGATTTTGGTAGAACCACGGTATACTACTGAGATGATCTTGTTGTTTTTTTTTCTTTATGTAATGGGCTAGGGTTTCCCTAGGCCAAGAGAGAGTTTTCTCTCTAATCTAGACTTGGTATTTTGAGTCTGATTTCTAGCGGACTTTATTCCGAGTCCAGTTTAGGATTTTCTTATGAGCCTCAGTTATGTTATTGATCATCATTGCTCAGTTTATATTTATCTTTCGTTAATTTAGAGAGAGTTAGACTAAATATTTTTTTTTATGTATCTGTCAAATTTCAAATGCAAGTAACATATCGTAAAAAAATAAAATATTTCTCGATATTACAGCAACATTTATTTAATTTCATTTGTCACGGCATGAAGCACAAGACTTCCTTTTATCTCCAGCACATTTCAGGATAAAGATTTTTTCCCATTGTCCTTGTCCAGCGCATAGACACAGCCCCCGGGGGCAGGTGGAACATCCTCTACACGGGGCACTCCTCTTTTTACCAGAGACCCTCCCGCGGCCCAAGCCCAGAACTCTTCTGCACCACCCACTCCCTGTCCAGGTTCTCTTTGCGCGCAATTAGCCAAAACCAGAGTGCCCCTTAAAAAGGCCAAAACAGAAGAAAAGAGAGGAGGGCTGCGTTCTGTCTGAAACTTTCCTCTTTCCTCTCTTCTCTCTTTCTCACTCTCGCTGGTCAGTAGCGGCAGCAGCCACACACATCTCAAAGCTCCATGGATTGATCCGCCGTCGCCGGAATTTCTGCAATTCCATAAGACCTTTTCGGTAATTTCACCTCCTCTTTCTTTATGCCTCTCCCTCACTTTTTCGGCTCGCTTTACTGCGATTTTCTCCAGATCGGCGCCGTTTTGCTCCGCAAAGACTTCCCGCGAAAAACTGCTCGATTTCCGGGGAAAGACTCGGCGGCGGCTTTGTTATTCAATTTTTTGTGGGAATTTTAGTCCTTTTTATTTTTTATTTTGTCTGGTTAGGGTTTCTGACGGGGTTTGAATCTGACATTTGGGGATCTCTTACATGTGCAGTTGGATTCTCTTGGTTTCGTTAATTGAAACTTGCTGCTACTACTGGTGAGGTTTAATTGTTTTTGTTTTCTTCATATTTCTATTTTTAGTTTTGTCGTCTATTATTTCCGGGTTGTCTTTGGAAATCGTTTGTCTTTTTCTGTCAATTTGATGTCTTGGATTTACGGCTCCTCCAGATTGCCATTTTTGCCTTCAATTAATATTTGTTTTTTTTAATTGAGATGGATGTTAATTAATATAGAAAATAGAATAATTATGGAGGTGAAGATAGTAATGTTATCAGTATGACTGCTTTACTTGATTTACATATCAAGCTGTTTTTATCAAGTAGGAGCCTACAGCAATATCTAAGTTGAGAAAATTAGTGTCAAATTTGGAAACTTTCCATATCTTACAACACTGTATCACGACCATTCGCCATCAGGCATCTCATTTTCTAAAAATAGCTAAAATTATGCTCTTATTAAGGGGTACGTGATCTCAGATCTGGTCCGATTGTATCCTGAAACCTCCACAGTTATTTACGTTTATACGACCTGGAACGACTTCTTATTTCTAAAACTTTTGCAACCTCATTTGCCGAAGTTGTTGGAACTTTAGACACGATGCATACGGTTGCAGAATTTGATATTGGTGTAATTATTGTGAAAGGGAATTTTGTTTGGGAGTGAAGTTTAGCTTCTGTTGTTAATTCCTTGGCTGTCAGTGTTGTATATGTGCTTGACACTCCTCCCTTTTATTATCTCTAGATCCTTTACCATGGAAGATACAAATTCGGTTTCTACGCTGATAGATTCTACTACCTCTAAGATACACCAGCTTCAGAAGGCATTTGCTGAACTCGAGGGTCACCGAGCAGTAACCCTCAACTTGAAGTGGAAAGAACTTGAAGAGCACTTTCACGGGCTTGAGAAGTCCTTGAAGAGGCGTTTCCATGAACTGGAGGGCCAAGAAAAGGAATTTGAAACCAGAACAGCGGAAGCCCAAAGGATGCTAGAAAGGCGCCAAGCAGCTGTTATTGCCAAAGAAGAAGCTCAACTGGAAACGCTCCAGGAGAAGAGAAATGCTGCTATTTATGCCATTACTTCTGCCCGGGAGAAGCAAAGGAAGGTATCGACTGAGGAGTCTTCTGTTGTCACTGCTGATGGTCAATGTGTGACACCAACTGTGGAAGAGAAACCGCCAGATGTTATGGTTTCTGATAATAATTTGGAAGAGATGACCAATGCTGTGAATGAGAGTGTAGAGCTGATGTCCTATCCCCAGTTAGCGAACTTTTGTGAACAGATGGACTCTGAAGGTCTGCACAAATTTATATCAGATAACCGAAAGTACCTTGCTGCCATAAGGGAGGAAATTCCACTGGCATTTAAAGCTGCAGCCAGCCCTGCCCTCTTTGTTTTGGAATCTTTGGAAGACTTTTACCGCCTAGAAGTGCCTACTATGGACGTGAAGAAGGATTCTAACCTGTTGGGTATCCGCCGAACTTGCATAATGCTGATGGAGTGTCTGAGCATATTATTAACAAACCCAGAGTCAAGTGTTTCTGATGTAATAACAAAGGAGGTTAAGGAAATGGCAGAGGCAATTGCTGAAGAATGGAAGCCAAAGTTGGACACTCTCGACATGGATGCTAGTAATGGGAACTCACTAGAGGCTCATGCCTTTTTGCAACTACTTGCTACTTTTGGTATATCTTCTGGTTTTGATGAGGAGTCATTGTTCAGGCTAATACCAATGGTTTCACGCCGTCGACAAACAGCCGACCTTTGCCGTACACTGGGATTAACTGAGAGAATGCCAGGTTACTTCTTTTAACTTGTCACATTCACTTTAGGGGAAGCAGTCAACATTTTTAATCATGCTACACATGTTAAAAGAAAAAAGTTTTTCTATATTTCGGTCTCATGACCCGTTGTCATTCACAAATTCTCCATATGTTTGGCATACAAATATGTAAATTTACTTATATTGAAACCTATTACAATTTACACGTACTGAACTAATGGTAAAATTGAAAGTATTCAACTACTGAACTGATCAATCTGATTATATGCCCGGTCTTAAACTTCTCAAAGGCTAAGATACAGTAAACGGGGTCAAAGATGTTCTGCTGACTATGTTCTTGTTTGTCTTAAGAGAAATGGTGTAGGGTTAAAGATAAGGAGAATTATCTTCAGCTCAGTTGTGCTTAATATGTAGGGTTATTTTGGTAGAAGGGTTCAAGTGGTTATTTAGTCATTGCATAAAAGTACTCCCATTAACTAGTAGTTTGTACAATATCCATACGACTGAAACGAGAGGAGGCTTGGGTACATGGACTCATGGAGAATATAGAAGTTGGAAATTTGGTATTCCTTGCATGCTTTATTTTTTCTACCAGATGATACTTTAATAATATTTGTTATGTACATTGCAGGTGTTATTGAGGTATTGGTGCACAGTGGAAGACAAATTGATGCAGTCAACTTGGCTTTCCAATTTGAACTGACAGAGCAATTCTCTCCCGTGCCGTTGCTGAAGTCTTACTTGAAGGAGGCAAAGAAAGCTTCACCAGCTAAACCTGGAAATGCGTCTCCTACAGCTCAGGTGTTTTATCTGTCTAATTTTTTACTGGAAGCTTAATATCAAATTTGCATGAATAGTTATAGTAAGGAGCAAATATATGGTAGTATGGTACTGTAGAAATTGTAAATTGTATTCACAAACCCATATTGATTTCCAACTGTCAATTCATACACATTGAGCTTGATTGTTTTTGATGATTAGTTACCTCTTTCATATCTTATTTGCTACTTCATAGAAACATATCTTATTATAATTTAGAACAACACTTGCGCTTGGTGAGTTTGTCAATACACGTGCACATACATAACTATAGCTCATTGTTGCAGAATGAGGTGAACGACCGAGAGCTGACTGCCCTTAAAGCAGTGAGTAAGTGCATTGAAGAACATAAGCTTGAGGAGCAGTATCCAGTGGATCCACTCCAGAAACGGATTCTTCAGCTGGAAAAGGCCAAGGCAGACAAGAAGAGGGTGACTGAAGCTGCAAAGCCCCAGCCCAAGAGACCTCGTGCTAACGGTGTCGGATATGCGCCCCGGGTGACCAATGTTATCCCCGACAAGCCTTTCTATCCTAGAGTTGCTGAAAATAGGTACCCGCAGTATGTTTATGACCGACAGTTTGTTTACCCCGGACCTGCTGACAACCACTGCCCATCTCATCTGGGTTCTGCTACTTACAACATGGCTCCGGCTCATGGCAACTACTTTGCAACTGGCTATCAGTATCAGCCTGCATTTCTTCACTAATTTGATGGCCAAAAAGTGACTGATCCTCTCAGGTTTAACGGTTAGTCTTTAACCCTTGAGTTCGTTGATGTTCCCAATGATGTATGAATGATATTAGTATCCCAAAAAGACCCAAGAAAAAAAATGTCTGTTAATTTGTTAGTTTGGATGTATAAGAAGATACTTTGATCCGCTAATATATGTACTTTGTTTTCCCTTATGTATTTTTTTTTTGCTTCTCCATTCCATTTTACTCGACTCCAACGCTCACTGTAGCAACTTTTTCATCGTCAAAAGCCTCGCTCCCCGAAAAACAGAACGACGACGTTTAAAGGCAGTGTTGCGGGGTAAAGGGGGCACCCGTTTTTTAGATCCGGCCCAATTGGCCACGGATCTCATACGACCCTTTTCTCGGAGTCGTAGCGACAAAGTTCTCCCCTCCCAAATCGAAAAGGGGCTCTCTCTTTCCCTCCCGCATTTTACGCCAAACAAATTTCAAATTCCCGCGAAATACAGATGAGGATCGCCGAGATATCGACGCCGGAGTTGAAGCCAAGCCACGACAACTCTCACTCCCAGCTCCAATCGCAACTCCATCAGCGCTTGATCTCTCAGATCGAAACCTCGATCAAACAAACCGAGAGCCTCTCCCCCGAAAATCTCATCCCGGACACAATTTCCGGTGATCTCCGGCGAGTCTTGACTCAGTTGAGCCAGCTCGCTCCGTTCCCCAACTCTCTCAAGCTTGTGATCTGGAAACTCAGCTACCGACTCTGGAACGCCTGCGTCGATCTCTCCAACACCACTTCCCTCCGCTCCCTCCCTTCCTCCAAAGCCGAAGAGCACGCCAAGCTCCGCCACGTCGCCGCCGATTTACTCTTCTTCGCCGGTGACGTGTCCGGCGTTCCTTCTCCGGCGATCAAGTCCGCCTCGTTCTACCACAAGACCGGCGTCAAATGGCACGAGCTCCGGAAATTCGACCTCGCCTCGTCGTGCTTCGAGCGAGCCACCGATCTGGTCTCGAAGATCGAAATAAACGCGGTTTCCGACGCCGGCGAGAGGAAGCTGATTCTGGATTTGTGTATCGCGAGGTCGAGAACCGCGTGGGAAGTGTCGGACCGGAATCTCGCGGTGGCGCTGCTGAACCGGGCCAAGGGTTTTCTGTTCGGGTCGCCCGATCACTACAAAACCCTAGCGAACCAGTACACGATGTTCGGAAAGAGCGCTCTGTCCAGTAGCGAGAGCTGTTCTCTGAACGAAGCGTTGAAGCTCATGAACGAGGCTCTGGAGCTATACGAGAAGGGACTCCGTGCGGCGAGAACGCGCGACGAGACGGTGGATCTCAAGGCGTTGAGGTCGAAGACGCTCCGGTTCATCTCGGCCGTTCATTTGCAGATGAATGAGTTCGAGAGCGTGATCAAGTGCGTGAAGGTGTTGAGAGAGGGCGACACAGGGGATCAGCACCCTAGCCTTCCGGTGATGGCCATGAAGGCGTGGCTGGGGTTGGGGAAGTACGGCGAGGCCGAGAAGGAGCTCAGGGGCATGGTTGTAAATAAAGGCATTCCTGAAGGGGCTTGGGTATCGGCGGTGGAGGCTTACTTTGAGTCAGCTGGGACTGCTGGAGCAGAGACGGCCAAGGGAGTGTTTCTGGGGCTGCTTGGACGGTGCCACGTCAGTGCCAGTGCGGCGGTCAGGGTCTCTCACCGTGTTCTTGGGGAGAGCTGCAGCGAGGGATCGAAAGTGAGGGCTAAAGTGGTGTCGGAGCTTGTATCGGATGACAGAGTGGTGGCACTCTTCTCCGGTGAGGCTGCTGCCAAGCAGAGAACGGCAATGCATTCTGTGCTTTGGAATTGGTAAGTTCATGTTCTCAATTGCTTATGAAACTTTGGGGCTTGTTCCTTTAGGCATTCAATTCAATAGTTTTGTTTTCTGAATTACACAGTGGTGCTGATCATTTCCGACTTAAAGATTATGTAACAAGTGCAGACCTGTTTGAGAAAGCAATGCTTTATATCCCATTTGATATTGAAAACAGAATTCTTAGAGCCAAGGGCTTCAGAGTTTTGTGTCTGTGTCACTTGGGTCTTTCCCACCTTGATCAAGCTCAAGAATACATAAACGAGGCTGAAAAGGTATTCCCCTCATTGTAGCTACATGCAGGTTGTTATTTGTGCTGGTTGTAATGGAAGTTTAGCTTGTTTGTGATATCTTCTATGTTTCTGCAGCTTGAGCCTAACATAGCATCAGCTTTCCTAAAGGTAACTGCCCAATACCTTCTTCTTCTGCTGCTCATTAGTGTTGCTGCATCTGATTAATAGTTATGTGCAACTTGACAGATATTCTGTGTTGTTATGCAGTACAAGATCTATCTGCAGAAGAAAGACCAAGATGGGGCTATTGCGCAGATTCAAGCAATGACAACCTGCCTTGATTTTAGGCCCGACTTTCTTTCCCTTGCAGCCCATGAAGCTGTTGCCTGCCGTGCTCTTGCGATTGCTGTTGCTGCTCTATCGAATCTGCTGAACTTTTATGCCCCTGGAAAGATCATGACAACAAGTGAAGTCGTAGTTTTACGCACCCTGGTTACAATCCTTACTCAAGAACCTGGGAATGAGCTTGAAGCCCTCAAGTTTGTTAAGCGTGTCCATAACCGGGCATCTGAGCTTGGGCCTAATTGCTTTTTTGGGACAGGTGAGGTTGGCAAACGGGAAAGGAATTGGTTTGCGGTGACTTCATGGAACCTTGGAACGAGAGCTGGAACTGAGAGGAATTATGAATTATGTGGTGAGTTCTATAGGCTGGCATCAGAGTTTTACAGTCTTGTGGTTGATGGAGAGGTACAAGAACACATGGTCTGCAAATCACTAATACTGACGGTATCTGCAATTATAGCTTCAGAGAATCAGAAGAAGACTACATTGCCCGAAAGTGAAGTGAAACAAGCCGTACAACTTTTAGATAGAGCAGGAAAGGTATGGATTAACCATTTGTATCCTTCATTCTTGTTGCATATGTCGACCTTTTTCAACTCATCTGAATACAATTTCTAAAACTTCTGAAACTTTTTAAGGGATACGTACTATTGCTACGCTTCATGTTATATTCTGACTAGGATCTGCTCACTCCTCTAATGTCATATTGTACATTTTTACCGATGCAGATACTGAAGTCAATCATACCTGGGAATCAACTTGGTGGTGATCCAGTTTCCACCATTGAGCCCGGCATATTCTTTGTGTACACTTTTTGTGCCTATGATATACATGGAAGGCTGAATGATTCTGGATTGCAGCTACAACTTGTGAAGAGTTTCGCTAGTTCAAAAGCTTGTAATCCCAAGTTCCTCCTTCAGATTGGCCTCACCGCTTCACAGGGTCCACGGTCCAATCATGAAGTAGCCACTTTTTCTCTAAATGAATGCCTCTCGGCATTCCTCTCTTCCTCCTTGCCAGATTACCAAAACGTGGCTTTGATTGTTCGGAAGCTCATTGCAGTAACCAGCATTCACAAGGGTGATACAGATGACGATGCTGTTTGTAACATGTACAAGCAAGCTTACAGAATAATGGTGGGACTGAAGGACAGTGAGTATCCGACTGAAGAGGGAAAATGGCTAGCCATGACGGCATGGAACAGGGCATCAGTGCCTGTGAGGCTTGGCCAGATTGATGCGGCAAGGAAATGGATGGATGTCGGTATGCAACTTGCTAAGCACGTTAATGGAATGGAGGCTTATAGGGCGTGCATGGAAGATTTCATTTCTGGCTTTGAGAAGAAATTTGGTGCCCTAAATGGTGTAAACAGAGCTCAGCTAGCAGTATGATGCATATCTAGTAGAGAACAGGGTGGACATTCTTGTAGAACAAAGGTAGTTTGCTTAGTTACGACAACGTTTGGTAAATCATGTCGAGCACTAGTTCAGTACGTAGTTATCTAATCCTTAACGAACTATGATCAAATGTGTAGTTGTAGATGCTTTATGACCATTCGTTTAGTTTTAGTAGTTCAAGTATCATCTATGTAAATGAAACAGAGGTTCCGACGGTATGCTCACTTTTACTTTAAGGAAAAAAAAAATAAACATTTTAACGATAATGGGTGCATAGACCAAACTAACAAGAAATCAAGAACATATCATTTTGACAACGAATTGCTTGAAGATTTTGTTGAGCTAAACATGTCTCATTTGCGTCATGACCGCATGATATTACTCCCAAAGAGATGTAAGAGATAGCATCGCCAAACATTTTTAATTAATAAAAACAATTCCTATCTCAAGGAAAGAATTTTTTTTTTCTATTTTAATTTTACTTAATTATTAAGAAAAAAAACTCGAACAAAGAAATTTGAACGAAAGATCTGAAGCAGATATTGAGATTAATCCATCAGTTTAATTTACGTCAGTTCAATATTTCCACTTATAAAATTTTGTTATCGACTGACTTATAACGTCTATCAAGTATAACCCATCATACTGGGCAGACCAAAAGCAATCGTACCCATAGCAATTTTTAAGAAATGACTGCTCATCCCACCAAACTCTGTAGTCTCCACCATGCACGGTTTTGTCCTCTGCTATCCAACTGAATTTACACCAGAGATCGCTGACCGGATGCCGCCGCAGACTCGTGTAAACAACGCTGACATTCGCCTTATTCTCGATCCACATATCACCGAAATCACGACGAACTTGTGGAGCTTGGCAATGGACCTCCAACTTGTGACGAAAGCTCAGATCATTTTGGATATTAACACTGACCCGTGCAAGAACAAGACCAAAGTAATTAACTTCAGCCAAAACAAGTGTTGAGGCTGCAAGTAGGACAATGGCGAGGATATGGCAAGTTCCCATGGAGACAAATCAATATATATTCTTAATGCAAATGAGAATATATGAGGGTGTACGTACGAAGATGTGCTTCTTCTTCGTAGCTTTTTATAGAATGAGGCAATGGGCAGCTTTGAATTGAAAGACCGTAACAGAAGGGATTTCTGTGCAATATTGGTTAAAATAGTCAAGGACCCATGGAAGACTTAAATTGCAAAACTTGCAATGGGAGTGTATCCGGATGAAAATGGAAACAAATATTTAAGTTTGACCTAATTTTTTAAACGTAATTAAAACAAAACCTCGAACAAAATATGTACGGTTATTATGGGCACATTGATTACCATTTTTTCCCTCAAGACTATCAGTCTACCTCATCTATCTAACATCCAATAATATATTGCAGAACTCCCCATTTTAGTCACAATTAGGAGTGAAGATAATAATGAGATAGTGAGATTATGTTAGTTGATTATTTAATGGGTAAATTATGTATAAGGTCACTTACGTATAAAGTTACCTCATATTTTTTTTCTCAAATAAGGTCACATGATTTAATAAAAAAAAATCCTTGTTCAATTTATTTATATCTAATGTCATCTTATATAAACTGGTATATCTTTCTCTCTCTCTGCTTCAGACCCAAAATACCCAAAACGTGCCATAGCAGAGCTCCATCATCCCCCTCACTCCGATTTTGATCAGCTAATACCGCCATGGACAAAGGTGAAGCCGGCGATTCCTCTGTTCCTCGTCAGAAGGTAACAACCTCATCTCTTCAATTTTATCTCCTCCTCTTTCAATTCCACATCACAATTTCGTCTCTGATATCTGAAATTCTCTCTCTATTATTCCAACGAAGATTCACGCCCAAAGCTCAGTCCAAAAAAACCGCCAAGCTAGCTCACTGCCTCCGCCGCGTACGTAATCACTTAATTCTTTTTATTATCAAACACAAACACAGTTTTAGTTTAATCCTCACTAATTTTTTCAGCTTGGAATTTAATGCAGTAGTCAGGTTACACACTTCGGAATTCGATTACACACCGGCGACTAAACCCTAGCCCTCTCCTCACCCGTCTACAGACCTCTGACTTCCGATTTCGTCACAATAGCCCCGCCTCCGCCTCCGACTTCGATTGTCGTCTTCACCGTGGGGTTTTGGAACACCGACGCCGCCCCTACAGACGAATGCCGCAACCTCCCTCCCTCAAGAACCACCTCATCCCAATTTCAGGTCCCTCTCTCTCGCTCACTTTATCTCTCTGCTCTCTCTCTCTCTCAATTTCGTTATCGCTTTTGTTCAGGAATATTAGTATGTAGAATTTTTGTGAGTAGTATGCAGTGTTGTCTGTGAGTAGTGTATAGTGTGCTCTGTAATAGTATGTCGTGTTGTCTGTGAATAGTATGTAGTGTGCTCTGTAGTAGTATGTAGTGTGTTCTGCAATAGTATGTAGAATTGATGTCAGTAGTATATATAATTTAAGTGAGTAGTATGTAGTGTTTTGATGGTCTATTTCATTATTTTGCAGAAATGGCACAAATGGAGGACCCTAAGAAACCCAAAGTCTAAATAAGATCGACATTAAGAGGCTTTTGCAAAGTCATGGGTGAACTTCATAAAAAAATTGCCTCCAAAAACAGTGAGGATGTTGCAGAAAACACCATTTGACAGTTTCATAAAAAATACTACAACAGTTTGTTAAAAGTACTACTGTAGTTTTCAGAAAGTACTACTCTAGTTGTTGGACAGTACTACTCTATTGTGACTTTATGCATTCTAACTAAAACTTTGTTGAAAGTACTACTGTAGTTTTTAGAAAGTACTACTCTAGTTGTTGGACAGTACTACTCTACTAGGACTTGATGCATTCTGACTAAAACTTTGTTGAAAGTACTACTGTAGTTTTCATAAAGTACTATTCTAGTTGTTTGACAATATTACTCTACTGGGACTTTATGCATTCTAACTAAACTTTTGTTGAAAGTACTACTGTAGTTTTCAAAAAGTACTACTGTAGTTTTTAGAAAGTACTACTATAATTATTGAATAGTACTACTGTTACTAGTTTTACACACTATCCAGAAACTGAAAAATGAACCTTTGTTCTCGTTCTTTCCAGTGGCATAAAACATGTATCCCTTGTACTTTTCCTTGAGATGAGCAACATCAACATACAAAAACATACACACAAAAATACAGAAAGCTAAAATGGAGAGAATCGAGCTAATGGAGCTCTCTCCCTCTCTCTAAAAGTTGCCAATAGAGTTTTGAATTTGAACTAAATAGTTATTAAAAAAAATTGAACTAAACAACTCTCTTTATAAAAGAGGGCAATCTTGAAAATTCAAATATATTAAGGAAGAAATAATGACCTTATGTGCGTAAAAAGTTTATTATGACCTTATGTGTAACCTAAGGTCTTTAAAAAATCTTAGGTGTAATTTTCTATTATTAAATTAGAGACCTTAAGTGTAATTTTTTATTATTTAATCTATGTCTCCATATAATAAAATATATAGATAATGCTTTTACTTTTACAATTTCCTAAAACATATTACACATATATGGATATCAAATTCTATCAAGTGAATAATAGAGACCTAATAGAGAATAAGGAAAATAGAGAATTAAAAGAAGGCTGCTAATTCTTTAATTTCCAACCCTAATAGCTATTACAATATATAGGTAGAGACAAGCAATGCCAAGATGACATGCATACTCCAGTACGTAGCTCATGCGACACATGCATGTCTACGACACAAAACAGTAAAAACGACATCTTGATACTTCACTACAAAATGGTCTATATGGCATCCTCCGGCGGCGCTCCCAACAACTGTACCAATCATTTTGCCGAAGCTTGGCCATTCTTCTTAACCAATACAGATTCCAACACTTTCATTGGTTACCATCTCGGGTTTCCGGGATCATGGGATTGCGGCAAATGAAGGTGACACTACTAGAAAATTGTACTTAAGTGATGAAAGGTTTCGTGGTCTAAATAAGACTTGGCCGATGAAATAATTTTTGTCGCCCAAAGAACATTTTTAGTCGGCTAAGCAACACTTAGGCGACGAAAAATTTCTTCGTCACCTAGGTATTTTCTTTGACGACGGTTCACACAAGTCGTCTCCTAAGTGTGCACTTAGGCAACAAAAAAATGTTGTTTCGTCGCCTAAGATGCACACTCAGACGACGGCCATTTGTTGTCGTCGTCTAAGTAATACACACTTAGATGACAATACACATTTCCTCGCCTACGTGGATTCTTAGATGATAACTTGAGCCATGCGTCGCCTAACTGACCACCTAGGCGACAAAACTATTTCCGTCGCCTAAGTGATAACCTAGGCCACGAAACATGAAACTTAGGCGACGAAATATTTCATCATCTAAGAAAAGTCAATTATTAGATCTCTCGATCAGATTTCCTTATCTCCTCATCACTTCTCTATCTCTCTCTCCCTCTCAGCTAGCTCTCTCTCCTCACTCAAAAAAATCCACCGTCGGCGGCTTCGAATAATATTTGGCAAAAATTCATCAAAACTCAATTTTTCAACTCCCGGAGTTCTAGCTTTACACACTCATCTCCTTATCGGTGAAGGTATTAACTAGTTTCTCTCGATTAATTTTTTTTAATTTAATTATATTACGTAATTATGTACGGCAATTGATTTTTTCGGAGAATATAAACCTTAGCATTACTTCCACTGTTGTATTGCATTGTTAAGCTAATTGTAAGCTATATCTTAATTGGTCAATTAATTAGTTAATTAATTAATTAATTAGTATATATGTTTTAATGTGATTAATTAGTTAGTTAAAACATGCATGTACGTGCCAGGTAAGATATATATAGTTAATATATATGTTAAAATAATTAGTTGAAATATGCATATATTTATATATTTATATAAAGTTAATAATATAATATATATAATTAATATATATATATATTTAGCTAGAATAATTATAGTACAAGATTATTTAATTCATTACAAGTACGTGTTATGTGCGATGCATTTGATAATATATATAAAGTATATTAGATTAATGAATTATTAGTTGCAAAATTATATAATTAATAGCTTTATTTCTTATCCTTACGCAGAAATATAGATCAGAGTTGGATACAGTTGGCGAACAAAAGTGATGTGCGGTATATGGACGGCATCAGAGACTTTGTGAATTTTGCGACGGAACATGCTCAAGGAAAGAAGTGTTTCAAGTGTCCGTGCAGAAAATGTATCAACCATTAGTTTGTTTGTCCAACGTTATGGCTCAACACCTATATGAGCACGGTATGGTGTAGAGTTACACTATGTGGAGTGAGTACAGTGAAGTAGTAGACTTCAGCTCAGGACCAGACTTCAGCTCAGGGTACAGTTACCATGGTGCCTTATCAAGTGGTAGCAGTGCTTGGAACCCAATTATGGATTTGGTCCATGTTGCTTTTCCAGAATTTAGTCATGATGGATACCAACACACATAAGGGGGTTACGATACCACTCATGATGACACATTCTCCACTGTAAACTTGGCCAGTGACACTACAAAGATGGATAGGTACAACAAGATGCTACTTGAAGTTTAGACCCAGGTGTACCCTAGATGTTCAAAGAATGTGTTGTAATATATAATGGAGAAAGTTCAGATAAAAGTGAAGAATAAAATGTCAGAAAATGCTTTTGACGAAATACAGGAGCATATATGTAAGTTGCCACCTGATCATCACAAACTTCTGGAAAGTCATTATAAGGTTAGAAAGATCTTGAGCAACCTCGGGCTCAAGTACAAGAAAATTGACACATGCATAAATGATTGTGTGCTGTTTTACAAAGAGTATGAACATTTGGACTACTGTCCTGTATGCAACCAGTGTAGATATCAAAATTGGAATAGGAGGAGTTCGAAGAAGAAAATTCTTGTGGATGTACTTTGCTATTTTCTGTTGATTCCCAAATCGTAACGTTTATATATGTCTCTATACACAGCATAAGCGATGAGATGGTACGCTGAACAGCGAGTAGATGACGATGTGCTCTGACACGTAGTAGATGGAGTTACTTTTAAATATTTCGATAGGGAATTCAAAGACTTTGCAGCAAATGATCGAAATGTTAGACTCGACCTATGTATAGATGGATTCAATCCTTGAGGTAGTAACAGCGCTGCCGTCTGCACTTGACCAGTTATTCTCATACTGTACAACCTGCCTCCGTGGATGTGCATGAACAAGGAATTTAATTTCTTTACTTTAATAATTCCAGGTCCTAAATTTCTGAGAAAGTGTTTAAATGTCTACCTCAGACCATTGATCAACAAGCTCAAACTGTTGTGGGAACATGGAGTTTCAACTTATGACAAGTTCACTAAAACAATGTTCATGATGAGAACAGCCGTCGTGTGGACAATCAGCAATTTTCCTACATAGGGGATGTTGGCATCTTGCACAACCAAATGATACAATGGTTGTCCTGTCTGTTTGGACGACATCAACTTCAATTGGCACGCAGAGAAGGTATGTTACATGGGTCACCGTAGATGACTTCCTCACGATCACTAGTGGCGACAGGATGAGGCTCATTTCGACGAGACGGTAGAGAATAATCCTAACCCTCGACAGTGGTCTGGCAAAGAGATTTTAGAAAGGTTGAAGAGCTTCTATTCCGGTGTGTTGACCAATGACAAATAAGTGAAGAGACTCAATCTACACCCTTTACACGATATCAGCTATTGACATCACAAGAGTATTTTCTTTGAACTGCCATACTAGTCCAAGTTGAAACTCCAAAACAACTTTGATGTCATGCACATAGAAAAGAATGAGTGCGACAGTGTGGTAGGAATAATTTTTGGTATTAAGTTAAAGACCAAAGATACTCCCAAAGCGTGCAAAGATCTGAAATCTATGAATATGCGCCGTCACTTGTGGTTGAGGAGGGATAGAAGAGGAGTATACAATAAGATGTCAGATGTACCTTATACGGTGAAGCCGACAGAGAGGTTTTGTATTCAGGTGGTTCAAGACTATTCGTCATTCGTCTACTTATGTAGCGAATATTATAGGAGTAGTTGATGAGGTGCAACACAAGTTCATTGGTCTAAAGACTCATGACTATCACGTTATGTTGCAACATCTGATCCTAGTGGTAATTCGACCATATTTGCCTCGTGACGTTGTCGAACCAATAGTAGCATTGTGTAGATGGTGGCAGATGTTATGCACCAGAGAGGTGCAGAAGTCAAATGTCCTCGAACTTCAATATGAAATAGTGTACATCCTTTGCAAATTAGAGAAAAATTTTCCCCCTGCTTTCTTTGACATCATGTTTTACCTCATGATCTACCTGCCCCAACAGGTGCTCTTTTCTGGTCCAGTCCACTACACTTCAATGTATACTCAAGAAAGGTACGTACAATTATTTATAACAGTTGTTCATCATTTTTATATTTTTTTTGTGTTTTTACTATTCTTCAAATTATTAATTGTATGATTTTGCAGACAACTCGAACAGTATAAAGGATTTGTGAAAAATAAATTTTCCCCGGATAGCAGAGACATACCTAATGCATGAGTATGTTACCTACTGTAATAGGTACCTCAAGGATCCAGTCCAGGCCAATCCAAATGTCCGCCACAATTTTTCAGTCATCACAAATTTTGTACGACAGTTTAAAGGAGTATTAAAGGAAAGATCAACTAAAGAAGAAATTGAAGAAGAGCATTGGGTAGTATTGCGAGACTATGACGAGGTCGACCGTTATATAAAGTACTACAGGGAGTACATTCAAATGATTAAACCGGACAAGAGTCGTGCTTGGGTTGAAAAGATGTTTAAGAAGAAGTTCTCCGATTATTTCATACAATGGGTACGCATTTTTAATTATTTTAAAACTTTTTTCTCATATATAGTACGTATGGAATTTGATGTTTGTTTATGCAAAATGTTTTACCTTAGTTTGTGGATGCAGGTTTTTGTTTTCCTTTATTTTTAGGGGAAACTATGTCAAATTTTCAATAGAAATTAAATCACACACTCATATATATTCTTTACATTTTTGCAGATGGATGATCTACAAAAATCGGATGACCACAAGGGGTGGTGGTCGTGGAAAAAATATATTTTGGCTCATAAGTCGGTTAAGCACTATATTTACTCCGGCTATTTTGTAAACGATGTAAAGTTTTATTCATTGACTCGAGATGAAGGAAGAAGCACACAAAATAGTGGGATCACAGTTAGGGAAGGCGATGCTGTCTATTATGGAGTTCTTGAACATGTCGTTGAACTGCTATACGGGAATGATATCAACATTTTTCTATTCAAGTGCAATGGTTCAAGCATACCAAGGAAGATATGAGACTTTTATCATTCAATACAAACTCAAGCTGGTATGAGGATGAGTCATTCGCTCTTGCCACTTTAGTTAGGCATGTATTCTATTTGGATGATCCGAAAGTTGGTGAAGGCTGAAAAATAGTAAATCAAATGTCACACCGAGGAATATGAAGTGCAACTACACTTGGTAGGATGTCGACGACTGATATTGAAATGCATAGAGACAATGCATATCAAGAGCCTAATACTTCAGTCATCCCCGATGTAATAGAACTGGTTCTGCATAAGGAACGCTTACTCCCGATTGATGGCACCACAGATCTTACTCCAAAGGAGATTAGAGAGTTAGCGCAGAATGCCCCAGAAGTCGAAGAGCCTGAGGACGGCGATGATGTCAGATACAATTCAGATGATGTAGAGTATGATGATGAGGAGCAATCAGATGATAGTGATGATGATGATTCTGATGATGATGATTATGAGGATGAGGATTGATATGAGACTGGATTAGTAATTAATTATATCAGATGAATAAAATAAATAGACCAAGTTATAAAATTATGAATCGGAAGAACGAAAATGGAATTGGAAAGGCCAGATAGTGATGCTTGAAATAAAATTAAGTTTGGAATTGGAAAAAAATTAAAAGTAAATAGAATTTACTCTTGACCGACGAAAATGCATTATTTCGTCGTCTAAGATTCACTTAGACGGCGAAAACATTCATTTCGTCGTCCAAGGTTCACTACCTAGACAACGCTAACAATATATTCATCATCTAGGTGAACCCTAACCCTAACCCTAAACCCTAACAGTAGTCCCTTTACCATAAATCCCAAAACCTTACGCGACAAAAGTAAACGGTTCGTCGTCTAAGTGAGTATTTAGACGACGAATCCACTCGTTTCGTTGCCTAAAACCAATTTTTTGGGCGGTTCATTTTTTTGCGTTAAATTTTTTGGGTCCCATTTAAAAACTACTTAGGTGACGAAATTTATTTTTTCGTCGCCTAAGTCGATTGATATATCCCAAAACCTGGATCAAATTCGATCCAGTTTTCTCATCTCTCTCTCTCTCTCTCTCTCTCTCTCTCTCCGCCGCAGGATTCCTCCCCCCCCCCTATCGGTTTATCTCTCTCTTCTCCCTGTTTATATATATATGAATTAGATTATCGGTTATATATATAAATTATATAAATTTGATGTAAAAATAGTTTAATTATATTTATATAGTAGACTTGGATTAATTTTTATATGTGAATTAATATATTAGATGTGAATTAATTTGGGTATATTGTATTTGAAAAATAATTTGTGAATTAATATATTAGATGTGTATTTGGATTAATTTCAGTATATTTGGATATACTAGATGTAAATTAATTTGGGTATATTTTATTTGGATTAATTTAATTGGATTTGAGTATATTGTGATTAATATATTAGATTTGAGTATATTTAGATTAATATATTATATGTGAATTAATTTGGGTATATTGTATTTAGATTAATTTAATTGGATACATAATATATTTTGATTAATTTTGGTATAATGATATATATAATATTAATTGATTAATTTGGGTATATTATATTTATTAATATAAGTTTTGATAAATTGGATAAGTTTGGCTATATTTGGATAAATTTGAAAAATATTGTGAAATTTGGATACATTGAATATTTTGTGAACTTTGAATTTTTGGATAAATTTGGATAAATTTGGATGAATTATGCCCATGTATTTCATTTATTCAGCTTAATTATGACTCCATGGAAGAGGCGCACAGCTGCAGACAAGTTGGCTGGACGCGAAGTCATTGCGCAAGCAATAGGTTGGAGGCAGGATTTGGAGGAAACCGTTACAAATTCTCCGCAGTAATATTCGACTTCGGCGACAGGCCAACTCCCTCATGCTCCACGTGAGGAGGCCTCAGCCTTTACAGACGAGCCAGATGGGGCCCGATCTATTGCGCCGTCAGACAGTCCGGATAAGTCAGTCAATGATTAGACACTCTACAGGGCCCGACCGTAAGGTCAGGAGGCACGCATCAGATGCGCCTGTGAAAAGGACTCGGGGACTTAGAAAGGGCGCCAAAGCCGAGCGCAGTGAAGTCGATGGGGAAGAAGATCAATCTCTCAGACGATGAGTTCACCCAAGGCCCTTCGACTGCGCAGCTCAGGAGTCTGACCACGCACTCCATCAGCTCAATCATACGGAAGAACATCTGTATGGTTGTCCCTTTGTGGAACGAGCTGCTCTGATTTGAAAAGTTGAGGGTGTACCACGAACTATCAGTAATACTAATTATTATTATTTTTAAGTAATTACAAAACATCAATGCATTATTTCTATAATTAATTTTAATTTTAATTTATATTTCTAAACACATTTTGAAATCTCTGGCTCAGCGGAGATGATGGAGGATATAGAGGAGACGACTGGCCACATTTTCAAGGATTTGAAGTACGACCTCCACAAGTACTACCAGCGACATGGCATCTCGCTTACTCCTCTGGAGCTTCGGAAAGATAGAGAAGATGAGTGACAATGGTTGGTCGGGCACTTTGATTCCGACAAGTATAAGGCTCGTCTTCATTTTCTTCAATGTAATGAAAATTACATAATTTATTTTGTAACTATTATTTTATTATTTAATTATCTTTGTTGTGTAATAGACAAGGTCAGAGACCAACAAGACAAATCAGGACAAGAAGGGTAAACACCATAGATCGGGCTCGCGAAAGTTTATTTACATTGCAAAAGAGCACATAGATGCGGGTTCGAAGCATTGCTTCTTGGATATCAGCGTCCAAGCTTACGTGAAGCCCGGGGCGTCAATGAAGCGAGTCAACAAGGGATAAGTAACTCACATTTCTAAAATCAATTGAACTTAATCATACTTTCAAAGCATGTCCAGATTTAGTATAACGCTAATTGCATTTTTAAGAAATTGAATTATGATTAGTGCATGAATTAGTTAGGTTGTACTATTGGAATACGATTTTGAACTTAAATTTGGTTATGCTTTTGTTTAGATGGTTAAATTATGATTTTCAACTTGAGAAATCCGGATGGGAATCGGTGCCCATGATGTAATTGTGTTGTTGTAATTGGTTATTCGAAGTGTAATTTTGCCCGCAGGTTTTTTGGTTTTCAACAAATTTTAGGGAAAATAATGCCAAATTTTTGTTGGAAATTAATAATATATTTATGTATTCTTCACTTGATTAATTTTAGGAGAGGTTGATACAAATGGCCAAGGAGGAATTGGCTGCGAACTAGCTGGCCAACCCGGAGATGACGCCTGAACAGGTGCCTCCCTTGTCGAGGGAGAGTCAGATCGCTATTGCCAATGCTGTTTATGGCCACCGACCTGGCAAGGAGGTTCGTGGGTTTAGACTGACGATGCAAATATATTTGTCAACTTCATCCGCTTCATCAACTCGACGTGGTAGGGAGGATACCGAGGCACTTCGAGCCGACCTTTGATTGGCATAGGAGTCACCCGATCGTGTCTGAGAGCATTCGAGGTCGATGGAGGCGCAGTTTGTCGCTCACAACCGTAAGATGACCGCCTTCTATGAGGCACGCAGGTGAATGGGGTAGCCTGTTCTTGATTTTGATGACGACTGTGGTCCCCCTGACCCTACTTTTGGCTCCAGCGACGATGATCCGAGCGGTGGCGGGAGAATTGGCAACATGTCTGCCCCCGGTTTAGTTTCGTAGTTTTTTTCGTTATTTTATTATTATTTCTATCGATGTACATATATATTTTTATATTTAATGAATATTTTATTAATTTAATTAATATTTTTTTATATATTTTAAATTTACTTTATAATTCAGATAAAAAAATACAAATTATAAAAATAAAAAATTCAACTTGGGCAACGAACACTCTTCGTTTCGTTGTCCAAGCGAATTACTAAGACGACAGACCGTTTATCGCCTAAGTGTACACTTAGACGACAAACGGTTTCATCGCCTAAGTGGTACACCTACACAATGACAAACAGGTCATCGTATAGGTGCCTCACTTAGATGACAACCAATTATTATCGTCTAAGTGATCTCACTTAGATGATGAAATCAAGTCGTCTTCTAAGTGGCAACACTTAGACGACGTCTCTAGCCGTTCGTCGCCTAAGATGATTTTTAGATGACGACCACTACCTTTGTTTAGAGGAAGATTGTTTCGACGTCTAAGTGATTAGACAACGAACCATCTTTCGTCGCCTACGTAGCTTCTTAGGCGACGAAACAAAAAAATTTCGTCACCTAAGTACTTGGGCTTTGATTGTTAGGCGACGAAGATTTCGTCGCCTAAGTACCTCTCCGACGAAAAATACCACTTAGGCGATGAAGCATTTTCGTCTCCTAAGTGGTGTTTTTCTAGTATTGTGAGGCACCTCTCTGTCTCCCAACTTCTTCTTAAAGAGTGAGACGTGAAAGACATTATGGATTTTGGCTGATGGAGGTAATTTCAAGCGTTATGCTACGGTTCAAATCTTTTCAAGTACTTGAAATGAACCAAAATAGCAAGCAATTAGCTTGTGGGAGTGGCGGTGAGCTACTTTTTTTTTTTTTTTAGCATAAGGATGAAGCTTTAAATAAACTTAGGATGTCTCTGATCATAGAAATGCTTCATGCGTACCTGAGCTGCTTGCACGTTCTTCTTGAGTTGAGATAATAACTGAACCCTTGAGCGCAAGGCCTGATAGACTTCATGAATTTATGTAGACCGTGCATCATACAACGCCACTTTGGGTGGAAAGTATCCATATAGAGCTTGAAATGGAGTCATGCCAAAAGCAGAGTGAAAGTTGGTATTATACCACCATTTTGCCCATGGAAATGCTTTGAACCAACCTGAAGGATTGTCTCCGGTAACACACCTCAAGTAATGCTCAAGAGAGCGATTGAGATTCTCTATTTGGCCATCGGTTTGAAGGATGGTATGAAGTGCTCTTGCACAATTTGGTACCATGCACTTTGAAAATCGCCTCCCAAAATGTGTTGAGGAAGACTAGATCTCTATCAGATATGATTAATCTTGGCATGCCATGGAGCCAGAACACCTCACTAACAAACTCTTCGGCCACTGTTTTTTCCGAGTAGGGATGAGACAAATGAAATGAAATATTCATACTTAGTAAAGCGATCCACTACTAGCAAAATAACTGATACCTTCCAACTTGAGCAACCCTTCTATGAAATCCATTGATGCGTCGATCCATACTCCGCTGGGAATGGTGTTAGGTTGTAATAATCCTGATGGTAACAAGGTTTCATAGTAGTGTCTTTGGCAAGTGTCGCATTCTCCGACAAACTTTCTCACATCCTTCTTCATTTCGGGCCAAGAGAAATTGCGGCTCAACCTTTGATAGGTTTGAAGATATCCCGAGTGGTCATGTCCACTGTGGTTCTCATCAATGAGTTTTTCTCTTCATTTATCAGTCCTTGGTACAAACATGCGGCCTCTATAAAGTAAACAGTTGTCCTTCATGGAGTATTTGACATTGGTGCACACCCTGTGCCTGATCTCATCAGTCCATTTATATCTTCAACACCTACTCACAAAATCTTGTAATAGATATACTCAGAAAACTTGAGGTATAGAGAAGATAAACGATACTAATACTAATCCTGAGGTATGCGTATATATATATATACACACACACATACACACACTCTGAAAACTTAGATATTAGCTACTTGTATTTAAAAGAAAGATAAAGGATTAACAACCTATAGTACTTCATCGACATGTACATGAATATAAATTAAACTCGTTATGTGAAAAAAAATTGAAGACAAATCAAGTATATCAAGTGAAAAAATTCTAAAAATTTATAAATAAAATATAGTATGAAAAAAGAGCATATACGATAGTTTTATCAGTTTTATGAAAAAGTTAACAAAATATTTCAAGACTCAAACCTATAGAATATATTATAAAATAGATTACGAAATGAAGAAAAATATGTAACATTACCTTCATTTCATCCAATAGAAGAACATGAACTTTGAACATGAACAATTATACTTTTTATAGAATACACAAGTTATGAGTTTTGGAAAGTATATAAGGTAGAATTTAATGATATTTATTTTTTGCTGATGAATGCAAAAATAATTATTTATTATTTATTATTCAGTAATCAATTAAGCAATTGATAAAATCTAACTAATAGTAACATCCTAGATTTTAGCTATTTAACACTAAAAGCACAATTTAATAAGGGCATATTGGGTATGTGAAATAAAAATTTAGTGTGATAATTAAAATTATAGGATTGCAATTGAAAGTAAAAAATGGGGACTACAATCAAAATAAAAAGGTGAAAATAGAACTTAAGATGGCTTTTGTCTGAAAAGAATTTACAACTTAAAAAGAAATTACAACCTCATCTTTTTCTCTTCTTCACTGGCACCGAAATCTTAGTTTTCTGAACATTTGATGTTTCACATTGAAGAACACTTACTGAAGTTCTTATTCATATAAACACAATAACTCAATATGAACATAACAGTAACAGAATGAAAGAAGCTTACCAGCTGCATTGATTGTGATCGACATGACGATGAGCTGACGAAAGCTTGGTCTTCTGTTCTCTACTGTTCTTACTCTCTATGATGGGAAGAGCTGAATGTAAAGTGCGTAGAGGAACAGGGACCTCACCTCTCCTTATATAGTGTCCAACTTGTGCCTACCCATTATCAGTGTACAAGTTGGACACTGATTCCTTTGACAACATGAAGAGTACCAAATCAGTGTACAATATGGACTAGGATTTACAGTGTTAATGTACTAACCTGTAAATGCCTTAATGAACTATACGATTTGATTCTAACTCATTGATTACATTACTTAAGCACAACTACAATGTGAAAGAGTTTAAGTTCCATTCTAACAATCTCCCACTGAACTTAACTCACTTCACATGTGCACAAACTGTAATCAAGAAGCTACTGCAGTGGCCATGAATCATATCACGTTCTAATCCATAATTTTAAAAGCAACTCTGTCACACTACACTTACTGAAGCAGAACTCAGAATCAGGATTGGTTCATGTGAACCAGCTGATTAAGAATCACAGCAGCAGTTCCTGCAGCATACATGAGTCCCAGAAATGGTAAGGAGAGCTAATGAAAATGTACATTTATACTCAAGCATCACTAATACTCTCTGTCCTGCTAAATGGTTTTTCAACAAAAAACACCAAAATAACAAACATATCGATGACACCAGTGGAACCATGTTTGTTTTACTGAAAATTGGGCAACAAGTGCAGCACAAATGCTATACACTTCATATCCACCTGAAGATACTGAAGTTACAAGATAAACAATCATGTTTGAAAGAATCCAGAATCACAAGCCTAACCAAAATTTGCAACACAAAATGAAACTGAACTGAAATTTCTGAATTTTATTGATATCAAGAATCCTTACATACTGTATAAAACTTTACAGAACAAATCTTGAAGTTGAAACACAACAACAACTGAAACTACAATAATTTCATATAGACACTCCCACTAAACTCAAGAATCAAGACTATCAAGCACTCCCATACTTTCACAGTGTGCCCTGAATACTCCTACAGCTAATGCTTTTGTAAACGGATCAGCTAGCTGTTTGTCTGTAGAAATATTCACCACATCTATCTCACCATCTTTAACTCTTTTCTTCATGCTATAATATTTCAAGTCTATATGCTTAGAATGGACTGATCTCTTACTGTTTTTACAAAAGAAAACAGCAGCTTCATTATCACAATAGACTCTCAACTTATCAGAAATAACAGATTTCAGGATTTTAGTTTCCATTAGAAAATTCCTGATCCAAAGTCCCTCACAAACACCTTCATACAATGCTATAACTTCAGCTTGCATTGTTGAAGTTGCAGTAAGGCTCTGCTTCATAGTTTTCCAAGCTATTGCACCACCAGCCAACATAAAAACATAACCACAAGTAGACTTAGATGAGCTAGGATAGTTACCAGCAAAATCAGAATCTGTATAACCCTCTAAAACCAAGTTTTTCACTCTTCTATACACAAGCATATGATGCTTAGTTTTCTGCAGATACCTTAAGACCTTCTTTCCTGCATTCCAGTGCAAAATGTCTGGATTGCTTTGAAATATAGAAAGAATTCCAACTGAAAATGCCAGGTCTGGTCTGGTAAACACCTGTGCATACATCAGACTACCAACTAACCTTGCATATGGCTTTTCTTTCATTTCTGCAACCTGAGCATCAGTTCTAGGATTTTTGTTTTTGGTCAGTTTGTCACCTTTAGACATAGGTGATTCCCCAGCTGCACAGTTCTCCATTCCAAAACGTTTTAAAATCTTAGAAATTTATGCATGCTGAGATAACCCCAAAAGACCTCGAGTTCTGTCCCTTTTAATTTCAATCCCTAAAACAAAGGATGCTTCCCCCAAATCTTTCATATCAAACTGTTTTGATAGGAAGATTTTTGTATCCTTTAAAAGCCTCATGTTATTGGATGCTAACAGAATGTCATCCACATATAATATAAGGAAAATGAAGCCTTGTCCTACTGTTTTAAGGTAGACACACTCATCTACAATATTTTCAGTGAATCCAAAATTTGCAATTACAGAATCAAACTTTCTATACCACTGCCTAGATGCTTGCTTTAACCCATAGATAGACTTATTCAGTTTACAGACTAAGTTTTCATGTCCTAATTCAACAAAACCCTATGGCTGTTTCATGAAAATGGTTTCCTCCAGCTCTCCATTAAGGAATGCTGTCTTAACATCCATTTGGTGCAGCTCCATGTCAAAATGAGCTACTAAAGCCATGATGATTCTAAAAGAATCTTTTGTTGAAACAGGTGAAAAAATTTCAGTATAGTCTATCCCTTCCTTTTGAGTGAACCCCTTAGCTACAAGCCTAGCTTTGAACCTCTCTATATTCCCTTTGGCATCCCTTTTTGTTTTAAAAACCCACTTGCACCCTATAGCCTTCTGTGTTTTATCAGGCTTTACTAAATTCCATACTTCATTTGTGCTCATAGAGTCAATCTCTGCCTCCATGGCAACTCTCCAATTTTCAGAATCATCACCTTTCATAGCTTCAACAAAGGTAATGGGATCAGTGTCTTCCTCCAGTGCTCTCTCAATTTCTTGAGAGAATACCAGAAAGTCACTTTGACCACCATATGTAGGAGCTCTATCTCTTACAGTTCTTCTAGGAGTAGATATTGGATTAGGTGCAATGGTTTTCAAGTTTTATGAGTTTCCTGTTTCATGTACAGTACCTTCATCATCTGCAGAATGTTGATTTTCTGCAAAATCTGTAGCATCAGGGATAGGTTGATCAAAATTTTGTTCTGATTCCCCAAGGTCTTTTTGTTCAGATATATTAAAATGGTCTGAAGTTATATCTGTTCTTAATGGCAATTGGTCTAAGTTTGTAGGATTTTGTGAGCTTCTCAGGTTTTCATCAGCTTCTTCAGTTTCAATAAATTCTGAAGATAAATCTTCAGGACTTACATTGAATGCAGATTCTCCTATGAACTTTACTTGATGAGTCTCAAAAACTCTAGGAGTATGCTTAGTTGAATATAACTTAAAACCTTTAGACTTGTCACAGTAGCCTATAAAATGACAGCTTATTGACCTGGAATCGAGTTTTCCCAGGTCTGGATTGTGAATCATTGCTTCTGCATTGCAGCCCCACACATGACAATGATTAAAACTAGGTTTCTTTCCACACCACAGTTCATATGGTGTTTTCTCTGAAGCTTTTGTGGGTGACCTGTTGCAAACATAGTTTGCTGTCCTCAAGGCCTCACCCCACAGGAACCTAGGTAGTCAAGAACCACACATCATACTTCTAACCATGTTTAATAATGTCCTGTTCTTCCTTTCTGCCACCCCATTTTGTTGGGGATTATATGGTGTGGAATACTGAGCTTTTATGTCACATTCCTGTAAATACAGTGCAAATGGCCCTTTCCTTTGCCCACTCTCAGTAAACCTCCCATAATACTCTCCCCCTCTATCAGACCTTACCATTTTGATTTTCAAACCTAGCTGAAGTTCAACTTCAGTTTTGAAAATCTTAAAATAGTCTAAGGATTGAGATTTTTCTGATATGAGGTATATGTGACAGTACCGGGAAAAATCATCTGTAAATGTTATGAAGTAGACATTTCCACATATGGTTTGTGTTCTAAAAGGTCCACAAATGTCAGTGTGTATTAAGTCAAGCAAATTTTTGCTTCTGTATGCAGATTTCCTATTCAGGTTTGTCATTTTTCCTTTGAAACATTCAACACAGTCTTTTAGGTCTTCAAAATCTAGTTCTGGTAGCATTTCATTCTTAACTAAAGTCTTTAGTCTTTGCTTGGATATGTGTCCTAATCTTCTATGCCAAAGAATTGCAGATTTTTCATTGAATGGGGTTCTGATGCTTACTTCTGTTTCTGAACTGTTAGAGTTCTCTATAGAAAAAGTAAGCTGTGATGCTGTGCATATATTACAATTAATTTTTAAGTAGCCATTCACACGTTTTCCAGAACCAACACATACTGAATCTTTAAAAAACTGAATTCCATTCATATCATAAAAGAAACTGTATCCATTTCAAACTAAAAGATCTAAAGAAACTAAATTCCTCTTCATTGAGGGAATGAAATGAACATTATCCAGAAAAAGAAAATTGTCTAGACCTAAACTAAGCTTCAGACTTCCTATGGCTTTGACTGCTACACGCATCCCATTGCCAACCTTGATGTTAATCTCATCACTTCTTGGATTCCTCTTCCTTATTAAACCCTGAAATGAGTTAACTATATATAAGGGAGATCCTGAGTCCAGCCAAAAGGTATTTGGCTGTGAATCTATCAAATCAACTTCTAAAAAATAAAGGGAAGGAATATTTAAGGGATTAACAACAGTTAGAAGCTTACCCTTCTTTTCTAACCATGCCTTGAATCCATTACAGTCTTTCTTCATGTGCCCTTTCTTTTTACAGAAAAAACACTTGAACTTAAATGGCTGTTGCTGGTTAGTGCTGGAACTGGAGCTGTTGTTACTGAAATTTCCCTTAGCCGTAGGGTTCTTAAAGTTTGACTTCTTAGGTCCCAGCTTCTTTTTCCATTTGCTTTTGCCTACTAAGTTTACAGTGCTCTCAGGTTTTGAAGTTGCACCATAGTTAGGATCTTCTTTCCTAAGTCTGGACTCTTCTGCAGCTGCTATGGCTATGAGCTCATTCATTGACCACTTAGCCTTCTGAGTATTGTAACTCGTCTTAAGCTGCCCAAAGGTATTAGGCAGGGAATGAAGGGCAGTGTTTACTACATGCTCATCAGCCATGACAATATTGAGGTTTGCCAGCTTAAGGGCTAAGTTTTCCATCTGTAGTAGGTGCTCTCTGACCCCTCCAACACCTGTGTACTTAAGGGTGTTAAACTGTTGAGATAACAGTGAACTCTCAACCTTATCAGATTCCTTGAATTTTTCTTCAATGAGCACCAAGTAATCATAGGCATAATCTACTTCAGGGATAGTCCCAGCAATGGTGTCTGAAATGCAGGCCCTAATAATGTTCTTAGCTGAGTTGTTCTTTCTATGCCAGTAATGGTAATCCTCATATGCTTTAGGGTGAATATGCTTTTCTTCTTCTAAGACTGGATCAGGGACACTTTGATAAAAGGCTATGTCTAGATCATGGTTGTTGCTGAAATAGGTGTCTATTTGCCTCCTCCAAACCTTGTAATTGGACCCAGTTAAGAGTTCAATTGTGTTAAGGGTCACCACTTGGTTGCCTAAAATAATCAGAAAAGAATATTTATCAGTTTGTTGTCTGAAGTTGTTGTTCTGTTCACTGTAATAGAAGATTTTCAGTTTTGAAGTTTTAAGTGTTTATGTGTGTTTTCATCACATCAGTATCACACAGCAGCATATCACAACACAAAAACCATTGAAAATCCAAGACTTGCAGTATATGCATATGATCACAGTAGAAAATATATACATACAAAAATCATCCCATCACTGTAGGTGGATCCGTATTACACTTTGTGTGATAGATACAGAAACTGTAGCTGTATCACCAAACCACAATCTCAAAATCCATGTTATAATGCAAAAACTCAACACCTTTATGGCAGAAGAAGGTTTCACATTATCTGAAGATGAATTTGAAATCATGTATGGTGCTGTCAGAAATTCTAAAACATGCAACAATACTTCTTTGGAAGCCACAATTCACATATCTTGAAATTTTTGACACAAAACGTTGTACCTGTTCTTTTTAACCAAAATGACTCACTGTAAAGCAAGACAGTTTGCTTTGTGCAACATGACATCCTACTTGACAGTGAATCAGAACCTCAACTAATCATTAATTCATGCGTTTTCTAAACCAGTAAACACTTAAGCTTGGTTGTTTATACATGAATCACTTCATAGATGGTTTTATTGAAACTGTACGCACAGGGAGTTCAGAACATGCTTTTCAAACAGAACACATCATCAATAAGCAAGCAGACATACATTTAGCTAGTTGGTCAATCAATTTTACATTTTGATTTCAATTACAGGCATTCTTTATGTTCTTAGTGATTAGCTATCCATAGCTGAAATCAAAACAATCATGACTAACCTTGGCCTCTGCTCACAGCGCTGCAATGTTAGCGGAAGCACAACAATTTCACACACAGCAATCAATCAATATCAAATCACAACCACACAAGATCACAATCAAAAAACGTAAGTTCCTTCTGGTCAGATCTATCCTAACTTATTGGAACACCAGGAACATTCCTCTAGGTTCTTTACGATTTTGCGAAAAAGAAACAACTAACCTGGTTGTGATATGGGTTTGAATCCCTTACGAATTCAGCAACGAATTCGTGCACCTAGCCATCCTGAAGTCCCATCAGCAGTTCGATAGAGTTTTTGACCGTTGTCCCCAACGGTCAGTTGAAATCCCCAAAATCCAGAGGTTTATCGAGCTGCTGTTCATGGGCTTGGCTCATGTGCAGTACCACAGGCCCAGTCAATTGATTTCGGGCTTTTACAAGAAAATGGGTTTTGGCCCGAAAAACTGAAGCTTCTGAATATTTTTTTGTTGTTCAAAACACAAACCCTTAGTGTTTTCGTATGAGTTTTCTTCATCGATTTATATGAATTAAAGAGCTGAGCTCTGATACCAATTGAAGAACACTTACTGAAGTTCTTATTCATATAAACACAATAACTCAATATGAACATAACAGTAACAGAATGAAAGAAGCTTACCAGCTGCATTGATTGTGATCGACATGACGATGAGCTGACGAAAGCTTGGTCTTCTGTTCTCTACTGTTCTTACTCTCTATGATGGGAAGAGCTGAATGTAAAGTGCGTAGAGGAACAGGGACCTCACCTCTCCTTATATAGTGTCCAACTTGTGCCTACCCATTATCAGTGTACAAGTTGGACACTGATTCCTTTGACAACATGAAGAGTACCAAATCAGTGTACAATATGGACTAGGATTTACAGTGTTAATGTACTAACCTGTAAATGCCTTAATGAACTATACGATTTGATTCTAACTCATTGATTACATTACTTAAGCACAACTACAATGTGCAAGAGTTTAAGTTCCATTCTAACACACATGGCACTAGCAAATCACCCACAGGACAATTTTTTGGTGCTCACCTTTGCTTTTGTCCTGTATCACGGGTAATGGAGGAAGGCTCTTGATTTTAGCCTTTACTTAAATCCTATATTGTTAATTTGTTATTCATTCCTAAGACTTTCTCTCTGACTTATTACTTCCAAGTAGCTAGTCAATCAAAATTATTGGCCTAACTGGTATTATAAGCACAGTCCCTACAGTTACTAGAGAAGAAACTCATGCCATTGATTTTCATTTTTTCCCTAATACATGGTTATTGCTATTGAGCCTAGGGTTGGGCAAAAATCGTCTCACAAGTGAGAACTGCACTGCATCGATCCAAAAAAGCACAATGAGAATTGCACCGAATGATATGTGTAAGTTCATCGATGAACCACACCGATACCAAATATAATGGGGTGGTTGCGGGTTGAGCAACAAAACCACCCAAATATACTGCACCGCACCTCTTTAATTTTTTAATAATTTGCCTATATTTTATTGGTTAATTTAAATATTTAATTTAGTTAATATTTTCCTAATTATTCTTTTTAAGTGGGAATATGACGGTGTGGCCAATGTAACCTACTTTAAAACCCTAATATTCCTATAGTATGTGAGTAACTTACTTGTATACTAATAATACCTAACATGTGGAATTATTGTAGTTTGGGTTCCAAATTGCACCAACTTAACCCGGGCCCATCCTTAGTTACGCTACATTGAGATTTGATGAGTCTGACCCCATCTGATTAGTCCCCGATGACATCCGTAGTTGGAGAGGGCTCTAGGCCTCTAGTTTCAGTGCTCATAAAGAAGAGAAGAAGATGAAGTTGTGATTTTTTGTTTCAAAATGAACTTGTGATTGTCTCCGGTAACACACTTCAAGTAATGCTGAAGAGAGCGATTGAGATTCTCCGTTTGGCCATCGTTTTGAGGATGGTATGAAGTGCTCTTACACAATTTGGTGCCTTGCAACTTGAATAACGCCTCCCAAAATGTGCTAAGGAAGACCGGATCTCTATCGGATATGATTGATCTTGGCATGCCATGAAGCCAGAACACTTCACTAACAAACTCTTCGGCCACTATTTTTGCCGAGTAAGGATGGGACAATGAAATGAAATGTTCGTACTTAGTAAAACGATCCACTACTACCAAAATAATCGACTTACCTTTCGACTTGGGTAACCCTTCTATGAAATCCATTGATACGTCGATCCAAGCTCCGTCGAAAATGGTGTTAGGTTGCAATAATTCTGATGGTAACAAGATTTCATAGTGGTGCCTTTGGCAAGTGTCACATTCTCCGACAAACTTCCTCACATCCTTCTTCATTCCAGGCAAAGAGAAATTGTGGCTCCACCTTTGATAGGCCTGAAGATACCCCAAGTGGCCACCCTCACGTCCATTGTGGTTCTCGTCAATGAGTTTTTCTCTTCCATTATCAGTCCTTGGTACAAACATGTAGCCTCTATAAAGTAAACAGTTTTCCTTCATGTAGTATTTGATATTAGTGCACACCCGTGTCTGATCTCATCAGTCTATTTATAGCTTCAACATCTACCAAACAAGAGCATTGGAGGTTCTGTATGAAGGAATTTAGAGGGGAAGAGACTCCACAGAGTAGAAGAACTTCAGGGTAGTGAGACAGTGCATTTGTTTCTGTATTGTTCTTAACTGCCTGGTATTTAATAGAGTAATCAAACCTTGCAAGTTTTAAAAGCCACTTTTGTTGAGTAGGGGAAGTGAGCCTTTTCTTGAGAAAGTGTTCAATATTCTGGTGGTCGGTTATGATCACAAAGTGCACTCACACAAGGTAGACATGCCAATGTTGCACAGCACTTACCACAACAAGCATCTCCTTGTCGTATACCGACATCACGAAATGCCTTGGGGCCAACATCTTACTCATATAGGCCACCGGATGATTCTCTTGAGAGAGGACTGCACCAATACCTACATCTAAGGCATCGCTCTCAATAGTGAACTCCTTTGAGAAGTCCGGTATTGCAAGCACTAGTGTGGACATCAATGCATGCTTGAGCTTGTCAAATGCTTCTATAGCTTGAGAAGTCCCTACAAAAGCAATATTCTTGAGTATGTTTGACAATGATTTGGAAATGGACTCAAAATGTCTCACAAATGTGCGATATTAGCCAGCCAATCCTAAGAACCCCGCAAGCTCTTCAAGATGGAAGGTCGTTGTCAATTCCGTATACAATCTATCTGGCTTTGATCCACTGCCACCCCGTCTTGTGACACTATGTGTCATAGATATTCAAAGCCTCATGCCAAAAGAACATTTAGATTTCTTAAGCTTTAACTCATTAGCTTGCAACCTGTTGAAAACCATTTCCAAGTGAACTAGGTGAGTTTGCAAATTAGGAGTATAAATGAGTACATCATCAAAATATACCAACACGGATTTCCTAAAAAGGATCACGGAGGATATCATTCATGAGGGATTGAAATGTAGATGGCATGTTGGTGAGACCGAATGGCATCACTACAAATTCGTAGTGACCATTGTGAGTTCGAAATGCGGTCTTCTCAATGTCCTCATTTTGCATCCACACTTGGTGATAGCCAGCTCTCAAGTCCAACTTGGTAAAATAAGAGGACTTGTGTACCTCATCAAGCAACTCATCAACGACCTGTATCAGATAGTTGTCCTTGATAGTGACCGCATTCAATGTGCGGTAATCCACACACATCCGCCATGTTCCATCTTTCTTCTTAACAAGGAGGACCGGTGATGAATAAGGGCTGTGGCTCAGCCTGATCACCCCAGATTGCAACAACTCCTTGATAATGGTCTCAATCTCTGCCTTTTGATAGTGAGAGTAATGGTAAGCGCATACCAACATTGGTGGTGTATTAGGAAGAAGTTGTATCTTGTGGTCATGTGCCCTAGAGGGAGGCAGGGACTCAGGTTCACTGAATTAACATTCAAACTTCTTCAATAAGGTAATCATTTCTTCATCAATATACTCTTGTGGCTCCATGCACTATCACACATTCATCTTCCTTGTTTAACACCTTCACCATGCATAGACTTGCAGCTAATCACTTCCAAAACCACATCCTTCTCGCCCTAAAAAACATATTCACAGTCACCTTGCATGAACTTCACCTTCATGTGCTCAAAGTTTCATGTGATATCACCCAACGTTCGCAACCATGAAGTCGCTAAGAGAACCTCACAAGTAACACATACATGGAAGTCACCCGAGAACTCATAATCTTGCATCTGTAATGTTTGGTGACCATGCCCTTGGTCCTCATGTCCTCTCCATTAGCTACCTTAACTGCCAAGGGCCTTGAAGATGCCAACATTACAAGATGCCTAGGGAGGGATGCACAAAATTATGTGTGGCCCCGGAGTCAATTAGGATGTGTATCGAAGTTCTGAGCAACATCCCTTTAAGCTGCATAGTCTCCTTTGGTCTGTCACCTCTCATAGTGTTCAGTTGGATCAGTGGTTCGTCAGGGTCATAATTGAAAGGATCTGCCACTCCTTGTTCTGCTATTGGCGTGCCTTGCTTCTCTCTTGGACCTTCCTCTTCAGTCACTGCTTCATTGAGAAGTGTCTGAGCTCATCATAGAAAAAACAAAGGTTGTTAGCCCTCCAGAATTGATACTCGGCCTGCGATAAGGTGCGAATAGGAGGTGGAGGAGCTGAGGTCGATTCGGAGCTGATAGCCTCACAGCTTGGTGTCTTGCTCGTGGAGCTCCGCCTCCCAAAGCTTGAGTAAGACTCGTTAGGGTGTTATAGTTAGTGCGAATCATCAAACATTGTGCAACCAATTTAACTTCATAACGCCGTGCAAGTTCGCATGCCTCAAACAGTGTTGTGGGATTATGATTGGCCTCATCATAGCAAAGTTCTGGCTGCAACCCTGCTATGAAGCACGAGACAAGCGATTCTCGTGAAAAACCAGTTACACGACGAGATAATTTGGTGAACCGACTCCTATAGTCATCCACAGTTCCAGTTTGCGACTTACAGGCTAACTCTGCCAGCATGGCATGTTGGTTCTTAGCGCCAAACTCACGCATCAATAGATTGGTTAAGCCCCGCCATGAATGTGGAAACTTGTGTTTAAACATAAACCAGACGTCAGAAGCTTGACCACTCAAATGCAACAAAGTCGATGACACTTTTTGATCCTCCGACACTTGATAGAGCTCGAAATATTACTCGGCTCTCTGAATCCACTCTATCGGGTCGCCTTGCTCAAACGTCAAAAATTCAAGCCGCATCTATCTCATAGTCAGCAAGGCAGAATCGCTCGACGAACTAGGTATGTGAGGTGGTGTGCCACGGTTGCCCGTCTGGAAAAAATTTGTGGCCAAAAATAGGTTGTGACAAGTGTGAGATACTATGGGTACCAAGGAATAAACTGTCGGGTCAAGGATCACGTGCGTGCTCGACACGTGCTGAGGTCAAGATCCCATTGGAGGCCCAGATACGCCTAGGGATCCGAGAGCATGATTGGGTTGCGGTGGGCTGGTATGCTCGAAAAGTGTCACTCATTAACTTTATACTTCAGATGGCTCTGGTACCATGCCAGTTAATAGAGACCTAGTCAAAACAGTAAAAACAACGTCTTGATACTTCACTACAAAATGGTCTTTAACAGCAAAGCTTTGAATTGAAATTTTAGTGTGAAATTGCATGTTATACATCCTTACAAAGTAACTCCGATCATTAAAGTCACCAAGCATCGAGCTCGAAACTATTCAGCCCTTCCAAAAATTGTATACACGGGTTGGACCGTTTTTGGCGGGTGATGATCGTACACTAGTATCCGAACCCGACTCATCCTTTCCCCTCTGGGCCTCTTCTCTCTCTCTCTCTCTCTCTCTCTCTCCCATGGAATCTCTTTCCATGGTCCTATCTTGCTCTTCTCCTCCACTACACCAAACCCACCTCAAAACCCAGAAACCACTCATTTCACTACCAATCTCAATCCCCAAAACCTCCACTCAACTCTCATTTCCCCTCCTTCAAAATCTTCATTCTCACTGACCTCATTGCCTCCGCCGCCATTGCTCCTCTCCCTTCTTTCGCTTCCGAAGAAGCCGTAGTTTCTTCAGACAAGATCAACTTGGAAGCAATCTTACTCTCAATCGATGACTTCTTCAACAAGTACCCATTTTTTGTGGCGAGTTGTCCATTCATTTGACTCGTTGTTATACCTGTTGTTGAATATTACATGAGAAAGTACAAGTTCATTTCTGTTCTTGATGTGTTTCGGAAACTCAAAGAGGACCCAGCTTTTCAGTTATTGGATATTAGGGATGAGAAGAGTTTGAGGTATCTCAAGTCTCCGAATTTGAGGATTGTGAATAAGGATACAGTGCTTGTTGAGTTTTCCGAGGATGATGAAGATGGGTTTGTCAAAAAGGTTTTGCACAACTTTGGGAACCCAGCTGAGACTGTTGTCTGTATTTTGGGGAAGTAAGTGTTAAACTGTTGTTCTAGCTGCTTAAAAATCTGATTACTTGGTTTTTGTTATACAAGACTGATTAAGTTGTCGCTGTGAAGAATGCTTAGCTCAGAGTTGTAAGTATTGATTTGCGTTATATGTAATCTGTAATCTCAGTAGCGGTTTCTGTTGTTGTAAGGTAGTTTTGATGCTATTTCCATCAAAGTGGCTGAGTTACTTGTCAAAAATGGTTTCAAGGAGACTTATGCTATCAAGGGAGGAGTGGGAGGCACCAAAGGGTGGTTGGTAAGTTTTTTTTTTGTGCTACATTTTCCGTCTTGTCTGCGATTAACATGTAACTATAGCTTTCGTCCTGCGAGCTGCAGTTTGCTTTACATATGCTCTAATTCTGGTGCACATTTAGAAGCATATGACTTGGTCATTTGCTGATTGATTAAGCCCTGGTTGAAATTTAGTGCGGATGTGTGACATTAGGATAGAGCCTTTTATGTAGAGAACTATATGATTCTCTATTGAGGATCAGCACAGCAAGCATTAATTAGTTGAATTTGAATGGTCTGACTGCTTAGTTGATGGTGAACTTTGAACCCTGACCAACTAGATTAAAATTCCTAGTTGTCCAGGGAAGTGATATCGGCGTAGGTTTGTAATTGCTTCAAAGCTGTTTCTGCGTAGGGTTTTAAGAATTTCGAAACTTTTTTGCTGTACAAGATACCTTAGGTTTTGGTGTTCTTTTCTTCCCAGGAATCACAGAAAACTCTTTTGCCACCTTCTATGCATATGTACCCCAAGAAGAAGGTTAAGAAAACATCCAAAGAAACGGGGATGAATGGTGGAGTTGTTCAGCAAAATGAAGATGGCAAAACTGCTGCATCTTCTTCTGGAAATGTGGCCGTAGCAGAAGGACAAAGTGACAATGGACGCATAACCAAGTCGACAAAGGTTGCGTCATTAGTAAAAGATGGCTCTAGATCCTCGTCTCCTTACCCAAACGTAAGATTGCTTCTTCTCAGAATTTATTAAAGTTAACGAGACATGTGTTTACTTTTAACAATGGTTTCATCTCAAATAATTCTAAAGCTTGAGAGTATCACTATTTTATGGAGCATTTTACAATTTACATTGCGGAGCGTTCATCCATTTGTTTATATATGCTATTTTTCTGTTGGATGCAGTACCCAGATTTGAAACCGCCATCTTCCCCAACTCCATCAAAGCCCCAAAGTTGATGCAGCCAGAGAAATTTCTCAGAAGTGGAAGTGAAGCACATTCTTTACAATTTTTCATACGATAACCAGCTATATGTGTATTAGATTAAGCAGTGGGAATATAAAAAAGAGTGCTCTTGTATCTTTAGTGACGGCCAAGGGTTCATCAATTGTAAAATTCTTGTGACTATTGTAACTTGATGTTTGAGACTTTGAGCTATTAATCATCAAGAGTACTAAACCATTCACCATTCTTTACAGTTTACAGTGTGATTCAGAACACAGTCATTTATTCTCACGGAGTTTTACCACCCTTTGTTAATTCAAAACAATTGGCCGGTCTGGTCTCCACAGGTGTTTCTCAGAACTCAAGTCTCACATCGAGGTTGAGGATAACACAGCAAAAGCGACATGTCGTACTATTCTCAAACTTGACATAAATCTTGGTGAAACTTTGAAAGACAGAAAGCAAATCTGATCGACTTGTACAATAAGTCTTTGACCCACAACCACAGCAAACCCAGATTCTCCTTCGGACCCCTGAAACCCAGTTGGCTTACAATTTCATCGAGGTTGGGTTTTTAATGGAAGCTTTGTCATGGTCGTCACGTGACTTCCACGTTACCTCCATGGGCATGGGTTTCTTCTGGTCTCTCTCAAAAGCAAGGCTACTTTTTGCCATTGGAGAAGATATGCTTTCTTGGTTCGAACCAAGTTCACCAACAAGCTTGTTGATACTGCCACGCTTGTAAGCTATGTTCAAATTGGGTTTGTGTGATTGTGTCCAATGTATATGTGTTACCAATCACTCTTGCATTTATTGTTTTTGTTCTCACTTTGTGCAAGGTTGACACTAGTAGTCCTCAAGTGTGTTACTATGATTTCCATATTTACTATATAACAACCATGAAGCATACTGTTTAAAACATACTGTTCATAGTTACTGTTCACATTTTCCCAAACTATCATTTCCATCATCTTCATTCCATGGCAAAAATCTGAGTGATAGAGTTTGTAATTGTACTTGGTGTCGTCATGAAAGTTTCTCGGAACTGTGTATTCTATGCCATACTCAAATTTCATGATGATCCAACGGTGCAATCGATTCAAATCAAGGTAAATCCGAATACTGTTTGTTAAAATTTATGTTTTGGGTAAACATCAAATTTGCTCGAATTTGAGTTATTTGTCATTTTCTTCTATCAATTTTCTTGAATTTGAGTTGTATGTCGTTTCTATAAAAAGTAAATATGCACTGCTTAAGCTATGAAAGATGTCCTCACCTCTACACCCTTCAGAAATAGAATTGGTCTCCAAGGATCTCACACATTTGCTTTTGGATGAAGCCTGTTTAGAATGTATACTTCTTTTGTCTGCTTATTTGAATTTTGTTTACATACTAATAGGTAGTGTTGATAACTATACTAAATTAAATTCATGCTGTGAACTGGCCATCTTTCAATGAGTTTAGGTTTAAGTTTGTCCTCTTTCCTTACTCTGCTTACGCCATCGAGCTTGTGCTCAGTGAGTTTGAGTTATTGTTGTCACAAAGATCGCTACTATTTGTCAGCTCTCCATCTTAAGTCATAGTCAAATAAATTGATATCTAACTATAGTTTCAATGGCAAAATGGAATCTTATTTTCAGATCTGTACAAGAGTTGAAAAAACACAAGATCAACACGGATATTTCACAATGCATACGTCTTGGTAATCATCTCATCCCCTACTATTTAGATAAAATTGCTTTCCTCCACTTTACATCAACTTCAGAATTGTTAGAAATAACATCACAAACATCAGAGACGTCCGATCTTATATGATCAATATTAGAATCAGGAGCATCAAGAAAATGGAGACCAAATAAATTCGAAAGTGATGAGTATGCCGGCTTACACTACCTTCTAATAGGTGACCAAGTGAGTAAAACATCATCAATCTGTCAATAATTATGTACTAATTTGTTTGATACTGAGGACACCATAAAAATACAGAGAGGAAGCATCCATGCCGTCATCGATGAAATCTACTATCCTTACATGCCAAAGATAATGGAAGTTGGAGAATATACGATATCGGATTCTTTGTATGCAAGCAGGATTATGCAAACCACAGAGTTCCCATGCACAAGACAACACTTTCTTTCACGGAGAAAACCTTATTTGAGAGAGTAGAGGAAAACCTTCCTCAATTTCCAGAACACGTTTTCCGCATCTTGAAACTTGAAAAGCTACTTGATCAAATTGATAAACAGACAATCTTGGCAGGTAAATCAACTGGCCTATAAAGAAAGTGTTAGTATAGCATCATTAGTTGTCCGATTAAATATACTTATCCGCTTAAGCAGGCAATCAACACCTACCAGACCACCCGAAAGACCACCAGGAAGGCTACAACTCTGCTCACAAGACCGACCCCATCCGAGCGCGCACGCGCCCGTGGAGCGCATACCCGAATGTGCGGATCACACATCAACAGATTCAGACCAGTCCCACATCGAAGAACACCATCAAGCACTAAGCTCAACCACATATATATGTGAGGTATTTATTACAGGTAAGAGCATAAAATTCAATCCCACAAAACACTACTCACTCGCACGTTCGCTTGACTTTTATATCCAATACATCTTCTAACTTAGGCATCGGAGCGTTGAAGGCAGGCCACCCCTGTCTCGACCCCTGACTGTCTGTTTGTCGTTGTATTTTTCTAACAGCCGTATCCGAACACGCGTACCCACACACCCGAAGGGAGAAGAAGCGCCCGACCATCCAAACAGACCCAACGTTCGGACGTACAAGAAGGAGGAGGAGTACCCGTACTTGCTTCTGCTTGATTACGTCCTGCGTAATCCGGTAGAAACAGTTGGCGCCGTCTGTGGGAACCCTACAAATTGCAAACCTCGTATAAACACCACTAACCAGAAGCCACATGACTACCCAGGAGACTAACACCGGCGGTACACCATTCGAGGAAACACCCGCGGGCGCACTGGCGCAACCAATAATAGAACCAGGGACGAGCGGCAGCGAGGAGCACGTCGACGGCCTGCTCCGAGAACTGCGAGAGGCGGCGTTCGACAGGGAGCAGGAACGCCAGATCCGGCAGAGGCTGGAGGAACGGCTGGACGCACTCGTCGGCCCGCCGCAGGGGCAACGCGAACGGACCCAGGACACCACCGACGAAGAACTACACCCATTCGGCAGGGATAACGCCCGACGAGCCCATTCGCTCACGCAAGGAGGGGAGTCGCCACCCCCAGCGGATAACGCCCGGATCCTCCGGAGGATGGAAGAATTGGCGGAGGAAGTATCACGCCTACGGAAAGACAAGCTCGCCGGGCAGGGTGGGACGTTCGCCCCCCGGCTCAGCCCGTTCTCGGCGCACATACTGGAGAGGGGAAGAGACCTCCACGCGAAGACAACGAAGATCACCCGGTTCGACGGGAGCGGGGACCCCGCACGCATATCGACGAGTTCCGATCCACCACGGACGGGACCAGGTATTCAGATCCAACCCTATGTTTTCTATTCCAGGAAACGCTGACCGAGGAGGCCAGGAGCTGGTTCTACGAGATTCTGCCAGGTTCCATCCATTCGTTTCTCGAGCTGGCGGAGAGCTTTCAGAAGCGGTACAGGCTCCAAGGCAAGTACAACACTACGGGCATCCTCCTCAAGGTCCGCCAGAGGACGGACGAGAGCCTGTCGAGCTATATAAACCGGTGGAGGACGCTTGCGAGCACGTGCAGGGACCTCGATAAGCGGGTGGCCAAGGTAGCCCTGATGGATAACATGCTCGCCACCCCGTTCGTAGAAAAGCTGGTGAGGAAGGAGTATCTCGACTACGATGAGATTATGGACCTAATTGTACAGAAGGCGTTGGTAGAAACGCGGGTGTACGGGTCCACATCCGAGTCCAGCACCAATAGACCGGAGGCGACGAGCGCCCAACCACCACTACAAGAAAAGGAGTCATTACCGGCGAGATTCCGGCCAACAAGGCCGGCGACCGGAAAAGTCGCCGGTAATGTCCATCATTACCGGCGACTTACCCCGTCGCCGGTAATGTCGCCGGAATCTCGCCGGTAATGTTGTAAAACATTACCGGCGACTCCAACCGTCGCCGGCAATGTCTAGGGAGACATTTCCGGCGAAATTCCTGCCGGAAAATCGCCGGAAATGTCTCCCTAGACATTGCCGGCGACGGTTGGAGTCGCCGGTAATGTTTTACAACATTACCGGCGAGATTCCGGCGTAAAGTCGCCGGTAATGTCTTCATTTCCGGCGACTTACTCCGTCGCCGGCAATGGGTCTTATATTAGATGTCGGATGGGGAAGTTCGATCATTCAATCATTTTGAGCGAAAAAAATTCAGAGAAATCGAAAGAAGGAAAACGTACGCTCTGAAATCGATCATTCGGTATATTGTCAAAATTAAGGCGCGCGTCGAAAACTCGATCACTCGGGAAGCTATATATATAGGTACGTAGGTGTATATATACGTATATGTGGTATATATATATATATATGTCTGTGTGTTGATCAAATCCAATTCGTGAGATATATATATATATATGAAATGTTGTTGATGTACGGTCACCGAAACGAGAAAACAGCTTGTAGTTAATCTTGTGTCTGAATCAATGACTGGTATTATCGTATTGTTATCGGAGCCAGGCTTAACAGAGCCTCCTCCTACCCAGTCAAATACGTTTTGAATTGAAAAAAGGAGAATACTATCATCGAGTACTGAATCGAATTCAGAGATTAGATCGATATATATATATATACATATGCATGCATGTGTTGATTTAATTAGAGTTGAATTGACAGATCACGTCGATTATTAGTAGTGAATGTGTGTATATATATATATATAATTAATACGTAAAATTGTTAGAATTTTCATGATGGACAAGAGTTGGATGAGCCTCGAAAGATGGGATGTCAGATATCACCAGGGAATTAGGAGTTTTGTGGATTTTGTGAAGGCTAATTGTGGAGACACTACACTTTATTATTGCCCGTGTAAAGAATGTAAGTGTTTCAGCGATCGATTTCGATTTCCCATTGATAAAGTCCAGAGGCACCTGAGTAAATACGGGTTTTGGGAAAAGTACACTTGTTGGATTTATCACGGTGAAACATCGGTAGCGGGTCCGCATGATCATGGACAATTTGGTGAGAGGGCCAGTCCACGCTATGATCATGGACATTTTGCTGAGAGGGGCAGTTCATCCTATGATCCAACATCGATGTTAATCAATGATATGTTTCCTCATGAGAGCGGTGTATTTGCTGATGAAGCACCAAATGTCTATCCCGTCGTTGAAGGTTTCCCCCATATCGAGCCAGTCGAACCATTACCTGGAGGTCATGTAAACACAAGCGGTATGGACAAGTACAACAACCTGATTGCATTGCAACAGACTCCGTTGTACGACGGTTGTAGTAAGACTGTTCTTGAAAGTGTGATGGGAGTGATGTAGCTAAAAATGGAGAACAAAATGTCTATCAAAGCTGTTGATTCTTGGTTGAAGTGGACTGCTTCGCTACTGCCACCCGGTCATCGTCTTCCTACCACTCATCATAAGGTGCGACATATCCTGAAAGATCTTGGGCTTTCCTACATCAAAATTCATGCATGCAGATATGATTGTATTCTCTTCTGGGGAAAAGATCTCGAAGACCTTGAAGCCTGCCCGGTATGTTTTACAGAAAGGTATAAGTTGACTCCTGCAGGCAACAAGAAAGCTGTGAAGATACTTCGATATTTCCCGCTTATTGATAGGCTGGAGCGGTTGTTCATGTGTGCTTTCACGGCCGAGGCAATGAGATGGTGGGCTGAGAGGAACTTGCCTGACGATGACACCCTTATACACCCTTCCGACGGAGAGGCTTGGAAGCACATGGTCAGGGAGTTTGATCATTTTGCAGCAGAGGTCCGAAATGTTTGGCTAGGGCTCTCATCTGACGGATTCAACCCTTTTGGCAACATGAGTCTTCAATACAGTATATGGCCAGTTATTTTGGTACCGTACAACCTTCCACCATGGATGTGCATGAAGAAGGAATACAATATGCTCACTCTGTTAATTCCGGGCCCGGGTTATCCAGGAAAGTGTCTCGATGTGTATTTGAGGCCTTTGATTGAGGAGCTTAAGTACCTGAGTGAGTGTGGCCACCCCACTTACGATAGGTTCAAAAAGGAGATGTTCCAGATGCATGCCATGCTTGTTGGCACCATCAGTGATTTTCCTGCCCGCGGTATGTTGTCGGGCAACGTTACCAGGGGTTACAGGGCTTGTTCAGAGTGCATGACGGTTGATTGTTGCAGTCCTCATTGCAGTAAAATTGTCTCGATGCGTCACCATTGTTGGCTTCCATATGATCACCCATTTAGGCAGGATCCAGACGCGTTTGATGGGACTGTTGAAACAGGTGTGGCACCCAGGCGATGGACAGGGGAAGAAATTTTGGAAGTGTTGAATGAATACGATTTTGGCCAGCTGAGCAATCATCCTGACATAGTGGCGTCAATTCCAGACAAGCCCGAAAGGTATAAGTTTTGGACACACAAGAGCATATTCTGGGAACTCTCCTACTGGCCCAGGTTGCCTATCAGACATTACCTAGATGTCATGCACATAGAGAAGAATGTGTGTGAAAGTGTGGTGGGCACAGTTCTTAACTTGGAGGGGAAAACAAAAGATATCCCTAAGGCACGCATTGATCTTAAAGCAATGGGTGTGCGGAAACATTTGTGGTTAAGAGATGGTAAGAGAAAAATGCCGCAAGCTCCGTACACCGTAAAGCCGAAGCATAAGCATGAAATTTTTCGGTGGCTGAGTAATGTCAGGTATATATTCTTATGGCTATGTAGGATTTTGTCCTTAAATTTTTACCGGATTATGGTTATATGCGAGAAATATAATTGGTCCATATATATGGCTTTATCTATATATATGCAGGTATCCTTATGGCTATGCAGGAAATATAAGCAGGTGTGTTAACTTCCGGGACAATAAGATGTACGGATTAAAGAGTCATGACTGCCATGTACTGCTTCAACGCCTTTTCCCTATTTTCATTCGAGGGTACATGCCCAAAGAGGTGGTGGAGCCGTTGGTGGCCTTGTCAAGATTCTTTCAGAAGTTATGCACCAGGGAAGTTAAAAAAGCAGACCTCAGGGAGATGCAAGATGACATCATTTTTATCATGTGCAAGCTTGAGAGGATATTTCCCCCAAATTTTTTCGACATAATGCCGCACCTGATGATCCATCTTCCCGAACAATTGTTGCTTACCGGTCCCGTACACTACACTTGGATGTATCCCATGGAAAGGTACAAATGATTCATAAATTTGGTTTGCCTATGTTTTTATATGTAATGACTTGTGGTTAAGTAAGTTAACATGTACTTGTTAACTTGTAGACAATTGGGAGCCTACAAGGACTATGTGAAGAATAAATATGCACCTGAAGGGTGTATCGCTGAAGCATATCTTGCGCACGAGTGTGTAACGTACACCAAAGTGTACCTGGAAAATGTAGAGGACCCCCAACAACATATGCCGATAGATGAACCCCAGTTCAACCTTTCTATCATCTCCAGTGACGTGGTAGTACAGGGAAGCTTGCCAAAGTCGTACAAGTTGGATGGAAATGAGGTAGCCATTGCCCACTGGTCGGTACTGATTAACTGTCAAGAAGTACAATATTGGAAAAACTATCATCTGCACTGCCCTGCTATTGCCGGAAATGTTGATTACCACAACAAGACGTTTGCAAACTACTTTGGTCAATGGGTAAGTATATGTGTATATGTCTATTTTTATATATATCCTTACATAGCATGTATTTATGTACGTGGTTTTGTGGTTTCAAGATGACATAATTTCTTCTGTACGTATTAATATATGGACGTTTTCAGATGAACCATGTAGCAGATGATGGTTGCCCAGAGTGGTCGAACGAATTGAGGGTCCTGGCGATGAAACCGATAGCTTCAAAAGTTTACTCGATGTGTCAGGTCAATGGTGTGAAATTTATATGTGAAAATCGAGACGACCGACTGAAAACACAGAATTGTGGGGTGATGGTCCATGGTGGGCAGGATGGCGTTGACTATTACGGTGTCCTTCATTCAGTTGTTGAACTAATTTATGGGAACCGCATGAAAGTGCACTTGTTCAAGTGTAGATGGTTTGATACTAGCCCGGAGAACACAAGGACCGATCAGTACGGAACATTTTCGGTGAATACTGCTACTACCTGGTATGAAGATGACCCTTTCGTTCTTGCCTCATCAGTAAAACAAGTGTTTTACCTGGACGATCTTCTTAACAAAGTCCCGTGGAAGGTGGTTAACCATGTTGCTCATAGAAACATATACAGTGCTGCCACACTTGGTGATACCGCAGATGATGAGGAAGTTACTGCATACCAAGAGCCGAACGCTTTTGACATTCCGGAATCATCTACGATTCGCCTTAATAATGTGAGACCTGGGAGTGTGGTTCGAATTACTGGAGCAGAACTTCTCGATGTTAATCCATATGAATTTGACGATGATTCAGATGACGAGGAGAGGCACATATTGCCAGAGGTTACCTATGAAACCGAGTCAGACTCAAGTGATGACGATGATTACGATTACCATCCTTAGTACGTTAATGATGTAGTCGGAAATTGTTGTCGGAAATATGATGTAATCGGAAAATGTAGTCGAAATTGTAGACGGAAATTGTAGTCGTTAATCGTACGTAGACGGAAATTGATAATCGAAATTGTAGTCGGAAAATGTAGCCGGAAATTGTACGTATACAGAAATCGTAGACGGAAAATGTAGTCGTTAATCGTACGTATACTTCATTCGTAGTCGTTAATCGTACGTATACGGAAATCATTAATCTAAATTGTAGTCGGAAAATGTAGTCGTTAATCGTACGTATACGGAAATTGATAATCGAAATTGTAGTCGGAAAATGTAGCCGGAAATCGTAGACGGAAAATGTAGTCGTTAATCGTACGTATACGGAAATCGATAATCGAAATTGTAGTCGGAAAATGTAGCCGGAAATCGTAGACGGAAAATGTTGTCGTTAATCGTACGTATACAGAAATCGATAATCGAAATTGTAGTCGGAAAATGTAGCCGGAAATCGTAGACGGAAAATGTTGTCGTTAATCGTACGTATACAGAAATCGATAATCGAAATTGTAGTCGGAAAATGTAGCCGGAAATCGTAGACGGAAAATGTAGTCGTTAATCGTACGTATACGGAAATCGATAATCGAAATTGTAGTCGGAAAATGTAGCCGGAAATCGTAGACGGAAAATGTTGTCGGATATTCTTCGGGAAATAATGACATTACCAACGAGTTATAAGCAACTCGTTGGTAATGACATTACCCACGAGTTAACTCGTCGTTGGTAATGTCATTACCAACGAGTTGCTTATAACTCGTTGGTAATGTCATTACCAACGAGTTAACTCGTTGGTAATGTCATTACCAACGAGTTGAAGTCGTTGGTAATGACATTACCAACGAGTTATAAGAAACTCGCCGGCAATGTCTCCTGGATAGAAACCCAGTCGAGCCCGAGCCTTTCATTTCTCCTCCTCTCCCTCTCCTCCTCCTCTCCCTCTCCTCTCCCTCTCCTCCTCCCAAATCGGTCCGGTGAGTTCACCTCCTCCTCCTCCTCTCCCACTCCTCCTTCTTATCCTCTACTCCTCCTCTCCCTCTCCTCCTCTCCACCGATCCCCTTTCCTCTCCTCCTCCGAAAATCTCCTCCTCCCCTCCTCCCCTCCTCTCCTCCCCTCACCATTGTAGTCGATCGGCAAAGCATTGTAGGTGGAAATCCATAGCAGGTCTGATCCTCTCTCTCTCCCTCTCTCTCTCTCTCAATTTTTAATTATTTTTTTGCATGTGTATGTGTATGTGTATGTGTATGTGTATGTGTATGTGTATGTGTATGTGTAAATTAATTAGGGTGCTAAGTTGGAAATTAGGGTGATAAGTTCTAAATTTATATGCAATGTATATATATGTGATGTATATATATATTTAGGTATGTGAAAATGAAGTGATGTATATATATGTGTGAAAATTATGTATAAATGTGGTTTGGATGAATGTGTGATGCATGTATATATATGTGGAAATTAAACCTAATTAAGATGCATGATATATATATGTGTGATAAATGTGGAAAATTAATTAGGGTTTGTGATTTGGATGAATATGTGATGGATAAATTTAATTAAGATGCATGATGTATATATATATACACATCGAATATGTATAGTTCTTAATTTAGGTGATATAGTTGTTAATTAATCGTATAAATGAAGGTGGAAATCGGGATCGGAACGGTTTAGAACCAGAACGGTTTTAAACCGGAACGGTTTGGAACCGGAACCGTTTGAAACCGGAACTGTTTGTAACCGGAACCGTTATGTTACAAATGTTTCCGGTTATAAACAGTTCCGGTTTCTAACGGTTCTGGTTCCGATTTGGTATAGAACCGAAACGGTTTGGAACCGGAACTGTTTGTAACTAGAACCGTTATGTTACAAACGGTTCCGGTTCCAAACAGTTCCGGTTTCAAACGGTTCCGGTTCCAAACCGTTCCGGTTCCGATTTGTTATAGAACCGGAACGGTTTGGAACCGGAACTGTTTGTAACTGGAACCGTTATGTTACAAACGGTTCCGGTTCCAAACAGTTCCGGTTTCTTCCGGTTCCGGTTCCAAACCGTTCCGGTTCCGATTTGCTATAGAACCGAAACGGTTTGGAACCGGAACGGTTTGGAACCGGAACGGTTTGGAACCGGAACTGTTTGTAACTGGAACCGTTATGTTACAAACGGTTCCGGTTCCAAACAGTTCCGGTTTCAAACGGTTCCGGTTCCAAACCGTTTCGGTTAATTACCGAATCCATGACTATTACGATGTCCAGGAGGTTTTGCGGCTAATTGGCTTCGGAGAGGTTCCCGAAATAGTGGAGGGAACAGTAGTCAAGCTTCCTCCTCGCCCGCAGTTAGCAACACGCCCAGTGGGCCAATGATGAGTGCTCGCACGAGAGCCTTGCTAGAGGCGCGAGCTGAGGAGGAAGCTGCACGATCAAGAGCCGTGCAACCGGAAGTTGAGCCTCGAGCCTCAGTCTCTAGACGCTCAATCAGCAGACGTCCCTCCGGTGGCAGAGCCTCAGACGAGCGACAGTCAACGGGGGCATCAGAAACTCCCTCAATCCGAATGCCCCATATTCGGATGGTGCCTACTCCCATTTCACGGGAATCATCTGAGACACATGGTGGTGCTGGCGCCTCATCGTCCAGGCCTCGTCTATCTCCGCCGTCCGGTCTCTTCCTACCCGACGAGATTCCTGTCATCCCTGAATTCGATGATAGGGGGATGCCTGTTTATATTGAAGGACGGCCGGAGTTCCTAAGCGTGGAGGAAGCGTATAACTTCCTCCCGTTCGACCCCGTGTATCTTTGGAGTGTGAGGTGCACCAACCAACAAACGGACGATGCAGGTAAATTTTATTTAACATCAAATTGATTACTTAATTATTACTTAAGACTTGCGATAGGTTCAATTAATGATATCAATTTGTTGACATTGTATTATTAGGCAATTTCGTTAATGGGACTGGAAAACGGAAAGGGGCTAGAGGCACCTGCACCGGGAAGAGACTTGAGCAGGCCACCGGCGGAAGGAAAACGCCCATAAGGGCCAATGAGGATGGCGAGGTGATCGAGGCATTCGACACCACGCGCAAATATGTCAGCATGGCCGGTGCGATCGTGCGGGACAAGGTCCCAATGCTTTGGCCAGATTGGGAATCTGTGCCTATCTACGTGAAGATGCAAGTGCATAATGCACTCAGTGTGAGTAAAATCGTATTTTCATTACGTAAATTTTACATTTATTAATTAAGTCCGAATAAATATATAATTTTACCTTTTATATATTCATATTGCAGGTGTGGTTTGACGTTGATGAAGTTCTTATTCACACGTGGGTAGAGCGTCAACTACATATGAGGTGATGTGCTTCGACTTATTTGAATATATATCGAGTTAGATTTTTGTTTATCAAGTGTTTTAATATCTCTAACTTTTTTTCCTTGTTTTAATATAGGTATAAAGAGTGGAAGAACGAGCTTTCTTCCCATTACACTGTATACAAGGAGCTAGGCCGAGGTTCCACCCCTAGCGAATTCCGGTTTAGGGAGTACGAGTGGCTGTGGCTGATAGCCCACTTCGAGCACCCCAAAGCTCAGGTATGCGTCCTTAATATATCTTTCAAGCATAATGTATCGTATCAGATTGAAATAGTTGGTTACTAATTTTTTTTCATATGTTTATCAAACAATGCGATTTCGAAGACGAACCGGGCGAATAGATTGAAAAACACCAGGGCCCATCATGCAGGTTCACTCAACTACATGGGTTGGTCGACTAAGGCGCAGCAACAACAAGAGCTGAACCCGTTGGTGTATATTCATCAAAAGTTCTACCCGCAGTGCCCTGAAGAAGCGGTAAGTCTTTCGCCTCTCCATGTGTTAATAAAACTATTTTTCAAGATGGAAATAGATTTTGTTAGCTAATACGTTGTTCATTTTCCCTTTTCAATTAGTCGAGAGTAGAGGAGGCGACCGCAGAAGTGACCATGAGTATAGCTCGGACTAACCATCCTGACTGCTCCGAGGAAGAAGTCACCCAGTATGCCTCTCAGATCGATCCGCTTGATCCTCCGATAGCGGCTCGGATCATGGCAAAAGCGTGCGGGACTGGAAAGAATACCTACTACTGTAGGGGAATGGGCACGGCGGGCGAAGGACTATTGAAGAACACTTCAGAATACTCTACCGGGTCAAGAAGTTCAACTTCTAGTCGTAACCTCGCGGCGGAGCTTCATAGGACGCAGAGGGAGTTGGAGGAGCAAAAGAGGCAGATGGCCGAGTACCAAATGCAGCAGACACAGGTGCAGACTCAGATGTACACATGGATGCGGACGATGTACGAGGCTCAGACTACCGGACAACCCTTCCCCACACCTCCCCCTGTCCCGGTCCCTCCGTTCCCTAGCTATCCACCACCACCACCGCACCAGTCAACGCCAGAGCAAGACCAAGGAAGCCACCGGAATTCAAATGAGTACATGGATTACTTCGACCCTGACCCGCAAGTTCCTGGACCCTGACCTGTAGTTGTAGTTAATTTTTGTATCGTCGTTGCTATTTGTACTGTACGTTGGACATTTATGTGTACTGTTGAACTTGTATGATTGTACGGTTTATGTCTTTCAATGCAGGTTCTGGAATTGGGCCCAATCCATAACCGCGTTTTTTTTTCAAAATTTTTTCACACATTGCCGGTGACATGGACCTCAGTCGCCGGCAATGTCACAAATTCCGGCCACGGCGGCGCTACCATTGCCGGCGACATGAGTCGCCGGGAATGTCTTGACATTGCCGGCGACGCAAGTCGCCGGTGATGTCTCCGACATTATCGGCGACTCCGTTTCCCGTCGCCGGCAATATTAACACCGGCGGGGGATTTCCGGCGAAAAAAAAAGACAAGGCCGGCGACGGGAGGTCGCCGGTAATGTCTCAAATTCTGGTAGTGCACGACAGTTAGCAGACGACGAGAAGCCAATCGGGGGCTATAAGAGGAGCTGGGACGCGCAAAGACAGAATCACCAGAGGCCACCCTCCCGCTACCACAACAACCGCTACAACCAGACGAGGGGACCAGCACAGCAGGAGGCCCGTCTACCACCAGCGCCACAATACCGACCGGCGGTCCAGGGGATATACGCGATCAACCGACAATCGAACGAGCACCTGCTCCGCCAGTACCAACACCAGATCCCACCACCAAACAACATATCAAAGGCAAAGATCCCGGTCGGCCGACTCCCAAACGTCTGGTGCGAGTACCACAACGCCACCACTCACCAGACCAACGACTGCATCATGCTAACGAAGGCCCTCGCGGATATACAGAAGGACGAACGGGTCACCCCTCCCGGGGCGGGCGAGCGACAACGCGAAGCAAACATCGAGACCCGGGGGACTATCAGCACAATATCTGGGGGAAAGCGCAAGAAGGGCACCGCGTCGCCCGATCGCTCGAGCAGGGAGGTGCTGACGATCGGGGCGGGACGAGCGCAGAAGGCAGGAAGAGGGGAGGACGCTAGCTGCTCGACGTTAGCAGCAGCGGAAACAGACGGGCCAGCGCCTGACGCACGTTGGCGAACGGGGGAGGCATGCGCACTCACTGCTGGCGCACGCATGGTGGGCTGAACCTCCTCACCCACCCGCATTCCGCCCGAGCGATCCACCACGACACGGCGTACGGTGTCCGCGCCCTTCAGCAGCATGTTCAGCCGGCGCAACTGCTCAGCATCCCGGTCGCTCGCCTTGGGCTTGGACATTTTCACTGCAAAAACAGAGAACGTACAGGTTAGCAACAGTCGATCAAAATTTCACTACACATACAGTACAGATAAGCGCCACCCGACAGACCAAGCATGCGGGCGAGGCGATTCTTTTCGATCAAATCCCAGTGGCACGCCGCCCAGAAGTGTCTCGCCTCGGGCTTAGGGTCAAAGACAAACTTCAGACGAGCTATCCTATTCTCCTCCTCGGGCGTCAGGGGATACTCGTTCGTGTCCAACCAATGGAAGTGCTGGGGGACTCGGTGGACACGATGGGCGTTGGCCGCGATCTCAGGGGCGTGCGCGCCAAACTCCCAGTCACCTCCGACCAGGCAGTTAATCGTGCGCCAGCTGGTGGAGGAGCTGGGAGGATCGATCAGCCACCACTTCACCCTCGGCTCCACGGTGAAGGTGCCCGAGTCTCGCCGGCGGGAGGAGTACTTCAGACGAAAGAAGTGAAGAAATTCTGCCCGTGTAGGGTGGTCCAGCCCGCTCGAACGGAAAATATTTGAAGAACGCCACCAGAGTTCGGGTCAGTGTAGGCCCACACTGACCAAGGGAGATCTTGAGGAGCACCAGGATATATTGGAAGAACGGGTGAAGAGGCAGCTTTATCCCCGCCTTCAGATGAAACTCGCTGACGCATACGTGGCCAGCAGGCGGTCGGGTGAACGTCTCCCCCCTCCCCAGTATCTTCAGCTTGACGGACGAAGGAATGTGGTAGTCCCTCGCCCACCGCGCCATATCCTTGACACTAGGCGCCCGCTCGGGTTCCTGAACCGGCACTCCATCGGGGAGCACCCAGTTAACTCGCCCGCCCTCCGGAAAATGGGTCACGGGCTGAACTTGTCACTCGCACTCCTCACCCCATGGTCCGGACGACGAGGATCCGCCCGACGACTCCCCTAACCCTGCGGCAGCGAGCGCTTGTTGGGGATCCATTTGCTGCACCACAGGAGAAGCGTTAGGGATGAATCGCAGGGGCGTCACACTCATCACGGACTCGCACGACGACGTACTCGACCCACTCGAACCACAACTAACCCACCCCACCCCCGGTACGTACATCCGCTCACGCGATTGCCCGCTCGATATTTCTATTGGCTCCATTCCTAGACGCACGCACACGACACCCACACTTAGCAAAAAAAAGCAAACTACCAGAAACACCAAAAACCCAAAATTCCTACCCCAGACAAAATCAAACCTGGCATACCTCAAGAACACGCCTTGTTCTTGAGATGCAAACCCAGAAAAGGCCAAAAACCCAGAAACCAGAAAAACCAAAAACGAACACAAACCAAAACGGAAAAGAGCAAAAACAAGTCAAAGAGCCTCACCAAATCGAGATTGAAGGTAGAGAGGATGAACGTCGATGAAGGATTCCGGCAAAGAGCAAGGAACACAGAGATCAGAGAGGAACAGTATGCAAAGTAATTTCTGCAGCGTTTCGGTAAATTGTGAAAGTGATGAGGAAGACGACACCAAAGCCCCTATATATATTGATCGCACGGTGCATGCCAATGCACGTCAGCCGTCCATTTTTCGCGTGTCCACCGTCAGATCGCGACACGTGGCCCTGAGGCTAGCATTTATTACGCAACGGTTCCCAAGGATAAGTCAAAAGGAATGTCACCTCAAGCACCTCATCAGAGCACCACCACACCCAAGCCAAGACACGCCATGTCTCCCGCCATTCGCACTGGCGCATACCCCACCAGCACGACTAACAAACGCCGAACGCACAACAAACGCTCAATCAAGGAAATCACCGCCACGGGCGTAGGGCACCTCCCCTCCGTGCGCATACCGGTAAGAACCAGCCAGCCGGATTAGGCGGCACATGCATGGGGTCCGTCCCCTCTTTGCGCGCGCTAAGACCGATGGGCGGTACGGGTGTGGGGTTCGTCCTCTCCGTACACGCAACGTTAACGATCGACTCGCCGACTCAGCCGACAAGGGTGTGGGGTCCGTCCCCTCCTTGCGCGTTCTGAGACCGATGAGCGTTCCGGGTGTAGGGTTCGTCCTCTCCGTGAGCGAAAAATACAAGCCGGCTGTGGTGACAGAGGCATGGGGCCGACTCCTCTCTGGGCGCGCTAAGCCGATGGGCGGCACGGGCGTGGGGTTCTTCCCCTCCGTGTGCGTAACGTTAACGATCGACTTGCCGACTCAGCCGGCAGGGGTGTGGGGTCCATCCTCTCCTTGTACGTTCTGAGACCGATGAGCGTTCCGGGTGTGGGGTCCGTCCTCTTCGTGCGCGAAATCTACCCGGTTTAGGCGGCAGAGGCCTCTGCGCGCGCTAAGTCTGAGGGGCGGCACGGGTACGCGTTCGTGCGCGCCGCAACATTGTACGTCGCGGTCTTGATCCCACCGTTGACGCTACAGCGTACGCAACGGCATCCCCGTTGACGTGCGACGTATGCAACGACAACCCAGCGTTGGCGTTACGACCAGCATTTGCATACATTCACACATCATACCATACATTCATGCATCATACCATACATTCACACATTTGCATACCTATATATCTGTTGCACTTATTGCGCACGGCTCCAAACTAGCAAGATCCGTTTGGAGGCCGGGCCCAGAATACAGGAACAGGTACACGATAAAACGCGCAGGTACCCACTCCGTCATGCGAGCCCTTCCTTGACCGGAGAGTTGGGGGACTTGGGGGTTACAGGATCATACACCACTGCTCAAATCAGATAAGTATTCTTGTTAATCGCACGAACCCTTTTTCAACTCCCCAGTCAAGAAAGTTCTCTTTGACTTGGGGACTTGGGGGACTTGTTAGTATAGCATCATTAGTTGTCCGATTAAATATACTTATCCGCTTAAGCAGGCAATCAACACCTACCAGACCACCGGAAAGACCACCAGGAAGGCTACAACTCTGCTCACAAGACCGACCCCATCCGAGCGCGCACGCGCCCGTGGAGCGCATACCCGAATGTGCGGATCACACATCAACAGATTCAGACCAGTCCCACATCGAAGAACACCATCAAGCACCAAGCTCAACCACCTATATATGTGAGGTATTTATTACAGGTAAGAGCATAAAATTCAATCCCACAAAACACTACTCACTCGCACGTTCGCTTGACTGTTATATCCAATACATCTTCTAACTTAGGCATCGGAGCGTTGAAGGCAGGCCACCCCTGTCTCGACCCCTGACTGTCTGTTTGTCGTTGTATTCTTCTAACAGCCGTATCCGAACACGCGTACCCGCACACCCGAAGGGAGAAGAAGCGCCTGACCATCCGAACATCCCCAACGTTCGGACGTACAAGAAGGAGGAGGAGTACCCGTACTTGCTTCTGCTTGATTACGTCCCGCGTAATCCGGTAGAAATAGAAAGTACTAATCTATTACTAATAGAACATTGCTTTTCATATATCCACAAATCTCTCCTGCCCTCTTTCATCTCAACTATTGTTTGTATTCAAGTACTACTCACCAAAACAATAGTCAAGTAGTACTACTTGCCGAAGCAGTGTTCAGGTACTACTACTCGATGAAACAGTAGTGATAACACCGCCCCAACGGGGCGGACAACCACCTAGTAGTATACAGTGACTCGTATCGAGTTCCTGTGCTTTATTTTCGTGGCTACTGCATTGGTATGTTGATTTTTTTCTGGGCAGTGTCATTACTTTCTTTGTGTTCGAGTGTATCTCATACTTATTAACAAGTAACATGTTGATTTTCTCTGAGTGGTATAGATGGCCAACCTTTGGCATAGGATGAGATCGAAAGAGACCTACCTGCGTGCTCGTCAAAGGTTTTACTGGAATCGAAATGGACATTCATAACACAAGAGGTACAGTTTTATCTATGTTCTTGCTCAACTTGTTTCTGCAGTGAAACTAATTGTTAAGAATTCAAGTGATGGATATATTAAATTGGAACTTCGAATGTTTAATCTGAGTACCTGGCTATGGCAAATGCAGGAGCATCCGCTCTTGAATAGGTCATGGTACAAGTTGCATCCATGTGGAACTAGCGAGTGGATGAAGCTGCTTTTTCTTGGTGATGAATCTGGGGCTAAGAAAGGAGTTGAGCACTATTTGGTGTCACGGTGTAACTGATGTATCTATTCTGTGAACAACAGTTAATGTTTCATGTATTACCGCCAAAATCAGATTACATTTATGCACTGCTGCATAAGTTTTACAGAAAGGCTTTTCTCTAAGCCAACTCTTGAAGCACAAGTAACATCTAGAGTCCGGATGTATGAGATCTGATATTGCTAAAGCATCATCCATTTCATGGCACTCCTTGATTGCTGGATCATGTTCAGGGAGGAGGATCAGATTCTGTACATTCTATGTTTTCTGCACTTTTCTCAGCTGTTCGAGTGAAGTGAACCAGAAATTCTGTATTTCCCTCAGCACCCTTGAGAGGAGACTCGATCCATCCTTTGCTGCTAAATCCAAAGTTCTCAACACCCTTGATTATCCTGTCAAGAACCTGAACACCAAAACTTCATCAATACCATATGCCATTTTTCATAATTCCATTGCAGATTGCCAGCAAAGATTGAATAATTGAATATAGAGTAATGACGTGTTTTCTCTTTTACATATAAGCCTGAGGCTGGAAGAAATCAATTACAAGGAAAAAGTCCTTACTTCTTGATGAACTAATGGATCTCTTACAATGCCACCACTCCCTACCTGAAAACAAAATAAACTAATATTATAATAAATTGATTAAATTCTGGACTAGATTTTTCCTCTCTTATCACTGTCAGATATTTGCAAATTGTATAGAATTAGTTCCACATATTGGTAAAATAAGGATCAACGGATCAAGGAAACCTATAAACCTAGACCGAATCCTAAGCTCTATACAAGATTTCGCATAAAGAGAACAATTGTTTGATCCAAGCTAGCCTTACACAGAATGGTCACACACTGATACTTTATTCCGATCCACCCAGAACAAAATGGAAATAGTTGCATAATTACCCAGTTTATCAGGTATCTTTAACAATGAAAAATGAAGTTAAATTATCAGTGTTGTAGTTTCTAGCCTGGTACCTTTTCCTCTATATTGATGTCTCCTCAGTATGGTCTACATTTCAAGTCAAAAAACTGACCAGAAGCTTGAAAAGGTAACTAGAAGTTGGTATAAGAAGATTTCTTACTTGTGATCTGCGAGCTTCAAACTGAGGTTTAACCAGGGTGACTAATGTCGCCTCTTCTTTCATCACATTGACTACAGCAGGCATGACCTGCTTGCAATATAAAGGAATTATTAACCATGTAGCCCTCATATGGTATTCTTTGCAAAGGACTTGGGTAGATATAAAATTATGAACGCATAAAACCCACCCCTCAAAAAAAAACAAAAAGAGATTAAAACCAGCCAAAGCAAGCTTTGGACAGCTTACCAGTAGAATTGAGATGAATGAAAGATCCAAAGTCGCAATATCTACTCTTTGAGGGAGTCCCGGAAGGTGTCTTAAGTTTGTCCTTTCTATCACACTGACACGTTCATCTGTTCGAATTTTTTCTGCTACCTAATGAAGCCAGTTCCATAAGGATTTAAGAGTTACCAAAGACATAGAACATAATATGAGAGTATCGAAGAAAGTATCACATAGGACATCACAGAATGCATTTTTATCTATCTGTTCCCTACATATGAAAAATGAAAAGTATGGTATGACGCCTCTACTAAAAGACCTATTTCAAACAATAGGAATAATTAGATGTACAACCAAATAAATGTATTACCTGTCCATACCCTACATCAACACCATAAACAAACGATGCACCATACTGAAGTAAACAGTCGGTGAATCCACCGGTCGACAACCCTGAATCAAGAGCTACTTTGCCAGCAACATCAATGTCCAGCTGTTCAATAGCAGCTTCTAACTTGTGTCCTGCTCTAGAGGGATAAACAGAAGAACAACTCAGCACAAGACGTCCTGCCAAAGTTTGTACATAAATACAAATTCTCGTACAATGAACTGTAAGGTGGTTTGGTAAAGTAAAGTAATCACCTACATACATATTTGGGGACTTCAGCCATAATCTTTACAACCGATTTATCAGATACCGGAGTTCCGGCTTTGTTTACTACCTTGCCATCCACAAATACTTTTCCTATACCAGCAAACATGAATACTCAAAGTTAACTCCCTTCAACGTTATATTACATACTTAGACCATAAATTGAGGTAGGCTTTTGTACTTCAATTGTGAATTTCACCTTGTAAAATCCACGACTGTATGTAGGTTCGGCTATATTGTTCATACCGTTCAAGGCACACTTCATCCAACCTCTTCTTCCTGAAAATGTCATTACCCAAACACAATAGTCAAAATGGGTTTCCATGTATACTACCACTAGCTAATAATGGGTGAATGAATTCGGTTTTGAGCAGCAACAAAAAAAAACTTACTTCTTTGGTGCTTGATCCTTTGAAAACCTGACAGCAGCAAAGCTTCTACAGACCCATCTCGCTGAAACAGAAAATTGCATTCAAAAGAATAAAGCTTTACACTGTTATAGCCAAACCAAAGCTTTGCCCAGAAATAAAATCCGAAACTTTCTATGTTCAGTAGCCATGTAAAACGAGGCCGAATGATGATTGCCCACCGGGTGTTTGTGAAAACGACTCAAGAAGAAGGCAAATCAAGTAGTTTTGAGGAAGAGGAGGGAAGTACCATGGTGGTAATGTGTGTTGAATTCGGATGGGAAGTAGAAGCTTGGACTTGAGCTAATACGGCGCGAGATTATGTGATTTGGAAACTTGAGAAGCTGAAATGCCATCTCTTCTTTATCTGCCTAGTTCCGGCCACTCGACCAGTGCCTGTTTCCACTACTATAAACTTTGCGGTTCAATTTGGTAGCTTTTGGGGCTTCAGGGTCCCAAATATACCACCCAAATTATTGGGTCATTCGATCTTGGCCTAAAGAATTATTCCTTCTTTTCTATTTATTTTGCTAGGAATTAACTAAAGTATCTTTGAAAAAGTGGTGAATGGTACCTATGTGGAGCAAAGAAACACAAGAAATCATATGAACTTTTACGAGCTATGAATCAAGGAGTGCAAAACTGAGTCACCAATTGAATTCCTAAAAAAAATCATTTGGTTACATACAACTCCCACAACTAAGCTTGAATTCTAGATGAACTGGGAGATTGAATAAGCTTCAAACCACAATATATATGAGGAAATGAGTAGAACATGTCCAACAGTTTTTGTAAAAATTCTTTATTATACAAGATGAAAATACAAAATTTGTAAAATAAAATGATCCCAACTCCAACAACTCTTCTATTCTACAATACAAAATTAAATATTTTTTTTATAATTTAATGAATTTATTTAAATATTATATATCAAACTCAAAATTATATATTAAAACTTACTCTTTTGAGGGGAAAGAGTGAATTATAGTAAGTGAGCAATAAATTTTAGAGGTTTTGTAATGAATACAAGTTTTGAGAATTCTATAGATATTGAGATTCTTTAACAATTTTGTTCATTTTCTATAGGATACAAGATAGTTTATAAGAGCTGATTGAGCTAAAAAAAGTTGTTTTTTTCTTGCTAAAATAACAATTCTTATGATTTTACAAGAGCTGCTGGAGAATAGTTGATTCAGAAGACCCAAAACCCGGTAGGATTGCTCAGACAAAATATGAATAGGAATGGAGAAAATGTGTTACCAAGCAAGATAGTTATGCATGGTGACATCGTAACTCCTAGCCTCAACATACAAGGTCAGCTTAATCGTCTTTGCCAAGAACATTCCTGAGCACATGGATGTCCAAATCACTATCAAGTAGTATGCAAAGCTTAATGTGATTCTCCCTATGGCGGCCACACATAACCCTGTGAATGTGTACCCTGCATATGCATTCATGTCCAGCAATGGCGCTTCTCCGCCTCCATTTGAAGTTAATGATGCCTTCAGCATCATTGCTTGAAAGAACCAACTTGACATTCCCTTCACAAACTGCCAATTTATGGATTCTGGGCTAAATCTGGCACATAGTAGGCATTGAAATTGCACATTATCAGCTTACACAAAGTGAAATAATAAGTCATATTACTTACATAGCCGATGCTACAAAAACATTGGACCCGATCGAAAGATGTTTGAAACTTACTTCCCAGAAAAGCCGAGTGAGATGCCAGCAGGCACCAAGTATGTTGCAAATGTCATGAATGGAATGTATAAATCAGGAGCATTTATGTCATTAATTGGAGGATTATAAGAAAGCCTGCCTCCAACTGGCTCCGTTGTTCTGGTTCAATGTCCCTACAATGTAATTACAACTCGTTATAAACTTAAATATGTTTGGGGAATTATAAGCAGCCGTAAGTTCTAATTTTTGCATACCCTGTGAAGAAATGGAAATAGAATTATCTTCAGCTTGTTCCTGACATAGTGCGCATGTTCACTTGAAAGTAGCATTGAGGATCAGAGAAGCACTTAATAATCTGCATTTGGGAGGTAAATGTTAAAATGGAAGATAAGCTCAAACCAAGAAAAGCATGCCATTTCATAGAACAGCTACTTGATGCGAGATCATATGTGACTTAAGATCATCAAACAACAAGGCCATATGATCCCTCCACTCTATAACATAACTACATTATGTGTTGAAATTTTCCGATCCACTTTACAACAGAAGTTCCAGTTGTATCGTTCTAGACCAGGGTTTGTTTACATGCATGATCCAAAGTCGCCTCATTTCCAGATTGGTGTAGATTTTCTTGGTACTTACATAAGCACCCAATCCCTCTTGAATGAGTCCAGAGCCAGCTCCATAGAATGCATTTCCCAACTGATTTGACTGAGAGTTCAACCCTGGTATGGGAATTCCAGACTGAAATCCTAGATTCCCGTTCATAGCTGCTGTATAATAGGTTTCCATCAAAAACAATATACTTGTTGTTTCAAGCATCACAATATTTCACATGAGATAACAAAGATATCATAATATTATGATATTCATATATAGTGGCATGGCAAAACCTTGATGAACTTATATTTAGGTTTGATGGGTAGAGGAAAATTGATCATCCAATTTCTGAGTCCTACTTTAGATACATTGTTAACCTGATTAATGGATTGTATCAAACACTAGAGATTTAAACTGGCGACAACTGCAGTACGTGATTTAGGTTGTCCTTTTGGGTACCTAACTACATCCAATGGTGAAGAAACAGAATGTCCAAAGAAATTTGGTGTGAGAGACTCAATCCTTGGATTGGTGGGATCCATATATTCTAGAAATGATTTGGATTTTTGGCTTTCTGAAAAACTTTAGTTTTGAATGAGAAAATCCCAGAAGAAAGTGACGATTCAAGCCAATCCCCCAAATGAGGATCACATATATATTATTAATATTGCTTTGATCTTGGATTTTGAATGTGCATAAGATTACGTATGCGTGAGATTAATGGAAGCTTGATACAAAGTACATAAATTTTAACGAGTGTCGATGAGATATTCACCTGAAACGTGTCCTATAGTTGCAGACCAGCTTCGAAATCATGCTGCTGTCCAAGCAAGACAAGAAAAAGTGCAATGAGGCGCGCTGTTAGAACTTGGAAGTAAGGTTAATTAACTAATTCAGTAATTTATAGTCATATTTACTAAAAAGAATAACAAAAAATTGAAAAATAAAGGGGAGTCGTAAACTCAAACTCACAATGAGGGTGAGTGAGCCAAACTCAGTCACTTGTCAACTTCTTATTTATTCTTGAATTAAAAAAATATATATGATGTAGTGATGTAGTGTTAATTCTTCTTCTATTTTTACTCTCTTTTAGTCTTTTTAGCCTCACTTACCTATTATGTAAGCAAATCACTATTATTAAATATAACAATAAAAAATTAAGAGAAAATTAGGCATAATTGTTGTTGTTATTACTTCTTTTTTTTGCTGCTCACTCACGTAAGGGAAATTTGAGCTCTATCTTCCAATGTGCAGTAGTATACTTGTATGTAAATCACAAGAATATAACATATTAGATCAAGAACACATTTTTCTGAACGTACCATAAAAAAAAAAGTCTTCTAGTGTTCAAAATAGGGTCTTAAGCAAGCATTTTGTTAACCAGATAGAACATGGAGCATAATCAATTATACAAATAAGCATCTCGGTATGTACTTGGCAAAAAGAAAAAAAAAGATCCTTCCTTACCCATTCAAACGTCTCCTCTTCTTCCAAAATCCTATACTCACAGAAATCTATTTTTCAACTATCTCTTTCGCCTATTGAAAACATATATATGAAAGGACCTAACCTCAATTTAGTTTCCTAAATCGGAATCAAACCCTTTCTGAAAACACTAACTAGCAAAAACCATAGAAATTTCGGTAGAGTTTCACTATATCGTGGAATTTCCATTAACCTGCACCTGAAAACACACTTCACCCTATGCCACAAAAGCCAAACCATGGGCACCAATCTCATCCGGATTTCTCAAAATCATAACATAATATAAAATAATAAGAAAAAATGGAACTTTACAGAAATCCGGGGAAAATCATGTGAAAATATAAACATCAAAGTATTCAGAGCGACCTCTAGTATATATACATAAATATACAACAGTAGGCTAAACAAGAAACCTACTGAGAAAGAAAAGTAGCTCGAATACTAAGCCTCCGACTGCGACGTGCGACACCAGAATCCGAACTGCAAACTGGGCACGGAAACCGAAAAACCCAGGGGAAAGGCAAATAAAATCATTAGAGTAAGTGGACGAAAATAAACATATGTCTTTCACCATTTACATAACATAAAAATAATGCGAGTTCTTAAAATAAATGGAGGTGTCGGGCGAATCTCTCAAACCCGACGGTGATAGACTAGGCGAATCTCTCAAGTCTAGTGGGCACATCAGGCGAATCTCTCAAGCCTGGAACTGGACTACCGGTGATCAGCCGAGTAGTCAATGCATCGATGCTAAGTAAATTCCATTACCAATAAAACATAAAACAATACCTCCAAAAACAATAAATAATCTCAATACTGTAATGGAAATAAATGCTGAAACCAAGAACTTGCTACGACAGTGAAAATAAATGTCCACTCACAAATAAGCATAACGCGTAGACGCGCTAATCCCGAGATCCGACGGAAGATCCCTCGCCCAACGTACGATCTCGATCCCCTGAATAATCACAAAATATCACTGATCAAAATCACAATTCATTACACTGAACCACACCTCGGAAACCAACCATTTCCGGAAACATATAACTCGAATAACAGAAAACCCGTCGAAAACCCCAATTACTCCACATAAATCCTCAACTTAAAATACACCACTCAAATCAACTCGAAAACCTCAAGGCTACGATCGGGGCACAATTACGAGCAAAACGGCATAAAACTTGACAAAAATCCAAAAAGTCAACATTTCGCCGGAGCGCCGTCGTTGACCTCCGCTGCAGGCGGCGGCGCGACGTCAACAGTGACGGATTTCGGCCAAACTTTCCAGAAATGATCTACACCTCGAGCCCAATACATCTCTCTTCTACACCAAGCCCCAATTCCAAGCCCACCGGCCAGAATTCACCTCGAAACCCACGGAATCCATGGATTCCGGTGAGGTTTCCGGCGAACTCCAAACGGCAACCAATTTCAAAAACTCTTCACCCAAAAGCTTCCTTGGGTTGAGGGGAGCAAAACCCCCAACCCCTCCGACCCCAAAAGTGGCCAGAAATGGCCACCCGATTCCGGCAAAAACCAAGAACTTCACCGAGCTCGTTCTCCCTCAAATCTCAACCAAATGAACTCAAACCAATTGCAAAACAATAGGAAATCATGAGAGGAAGCTAACCATACCAAAATTGTAGCCGGAGGTGGCCGGAAACGGAAAGTCCACGGCGAGTCAAACGGTGGTGCGAAATGAACTCGGTCAACAGTCAGTCAACGGTCAAACGACGATCAAACTTCCAAAACAGTGTTTTTCGACAATTTTACGACTATTCTGATATTTATACTCGCGGCTCGATACGATCGACGGTCCAAATTGAATCACATCCACGTTTCGGATAACTCAAACTTAATCGGATAAACACGACTAAATCACGCGACTTCAAATATTCATAACATATTCCTCGGTTATCGAAACAATTATCCGAAACCGCCTACGAACTCGAAATCATGCATACTACAACTCTCATGAAGAGACTTATACCAAATTCTCGCCCGATAAATTAGTCGTGAATTAAGCCGCTAAAACTGTTCAATTACGACAAACAGTGATTACTCGTAAAATATACAAACCAAGCCGATTAATATACTAATTCCGGTTCGGGTCGTCACAATATAGTAGTTAGTATTTAAACATATTAGATAATAAATCAAACAACAGTAGATAAAATGTTATTATTGCACACCTTAAAGGGGGTTCCAAAACATGGAGTTACTAAGATTTGCTTGGTTCCCACTATTTTTCATACTCACAAGGTTGAAGGTTTGACTAGCATTCATACTTGAACCAAAAGATGAGACATTACAACCAAAGTGATTCTCGTTTCTTGTATCCATAATGCCATAATTTTGAAACTCATTCAAATTCGAATCCAAAACCAATGGATTATAATCAGATGTTTGTGAGTTGCCAAGTTGATATCCTCCAGTATCTAAACTCAAAACTGTCAAAAAAATCCAAAATTTTAATTAATTACTCTAGCTATGGTGTAAATATATAAAAGAAATTATTAAATGTTCAATCGTAGTATATCATTATTTAGTGGTTAACTGAGCCAAACCATCTTGATTCTCCACACCATGTAGAGGTGTTAGGGTACTTTGAGAATTATTGTTAATCATATAATTGTGATGTGCAAGCAGTTTGATTAGTTGTCACCTCATCATTCATTAGAACCAAAATAAGATTTAAATAAAATAACCAATTAATATATAAGCATGACAGTTAAAGAGGACAAACTAAAATGAGCAAATATATATGCCGTAGAAAAAGGCGGACCACCAATTCACCAATTGAAAGAAAAATTAATCAGTTTACCTCCTTTGAATTGTTACACTGTCTTTTATTATACTTATTTGGTCCAGACTTTCTACCACTTGTGGATCAAGAATTTTTGTTTGATGCAAGTTACAACTAGCATTTCCATCTCCATCACATGTACACACACTTGAACAACGACAAGTGTGACACATGTGATTCGTCATTGTATCAATATTGTCTCAACTTAACCACATTTAAGATGTTGGGTTTTATCACAAAAAGTCTAGGTACAAGTAGGACTATTCCATCCATATTTAACTTGTAATTTATCTTATCCTTTTTCAATGAGGGATATTCCCTCTCCAAAACGCCCTCTTACGTGCAACCTACTTAGGCTTACACGTGCAACCAGATGATCCTCTTGGTCGGAACGTGAATGAATCGACATATGACTCTCTCGAACAGAACAAGAATGAGTCAAAAAATTAGACTGGGCAGACGGTAGACGAAGGACCCGCTCTGATACCAAGTTGAACAGCGACAATCATACTTACAGTTCTAGAAGAAAACTTTATCAATTATAGAATCCTACTTAATTACAGAATATACACTTACTAAATATACAATGAGTATGACTTACTTTAACACTCCTCCTTAAGTTGGAGAATACAAGTCTCGAATGCCCAATTTGTCAAGTGAGTCACTGAAGGTCCTGGACGAAACAACTTTAGTAAGAATGTCAGCTAATGACTCATTTGCATGAACAAATAGAAATAAGATAATACAGGCATCTAGCTTCTCCTTGATGAAGTGTCTATCAATCTCTACATACTTCGTCTGATCATGCTGAACATGGTTATATGCAATTTCAACTGCAGCAGTGTTGTTACAATAAAGAGACATTGATTGTTTCTACTTGAAACTCAAATCCCTTAACAAATACTTCAGCCACAACAACTCACAAACTCTTTGAGCTATACCTCTATAAATCTTTATCACAACATTCATATGATCTTCAATATTATTATGTATATATTGGCTCACTACACTAACAGTATAAGCAAGATCAAGTCTAGTGTATGACAAGTAAATTAATCTTCCAACTAACCTCCAATTCTGGGACTTGTCTGTAAGAACTTGATCAGGATACTCTGTAATCCGATGATTTTGTTCAATGGGTGTATCAACTGGTTTACAGTCAAGTATACCAGTTTTTGTCAACAGATCTAGAACATACTTCCTTTGACTCAACATAATACAATTTTTTGTCTTGGGCTACCTTAATTCCCAAGAAATATTGCAACTTCCCAAGATCATTCATCTCAAATTCAGAAGATAATTGAACTTGTAACCTCTTAATTTCATCAAAGTCATCACCTGTCATAACTATGTCATCCACATAAATGATCAAAGAAGTTAGATTACTCAACCAAACCAAGCTCTCGGGAACTGTTTCAATCCACATCCATATAGCTTTTAGGTTTTCATAGTACTCCGCAAGAGGTTGACCATTTTGGGTAGTTGCGCAGTCTTGGCATGTCAACTCATGTACTCATTCAATTGCTTGAATTTGTTTGAAGATCTACTATAGATGATTACATCAGATTGTCAGGTAGAACAATGACAAGCGTGAACTTAGGCTCTAATGCAAAGTTGAACAATGACAAGCGTGGCACATGTGGTCCGTCTTTGTAACGATATTGTCTCAACTTAATCACTTTTAAGGTGTTGAGTTTAATCACAAAAGACCTCGATGCAACTAAGACTACTCCATCCATATTTAACTTGTAATTTATCTTGACATTTTTTGATGTGGGAACTTCCCTCTCCAACACACATAAATTCTGAGCTTTTGAGAGGTTTGGTTACCACTGCACACTTCTTCAAAGTTTCTTTTAGTCCAAGATATGCAATATCAAAACTCTCTACAGACATTGATCTTTCCTTACTCAATTTGATAGCTTCCTAAAACAATTCATCAAAGCATTGTTTTCTATGTTGACCTTCTTTTTGTGTCTCATGTATGATACTATTATTATTGTATATGGTCTTCACATATTTGGTCCATGGCTTAAGTATATAACCAGACAGAATGTCAAAAATTCCTAAAGAGTAGAGCACAGCAAAAGCATGTCTACAAAGGAACTCGGTGTATTCAAACTGTTTGACTGCAGAATTCCCAGGGTCCTGAGAAGTCTCCAACTATCTCTTTTCTCTTGTGTGTGTTCTAGGCGTGCCACTGCCATAGGGTAGAACGTTGAACGCTGGTTCGCTGCTACTGAACTTCTAAGAAGCGATCGAGACGGGGAAAGCACCAACCCTGCCTGTTGAGTTCTTTTCGCCTAAATAACTTAGGACTTGAACTTGCGTGTCTCTCTGCTTAGCCACGGGAATCGATACTCCACACACCCTATCCGGTGCAGAGAAGAGTAATCTTTGAAGTGAGTGTTGATAACACAATTATGGTCAAGACCTCGAATCTTCGGATTGTACACGCCTTATATGGTGTAAATCTTTGGATTGCAGGCACCTAGGGTTTCTCGAGAAGAGAAGAGTTTTTGGCGAGAGCAAAAGTTATGTATGAGATGTATAGGTCCTAATTATACCAAGATTTCCTCTTTATATAGGAATCGTACAATTACTTGCTGTAGTTAATTAATACAAGATTCTAGCAATTATACTCACTCAATGACTCTAATTTCCAAGAATCCCACATCCTTAATTCTCTCAATCAATCTTAGATCTATCAAGATCATTCAAGATTCTTTCCCTCTCTAGAAAAGTTCTCTCGCGTGGGCATCGACCCAAGAATACTGGAAAACCCTAAAAATAAATAATGTTTATTTTGGGCCTAAACATTGCCCCTCAAGCCTCGAGATGTGGCCCAGGTGTAATCGAAGAGGTTTGAAATCGTGACACGTCCTTTGAGCAATATGGTAACCTTCCTTTCGTGACGCCACTTCATTGCACTACCTTTGAAAAGTCACCCTCTATGATATGATATTTATTTAAGCCAGCACGACTGTCAGTAGTGCACAGTTACCCAAACACTCTCTCCGCCTGCCGATCTCAGTCTCCACAGTAGCCAAAACTTTCTTGCACTGCTTTGCCAATTTCGATCAAATCCTAGATCAATCTACCCAGAATCATGCCTCGTCATCAGGTTAGATCCAACCCCCTCCTGAATAAGAACGCCGCTAAATCCTTCGCTACCACTATCTGTTCCACCACGTCGCGCAAGATACCTAACCACACTCTCACCCTTCGCCTGGTTGAAAATCATACGGCACGTCTGGGCCTGTTCATCAAATCACCGTTGAATCCAGCACTCCACCAAGCCCTTCACTCCTACATCTGTCGTCTAGCACTCATCATCCAGGATGACAAAGCCTCACCGCAACAATGGGACCAAAAAGATGTCGAGCGCAAATTGGGCAAGTGGCCCTCTGTTACCGAGGACGATAGGAGTTGGTATAGGTCCCATGATAAAACTGATTATGCACTCTGAGAAATGACTGGAATCTCCTAATTTCTATAGTTGTGCTTTGCTCTACCTCAAGAAGGCAATCAAGCACCGTTCGTCGATGCCATGTGTTTTTGGGATTCAGGCTACAACGTTTTTTGATTTCCCTGCGGCGATATGAGCATCACCTTGATCGACATGGTGACCATATTTGGAGTTCCAATTCCTGAGCATCCATATTCTCAAGGCGCGTTGAACCATTACTGCCCCAAGAACACAGCCTGTGCCGGCCGCTGAAGTTTTACTCGATCCAACACCGCCTCGCTGAACTATTACAAGGACATACCAGGCGCTCGAGGAGGTATTGTATTCCTTGGATACAGGCTCTGTAAATTTTTCTTCTGTACCTCCTTCAATAAAATCATAGGGAGCTGGACTCGAATCACCAAGCTGGTGTTATATAACGGCCATAAAGTCGGACTTGCCCAACCTGTCATTGCTTATCTCTACTACAACCTGGGGTGGATTTCACTGGATCCTCTAAAGTTTGATTTCGTTGGGCCATTGTGGATATTAGAATTGTGGCTTTAGGTCTATTTCCCCATCTTCCGTCATCTGCTCACGAGGCCATTCAGCAAGAACAAATTGCTAGGTTTAATCTTCTCACGGTTTCTCCCTGATGATCTGCTCACCTACCTCAGCAGCTTTACTTACCATTGCTCGTTGAATAAGTTCCCATAATAGACAACACTCCTTGTCTTAGGTTGGCGATGTCTTAAGGATTTAAGCACCGAATTTTGCCTTTCGCCTGACTAGGCAGCTTCTGCGAGGCTCATCTTCATCTAAACTAACACTTGCGCAGACTTACGAATTCCCGAGCCGGGTGCAACCCATGAGCTTTATGCTCCCAACCACTTCACTATGCATCTTGCCACGACTCAAGGCGCATTGTTTCCTCTCGTCGGCTCTGTTAATCACTACACCTCCTGGAGGTCTACTGCTCGTTCTAGCACTTGGGCAGTTGAGGATAGCCACTACGGCTTTCCCACCATGATAGTCCTTGATGCTTTATGCACTTGCACTCTTTGTCTAGCCTTTGAGATGACATACAACTATCTCTCTGGCGAGCTTATCACTGGGATAGAATCTGCCACCTCAAACTTATCGCCCTCTTCGTGAGGATCTTCGAAGACTTCTCACACATTTTCACTGCTCCAACTGACAAAGAAGCTCTCCAATACAAAGACGCCCAAGTTCCTGATTCTCTTTCATGCTGGCTAGAGGTAAAAGTCTTTCTTTCTGCATGAATCAATAATTCCACACTACATGGTTGCACTCGTCTTACCTACCAATGCTTTCCATGAACCTCCTTCACAAGCGGGAGATGCTACTGAGAGCAAAAAACGGAGACCTCGCCCTACTAGGCTAAGCTCTTAAGTAGACTCTGACCTTGCCGCGGAAAGTAGGAACAGAGAAAAAGACGAAGCTAACTCAGTAAGCCATTATCTACTTACCTATTAATTAAATTAAATTGTTAAATAGACAGTAATTCTAACTTTCGTTCCCTTTAGCCACCCCACAAATGACGATGAGCCCTTATTCCTGATGGAGATGAGGACATCCTAATCGGCTTGTGGAACATCGGAGGTCATTTCTGCCCTTGTACTACAACAGACTCTTCTCGCCCACCTTCTCGCCCATCAATGGATTACAAGGAAGAAGAAGAAGAAGAAGAACGGCTACCATCTAAGCGAAAGCCATACTGGGTTGACCAGTTTCAAGGGTCTATTCCCTTTGGGAACAACCTCCTTTCACTCTTTACCCTCTTATGCTTAACGAGGAGCATGAGGATTTGATCAGATGTGGGATCCTCTAGACTCATCCAACCATCACCACCACCACCACCAATCTTTCCTTTGGAATACGAGCTCGAGGTAACCTCTAACCTGCTTTGAGAATTTACATGATGGTTGTATGATCTTTTCTCTTAGCTCGATTCCCTCTATTTGTAGGCAATAATTCTAGAAGAGCTTCCACCTGAGGCTAACTCTATGGCCAACGTGCCTCTTGAATGTGCAGTTGGTGCAAATAAGGAGCCTGCCACCATAGAGCCTTTTCCCTAGGCAAAAGATGATCATGCCCCTAGTAGGCATAATGAAGAGATTGAGATGAGCCCAAATTCCATAGAGACTGCTCAGTCTCGGGGTGATCTTGCCGGTGAAACTTTGGCGAGCACCCCCTAGCAACGCCAACAGTCTTCTCCAGAATTTGCTTTATCTCCATGTTAGACAGTTTTACTTGCCCGCTCTTTTGAGGATGATAAAATGTTTCTACCTTATGATAAAACATTGAACTTTCTGAGCAAAGCTGCAAAAGACTTGTTACAAAAGTGGGAACCTCCATCACTAATAACGTACCTGAGAGTGCCAAATTTAATAAACAGTGATTTCAACTTCAAAACAACAACGATATCGTTAGTTCGAGTGGCCACTACCTCCACCCAATTTGAAACATAATCAACTATAAGTAGAATGTAAACATTTTTCTTAGAGCTAGGAAAAGGACCCATAAAATCAATACCCCACACATAAAAAATCTTAACAACTAAAATTAGATGTTGGGACATCTAATCTCTAGGACCTAAGTTACCTATGAGATTACATATGGCACATGATTTATGGAACTTATGCGCATCTTTGAACAAAGTTGGCCAGAAGAAGCCTTTCAAGAACCTTTATTGCAGTCTTCTTTCCACCAAAGCGACCTCCCTATACATGTGAGTGACAAAAAGATAGAATAGAATGAAACTTAGTTTCAGGAACGCACCTTGTTATAAACAAATCTAGATAATGTTTCCATAGATAAGGCTCATCTCACACGTATTCCTTAGTTGTCTTCACCAACTTGTCCTTTTGAGCTCTACTGTAATCACTTGGTATTCTTTCTGACACAAAATTATTAACAATAACTGCATACCAAGGCTCAAAAGCAGCATGAGGAAAAAATTTGCTCATTTGGGAAGCTGTCACGCAGAGGTAAAGTATCCTCCTCTGTGTTGGATCCATGAGTGATCCTACTCAGGTGATCTGCCACCACCTTCTTAGTGCCTTTCTTGCCTTGATCTCAATATTGAACTCCTAAAGTAGTAGAATCCATCTAATCAACCTGGGCTTTGCATCCTTTTTAGTCATCAAATATCTCAAAGTTGCATGGTCAGAGAAAATAATCACTTTAGTTCTTAACAAGTAAGATCAAAGACCACAGCTAAGAGTTCATTTTCTGAAGTTGAGTAATTCGACTATGCATTATTTTAAGTTGAGTAAATCATCCATGAATACATCAATAATTTTCTCAACCATGTCTAAAAATATGCTCACAATGCATCTCTGAAATGTTACGAGTGTGTTGCACAAGTCAAAAGACATCCAGCTATAGGAAAAAGTGCCAAAAGAACAAGTGAATGTTGTCTTCTCTTGATCATCACAATGGATGAGAATCTAGTTGTAACTCGAATAACCATCCAAGAAGCAGTAGAAAACATGACCTACAAGACACTCCAACATCTGATCAATAAAAGGTAAGTGGAAGTAATCTTTATGCGTGGTTGCATTTAGTTTACAGTAATCAATGCAAACTCTCACTACCAGAAATTCGCACTTAGACGACAAAACCGGGCCAATTTCGTCATCTAAGTAAGAGTTAGACGACGAAAAAATGAACTCGTACTCCCTAAACATGAACTCTATAGGGGTACCCGAACGGTCATTAAGCATGTTATTTTTCTTCCAAAACTTGCAGAACTCATTCTTCCACTCTTTATACCTATATATGTGATACAAATGTTAGAAACACATTACTTAATCTCTGTGATATCTAAATAAATATTATATAACTCCCGTCACCTTCCTCCTTGAACTTCATTTGCCCAAGTGGATTTAAGTTCCTCCCGAACATTGAACCACACCTGCAATGTCCCATTTTTTATTTTAATATATTTATATTTAAAGGAGCTAATTAATATAAGTATACATACACAATGAATATCTAACTCATTGACATCGCATTGTTCACTTAGTCCTTCATCTGGACTAAGGGACTGAGGACCACTCTGACCACAGAACAGAGACTTTGTCCTGGATAATGTTTCCAACCATGTCGAAGTACCTCCTACAAATGTTTCCCTCTCTCACCGATCCTTGCTCGTCGGTCTCTATGACCAGTGGCCCGTAGGCCTCGACGTCCTTCTGAAGTTGCTTCCCCACAACACAGCCTCTGGTCCTCACTTTTTTCTTCCCTCTGACATCTGTCGCATAAGACAAAGTAAAAAAAGTTAAAACAAGATCACCCAATTTAATATAAAAATTATTGGAAATTTTGAAATTAAATAATGCATATATTTACTATTTACTCGATGATTCTGACGTCGATGCGTTTGCTATCCTCGTACTTTTCAGATGTGTATCAAACGGTTGAAAGACGTATGCTTCTTTCGGGTGGATGTGAATAAGGTTTCCCTCGTTATCGACAGTTGGTATAAGGTTTTCCGCATCATCGACATCTGGCAGGGCATGTACGCTCTGCGAGGGGAAATAAATGTGAGAATGGAAGACACCTCCTAGTTGTTCGGACGACGATGTCCCTGAACCACCAGCATGACTGGGAGATGTACATGGAGTTGGTTCTAGCTAGTTCATTTCTAGCATACGAGGACCCGAAGGAGCAAGACCCTTATAGTTGGGTGTACCCATATAGCTGGGCGTACCCAACACGTGGCTCATTTCTGGCAAACCTTGACATGAAGGGTAAGGACCCACAGAGCCGGGCATAGATGTCTGGCTCTTGTTGGAGAACAAAAGTTGCCTCGCACTCTGTGGTCGTTGGGGGTTGGCTACATCATCATGCACAGGCGTCTCCTGGGTGCATCCAAGCAGTTGTTGGTAATGATTGTTGTATGGGTCGCCGTAAGGCTGGTGAGGCCAGTTGTTTGAGTCGGACCCACAACTGTCGCCGCTGGACCCGTTTTCTCGATTCTTAGATGTCGCATTCTTTCCTCTACCCGAAAAAAAATGCACGATTCCTAAAATTCACATAATTTGAGCCTCTTCAACATCAATAAATTCATCAAACAATAACCTAAAACACAATCCCAAAACCAAATCACATTCCCATAACCTAATCACAATCTCATAACTTAATCACAATCCCATAACCAAATAACAATTCATAATTTCACAATTCCTAATTTCACAAGCACAATAATTTCGATCCATAATTTCACAAATTCATCAAACAATAACCTAAAACACAATCACATAACCAAATCACAATCCCATAACCTAATCACAATAATTACAATCACAATAATCACAATCACATAACCTAATCACAATTCATAGTTTCACAATTCCTAATTTCACAACCACAATAAATTTCGATCCATAATTTCACAAACCTAATCGCCTAAATCGAAATCACAATCACAATCACAATCACAACCATCAATATCACAATCATATTCACTATCATTGAGAGAGAGAGAGAGAGAGTTACTGAACTGTGGAGAGAGAGGAGGTGGAGGGGTAGCTTAAGCGGCGGTGGGCATAGGCGAAGAGGAGAGAGAATTTGTGGTTTTTGGAGTTTGGGGTTTTTATTGTTTAGGAGGAGGAGAGGAGAGGGAGGTTGGGTTTAGGGGTTAGAAATGGGGATTTTGAGAGAAAATGGTTGAAATAGGGAGGGTGACGGCGACTTGGGAGAGAAATGGGGATTTTGAGGGGAAAAGGTTGAAATGGCTCGGGCTCCTCACCGTTTTTGGGTTAAAAGGATGGAGGAGATAGCTAAGGACTTAAAATACATTTTGTCGGGTATATTATACCCGACGATGTGTCGTATGAATGTCGTCAGCTATAGTATAACCGATGACGTGTTGTAAGAACATCGTCGGATATAGTATACCCGACAAGAAATGGTAAAAATAGTCGGGTATACCCTAAATTTTTTTTGAAAAATTAGCCTCAATCATTAATTTGAAAACACAATTCACACAAAAACTTGTTTAAGTAATTTTGGATCATCACCCTTCAACAAACATGTAAATTTAATAAACACGTAAATTATGATCATCACAAACATGTAAATTTAACACATATTCATTTTTAACTAATCAAGGCGCATAATCAGAATCATCGCTTGAGTCTGATTCGGTGTCCATGTTAATTTCTGGTAATATGTGCCGCTCCTCTTCACCGGAGTCTTCGTTGTCTTCATTTGGATTGACATCAATAAGTTCTGCTCGAGGAAGTCGAACCACACTACCTAAATTCACATTATTAAGGCGAATTGTCGAGGAATCTGAAATATTAATTGCGTTCGGCTTTTGGTATGCAGTAACTTCTTCATTCTCTGCAGCATCACCAAGTGTAGCAGCACTGTATATATTTCTAGGAACAATATGGTTAACTATTTTCCACGCGCCTTTGTGCACAAGATCATCAAGATAAAATACTTGTTTTACCATTGTGACAAAAACAAAAGGGTCATCTTCATACCATGTTGCGACAGTATTCATCGAAAATGTTCCATTGTCATCGGTCCTTGTGTTCTGAAGGCTAGTATCAAACCATCTACACTTAAACAAGTGCAATGTCATGTCTTCCCCATAAATTAGTTCAACCACTAAATGGAGAACGCCGTAATAGTCAATACCATTTTGTTGACTATACACCATTACCCCAGAGTTCTGTGTTTTTCGTCTCGCGTCTCTATGTGCACATATAAATTGCACGCCATTGACCTTACTCATCAGATACACTCTTGAAGTTATCGGTTTCATCGCCAAAAGCCTCAATTCATGTGACCAGTTTGGTTACCATGATAATGTACGTAGTTCATCTGAAGCAATAATAACTAACATGTTAGATGACAAACGTCATAATATTAAATTATATATATTAATAAGTATATATATAGACGTACCCAGCCGTCAAAATAGTTTGCAATCTCCCTATTGTGGTACTCAAGATCACCACCAACCTGAGGACAGTATAGATGGAAATTTTTCCAGTATACTTCAGGACAGTTAAGCAATACCCACCAGTGGGCAATGACTAGTTCATATTGTTCCAACTGGTTCGACTTTGGAAAATTTCCACCAACTTTAACCTCATATGAGAGGATAGAAAGTTTGAACTGTGGTTAGTCTACCGACATATGTTGTGGAGGGTCTTCCAAGGCTCCTAGATACAACTTGGTGCATGTTACTCACTCGTGCGCAATATATGCTTCAGCTATACATCTTTCAGGTGTGGATTTATTAGCCACATAGTTTTTATAACCTAGGCGAGAAGCCTATTCGACCCTCCACTTGAGGTCATTCTCATTATCTCTTCTTCTTTTTAACTCTCTTAGGCTCATAATTAAACTCTTTTATTTAAACAGACCTCAACTGCTCCTAACCTTGAAGAATAAGTAGCTGACTTGCTCACCGTCGAGGAAGGTCAGGCGGAGACACCGGAGACGCCTCCTGTCGAATAAACTCAGGCGAGCAGGGACAACGAGCACCAAGAGCCTCTGGCAAGCAGCACATAAGGCGCCAATACCCAGGCAAGCCCGAGAATTCTTGTTAACCATGAGGTATGTGTATCTACATTAAGAGTACATTGTTCTTGCACCGATTTCCTTATCTAATCATTCACTTTTTGCAGGCGACCAACTCTCTGACCCAAGAGACTGAACCTCCAGAGTCTTCGAGTCATGTTGAACTCATTCCCACCGCGATTCATGAAGAAACACTTATGGCAGAAGCTAACACCGAGCTACTCTTCTGTCGACCGTCGATCGCGACGTTGTCGCGGCTGTTGTGCAGGAAGCTGTTGCTACCTATAACCGCGGTGTCGCACAAACTCTTTCACTTGGGTTCTCAAGTCCACCAACCTCTACCTCGGCCAAATCCAATCCTTCGACGACTGCGACCTCTCCAAGACATGCCGAGTTAAAGCCTAATTTAAGAAAGTTTCCTCGGTCGTACCCGAACCCCGGGAGATTGTTCTCGCCAAAGCTACTATTCGGGCTCTTTATGAGGTAAACCTTGACGCTCCCTTCATCCTAGCGGTAGCCTTGAAGGAAATGGAAGACCTGCAGTAACGTTCCCCTGCAGCGCTTCTTCCCACTCTTCATCATTTTGTGGAGAATATTGCAAACCTCAAGAAGTTGTAAGAGCGAAATGATTGGTTGCTCAAACAACTTCATCGGTGCCAGATCCATAGGCGAGAATGGACCAAGACTATACAGACCAATCACGGTGAGCTCATGGCTTTCTTAAGAAAGTCACTGATCTAAACACTGCCCTAGATAAGAAGGAAACCTAGCTCGCCAGGCTTTAATCTAAAGTGACAAGAATGCGAGAAAAGTTCAAGCCTACCTGGGATATCGCCATATAACTGCTGAAAGAAAGCGCTGCCTGAGCTGATGGTCTCCGGGCCACAGAATAAGAGGTAGCCTAGTTTCAGACGTCATCAGCCAAAGCCTGGGCCCAATATGAACATCCCAAGGTTGAAAGTCAATAGAGGCCTGTCATATTTAGCTTTAGTCGTGAGTTGTAACTTAACATGTACTCTGTTTAAATTATGGGCCTCAAGTTTAGGTATTATTTTGTAACCAACTTAATGGTACTACGCTAATTAACCCAACCCACTAGTAGACCGTTTTGAATTCAAACTTAACATGAAATTGAAAAAAAATCCTGTCTTTCCTTAGCTCCATGAATCGCACCTATTCCAACCGTCCGAGAATAAATGGCATTCAATTGCTTTTCTCAGAAATTTTGACCCATGATTAAAGCGGGTTAGTGAACCGATGCAAATGTGTCTTCCCAATTTAATAGGTGCATTAAATGGACAAGCAGAAACCATCCAACTCTCACTTTATCATAACAAAGATGTTTCTCTTGGGCCTCTTCGTCTGGTTTTGCTTGAAAGTTTTTCCACCAGATTTCCTTCTCCATTTTTCTAACTCTAGATAGTGATATCCACGCCCAAACCTGGACTAGATAGTGATATCTACGCCCATGTTCAACCTTGGTAAGGGTGCCCAAAGACCTTTGGTAGCCGCCAGGTCTGCACGCCGGGGAGGATGAACTGGCTTCTACCTCGCTAGCAGCTTATCTTACGAGAAGAACGCAGAGTTATTGTCTTACCACTCCCTATTGTACATATGATGAGTCTTGAGAGTAACGGGCAGAGAAGTAGGCATTACTAGGCATCGTCAACTGGCGAACACCAAGGTGAAAACTATTACATCAGCGCCAATGATGCGAAACCAAGAGGCTACCTTCTGCTCTCTATTTTGCTTGAAGGTCAATAGCCTGTTGCTCTAGTTTCTTTTCTTAGGCCACTAGCTTAGGCCAATTTATTGTTTTATTGTATATGTTATCTGATGTACATGTTCTGTTCGAGAATGTATATTTCCACAATAACAGAACACTTTGCAATTATTATTTGAAAAAATTGAAAACAAATTTGGCATTAATTTTTTTGGCCTCAGGAATTGGCCTTAAAGAATATAGATAGAACTATGCTATGGTGCCTCTTGAGTTTGAGCAAGTGAATGAAACCGAGCCTCTTGAAGGCTGGCGAAGGCACTTGTGAAAACTCAATTATTCCACGCTTGGCGGGTCATCAAATTCCCATACTGGAGTAATATACTTCTTGAGGTAACGATCGTAAATGGGATTGGGATGGACCGTGCCATCTCTATCACGAAGTAGAATTTCTCCTTTGCTAATGATTTGATCCACAACATATGAACCTTCCCATTTAACTGACCACTTACCGTGTCCTTCGAGCTTCTCGCCAAGGGGAAAAACTGCTCATCAGACTAACTCACCCTTTGCATAACTCTTTCCCCTTGTGCACTTATCATACGAACGGGCTACTCGTTGCTTCTCAGGAGCAAGTTGTCATAATTAGCTAAATGTTGTTCGTCTAAATCTTCATGTTGTTACCACATAGCCTGAACGTAGTCCTCGCCAATTAGATCATGCTGGTTCATTACTCTGAGAGAACAAACATTAATTTCCAAAGGCAAAACTACATCATGGTCAAACATGAAGGCGTATGGTATGGTTGTTGTAAGATTCTACTTGCTCATTCGATAGCCCCAATGTGTATTAAACAACTCTGCCTGCTATAGCCGAGAGTTGCTAGCGACCATCCACTTGAGAATGTGGAAAATAAGCTTGTTGCTAGCTTTTGCCTGGCCATTAGATTGAGCATAATATGGGGAGGAATGCAGAAACTGGATAATCAAGTTCTTCATGAGTGTATCCATCTCTCCCGACATGAACGCTGCTCCTTTGTCTGAGACAAAGCACTCAAGGATGACAAACTTGCAAATAATATCCTCAAATAAGAACTAGTGGATCATTGCCGAGGAAGCCACTTTTAATGGCTTTGCTTCCACCCACTTCATAAAGAAGTCCGTGACCACTATCATGAACTTATGACCTTCAAAGGAATGAGGGTGAATCATTCCAATCAAATATAGTGTCCAGCCTCGAGTAGGTCATGGCTTAATAATAGGTTGCAGTGGAATATTAGGGATGTGACTAATCAGACCATGAGCTTAGAAATCTTCACAAATTTTGTCAAAAGTGATGCAATCCTTGAGGATTGTAGGCCAAGAATACCCATGTCGTCGTAATAGCCACCGCATCTTAGGACCAGCTTGGTGTGCCCCAGCTGCCCCTAGGTGTGCCTCCCGCATCAACTGCTTAACGTCTCGACCATAAACACAACGAAAGAGCACACCTTCCTCAGCTCGCCTTAGCAGCTCACCGTCTCGAAGGACATAATCCACGGCAAGAAACCATGTCTGCTGGTGCATTAGGGTTCTATAGGTAAGAAGTTAGAGGTTGTCTTCCATCTGTATCAATGTAGTCAAGTGCGGCCACATATCAATCATCTTTTTCCTCTTTCTGTACCATAAATGAAGGTAAAGTATGCCTCTCAACCTTTAAAATATGTATACGAACACCATCACGGAGACTAATGCCCGTACCCAGCTGGGCAAGCTCATTTGCCGCCTGATTCTGGTCACCAGGGATGTGCTCCAAGGTGACCTCAGTAAACAACTCTAACAACTCGCTTGCTCGCTTCGTGTATGGTTCCAGCACAATGCATGCCCTGTACTTGATCTCGAGTTGTCAGATGATAAGCAATGAGTCGCCAGGAATGTGGACATTAATAACCTCTACATCAAGCAGAATCTCCATGCCTATGATCAATGCCTCATATTTTGCCTGGTTATTGGTGCAGTGAAAGTCTAACATGAAAGAATAAGAAAAGGTAACACCTTCTGGATTGACCAAGGCTATACCTGCCTCTGCCATAGTACTAGTGTTGGATTCGTCAAAGTACAACATCCACGAGGGAAGAGATATGTGAGATAACTCTAAGTCTGGGACTTTGCGTACCTCCATCATGGGATGATGGGTTTGAAAATCGGCCACCGCCTGGCCTTTAACTGTTTTCTATGGAACATATTGGATAGTGCCAGAATCTACTTCCCGATTTGACCTCTAAGGATAGGCTGTGATAGCATATACTTCACCAGGTCCGTCTGAGCAATGACACAAGTAGTGAATGACAACATATAATGCCTCACTTTGTACCCAGAAAAGTAGATAGTAAGGCATAACTTCTCTATAGGAGAATATCTTATCTCCCAATCTGCCAAAGTACGATTGAGGTAGAAGATAGCTCGCTCGGTGTTGGCCATGTCATTTTGTGCCAATAGGCTGCCTATGGATACCTCAGTAGCTGAGATGTATAACTTGATAGGTACTCCTGGTCGTAAAGTTACCATCACTGGTGGACTGGCTAGATACATCTTAATGGCATCAAAAGCCTCTTGATGAATAAGCTCACACACGAAGTCCTTCGGGTTCTGTAGCTTGAGCAACGACGAGAAAGGTTGAGTCTTCCCTACTGCATTTGCTATGAACCGTCTGAGGAAGTTGATCTTACCCAGCAGAATTGAAGCTCCTTGTTATTCTTTGGGGGACTGATATTGAGCACGGCCTCCTTTTTATCATCGGGCACTTCAATATCTCGTTGGTGGACTAGAAAACCAAGGAAGTCTCCCATTTGGACTCCAAAGACACACTTAGCCGGATTCATCTTCAACTAGTGTCACCTCATCTACTCGAATACTTGTCTCAGGTCATCCACATGATCAAATTTTTGTTTAAACTTGACCACTACATCGTCGATGTAGGCTTCCATGCTTTTCTCTATGAGTTCATGGAAGTTCAGATGCATAGCTCGCTGGTAGGTTGCCCCTGCATTTTTCAGACCAAAAGGCATGTCCACATACTCGCACACCTCACCTAACCCTGGGTACCTGAAGGCAGTCTTTTGTTGTCCCCCTCTGCTACTGGAATTTGGTGATAACCTGTTGTTCCATCTATAAAGAACATCTCATGGCGAGCAACCGAATCAACAAGCAGGTATATCACTAGCATATAATAAACATCCTTTGGCATTGCATTGTTAAGGTCTCGGTAATCGACACAGACCCTCATCTTCCCATTCTTCTTTTTGACTGTGACGATGTTTGATAGTCACTTATTGTATTTGGCCACCTTTATGATACTTGAGTTGAGCATTTTCTAGACTTCCTGTTTAACAAAAATTGTTGTTTCTGTATTCATCCTCCTCATCTCCAGCTTCACTGGTTTTTTTCCTCTAAGATGGGCAACTCATGGCATACTAGATTTGGTGACAAGTCTAACATGTCCTCGTACTTTTCTGCGAAACAATCTTTGTATTCGAACAGCAATTCAATAAGTCTCTTCCTTTTTTACAGCTCCTGGAAGGTATAAATAGCCACATGCATTGGCTCTTCGGCGGTTCTCAGGTTGATTTTTTCCATAGGATCCTTGACTTTAGGTGGAGTATCATCCAAGGTTGTTGGAGCCAATTGAATTATCTCCTCCTCCTCAGATTCAAGCAGCACGTCATCATCTACATACTCCAACGTTACAACCATTGAAACATTCTCATAGGCCCGCTTCTCCATCAAATAGTTGTGTAAATGATCATGAAGAGAAAAGCATGCTTCAGTCTTTATGCTTGATAGAGGTTCTAACATCTGCGTGGTGTAGTTGGTAGCTCAACGGTGTAAGGATGTATTTTTTCCTCACCAGCCTGCACAATACCCCATTGGACTAGTTCTGAGGCCGTCATCCCCACGGGGCGACCCTTATCATCGACGCCACATACTTCCAAAAGGTGCATGTCCCCATTGTAGTAACTGACATCAAGTGCGTTTTCTGAGATGGAATAAGGTCACGAGTCGGCGTTAATCACCTCAGCCTCACATGTTTCCATGTTCCAGAGTACCATGCGATGATGCAGCGAGGGAGGCACACAATAACTTCTGTGAATCCAGTCTCTACCCAAGATACAACTGTAAGGAGCTGAGCACTCTGCTACGAAGAAAGTATGAGTCCCTACTGCTGGACCAATCTGCATAGAAAGGAAAACAATTTCCAAAGTCTTGGAAATGAGCCCCTGAAAATTTCAGAAATTGAGAGTTGTCTCCTGGATAGCCGTCTTGGGAACGCCAAGTAAGGTCATCGTCCTTACTTTGATAACGTTCACTGCTACCCAAGAATCCACCAACATCTTGTTGAGCTGAATCTCTTAAACGTTGGCAGTGATATATAGAGGACACATGTGCATGGCCATGTTCAGGGAGGCTTGCTGAACAACATGAAAGATTTCTTCAATGATGGGTCGATCACTGGCTAAAGCTCTATGTTTTCATCTCGGACTACCATTGCCAAGCTATTGACATGGTTCAAGCAAGCAACCACCAATGCCTTAAACAAGTCAAGTGGTCAACCTGTTGCTCATGTTGCTGCAAACTTGGCGGGAAGGACAAATACCATGTTTATTGCGACCTCTTTGCCGCATGCCTCTGTGGGCTCTTCGTTCTCCTCATCTAACGGCTTGCTTACTGACGGTTCTGTTTCAGACATGACTTGTCACTGGGGCGTACTACCCTTATGGCTGCTAGTAACCTGTCTTCAAATGGAGCCTCAAGATTAGGCTCAACACTTGTCGGGGAAAACAAAGGCTTGGGGTTGCCCTTGCTAGTTTGTAGCTGTCTTTCGCTCCTCGATCACTAATGGCTTTGACTGCCAACGGAGACCCTTGGACTCGTTCAATGCTATGTGTGCTGCGTTAAACTCGTTTACTTGCTCAAGACTTTTCAACACCAACGACTTGGTATCTTGTTTCCTGCCCTTTGATTCCTTTTGTCTCTTGGGGGCTTGCTAAACCTCAGGTGTAGGTTCCTGTACTTGAGCTCTCGAGCCTAACTTGGGGTTTTGTAAGAACACACTAGGCCAAGATGCTCGAATCTTTTTTTCATCGGACTTTTTCCCAAAGACCACCATGGGATTGACCGATAGTCTATTCAAACACCTTTGCAACTACTCTAGGGTCTGAGTAAGCTGCTCTAGCTTGATTAGCCTATTGTCCCATCTTAGTTGCACCGTATCATCGTTGAAGATTCCTTCTCCTGGTCATAGTCACTTCCACCGTCTTCCCTTTCTCTTTGACATACCACACATTTTCTTTAGTGATAGATCTGGAAGCTGGAGGAATGTACAACTTGGCAACCTGGTCAGACGACCCACTATCACTAGAAACTAGTTTCGTGAACCTTTCAACTGCATGCATCCTGTTGGAAGCTTATGCGTCTCGAGGGTTGGTTGTGTGCGGACTCGCTGGCTAGTAATGTTCTGGTGGTGATATCAATTAAGCCTGCCTCTATTAGTTCCTCATAAGAGATCTTCAAACCATAGTGAACCTTACAACGAGAACAAAGGGCAACCAAAGATGTTTCCTTAGGATCAAATTTCTTATTCCCCTTAGGCGGCGATTCAGGTTGTGCAACTGGTGTGCTTCCTTCGATCGTATGAATATCTAGGGTGTGTTTCCTTTTGTTAGGGTTATTCCATTGCAAGTCAATGGTACTCACCATGATATTCTTGCCAGAGTCAACTTGTTGCACCTCCAGTTCGCCTTGTTACTGTATGGTGACCTCGCCCTCATCAATCCATTGTTGGATCTTATACCCCAAGCTGGTACATTGTTCTTTTTGGTGAGTCCACACATAATGGAAGCGGCAATAGGGCGTGCAACTCTTCTACCTCTACAGGGTTTGGAGAGGGTCCAAACGGAACTCTGGCGATCCTTGTTGTGATCAGATTGTCCAATATCTACTCAATTCTCAACACATCGTAAGTGATTTGTTGCTTGCTCTGTTTGATGAGGAACTACACTTTAACCTCTCAGCTTGGCTGAACTTGATCCTTCCCCTATCAATCCTGTACTGAATCTTATCTTTCAGAGTTCTGCACACTGAAGTGGCATGGCCAAGTTTATTATGGAACCTACAAAAAAAATTCACCGAGCTCCACATAGGTCAGATCTTCAGGCCTTTGTACAGGCATGTAAGTAATAAATCCTCCTTAGATGAGCTCGTCAAGGATCTCATGTACGAGGACATCCTGGAAGGTATAGCATTAAGGGCGCCTAGCTGGCCTCGTTGTCTAGCCCCTCGCCTGGACCCCTGCTGCTTGTTACTGCATAGGCTGCTCTCTGAAAAAATCCAACATACTAACCTACTGGTCTGGGAAAGGCTGTGAGTCCACCAAGGAAATTGTCTTGGCAAGAGTTTCCAGGGCTAGCTTCCCATCGTTGATCCACTTTTGGATTTGATCCTTCAACTTCACGCAGTCCTTGGTCGAATGATTTCACATTCCATGAAACTTATAGTATTTCTTCCTTTTTCAGCTGCTTCGCGCTGGGATAGGGCCGAAATTAGTTCGCCACTCACTGGCTAATCAACTCATCCAATATCTCATGAATGAGATTGGCATCATAGGTTTATGCCTCAAACTCTGGCTTGGTGAAATCCACTGTCGAGAGCTTAAGGCCGGGGCCTCTTGCTTTGTTGCAACTTCCTGGGCTTCAATACAGTCTTGGAGGTTAAGTCAACAACATAGATGCGCTTGATATTTGAATCATAACCTTCCTTGCCAGATTCTTCAAAATAAGCCACTGCCACCGGCTTGCTTTTGTCTAACGTATATGATGATCTGGGCGTGTATGTCTCCTTTGAAGCATTTTGCCTATTGATCCTCTCTTGCATATGACTATAAGCCTTTATCACCATAGTGATGAATTTATTCAATGATGCATGCTTGGTATTTAGGAACATAGTGTAAAGCTGGTTCTCTAGACCATCGATAGCCATGTCGATGACCGCATCCTTGTGGAGCTACATCTTGCACATATTGTATTCAGCTCTAAAGTGACGAAAGAAAGCTACCGGGCTTTCTGAAGACGCTTGGCACATTGAACACGGCTTAGCTATACTCACCTCTAGCATTACCATCTCGAAATATTCAGTGAACGGCGTCTTTATAGCCGACCATTCCATCACCGAATGCCGATTAGGTCAATGTACCAGATAAGGGTTGACCCTATGAGTGAGGATTCAAAACCCTCAATTTGAGCTCCGGTTCATCCCTCATGGTTCGAGGTGTAGGGTGCGACGAGCTAGATGGGTAGCCATGCTCTTGTCTCTGTTTTCGCTGAACGTTTAGAAACTGAGTAGCTTGTAGGCTTTAGGCCACTTCCAAGCATTGTTATTCTCTTTGTCGAGTTCTAGGAAGGGAGTATCGTAATGCTGAAATTGTCGTTTAGCTTGCAAATTACACTGTTTCATGAACCTCTAGAACTCTTCCTTCCAAGTCATTAGGAACTTCTCTGTTTGGCGTTGCTCGCGAGCCAGATTTGACACCACCTTGGAAAGTTGGCCGAGGTCGCTATCTTACCTTTTATACAAGTCGGTCATGAAATCTTTGTGCCTCTTCATTGAAGCTTCTACTGTCTGCACAAGGTCCACCTGCAGCTTGTCCTGACCCTCTATTAGGCTCGCGAGCTGAACTCGGTGAGCTTCTTGGCCTTCTAGACCTTTCGCGAGATCTGCCTTCAAGGCCACCAAGTTGCTAGCCACCTTCTCGAACCTTTCATCAACTGCTGCAAGTAAGTTATCCAACCACTGATTTATTCGGTCGAATTTCTCTACCTGATGTTGATCACGTTTGGTGATGTAGGGATGATAGTACTCATATGTCAGCGCATTGATCTAGTCTGGAGTTAGGGGTTGGAACACCATTGTTGAGCGGTGTGTTATCCCAAACTTTGCTTCTACTGCTTCAGCCAATAATCTGCGGCAAGCGATAGAGTTATGCTCTCGAAAACTGGTTGCAGGTGCTTAGGGAAACTAGAGTACCTCTTCCAATAAGGATCCTCTATTGCCGCGTTGAGACACGAAAGTTGGCCCCCCTGGGCGTGTCAAAATGTTTGGCCACAGAATTTCCAGGGTCCTAAACATTCAGCTGTCTCTTTTCTCTCGCGTGTTTGTGCTAGACATACCACTGTCGTGGGACAGAATGTTGAACGCTGGTTTACCGCTACTGAACTTCTAAGAAGCGATCGAGATAGGGAGTGCATCAACCCCACCTGCTGAGTTCTTTTCGCCTAAGTGACTTAAGACTTGAGTTTTCGTGTCTCTCTTATGATCCACGACAATTGATACTCCACACACCCTATTAAGTGCAGTGCAGAGCAATCTCTGAAGCGAGTGTTGAGAATATATATTTGTGGTTGCGTCCTTGAATCTTTGGATTGTACACACCCTATTTGGTGCAAATCTTCGGATCGCCGTCAGCTAGGATTTCTCGAGAAGAGAAGGGTTTTTGCCGAGAGCAAAAGTCGTGTATGAGATGTAGAGGTCCTGATTATACCAAGATTTCCTCTTTATATAGGAATCGTACAATTACTTGTTGTAGTTAATACAAAATTCTAGTGATCAGACTCACTTAAAAAATCTAATTGCCAAGAATCTCGCATCCTTAATTCTCCCAATCAATCTAAGATCTATCGAGATTATTTAGGATTTCTTCCCTCTTTAGGAAAGTTCTCTCACACGGGTCGCGGGCATCGGCCCAAGAATACTGGAAAACCCTAAAAATAAAGAATGTTTATTTTAGGCCTAAACACAAACAAACAAAAACTACAAGAAATTTATTCTTTTTTTTTGCACTCCATTCCACCTTGAAATCATACTTTCTTTGGAAGTCTCGAACTTCAAATGTTTTATTCATATTCTTTCTTCAATAATTTAGGATAAAAAAACCTCCAGCTCCTAAAACCTCAACTTGGAACTTTGCAAACACTTCATGTGTGTATATCTTGGACATCTTTCGTTCAAAAGGTGAAGGTGACTTGAAAGCCCAAAGTGTGTGCCAAGTTCCGAAATCAGCTTGAGCTTCTTGCTCTTGTCTATCTTGTAGAGCCACAATATATTGTCCAACAAACTCTTTCAAGGCAGTCCTCTTGCCCACATATTTATCAAAGAAAGAATTTATACTTTCAGAACGTTGTGCTGTAGACATTCCGGCAAAAAATGTGCCTCTCATGTAAGTAGGAATCCAATATGCACGATCTTCAAATAAAGAGGCAAGCCATTCATTGTCTTGGAGCTCAAATCTCTTAATCATATCCCACTGCAATTTCTCAAATTCTTCACTTGTCCACGAATTGTAAATGCAATTATGAAATATATCCATAAAATTTTCATTTTTCTTGAGTACTTGACAAGGTTTTTGAGGAAGTTTCATTAATATATGCCATAAACAAGAGCGATGTCGAGAATTTGGAAATACCTCCGCAATGGCTGACTTCATGGCTTTGTCTTGATCAGTTAGAGTAGCACCTGGAGGTTGGCCACCTATTTCTTTAACCCATGCTTTCATTAACCAAACAAAATTCGGTATAGTCTCATCCGCAAGCGTTGCACAACTAAGTAGTGTGGACTAAAAATGGTTGTTCACACCAATAAAGGGAGCAAATGGCATATGGTATTTGTTTGTGATATATATAGTATCAAAAGAAACCACATCTCCGAAAGTCTTATAATCTTCACGACCTTTTGCATCAACCCAAAACACATTTCTCAATCGTCGCTCATTATCAAGTGATTTCTGAGATCCCTTTCCGTACAACCAATTTTTGCATATCCCCATGTATTTTGGCAAGTGCGGCATATAATTTTACTTGTTTTTACTCCAACAGCATGAAAGTCACTAATGTGGCCAAATCTAGAGATGAGATGTTTCTATGATATGGGAAGTAGTGAACGTAGTTAGGAAAGAGCTAATGGTTGTGGTCTTTGATGAAATCTTGAACAATCCATCTTCCATCCATCTTTTTCACATTCAAAAGTGCTTTAGAGTCAATTTTGTAACTTGACCGTGGGTTAGAGGGGTTACCCTCGTCTCTTCCCATACCTTGTACAAGCAAATGTCGCATCAATGAATTCTCCAGATGCTCTTGATCGACGACTGTGTTTAGCAGAAATACCAAATCCTACAGATTTGGCATACTTCAAATAAATGATCTTGCCTCTTCATGTGAAACAAATCCCTGACCAATGCAGGGTTCTACTATTTCATCCTCTTCATGAGCTATGGAATTTTCTTCGAAAAATTCATCACAATCTTCAGCCCTTACATTTGCATCAATGTTTAGGCTCATGATTACCTGAAAAAGTGATCAATAAAATAAAGACAACTACAAATCAAGTTCAAAACAGATCGGTAAACAAGAAAAGAAGAAGATGGAAAGGATTGTGTTGTTTTAATTAGCTAGATTTCCTAATGTTCCATACCCAAACGGCCAAACCAATAAACATCAAATTTTTAAGACTTCTTCAAAGACCAAACGGCCAAACCCATAAATCATCAAAATGAAACTCATTGAACAGTATCTCATGAAAATGAAATTACCTCACTTTAGAAGGCAACGGAGACCACTAACCTGAAGATTGTATCTCAAAGGAATTCTTATTTTGGTTAAATCTGGGTTCTTTAGAAATCCTTAAGAGGGTTTATTTAGGAATAGCGGAAAAATAGAAGAGAGCATGGCGGGAAGAGATAAAAGAAGAAGGGGAAGATATTGCCTCATTATCTAGTCAGCGGCACCAAGAAGAGTAAAAGATTAAGGCAAAAATGGAAGAAGAATTAACACTACATCTGATTTTTTTTTTTTTAAATTCAACATTTCACAAATGGATGAGTTTGGCTCGCTCACTCTCATTTGAGCTTGAACTTATCACTCTCCAAATATAAAATATGTTTAGGATTGTGTTTTTTAATTAATTTAAAACTACGGAGCATCTTCTATACACCAAGTGCTCTTGCAGCTGTCATGCACTATTTTTAACTTTAGTATTGTCATGCTTAATTACATTTGACTCATTATCTTAAAGTTAGGTAAAGCTTAGGTGAGCTTGGATTACCATGAATCAATCTCAATTTCGTTGTCTAAGTCATATAGATAATCGATGATGCTTGCTCTTTTTTAAAATTTTGTCTTTATTTACGATAAACTTGGCTCCCACGAGACTTCCTGTTTCTACCGAATTACGCGCGGGGCGTAATCTGACAGAAGCAAGTACGAGTACTCCTTCTCCTCCTGGTTGTACGTCCGAACGTTGGGGCTGTTCAGATGGTCGGGCGCTTCTCCTCCCTTCGGGTGATCAGGTGCGCGTGTTCGGCTACGGCTGTTAGAAGAATACAACAACAAACGGACGGTCAGGGGTCGAGACGGGGTGGCCTGCCTTCAACGCTCCGATGCCTAAGTCAGATGATGTATTGGATATAACAGTCAAGCGAACGTGCGTGTGAATAGTGTTTGGGTCGAGTGAATTCGTATGCTCTTACCTGTAATAAATACCTTACATATATAGGTGGTTGAGCTTGGTGCTTGATGGTGTTCTTCGATGTGGGATAACCTGCATTTGCTGTAATGTGATCCGTGCATTTGGGCGTGCGCCCCACGGGCGCGTGCGCGCTCGGATGGGGTCGGTCTTGTGATCAGAGTTGTAGCCTTCCTGGTGGTCTTTCGGGTGGTCGGGTATGTGTTGATTACCTGCTTAAGAGGATAAGTATATTTAATCGGACAACTAATGCTATACTAACAAGTCCCCCAAGTCCCCAAGTCAAAGATAACTTTCTTGACTGGGGAGTTGAAAAAGGGTTCGTGCGATTAACAAGAATACTTATCTGATTGAGCAGTGGTGTATGATCCTGTAACCCCCAAGTCCCCCAACTCTCCGGTCAAGGAAGGGCTCGCATGACGGAGTGGGACCGGTGCGTTTGATCGTCTACCTGTTCCTGTATCCTGGGTCCGGCCTCCAAACGGATCTTGCTAGTTTGGAGCCACACGCCCGTGGGGTGTTGCCTTGTAAACATAAGTACAACATAGATATATAGGTATGCAAATGTGTGAATGTATGGTATGATGCATGAATGTATGGTATGATGTGTGAATGTATGCAAATGCTGGTCGTAACGTTAACGCTGGGTTGCCGTTGCGTACGTCGCACGTCAACGGGGATGCCGTCGCGTACGCTGTAGCGTCAACGGTGAGATCAAGACCGCGACGTACAATGTTGCGGCGCACACGAACGCGTACCCATGCCGCCCCTTGGACTTAGCGCGCGCAGAGGCCTCTGCCGCCTAAACCGGGAAAATTTCGTGCCCGGAGAGGACAGACCCCACACCCGGTAACGCTCATCGGTCTCGGAGCGTACAAGGAGAGGACGGACCCCACACCCCTGCCGGCCGAGTCGGCGAGTCGATCGTTAACGTTACGCACACGGAGGGGAAGAACCCCACGCCCGTGCCGCCCATCGGTCTTAGCGCGCCCAGAAAGGAGTCGGCCCCATGCCTCTGTCACCACAGCCGGCCTGTATTTTTTCGCGCACGGAGAGGACGGACCCCACACCCTAAACTCTCATCGGTCTCAGAGCTTGCAAGGAGAGGACGAACCCCACACCCTTGCGTCTGAGTCGGCGAGTCGATCGTTAACGTTACGCATACGGATGGTACTAACCCCACACCCGTACCGCCCATCGGTCTTAGCGCGCGCAAAGAAGGGACGGACCCCATGCCTGTTACCGCCTAATCCGGCTTGCTAGTTCTTACCGGTGTGCGCACGGGGGGAGGTGCCCTACGCTTGTGGCGGTGTTGTACTTTGTTCGAGCGTTTGCGGTCGTTCTTCGTTCACTGGTCGTGCAGGTGATGTGTGCGTTTTGCTCGACTGGCGGGAGATATGGCGTGGTGTGTCTTGCCTTGGGTCTGGTGGTGCTCTGATGAGACGCTTGAGGTGACATTCCTTTTGATTACTCATCGGGAACCGTTGTGTAATAAATGCGAGCCGTGGTAATTAATGCTGGCATGGGCTGGGCATTAAATGCTGATTACGTGATAACTGCTCGAAGCTCAGACGTCAGGCGCGTGGGAGTGTGGGAGTGGTGCATGGGCGCCACGTGTCGAGCCGTGGGAGACCGTGCTAGGGTTCGAATTCAAGGCGGGAAGCTGAAGGGTTGGCGCGATTACTAAGGAGGATTAGTAAACCGCCCTGTGCCACGTGTTGAAATCCGACGGTGGACACGCGAAAATGGACGGCTGGCGTTCATTGGCGTACATCGTACGATCAGTATAAATAGGGGTGTGGTGTCGTCTTCCTCCTCACTTTTTACAACTTGCCGAAACGCTGCAAAAATTACCTTGCCTACTGTTCCCCTCTGATCTCTGCTGTTCTTTGTTTCTTGCCGGAGTTTCTTCGTCGACGTTCATCCTCTCAACCGTCAAATACCGATTTGGTGAGGCTCCCATCCTGTTTCTGTTATTTTCCGTTTTGGTTCGTGTTTGTTTGTTTCTGGTTTGTCACGGTTTCTGGGTTTTTTGGCTTTTTCTGGTTTTTGCATCTCAAGAACAAGGCGTGTTCTTGAGGTGTGCCAGGTTTGATTTTGTTTAGGGTAGGATTTTTGGGTTTTTGGTGTTTCTGGTAGGGTGTTTTTTATTTTGGGATCTTTTGAACGACTCGCGCGAACGTGCGCCCACTCCTTTGCTTTTGAATGGAATTTAAACCAAGTGTTACATTCATGTGAGCAGCCTATCCCCAGTCCCCCGAGTACTGGGCGGGCGGAGTAAGGACAAACGAACGCAATAATGAAATGAACTAAAAAATGAAGTACATCACAACAAAATTTAATGAAAATACTTCCCCAAATATTGGATGTTCCATGGGTGCCGTAGTCGTTGACCCTGCATATCACGGAGGTAAAAAGTGCTGGTGCTTATCACCTTATCAACGGCGTACGGGCCTTCCCATAGCGGACGGAGTGTCTTCACCTTTTGCTGGATCGCCTTCATCACCCAGTCCCCCAGTTGGATAGGTGGAGCCCGGATGCGCTGGTTGAACAATCGGGCGATCCTCCGTTTGTTCGCGGCGTTGGAGTGACACACTTGAGGCTCGCCCATGTCCTCCCCTGTCGATATAATGCTCCATCCCGTACGCTGAAGTTGGCCGCCCGTGCGACAATGGTTCTGGCTTCTCGCCTGTCATCTGGTAGCTCCCCCTTGCCCTGTAAGCGATGAGCACGTCCATGTAGCTGTGCTCATGCGGTTCGATTGCCAGGACCTGCTCTGCTCCCGAGATGCTCGGAAGATAGCTGAATCGTCCTCAGCTCCTCGCGCTGGGCGACACTGCCATCAGCCCGTCGCGTGGATCGTCTGGTATCTCCGTTCCTGGCGTAGGCTCCAAGGCGAGGACCTCCTACCTGCCCTGGGGTTTCGCGGCTTCCTCGTGATTGTATCCCCGAACGCACCCGATTCCATGCTCGGTTGGGAATCGTCCCAAGAGCAAATGCCCCGCGACGATCATCTTCAGCTTGTTGATCCCCGGCCTCCCGAGAATGGCGTTGTACGGGGAGGGGGTGTCCATGATAATGAAGTCTATTTGGATCTCGCCGTGCGGGGAGTCGGGCGCACCGATCCCGACCCGAATATTGTCGCTCCCAATCGGATACGACGTTTCGCCCGTGAAGCTGGCCACGCACTCGTGATCCTGTGTCATCTTGCTGGCGGGCCTGCCGAGCGCCGTGTACGCGTCCAGGTAGATCACATTTACGGACGCCCCATTATCTACCAGCACCCTCTTCACGAGGAAACGATCGATGATCGCGTCGATCACGAACGACAGGGTGCTGTCCCTCGGGCTTCCTTCCTCGTCTTCCGCCGTGAAGCAGATGGCGGGCGCCTCCCTTCTTCCTGCTTTCTGCGTTCGTCCTGCCCCGATCGTCAGCACCTCCCTGCTCGGACGATCGGGGGTTGATGTTCCCTCCTTGCGCTTTCCCCCGGATATCGTACTGATAGTCCCGCGGGTCCCAATATTTGCTTCGCGCTGTCGCTCTTCCGCCCTGGGAGGGGTGACTTGATCGTCCCTCAAGTCTTCAAGGGCCTTTTTCAGCATAATGCAGCTGTTGGTATGGTGGGTGGTGGTATTCGCACCAGACGTTTGGGAGTCGGCCGGTCGGAGCCATCGCTTTCGTCATGTTGTTTGGTGGCGGGATTCGGTGTCGGTGCAGGCGGAGCAGCTGCTCGTTGGACTGGTGATCGACCGCATAGACCTCTCGTTCCACCGGTCGGTACTGTGGCGCTGGCGGTAGACGGACTCCCTGCTGCGTTGATCCCCTCGTCTGGTTGTAGCGGTTGTTGTTGTAGCGGGAGGGTGGCCTCTGGTAATTCTGTCTTTGCGCGTCCCAGCTCCTTTTATAGCCCCCGATTGGCCTCTCGTCGTCCGCTAGTTGTCGGGGTTGGGCGCTTGCCACCTCTGGTATGTTGGTGCTGGATTCGGAGGTGAACCCGTACACTCGCATTTCCACGAGTGCCTTCTGCACAATCAGGTCCATGATCTCGTCGTAGTCAAGATACTCCTTCCTCACCAGTTTCTCTACGAACGGGGTGGCGAGCATGTTGTCCATCAGGGCCACCTTGGCCACTCGCTTGTTGAGGTCCCTGCACGTGCTTGCAAGCGTCCTCCATCGGTTTATGTAGCTCGACAGGCTCTCGTCCATCCCCTGACGGACCTTGAGGAGGATACCCGTGGTGTTGTACTTCCCCTGGAGCCGATAACGCTTCTGGAAGCTCTCCGCCAGCTCAAGAAACGAATGTATGGAGCCTGGCGGGATCTCGTAGAACCAGCTCCGTGCCTCCTCGGTCAGCGTTTCCTGGAATAGGAAACACAGGGTTGGATCCGAATATCGGGTTCCGTCCGTGGTGGATCGAAACTCGTCGATGTGCGCGCGGGGGTCTCCACTCCCGTCGAACCGGGTAATCTTCGTTGTCTTCTCGTGGGGATCCCTTCCCCTCTCCAGTATATGCGCCGAGAACGGGCTGACCCGGGTGGCGAACGTCCCGCCTTGCCCGGCGAGCTTGTCCTTGCGCAAACGCGAGACCTCCTCCGCCAGTTTCTCCATCCTCCGAAGGATCAGGGTGTTATCCGTTGGGGGTAGCGACTCCCCTTCTGGTGTGAGCGAGCGGGCTCTCCGGGCATCAGCCCCGCCGAACGGATGTAGCTCTTCGTCAGTGGTGTCCTGGGACCGCTCGCGTTCCCCCTGCGGCGGGCCGACGAGTGCGTCCAGCCGCTCGTCCAGCCTCCGTCGGATCTGGCGCTCCTGCTCCCTGTCGAATGCTACCTCTCACAGCTCTCGGATCAGGCCGTCGACGTGCTCTTCGCTGCCACTCGTCCCGGGCTCTACTATTGGGTGCGCCAGTGTGCCCACGGGTGTTTCCTCAAGTGGTGCGCTGCCGGTGTTAGTCTCCTGGGTAGGCATGTGGCTTTTGCTAGTGGTATTTATACGAGGTTTACAATTTGTAAGCTTCCCACAGACGGCGCCAACTGTTTCTACCGAATTACGCGCGGGGCGTAATCTGGCAGAAGCAAGTACGAGTACTCCTTCTCCTCCTGGTTGTACGTCCGAACGTTGGGGCTGTTCGGATGGTCGGGCGCTTCTCCTCCCTTCGGGTGATCGGGTGCGCGTGTTCGGCTACGGCTGTTAGAAGAATACAACAACAAACGGGCGGTCAGGGGTCGAGACGGGGTGGCCCGCCTTCAACGCTCCGATGCCTAAGTCAGATGATGTATTGGATATGACAGTCAAGCGAACGTGCGTGTGAATAGTGTTTGGGTCGAGTGAATTCGTATGCTCTTACCTGTAATAAATACCTTACTTTTGGTACTGATATATGGCACATTTTAATTTACGGGGGCAGCAATGAGCACGTGGCATTAATTTGGACTGTGGAGATCATCAGTTCAGTTGTTTTTTAACCACTCTTTTAGTTTTCAATCAACTGAGAAGACCACTCCACCATCTCTGCGCACTGCTTTTAATGCTTAATTCCGTTGACATATATGAACAGATTCTACTCTATCCCACTACTTTCAACCTCTTTAATTCATACAGATTTGATTTGTTGTTCTCTCCTGATACTATACACGAAGTGGCTGGGAGCTATCTACCAAGATAGTTAGCCTTTTCATGTCTTCTTTCTATTATGCTCGTGCTTTCTGCAGTTTTCTTCTTGGGAAGCCGAATTGTTATAAAAGATTATAAAGAGGTATACATGTGTGTATATATATATATATATATCGATCAGTCTATATATCAGTCTCTCTCTCTATATATATAACTCACATTTGAGTGATTTGACATGTATCATTCCATTTTCTGCATTTGGTGTATTTACCGAAGTTCTTGTCATTAGGACTGGTTGAAGCTATGCACAATGCATTAACTAAAAATGGCGAGGTTTGTTTCAATGTCTACAGATTTCACGTATACATAATGGTTTATGTTTTTAATTTTTGATTGATGGTGTAATTTGTTCATCCTTAGGCTCAAAGCAGACCCGAGGGAACTGAAGCACTACCTAGAGGAATTGTTTCGAAGACCTCAGACCTTCTAATGCAACCATTATGGGGACCCCTCATTCAAAAGGTATGCCGATATATATTTATAGGATTGAGAATTTGATAGTTAAGTCTGGTGCAAGTTGTGAGTAATACATGATTTTGTTTCTTTCTGGTGATCTGATTTCAATGTAGTGTTAATTTATCATCTGCACCCTTTTTGTTTAGAAATCAAAGTCATCAATAAACTATTGGCCATTGCAATTGAAATCAAGCAAAAACAAAGTGTGAACAAAATTTACCTATAACAATAGCGGGTTAGGGATACGGTTCCGTCTACTGTTCAAATAGGGTATTTTTGTCAAAAAAAATTCAGCCGTGCTTTGCTTGACCTGATCCCTTCTCCCTCTCCTCTCGATCACACAATCTCAGAAACTCTCTCTCTCTCTCTCTCTCTCTCTCTCTCTCTCTCTCTCTCGCCACTGCTATTGTTTGTCAAACTTCTCTGTTTCGATCTGCAGCTTGAATACCAACGTCTAAGCAAGGTATCTTTCGTGATTCAATTTTGAATTTTCAGTATCTATGAGAACAGCAAGATGAAGAAGAAACCCTAAACATTTGTGAGATTTGATTGGGTTTTTGAATCCAAATTGATTCGGGTTCTTTCTCTTTTTTTGGTTTCAAGTGGAAAAACTAAGCCTTTGAAGCAGCCAAGGTTGATAAGCAGCCCGAGGTATGTAACTGCTAATTGCCTCATTAGCTCAGCCTTTTCGCTTTAGCTGTTTATTTAATCAGCATTGGCCTCAAGCACAAATCTCTCAAATTCTTATGTTCTTGGTGGCGTCACCCGTTTTGAAATGCATCATTATCAGTCCATAAAGCTTGAGCACCATACAATATTATGTCCATATTAAACAAATACAAGGCTAGATCAAATCGATCCACAACCTTCTGGTTTTGGTTTTCAAATCATAAAGTGCATATCTAATTATTGTTGGCTTATTTTTAGTCAGATGCCTTACCTCTCTCGGTTTTCAATGGGCCAAAAAAATGGACTTTCCAAATGATGAGGATCGGACAACGGAGCATTATTCGTGATTCAATTTTGAATTTTCAGTATCTATGAGAACAACAAGATGAAGAAGAAACCCTGAACATTTGTGAGATTTGATTGGGTTTTTTAATCCAAATTAATTCATTTTCTTTCTCTTTTTTTGGTTTCAGGTGGAAAAGCCAAGCCTTTGAAGTAGCCCAAGGTTGATAAGAAGGAGTACGACGAGGTATGTAACTGCTGATTGTTTTTTATATTGGAATTTGAACTTAGGGGGTTCATGGCTTTCTGGGTTACGAAATTTGAAGTTCAGATTGTAATTGCAGCAATAGATCGATGGATTTTATTATCTGGGTCGATAATGGTTTGTGTTTTAGAGCTACTTTTAGCTTTCAGTTGGGTGACAGCTTTTCTTGATCTAAAGCTGTTAGCTGCCGAAAATGAAATTAGACTATAAAACATGCCATTAGATAATGCCCTTTTGCAATGTAAGGGCGATGCTTATATGGATGAGTGAAATTGCTGAATATGTTTTGTTATTTAGTAGCAGATGCTAATATAAGTCACATTAGGCATATAGCTTGAAATGTTTCTGTTTCTTCCCCTTGCTCCGTTATATAAGTTTACTTTTATTGTATCTTGCAAGAATAGAGTTTTAATATTATTCTCTGAATGAAACTGAGGAATAGAGAAGGTCGATACAGAACCTGGAAATAAGGCTCAAGTAGGTTACATATATATATGATGAGCAACTGCATCGATCGATCTAGCTATCTGTATATGGTTTCCACATATATTATATTGATCAGTAAGCACGACTCTTAATTTATGTATAGGAACTTAGCTGGAACAGAGCTATTAGTGTTGGGTGTGCAAGAGTTAAAGCAGCTGGAGAGTCAATTGAAAACTGGGGTTGAACGCATCCGCTCTAAAATGGTATATACTATTTCTGTTTGTGCATATAAAATTTACAAGTATGTAGCTATATATAACTAGCTGACTAGCTAGCACGTAAATATCTATAACTGATGGTTATATGGATGAGTGAAATTTCCTTGGTTTTAAGTTGGGAAATCACTTGGGAGGAACTCATTTCCAAGTGGCTAATTGATTTGTTCGAATGGGACTGAAAAATTGAGTAAGAAGAATGAATACCTTTTCTATTTGGATAGATTGGTAATGTTAGACTTCTGTGGAAATATTGTTCATGTTTTCAGTGTCTGACATGAAACATTATCAATTTTTTGTTTCTGACTAGCAGATGCCCATAATATGTGCTGCAGGATATTGGTAATAGGAATGTCCTACTAAAGTAAATGTTTAAGCTAAATATGTTTTGGTATTTAGCAGCAGATGCTAATATAAGTCACATTAGGCATGTCTATAGCTTGAAATGTTGTTGTTTCTTCCCCTTGTTGTGTTATATAACTTTACTTTTATTGTATCTTGCAAGAATAGAGTTTTAATATTCTTCTCTGCAAGATGATTTGGCTAAGCTTCAGAAGAAGAAAGTTGAGGAAAAGGTAAGAGCTCTTTTGCCACATCTTGGTTTTCCTTCATGTAGTTGTGTTTGTTGATTCATTAAGTTATTTGCTCTTATGATGAGCAAGCATTGAAAGAGCTTAGAGCCAAGTCCTTTAGATCTCAAATTTGAATCTGGTCAGCCCCTCTATACGATTTTTCGTTTTGAATTATGTTCATAGAGGTTTCGATCTGATTTGTTATCTGTTAAAATTCGTCTTAATTTATGAACCGTGTATTGTATTGTTTTATTGTGGTGGAAAGATAATTCCGAGGGCTAGGGATCTCAAATATATATAGGATATCAGTCGTTTGAATACCTGTGCATCTGCATGGTTTGAAAGCTATGATAGGATTTATAAAATGAGTAACAATTAACTCAGATATACTCATCAATTCCATCAAATACTACTCTGTCATATTAACATAGAGTAACATGAGTATATAAGAATGAGTTTTGATTTATAATTTGACATTCTTTAGTTGCTTATAACTGATTGGCTTCAATGATTTCTTGGTATCTATTGATTGCACAGTAAGTTGCTAAAGTTAGTTTTTCGATTGATACAGAATTTTAATCTTCGTTGAATTTAGTTGTAAATTTTTTAGTGTTTCCATTTGATTTGGATTTCAAAATTGTCTAAATCAGACAGAAGTGAGTATGTTGCTAAAGCCATGAAGTTTTTTTTTTTGAAATAAAAGCCATAGGGAGCTTACACAGGAATTGTATAAATTGTTAGGTTGCTGTATTTATGTATTCGATTTGTTTCTTTTCATCATGCAACAGGGATCAGTGGTCACACAATCTCAGAAACGTTAGCTATTTTCGATCTCTCTCTCACACTACCAACGTTGCTCGCTCTCATCTCCGCCGTTCTCTCTTCGCTTCCCGTTGGCTCAGCTAATCAGTCAGCTCTCTCTCTCTCTCTCTGAATATTTGTTTTGATTTATAAGTTGCAATTCCCTCAATCTGATTACTATTGTTCTTCGTCGATTGATATATTTTTCTTCTGCTTTATTCTTTGGGGTTTGTTCAATCTAATTGTCAATTTCAATCTAATTGGGCTATGATGTCCGAGTGATATAATATTGATGTTTCATTCTCAACTTAAGATGAATTTATACGTTGCCATTCTCAAGTATTATTTTTTGACGAACCTGAGACCTAATTTAGGGAAATATCAAATATAACATGATTATGGTAGTATTAGCACGAATTATGTTTGCATTCATAATGGTATTTCTACTCATAAACAGAGTAGAAATATAGTCCATTTGTATAGAGCAAACATAAAATGATGTCCTTACTTATTGAATGCTCAATACCTTCTTGAGCAACTCCTTAGCACAATGTCGTATAAGTTTTTGCTAAATTGTCCAAAATTGTTGTTTGTGGTGTATGTATCTCTCTTAGACTAGGATTTGGTATTGGTGTAGGTGGGTAGGCCTATGTGTTTATCGATGGATTTGGGTTTTCAATTTGGTATCTGAGTAATGTTGCATTATCTATAGTTTAAAGTTTGAGGCTTTCATTGTTTGGTGTTATAAAACTGGGTTTAAAGATGAAAGCTTTCATAGTTTAGGGGTATTGGATTGATATGAGTTTTTGCTCAATCGGTATCAGTCATTTTCGCAGTTGAGAAATTTTATATGGGAAGGGACAAGTTGGTTACTTTTGTGTACCATTATTATCTGTAAGTTTATAGTTTGAGGCTTTCATTGTTTCATTGACGGGGACTAATATCGGGGATAAGGTTTACATTCCAAGGATTGTGCTGATTCCAAATGAAACTAAATGACCATTTACACTCAAGAGACGACAGTTTCCTGTCAAAGCCTGTTATGCAATGACAATCAATAAAAGTCAGGGTCAGTCGCTTAACCAAGTCGGAATATATTTGACTGAGCCAGTATTTAGTCACGGACAATTATATATTGCATTATCGAGAGTTACATCAAAAAAGGGCCTAAAAATAATGATAAATAACAGTAACGACATACCGAATAATTATACAAAAAATATAGTTTACAAAGATGTTTTACAAAATATATAATTTAACATATGATTAAATCACATGTGAATAGTCAGTGTAATTATTTTCTTCAATTAATTTTGATTTAAAAAAATGTAATTAATTATAACACAAATTTTTTTGTAGAGAATACAATTTATTTACTATACGAATTTCATTGTCTACAAATGAGTATTTTGGTCATTCACCATCTCACGCATGTCATATTTTTCATTACAACCCCAACCAAGCCCCTTCTCTCTCCCTCTCTGTTTCATTTTCCTGCTATTCAACCTTCGATCATTCTCTTCTCACTCTTTTATTCCACTCTCTCTTACCTTCGGCTTCGTTCCATATTCACTAATTCTTGCAGCTTTAGAGATTAGCTTTGCCTCCACAAAACCTACCGCTCATAGAAATCCAACACAGCCCATCAGCTTTCGTCTTCCCCGACCTGGAGGAACTCCGCTTTGTGCTCACCACCTTGGAGACCTTCCCGCCAATTGTCTTCGCTGGAACTTCAGGGCAGAGATTGCACCTAGAGTTTCAAGGACTTCAATTCCAAGACCGTTGATTCTCTTTCTGTTCTCAAAAGGTGAATTTCCCCCTTTAGAGTTCTTTCAATTTTTTAATTATGCTCTTTAGATTTATCAAATGTCATAGGTTTTGACTATGATTTGACTAATTTCTGATCCTATTGTGGTTGTTTTATGCGATTAAAACAGGCTTCAATCAGAGTTAATGGCGTTAATGGTGAGTGACTTATAATCGAATTGAAATTTAGTTTATTTTTTCTTATCTATATGTTAGGTTATTTTTGGTGATTAGGTTGATTGAAATTTTAATTTGATTGAATTATAGATGGGTGAAGATTCGGGGATATATGTTGAAAATGACTATATGGGTTTAGGCTACTAATGGAAGAAAAGACAATATTCATGAACTAATCGTCACCCCTCCTCCCTTAGTCTCTTGAGAATTGCGATCTAAGTCTAGCCATTATACCCCACATTGTTGTTCCTATCTCTCTCCAACCATTGTTTTCTTCTTTGAATATATGCAGCGCTCTATGCTCTCTAGAAGACTCTCAGATAACCATATATATATATATATATATTTTCTCTCACTCACCGGTCTCATTATGGTTAATTTCACTATGTGTTTCGGTCTTTATAGGACTTAGGGTATCTGGGTGTTGGTTATTTTTCTCTTCATGTACTACATTTACATGGTCTGACTCATTGTTTGTATGTTTATAGGTTTCTAAAGGTACTTATATGTCACTGATATGTCAGTGGTGGCTTTGATGACTGTTGGTATGCGAGGTTAGCTTTTGAACTCATTTTGTGTTTATTTTGTGATTGACTATATGTTTTTGTATATTATTTTTGTTCATTATTTGAATTTACTTGATAAGTGGTTATTGTAGAAATTTAAAAATTTGGTGTCAATGTCGAGGTTAGTTTTATTTTCCAAGGGTTTGTTGAAATTTGGGAATGTTTTTCCTTTCTTTTCCTTTTTGTAGTGAATATGTTGTTATTATGTTGTATTGTAGTTTCTCTTCTCATTTAATGGGTGCGGAAAATCAATTATTGGAGTTCAAGATTATAATATATGAGGTTATAAATGACATGTATTATAGCACAAATATGCTAGAAACTTTGTAGCACAAGATCCATAGTTCTAGCCTTTAATCAACAAGAAAAGCAAATTAATCAGACAAAAAGAAGTTAGAGATGCTAATTTGATTAGATTTATATAAATATGAGCAGACTCATATTAGAAAACTATATGAAGTCTTTATGAACATTCAACTAAGGATTTTATTGGTCCCAAATCTGAGGATTTTTTTTCTTTTGAATTTGCATTGCAGATATAGGGTGGGTAAATTTTTCTTGACTTTCTGAATCCTCCTCGAAAGATTAGTGAGTTTTCGGTAAAACTCTATGACGAAACAGTAAATCAATAGAGCAAAGCCTCCCATTTTGAAGCTCTACCTCAAAAGATTATGGTAAAACTCTTTGTGGGCCAAATCCCCAAATCTGGATTTCGATTTTAGAGTTTCTTATTTCTTTGGTTTGGAGTATGATATTCACTACTATATCAGGTAACGAAGAAGATGGATTTGATATCGCCTCCTATGAAGTAATCATCTCATGCTTGACGTGATCGGTTCTTGGTCTTTTGGCAATAGAGAAGAATGAAAAAGTTCCATACCTCTGTTTGGCTAGCTTTTCTAAAATTTCTAGCAACTCGAGTTGATTGCTTAGTGGTGCCAAACAACAGTGAAGTGTCATCTCCTTGATACTTCAGACGCTTCTTCAGGACTCCAGTTTGTGAAAATGCATTTACGATCAGTCACTCTTGAATTTGTAATTTGAAGTGTTATTTTTGATGAGTTTCAGCTATTACAAATACTATGTTTGTATATTGATTTTTTAAAAAGTAACATAAAAGTTTAGCATTGGTTGCTAATTAATCCTAATATATCTTGGATTGATGTTCTTAAAGATTTATTTATAATATTTTTATTTTTTTATTTTTATTTCAATTCATCACAAAACCGTGTATAAACTGCGCCTGGGCGCGGGCAGCCACCTAGTTGTAAACAAGGTAGAGTAACCGGTGTTTTTCATGCCCTATTTGCAGTTTTTGCGTCTTTTGAGTTAATTGAGTTCAAATCCTACTTGGTACTTTCCATTTCACAGTTTCTAGCAAGTGATTTCATTGTGATGCTATTTCATTATGATGGTAATGTAAATGACTGGAGGGATTTGGAATGGAGTGGTCGGGCCATACATGTATCTACTATGAATCAAACTAAGTAGTAATACCTCTCTATTCACGGATGCAATTCAATTTTGGCTCTTACTTGGATTTGCATTGTCCGTTCAAATGACATGGTTAGTTATCCTTTTTTCACTTTGGTGGTATGCCAAGCGATTCTTACACCCAGATATTGTTTCTGAGTATGAATTTATCTTCCTTTGGGATGAAGACCTTGGAGTTGAGAACTTTAATGTTGGAAGGTAGATGTTCATCTACTTACATGAATCCATGCTCTAGATAAAGTAAGACTAAGTGACTAACATTCTGTATCTTGGGATTACTTCTATGCAGATACCTTTCAATAATAAAAAAAGAGGGGCTTGAGATCTCACAGCCAGGACTTGATGCTGACAACTCGGAGGTGCATCCACTGTTCTAAAAGGCGACCTAGGCGACCACCTAGGCGATGCCTAGGCGCTAGGCGAAGCTAAATGAGGGAATAAGCTCTTTGGGCGGGCTAGGCGCTCTCAGGCGCTCCTAGGCGAGCCTAGGCGATGCTGGGCGTGAAAATAATAATAATTTAAAACTCAAATAATTTGATATTTGAGATTATTACTCTATATTATATATTTTTGTATGGATATTATGACAATTTAAACTATATTTATTGCTAATTTTATTATATAAGTGTTTTAAATATTCATTATTTCACATATATATGTATTGAATTAATACCGCTTTTAAGTCGCCTAGAAAACGTCTAATTCCGATTAATCCACGTCTAGCCGCCTAGGCGCTCGAAGGTATGTTCACCGTCTAGGGTCGCCTAACATTTTTTAGAACCTTGGGTGCATCATGATCTTACAGCAAGAGACGAGAGATCAGTAGTACATAGGTATTCTGTCTTTCTACAGAAGCTGTGAAGATTTATGTGGAACTGATACTCAGCTCTAACTCTTGGTGATACTAAAGCTCAAAGTGTTATATTATTGTTTGGTCTTCTCGTTAAAATATTCTGTGATATGTTCTAAATATGTATGTTAATGTACATATCAGGAAGATAAACAAGACAATTTGCTGGTGGAAGGCAGTGCGATGAAAATAGCACAGATATTCCATGCACAGGGTAGGAAGCTTAAATTTCTCATGATATCAGACCAACATGTACATCCAAGTCATTAAAACTGAAATACTGAGAATAATTAATGTGAAACCAGGTTTTTTGAAATGATGGCTCCTGTGTTTTCGAAAGCATCTTGGCGCTGTGTATGGCATATAATTCAGGTATGCATGGCTTCTGTACCAATTTTTCTTAAACATTCATCAGGATGTTAAAGTTTTCTGCTTTTAGCATGTTCACTAAGTTTGCTCATCTCATGAGATGGGAGTTTTTACTTTTCATAATGGTTATTGATAGAAATAGATAGAACTTCAGCATAGAGGTTTGTGAGGCTTGATGTACCATTCGAGCTTAATAATTTCATTTTGTTTAGTGAATGAGATTGTCTGGTGATTCATAACTCCAGTAATTATATTTAGTATTCAAATATTTTATGGTTTTGTCCTGATATATATGTTACAGAATGACTTGGTTCATGCATGGGGCGTAGATTTTCAGCTCGGCTATTGTGCACAGGAAGATTTCTCCTTCCTGTCTTAGTTGCGTTTTTTTCTCTTCACTTCCCTTCCACATGTTTTTTATGTTCAAGGAAATTCTTGACAGGGTGATCGAACCAAAAAAAATGGAATTGTTGATTCCGAGTACATTGTTCATTACGGTCTTCCCATACTAGGGGGTTCTGCAGCAAACAAGGTTAGAATCATTATTTTCATGTTGAAAAACTCTTCATATAATTCGGATCATACATCATTCACTAATGATGATCATCAACAATGCAGACAAATACTGGAGAACAAAATGATATGTAATCGAATCTAGTATGTTGCATATTTATTTACAGCTGCTTCAGTTCTGTTTGATAAGTCTTATATTTTGCAGGCATCATTGCAGTCATCTCCACCGGACCCTAGAACTGAGGTAAGAATGGTGAATAATCTGTTTCAGCAAATATGGTACTTATATTTTGGCAAGCATTGTTTGATTCATGACTTTTGCATCAAATTTTTGCAGGTGAGGAAGCGATCCTTTGTTGAATTTGAAATTTTCAAGAACAGATGGAAAAAGGCAGTTAGAGAAGATGCTGGATTGATCCATACCAAAAACCTCCACCGCAGAGTAGACACTAGTACTTATCATGAAAACTCGACAGTATTTTTCTTCAGATAGAATGATTTTATAACCACTCCAGCATACACAATACATCAGCTCCCAAAATACTGAAAATAGTGACCCATTAAGATTCTAGCATTGATTTCTAGACCACTAACTGCCAGTAAAAACTCAAATTACTTGCAGTATACCATTATTATTGTATACAATGCTGCAGTCACAGGAGCTTGTAACTGGATTATCCATTCATTTGTACTAATTAACTCGATACAAAATCAATTCTTTATCAAATCATCGGATCATTGTAGAAGTGGTTATTCGGAGGAGACAAACTTACATCAATATTGTTCCATTAGGCCCATATCTGGGACCATATGCTTCTTTGAAAATTTATCCTCTCAAGTTCCAATTTCTCTATAGAGTATCATAAACCGAATCTCCTCTTTCTGATAATATTGTAAATAATTTGTCCAACTTCTTCACCACGATCCTCCTGCACGTGATGACCTGCCTGCAAATACCAACAAACTGATTGTCTGAGTTCTGAAAACTAACCACCCTCAAACAATCCAACCAGGCTAAGACAGATGCATTAAGGAAACTAGTATGATTATCCAATATTTATGTGTAAAGCTAGCAGTTCTTCTCAATGTATTTATATATGAAAAGCAGGCAATACCATTGGAATTTCAATAAGTTCATGCTTTGAATCCTTGCAGAAATCTTCAACCCCCTCGTAAGTCAACCAGCGGTCTCTTTTTCCCCAGCATATTGTCGTTGGGACTTTCCAATTTTCATCTGTTAGTATTGTCCTCATTTCCTCCACATATTTCTGTCATGAAAAACAGCATACGAAACATCATCTGTCATCAGCTCAACCCACTTCAACCGAAGAAAACAATTCTCCAATAGACTATTGTCTGTACCATGTAACATGCGAGAAGAAGAATGTTCACCTTTAACTGTTTCTTCATGTCCCTGCTGATTGCATTTAATGCAAACCCAGAAGCCCCAGATGTGAGGTAAGGATTCCTATAAACCATGGCATCATCCTCTTTCATTTTATAAGGCCCGCAACTTGTCAAAGTTGTATCGCTTGCCCTTAGAGGGTCCTAGTTGAGCACAGACATAAGCATGATCACGTTGTGTAAGCACAAAGATCCACACAAACTTTGAGCAGACATTCACGTCTGTTTAACTACAGAGTTATACAACAACCGTCACACCTGAGAAAATATTTCACCCAACAAAAAGTTGCTGAATATGGACAAAGTTGAAGGAAGGTTTGCGTGCTTTGCTGTTAGCTAGAATGAAAACGAGGATCATAAGCATCATATAGATAACTCAATATAATAGAACAGCAATGAAAAATGAAAAACATAAGACAACTGAGTGGTATAGGAATGTACATACAGGAGGATTTAAAAGAATTATGTTGTCAATCTTTTCCTGATGAGTGCTGGCGTATTTCACAGCTACTGGTGCAAAGTACCCCTGAGAATCACATAAAGTTAGATCTGTTTTCTTCAACTTCATCTCATGCTAAGATAAACTTGATTCATGCATGCTTGCTTATACTGCAGAAACTGAATTACTTAAATACCTGGACAACGAGTGAGACCTTTCCAACAGAAACTTCATTGATAAAGGAGTCCAAGGATGTTACATAATCTACAATTGATAACAGAACTTGACATAAACAAGAATTTTGTTTTTTTTTTGGATATTGATATTAAATCTGAAATGAGTTTTTGCCACTGATACTAATCCTTAATTAGCTTCCATCTTTACAGCCAAAAGAAATTACCATTGAGAGTGTAGTCAAAGCCGTACTTGGGTTGAGGTTTATCTGAGTTTCCGAAGCCTGTAAATGAAATGGAAAACAGGCAGGAAATGTCACACTTAGGATGCTGTATAACTGTAATGAAAATGCAATGTGCCTTGAAATAATAGAGAAATAGACATGCTATGAAGTTAAGAATATAGGCTAAAGCCAGCAATGTTCTTACCTAACCAATCAAAAGCAATTGCATGATAGCCTTTAGAAAGTACCGACAGAACCTTTCGGTAAGAGTATGCCTGGCGAAAATACCAACATGAAAAGTCATGAATAAAGAACAATCCAACAGTCAATGCAGATGATCAGTAAATCAAAGTGAATCATGAAGTTACTGTAGAAGAATACTAAAATTGTAATATTAGAATGACTTGCTCACCTGAGATGGTAGGCCATGAATTAGTATAACTGAAGGATTTTCAGCACTTCCGGATTCAACGTAAAACCATCTATTGCACAAAATCATATACATATAGCACGTTTCAATTTGTAAATCCTGCAAATAATCCAAACTCATTTTCTGCATGAGTGCATGACTCATATACTATAAAAGTACACACCCACTCTGCATTATCATGTTTCAAAATTCAAGCATATCAGCTACTAGTCTCCTATTAATAAGCATACAAATCTGATCTACCTGAAAACATCACCAGCTGCCTGAGAATCTGCTCCCATTGCAAGTCCAAAGATGGGATCTTTCGCCTTCTCACCGGAACCACGAACAGTATAAGCTTTCACCTAGAACATAATCATCAAAAACAACAGCGACATGTCATCTATCACTAATTGAATGTGATTCAAAGCTCCTTTTTTTTGGGTCTGAATTCAAAGCTCCTTTGGAATATAAGAAAGATTGAGAATGTTCAGGACTCACAATCTTTCCTTGCTTAAACCATTCATCGGAAGGGCTTGGTCCATCAGAATACTTTCCTGTCAAAATCCACAGCCACTTCTCTAGTTACTAAAAATCGAAACTTTATTTTCAAAAGTGTAGAGAGAACAGGCAGCACCTCCACTGAAAGAGAAACCATCACCCACTTGATAATCAGCATCTATATAATAATCCTGTCACAAAACATGGTATACATCAAGTAAGTTAGTACAATACATTAACATGGGAAATGGGTTAATCGGGAATAAATCAAAGAAAGCTTACATCATTGCCATTGGAGCTGCAAGTGAGTTTGAGAGGCTTCTTGCCAGTGCCAACAAGTGAGAGAGATGATGAGGGAGTAGGATTGTGGACAAGGAATTGAAGTTTATAGGGGAAACAAAGAGAGGGGGCTTTAGCTTGGGTTGCCATGTATGCTTGATGCTTGCTTATTCAACTGTGACAACAAGGCGGGAGAGAGAGGATACGTAGTAGTAGTAGCTGTTTTGGACATAAAAAGGCAATTTGGAGATAGAGATATATTCTGGACCTCATCATCTGCCTAACACCAAGCCACATGTTTAGATTGCACAAAGATTCACTCTCCTCTGGTCCCTGTCAATTGCTTTACTTTGCTTCAGTTTCAACTTTCAAGAAACAAAAAGGAAGATCAATATAAAATATTTCCGTAATTTTACATGGCTTTTATAAAACTAGAAAACAGAAAAGAGGCCTGCCTCTCTTGTCTCCGCCGACAAGAACCCACCTGGTATCTCCTTCTTCTCTCTTTTCTCTTCTCTCTGTGAATTTCAATTTCCAACCTTGTTGGGTTAGTCAAGTTATGGATTCCTAGTCACCAAGTAGATGAAGAAACTGATTATCACAATTCTCTAGTCTGTGGAAACGTATTTTGCAGTCTTGTTTGAATTTACTGTTTCAATGTGAATTACAGTACGTTTGATCTAATTCTGTCTAGCTAATACTGCCTTCAACGAATAAGAACTTAGTTTGAAGAAAGGAGGAAACTCAGTCGGTGAGACTGCATTTTAAACATGTGAGCCCTTTATATTTGTTTGAAGAAGATGAGCTATGCCTCTGATCACATTACAGAATATTTATTTGTTCGTAGATAACTCGAATAGGTTCACTGCGGATTACAATTCCCAAATACAAATTGTGGCCTTCATCACTTCTTTTAGACTATTAAAGTAGCACACCTGATTACCCACATTAATCATGTTATATGTTTACTGAGTTTTTCTATTAGCCTTTGGAAGATTGGGACTTGATTGACTTGGCAGGCTTTATGTTTTTTGTCTGTTATCCTCTTGTTGGAGTCGTAGTGTCGATTAGTTTTGACATATCTTGGGAATTGGATTAATTATGATGAGTTACTTCTCTTGTCTAATAATCTTAGTTTGGTGTTGGCTTAATAAGTATTCCCTGATTGGTCAAATTGTTTTGCTGGTTGTTTATTCCCCAGTATCAAGTTTGGATAAACGTGTGGTCGATGATTTTTTTTATACAGTTGTACTTAATGTTATTGTATCCAGTTTTAATTATGGATAAATTTGTGCGTGATTCTTTGCAAAATGGCTGAATTGTCAATTGGTCCATAGAATTGCAGGACTCTGAGAAAATTTTGTATTCCTTGATTTAATTATCATGCTCCATAATATCTCGACTCTATGAATTCAGTCTCTTTTCCACTGATCCCTCTTTCTTTTCTTATTTGTCTTTGAAGATTCTCTTTGTTGTTCCGTGATATATGGATCAAAGAATTCACTGTCACTTTGACTGAATTTGCATCCCGTACCATGGCTACAACTAAAATAAGAATGCAAACAGACTAAAACTCATATTTCTTTCTTATATTTAGCAACCGAAATTGCTTCTTTCTTTACCTGCTTCAAAACTGCCAAAATGATATAATAAGCATTTTTGGTGGCTGAGTAAGAAAATAAGTCTGTTGATAGGCTTGCCCAGCTGACGATGCAGACATAACGGGTTCGTTCTCATTGGGCTTACCATGATATGGTAGGGCTGTGGTTCGGGTCCAGGCAGCAAATGGGTATGGGAGAGGGGTTTCACTGCCAGTAGATTCAAAGGGTAATTGTGGAACTAATTGCCTCAGATATAATTGATTGCTAAGCCCAGCAGTAACCCAAAAACACTTACTACCTCAGCTTAAGAATTGGATACACATATCTCTCTTTTCTATTCGTTTCTTTGTCCCACTTCTCTTTATCTTCCTCAATTCTGAGTTTCCGACTCCTATTCTCTCCCCGAGCTCAATTTCACAGTTGCTGAGAATGTCTACTTGTTTAGGTTCAGAATGGTATCTCATGTTTCATGCACTCACTTGTTTTGATAGGGCTAGTCTCTGTAGTCAGTCACTGAAGAAAAACCACATATCTTTGCTTTCTCATTCAGTTTAGATGGTCTAGTCACTTGATTGAACGGATGATGAAATTTTACTGAACAAATCAAACAAAAAATGTTAGGATGTGGTCCATGAGGATAGTGAAATGAACTATGATATTGGTGTTATGCACATGTTTAGGCTCATCACTTGGTATGTGTCTGGCTTATCGGATTCTGGTTATAGATTTGGATCCATAAATATTGAACTCTTGTGTCTATTTCAGATATGTTCAGCTGTTCAGAGCTTAGTAACAGTCACTGAGTTGATTTATAATCTTGAAGAAGTCAATGGCAGAGCCATTAAAGAAATTAGTGTCGTGTGTTATCCTTGATCTGGATGGGACACTACTTCACACAGGTACGCTTGTTCCAGTAACTCCAGTTTATGTTTTTTAAATTGATCTTTAGCAAGAATTCATTGCCTGCAACTTTTCTTTTTATCTCTTTATTGATGGCAGATGGCATTGTAAGTGAAGTTTTGAGAGTTTATTTGGGAAAGTATGGAAAGCAATGGGATGGACGGGAAGTTCAAAGAATAGTTGGAAAAACACCACTTGAAGCTGCAACTGCTGTTGTCGAAGATTATGAGCTATCTTGCACAACAAGTGAATTACTTTCAGAGATTACCCCAATATTCTCCAGTCAGTAAGTAATCCTTCTATTACTTTCAAGAACAAAAAAAAAAGCCCAGTGCATTTTTTTGCAAATGATTGATTGGCTTTTGACAATTTTCTATATAGGTGGTCCAAGATCAAAGCACTTCCAGGTGCCAATCGGCTAATTAAACATTTGAGTAGTCATAGAGTGCCAATAGCATTGGCTTCAAATTCCCCAAGGGAAAATATTGAAACCAAAATTTCTTTTCATCCAGGTATACTGCTTCAGAAACATGCTCTTGCTTACTCTCATAGATTGAAACTTGTTCAGCGTGATATGCATGGAGGATACTATGGTTGTCATACCATACCAAGCAAATTCTTATGCGAGTTATTTCCTTACCAAATTTCGTATGTAGGGTGGAAGGAATCTTTCTTATTCATCATTGGTGGAGACGAAGTAAAATCAGGGAAGCCATCTCCTGAGATGTGAGTATATGCAATATTGAATTTGGTTCGAGTGAATGTGATATTCTTCTGATTCACTAAATATGTTATTTTTTGTAGATTCTTTGAAGCTGCTAAACGGTTGAATGTTGAACCTTCTAGTTGCCTTGTCATCGAAGATTCTTTGTGAGTAATCGTACTTTGGTTTGTACTGATCTTAGTATGCTCTTTATATTTTGTGTAATATATAGTATGCCATATGTTATGTTACATGGTTTGAAGTTCGGTTTAACTCCAGTCAAATGATCCTTGCCCTTTACACTTTTCTTTTTTATCACTGGTCTAGTTTTCAGGACATTGAGTTTCAGACTCATTGGTTGTACTTTAAACTCAAATAAATTTAAATCACTTTACTGGCCACATAATTTACTATTTCAGGATGAGACTTGCTGAGAAAAACAATCTAGTTGACACATTTACTAATTTCAGTTTATGAAATAAGTCATGACTGTGTAAAGAACTTGAATTTCCTTTGTATCTATTGGAGTCCAAATTTACAGTATTAAAATCCACAAATTAAACCTGCTCTGGAAAGAATTTGGCTGCTCATTTATCTGAAGACTGCTTTGGCAATGATAATTAGCTGCTATCTTCTTCCTGATGGTGTGTGGCTTTCAACCTAATTTTGTTGTCGTTCGCATCTCTTCCTTGACGATTTTTGTGTTGGGGTTTCGTCAGGCCTGGTGTTACAGCTGGTAAGGCTGCTGGAATGGAGGTAGTTGCTGTACCATCTCTGCCAAAGCAATCCCATCTCTATACTCCAGCAGATGAGGTGATCAACTCTCTACTGGATTTGCATCCTGAAAAGTGGGGCCTACCTCCTTTCAAAGATTGTAAAACCTCTAAATCATTATCTCGTACATCAACAATGTGTAACTGGCATTGGCCATTTTCACAAGCATTGATTTATTGTTGCAGGGATAAAGAACACTTTACCAATAGAACCATGGCAAATTGGTGGTCCCGTCATTAAGGGATTTGGTCGGGGCTCAAAAGTACTCGGGGTTCCTACAGGTTTGTAGACATATGCTTTTGCCATTGGCTTATTCTGTTTTGATCTTAGTCTAAGAGTTTACATGTCTTGGGACGACCACAGATATAACAGATGTTAGTTTGAGAATATATCCACAAGGCTCTTTTTTTCCTTTCTTTCATATAGCTAAGACTGAATATACTTGGGTCTCTAGTTCCAGCCACCTTTTGTGCTTTAGATTTTTTGCTTTGCTGCTCATCAGTATTCTGTTTTGTTCTTCCTGTTATCCTTGATTTATATTGTTTCATTTTGATATCCTAACGAGTGTCCTACATCATTTCCAGCTAATCTGTCCACCGAAGGATATTCAACTCTTCTTTCTGAACATCCCTCAGGGGTATATTTTGGCTGGGCTGGATTACCAATGCGTGGTGTTTTTAAAATGGTCATGAGTGTTGGATGGAATCCGTATTTCAACAACACTGAAAAGACAATAGTGAGTACTTCAAGACACATAAGCCAGCCTTTGCAAGTGCTATCATAGATAACTTCAATTTTGCGATGCAGGAGCCATGGCTGCTACATGACTTTGATGAGGACTTCTATGGAGAGGAATTGCATCTTATCATAGTCGGTTACATACGGCCTGAGGTAAAATTATACTATATTGATCTCATATGGCAATATGGTATATACACATTGCTCCTGCATGTCCTGTAGTCCATTTGTTTTCTCATGTTCTAGCTGGTATGGAATGAACAGGCGAATTTCCCATCCCTGGAGAGTCTGATAGAAAAGATACACGAGGACAGAAACATTGCAGAGGAAGCTCTTGACCTCCCAGTTTACTCAAAAGTCAAGGACGACCCATATCTTAAAAGTTATACATAACATTGTGGGGAAGTCTATTATTGTCATTGGCTAACAGCCTAATACTGTACTGAAGTCACTGAAGCTGTTATATGCTCATTCATAACATTGTTCTCAGTTTCAGTCTCATGAGTCACTCTTTAATCTCAGTCAGGAGTAGAAGAAGAAGATCCCTCTTTAATTTAATTTTATCAGCTGGAAACAGTACCTCAACTGAAGGAAATTCTTTAATGAAGATCTCTGAGGACTCGTGAGTCCCTCCATAAGCTTTATTTTCCAAATACATTTCGGGTGATGAACCATTACATGGTTAGACATATGAGTAGATCATTTCCTCCGATTTGGAAATTGCGATAGGGTCAAACAAGATTAAATTGAACCTTATTAAATTTATCAAACTTGAATCGTTCATATGTTCCTCTGGATATCGTGGTGCGAATTTGTTTGCGGTCGTCTCATCAGACCGTGATTGGGTGGGAACTACATTGGTGGTCTGTCTTGTCCTCAAGTCTTGGCGTGCAGTGTTGGCTGGGGTAACATCCTTATGGGACTCGCCTATCTGTGTGGCGGTGTGGCCACGAAGTGACGGTGTTGTTTGGCTTTTGCGGACTAGTTTTGGGCCTAGACCCTGGTTTCTTGGGCTGGTTGAGTTCCGTCCATTTTGGTTTCGAATTTGGGATCCTGATGGGCGCACAGTGTTAGTCTCAAGTAGCTTTAGGAAAGTCGTGTCCTCCTAAGAGTACCAGTAAAAAATTGATTTAATAATACTTTATATAAGAATAATCTCTTTAAAGTAATAAAAATTTCGGTCCTAACTTCAGACCAGTTATAAGTTGGAATAAATTGGGGTAGGCTTAAAATCAATGTTGATGGGAGATTTCATGCCGGAAGTGGAAGGGGTGGTATTGGTGTCGGGATACATGATGAGAACGGTGATCATGTTGCTAGTTTAGCTCAACATATCCCTCATGCAAGCTCATCGCTCCATGTTGAGGCAGAGGCTTGTCGTGTGGGACTTTTACTAGCAATATCTCACGAATGAATGGAGGTGGATCAGGAGAGTGATTGTATGGAGGTTGTTGCGACGTTACAACAATCAGATGATGACTTCTCTGAGGTAGGTCGTATTATTGAGGACTGTAAATCTTATATTAAGTCTATCGGTTCTTTATTTTTAAGGCATGTACTTCGTAAAACAAATGGTGTTGCACATTGTTTAGCACACCTTGCTAATAGTAGTGATATTGATGAGCTTTAACTAGATGAGACTCCTATGAAAATGTATTATGTCCTCTTTGAATGCATCTTGTACTTCCTTTCCAATAATTAATTAGACATGGGGATGAGTCTTCCCAAACCCCTTTAAAAAAAATGGAATAACCTCCACATTGTAACAAGTTATAAACTTTTTTTGTCCTATATATATAGAAAAATTGCATCTATATATTAATAATTGTCAATAATTGGAAAACCTATTGTGATTTAAGAAAAATTAAAATACATTTCTATAGTAATTTGAGGTGATCCTCGATGCTTTCTAGGTGCTATCACATATTCGAGCTTGTGGTTAACTTATTAAGATTTTATAATTGCTATTACCAATAAATTATTTTATTGATATTTGTGATTGAATTTTTAACTAAACTTTAATTGAGGAATACTCTCTATGTAGGAATAAATTATCTTCCACCCAACAATATGATTGTATAGAGATTTTACTTTTTTAGAATTTTGAGAGTATTTAGAGTCTTGGTTTATCCATATCCTTAAATGCAATCGACATTTACTTTGGTTTACTTTTTATATATTTTGCTCTTGAGCTTAATGTTGCGCTTCAATTAGTTTGCTAGAGTTATGTCTAGCATACCGGTGGTCGTATTTTATTAGTTTTTTTTCTTTCTAAGCGTATTTTACTAGTTGGTCATTGTTTTTCATTGTCATATATGATTTTTTTTTATCAAGGTAATGCTAAAGGGATCAGGCTGCTATGCATCCCATAGGCTAAATTTCCTTAGTGACACGTGGCAAGGATCTCACTCATTAAAATTCTCAACATTCTTCAAGTTTGACTGAGCTTATGATAAGCTCAGTCTACTTCATTTATTCTTTGCCCACCTCCACGTGGTTGTCGTCATCCATCGTCGTCATCTCTGACTAAGAGTATGTCTCTCTCTAGGTCACTCGGAGGAACCCAAGGCGGAGGTGGCATCATTGGGTGAGCTCTCGGCAGTGGGTCCACACAGGCTACGACGGAGACGCTGAGCCACGGCGAGAGGTTCATCCTATACTACATCTTCGAGGTCCTAGCCTCCTCCTTCCTCATCGTCTCTGCTTTCCTCATCGTCGCTCTTGTGCTCACCAGCGTCTGGCTCAACATCCTCGTCTTACTCCTCGTCGTCGTCGCACTTGTGCTGCTCTACGCCACCTTTAGAGGCACCGAAGATTTATACTCCGATGAACTCGAAGGCAACGACATGTTCTCCGTCACCGACAGCCCCATGCGGAAGGGTACACTGAATTCTAATCAATTTGTATTCTTTGCAATTTTAGTTTTTGAAGTTTTGATTACGATTTTTGGAGAATCGGCCAAGTTGGAGAGAGCAACGAGGCCGGCGTTGTGGGCGAAGACAGGGCAGAGAGAGGTGGCAGAGAATGAGAGTAGATCTGGACAAAGATGAGTATTCCATAGGCTGAGTTTATCATAAACTCAATCAACTCTACAAAAGTTTGACGAAAATAATTAATAATATTATAACACGCTACATTTGAAATTTAGTTCCCAGTGTGCATTCTAGAATTTTTTATATTAAAGTGATTCACCAATCAGTTAATATCGGTTAGAAAGTACTTTCTAATGGTCAAATTCTAAAAGTTCTCAACAGAGAAACTCGAATGCACCCATAACATACGGAACATTTGTCACAATCACAGAGCCGTGCGTTAGGTTTAGATGAATACTACCCGAGATATACTAGACGGTAAATTAGAATTTCTCGAGAAACTCCTTTCAACTTACAGACCACAACGAAGATTACAGACCACAACGTCAAACCCTTTTTCCTTTGTCACACTCTTCACTTCCCTCCTTAATCTCCCAAAAAACCATCCCCAAAATCCTTTCAAGCAAACAAAGAAAGCAGCAACACGTACAGGACCTCCTCAGAGGAGCACCACCGATCCTTAAATACGAAAACAAGAAAGCCTAGTACTTGGGAAGAGAAACAGAATAGACCGGAGGCAGGCAGCCCAGTTCAGAGCAACCATGGATGTGTATATCTCCAATTCCTCCCAATGCCTCTAATTCTGAGTTTCAGCCACTCCCGACAGTTGTGGATGCTGTCGTGTGGGAGCAAGTCCGCTGTTCATTCTGTTGTGGCTCTTGTCGTTTTGGTCTCTACAGCTCTCTTGGTCTATCTCACTACTGCCATCTATGCTTTCCTTCACTAGTTCGAGCTCATGATTTCTTTTTGTTTGTTTGTTTGTTTGCGACCGTACGTAGAATACTGTTCCAGTTTTCTGGGGCAAAAGTATGTCAAGTTGGGAGAAGGCATAAAACCTGTAAGCAAAGAAATAGGTTGTGTACACGTAAATGTATCCATATACGGAATAATGGAAGAGTTCTGGATTATGAGGCTCTCTCTGAGGCATGACGGAATCAAAGTGTCAGGAATGGTGTGCTTGTTCCTACGTATCTGCAACCGAAAGTGTTGTGCCTGTTTGATATTCCAGGACCTCATTTGTCCCAGTCTGTAAAAACAATTTTGCGTGCCATATTAGATATTAGATTAAAAGACTAGTATCTTCCTAGTTCCTACAAGTAAATTTAGATGATGTATAATTTGTATTTCTGCATGAATTTGTCTCTTGAAATGATTCGAGGCCGACACTGAAATTTTGAGACTTTGGTCTTCTTTTCTTTGTTGATAAGCTGTATGCAGAATATGAATGAAAAATCAAATGAAACTGAAAGAAGAAAACGGGTTGACTAAGTTTATGAATTCAAACATCTAAGCCGATTATAAGCAAATTAATTATACAATATAGGATAATTCAGTTCAGGCTCAAGCTAAAAGTGAGACTTAAAGACTCCGGTACAACAGCAGCATAGGAGATGAATTGTACAAAAACGATCAGCTGAATTAAGTAGTGAGCACTGTATCTCTTTGGGAGGGCTCTACACTACCCTCTTTAGTTCAATGTCTTTCACGCTTTGAACTATACCCTCGATGTTTCTTGAGAGGTGATTGGAATGCTCTTCCATTTCTCGCAAAACCATGTCAAGCTGTTCTTGATAGGCTGCAGATCTCTTTCGTTCACGTTGTAGCTCAGCAGTCAACTCTCGAATTTTCATATCTTTTTCATCCTGGAATATATAGGAAGGTCAAGGAAACAGAAAGATGCATGGAAAATAACCGATGTGAGTAGAAAGACCAATGCAAAATATCTTTAATTTCTCTTCTCCACCACAAACGAATTTCTGTCAAACTTTGAAGAATCTCATGGATCCATATCAAAAAAGAGGAACATTATCAACTAAAGTGATGCTCTACAATCCTAGTATCCTACTATATCTTGCAGAAGATGATAACAGATGCAAATAGCACATGAAGGGACAAACAAAACTCTAATAGTAGTTGTAAGTGGGAAAGCTAATTACTTATTTCCTCATTATACTCGAGCATGTTGAAAAGAAGATGTTTTGGACTAAACATGTGAATTTGATTCACATTTTGGAATAAAACAGCCGTGAGTTAACTAACATGAAACTTAGAGAATAACATAGAGTAACCTTTTGTAGAGGTCCAATTTACAGTTCTACACTACATTTACTGAACTAGAACCAATACCAATATTATGTAAGATGCATTGGCAACACTAACTTTTCATATTGCAGCCAAATAAAAACAAAACTAAATTGCCAACCTGTTAAGCAGCCCTGCAAGTTTTCAGCTCATACTAGAATAACCGATGTTATAGAAAAGCTTTCCGAATTGTGATAAAGTATCCAATGTCCTACTTGTACAATAAACAACTCACAGGCTGCTGCAACATGTTTTATGATGAAACTAGAACATCTGATGTATTACAGTATCAGCAAAACTAATTTTCCAAATTTCAACACAGCAGATCTAACTTTCCAACATGCAACGCTCCAAATGACATTGGTTGTATGGTGCAGAATATCTTAGCCTAATATTAGAACATTTGGTGCAGTTTCCACAGTAAAATAACATAAACTAGATAATTCACTGGCATATCAATACTCTATGTCACTGAATTACCTATAAATAAAAAATTTATTTGAATAACCCACAAATGCACTCTATATAAGGAAAGCAACAAGACAATTTCAAAGTTTATTGAGGCACGAGAACTCACTGGTGTTTGAGATAAAAGCACAGTCCGGCGACCATTTGAAGGTGTAACAATCAGTGAATGGTTATGCTCCTTTAAAAATCTAGTTACAATCCACTTTCCTGATTTTTCTCTCTTTACCACTATCATTGCTTTACACCCTTCTCTCGTGATTGCCCGAGGCTTTCTGGTCTCGCTTCTTTTGGGCCTCGTCTTACGAAACCCCTCTTTATTACACACAAGCCTGCGCCAAACTACATTACCATCACGCAATGATCGCCTGAAGGCATCAACCCGCATAACGAACCCCAACTGTGTTGCATATGCATCATAGAACACTTTGGCAGCCTCTTCCGTTTCAAACTCCATACCTACATATGGTTCAATGTCTGAACTCCCCTCCTCAAATGTGGCTACCTCTTTCCCATTTGAACTCTCTATCATATCCTCATTCTTGCTCATAGATGGTTGTTCATCTTCATCCACTGCTAAACACACATTCTGTTAAGAAACACAAGATTCAAAGTTGTTCTTTCACACCAAACAGTTTGAACCTTTGACTTACAAGCCTGTCAAATTCATTTCACCATGTAAATGCAGAATAGCACTATCCCTAACCCTAATGTAAACTTGCAACTGAGAAAGTGAATACTATTACCACAATCAAGTCTAACCGTTTAAAAGATAAGTAATCAGCTGAAAACTTAAGCTCAAAGTAATTCAATTGGGCAATGATCATTGATTGAATAGATTAAGTTCCAGAAAGTATGAAAACAGGTAATTAGTATTGGGTTTTCTCAGCAGTTAAAGAGAGAACTTAAGGCAGAAGTGAACTCAGGGAAACTGATTTCATAAATCATAATCAAGATCGAAGCTTGAAAAGTAGAGATTAAGAAGCTCACTTTTTGTTGGCAGAGAGATCAACAACACCAAAGTCTGCTCAGGTTCAACAACGGAGTAAAGGAAAGGAAATAAGGTGTTCACCGTTTTGGGTTCTAATGTTGAGTTTTGGGTTCCAACTCTAAAACTGAACTGAGAGCATTCACGTCCGTTTAGGACTTCCTATTAGTGAAGAATTCTTATTTTCAGAATTTTTTGTTATTATTCAGCAAATAGGATTTTATATTCAGTTTTTTTGCGCAGCAGTACAACAAATAAGAATTCCTATTACTATTTATAATCATAAAATTAAATTTTGATTAATTATTTATAATATGTTTATCCAATAACTAGACGACACATGTCATTATTGTGTACATTATTGAACCAAATTTTTGATAAGATTTTCGACGACTCATATTGTGACACGTGTCACATCCACGTGTCACTGTCGGCTAAATTATTAATGAAGATTTCCGGTGAGATTTCTAACCAGTGATAATGCGACACGTGTCACATCCACGTGTCACTGTCGGCTAAATTATTGATGAAGATTTCCGGTGAGATTTCCGACAAATGAGAATGTGACACGTGTACTCATCCTTCAACATCAGATTATCATAATTTTGCTATAAAATCATCATCTCTGACTCCTAAAGATTGAAACCTCACAACACGCATAAATCACTTGATATTCTACACCTAAACACAATTCTTCCGTTTTTCTCATCCAGAAGATGAATCCTAACGATTACGATGAGTCTTCCAGGAGGAGGCGCCAACAACGTCGGCAAGCTACCACAATGATGAATTCCTTCATCAATGATGCAACCATGGTAGTTGCCATGTTTGATGATGAGCCACCCCGCCGCCGCCTTCCAAACCATCTAAGGCAAAGGGAACCTAGGGGTCAGAATCTTCCACGAGCAAGATTTTCGCCGGAGGTTCCGAATGAGCACGCACTTGTTCAACCGGATCAAGACAGACCTCTGTAATCACGACCCATTTTGGCATCAAAGAGCAGATGCCACTGGATTGCAAGGACTCCTCCCCGAGTAAAAGATGACCGGTGCTATACGAATGTTGGCGTACGGCGCAGCCGCAGATCAGTGTACTGAGTACACAAGGATAGGGGAGTCAACAACGTTGGAATGCATGAAGAAGTAGTGCACACAAGTGGTCTTGCTCTACAAGGACCGTTACCTCCGCGCTCCAAATGCGGGTGACATAACTCGACTTTTAAGAAGGGCTAGGCAAAGGGGATTTCCTGGTATGATTGGAAGCATTGACTGCATGCACTGGAAATGGATGAATTGTCCAATAGCCTGGCAAGGGGCATACTCGGGCCGAAAGGCTCGTCCGACCATAATCTTAGAGGCGGTGGCGTCATATAATACGTGGATATGGCACAGCTTCTTTGGGACGCCTGGAGCACAAAATGATAGTAATGTGCTGAACAGCTCAGATGTCTTCGACCAGCTCCTTGCCGGAAGAAGTCCACCTTCGACGTATAAAGTCCACGGTATGACTTACCACCACACTTATTATCTAGCGGATGGAATATATCCGAGGTATTCCTCGTTTGTCAAGACAATTTCTAATCCGCGAGATGAACCACAGAAGTTGTTCGCACGGAAACAAGAGTGATATCGTAAAGATGTGGAGATGTGCTTTGGCATCTTGCAATCTCGTTGGGCTATCATTCGTCACTCAGCCATGTGTCATCACAAATCGACATTGAAAATGATCATGTTGGCTTGCATCATCATGCATAACATGATTGTTGAAGAAGAATTTGTGGAAGATGATTTTTAGGAGTACGAGGAAGAAGATTTACAAAATCCAGCTACTGCTTCAACAGTTTATGATGGGCCGGTGGATGAAAATGGTAACCGGATTCCATTTGAGCCAGTTGGAAGAGATCAAAATCATCAACGGTTTAGCGACCGTCTCGTCGATTTACAATCAGTGTATCTCCATGGTGAGCTTTAAAAGGACTTAATGAAGCACAACTGGTTTCTTGAAACCGGTGAACATCTGTAAATAACGTGCGCAATGTATGTGTGTTTCCCTTTTGTATGTGTGTTTGCATTTTGTATGTGTGTTTCCCTTTTGTATGTGTGTTTGCCTTTAATTATGAATAAATGTAATGTGTTTGAAGATCTCTTAAATAAATAAAGTGCAATTTTATTTCTTGAAAATGAAAATTACATAATGACATGCCAAACATAGATTTATTATTAAGACAAACTAAACTAATCACTAAAATCAAGGTTGCGGGGACGATAACAATCGGTAAAGTTAGCATCGCCGACTTCTCCTTCGTCGTCATCTACTTGCTGAAGGATCTCCGATTTCCGCTTCATGAAGTACTTCTTTGAATTTGGGGTCATAGCCTCGAAATTCATTGTCATGATTCTTGTTTCTTCTTCTCGTGCCCTCAATTTGTAGTTTTTCTCATCAAGTATTCGTTGATTTTCATCATTTGCCCTCGTCCAATCGGCAAACATTTTTTGATTAGCCGCAATGCTCTTCAAAGTCTCATCTCTAACTTCATTCGATGGTGTCATGGCCTTCTTTCCCCTTCTTTTTGCTTCCTTGACCGCCTTCACTCCTTGAGGTCTAGGCGGGCTTGAGGTTCCTCCAAGGTTGATTTGTGATGTTGGCATCACTTCATCTTCATCCAAGTAGACGATAGGAGATACTTCATTAACGGTAGGTGTTTCTTCGAAGTATGAATTGTAAGAAGGTTGAGTGGTAGTTTCGACGACTCTAAAGGTAGGATGATTTTTGACCTCTTCCCAACACGCAAAGTGCGCAAACTCCTTCTTTTTTTTCCCCACATAAAACGTTTGGGCTTTCCTTAACTACAAAAAAAAATTACAAGTTACGAATTAATATTTCATGTTTTATATATCTCATAAAAGTAATTAAAATTGAAAGGACCAACATAAAAAATCATTACCTCATCATACACATTTTCGCCGGATTCCAGATTCCTTCTCGCGTATGCAAGAGCCGCTTTCTATTGTGACAAATTTGGCATCAACTTAGCAAAACGGGAGGCAAGTGCATTTTGGGACCTAGGTTCTGCCCTCGCTTCACCTTGACCCATCACCCAATTTTGTTGGAAATCGCCGTGAATTTTTTCCCACAATTTGTCGACATTTTGTTTGTTGCCGAAGATAGGGCATACACTATGACGACAATATGATATGCATAGTTGTACATCTTCCGACATGAGCCAATTTGTGGACATTTTTCGCCAAAAAAAACAAAGAGATTATGAGATAGAGAGAGTAGAGAGGGTGGAGGAAGAGAATTTGTTTTGCACAAATTGGTGTGAAGTATTTGAGAAAATGAAGGTAGTATTTATAGAAAAATAGTAGGGGGTTTTTAGAATTTTTTTGAAATTTTTTGGAATTTTTTGGGATTTTTTTCGGGGTAATTTTGGGTAGTCGTTCTGAAAAAATTCAGAAAACCCAGTAGCCGTTGTGTTTAAATCTCAGCCATTGGATTAGATTTCAGATTCAAAATGGACGGCCCAGATCAATCGGCCCGTTACTGGTTTTACTGGGCCGACAACGTGCCACGTGCCGCGTTGTGATTGGTCAACGGTAAAACCGTAAAAAAAATTACTTTTTACCGTTACTGGTTTAAATTTTTTACGTTCCCGCCTGACGTCAGCGAGAACGTCCTCTTCGGCGATCGATTTCAGAACGTCCTCCCGGACGTTCTCGACGTCAACGATCGGTCTCCGCTCCCTCCCACCCCCGCTGCATGCCTGGAGCATTCCGGACGTCCTCCTTGCCGGTGGGCCCGAGAATTTTTGGGGAGGATGTCCTCCGTTTCCCCCCTCGCTACAGCTGCTCTCAATATGCATATACCGTAGAAATTTCTTAGTAATAAATGGTAGGGGTGGATTGGTAGGTATACCAATTACATTTTCCTAGTACCATGTACCAACCAATATATAATTGGTAGGAAAAATTCACCATTTCTACCAACCAATAACGTTGGTATACCAACTACTTGGTACGGTTGGTACTCGGTTGGTACGGTTGGTACTGGGCTTCTACCAACATATTTATGGCCCAAAAATTTAAAGGCCCAATCCAAATAAGTAACAACAAATCACAACACAAATCCATAGTCTTATACAACTTCAACCAAATTACCAAATAAAAAGTCACAAACTGAATGCCAAAGTACAAATACCCAAACTTCCAAAGTACTAACAAGTCACAAATTCACAAAACGATTGAAAAAAGTACAAATACCCAAACTTCCAAAGTACTAAATATATATATTTTATATTTAATAATTTAATATAGGATAAGTCGGTAGGTACGGTATACCACGGTAGAGGAAAAACTTGTACCACCTACCATACCGTATTTTAAAGTTGGTACGGTATACTGTACCGTGTACCATGTACCGACTTTCTGGTATACCAAATTATTTAGTACGGTTGGTATAAGAATTGGTTGGAATGGAATTGTGTACCATTGCCAGCCCTAATAAATGGTATGTGAATTAAACACCTAAAATGTCTAAAATATGTAGGTATATAATTCAATAGTTTTATATAAATAAAATTTGATCAAATGTTTTTATATATAATTTTTATAGAAAATTATGAAAATTTAATAAATAAATAAATTTTTTTTAAAAAAATATAAAATTCGTGAATAATTCGATTGAGCCAAAAAAAATTGTTGTTTTAAAATCTTCTAAAAAAGTTAGAAAATAGACGCTTTTTCAAAAAATCGACGACCACGAATTAACCTAGAGTAGAACTGTACAGATCTAAAACGGTGCCGTATGCAATGTGCGTCGTTTTCTCCTTTTTCAGTTCCGCAATAAAAAATACGAGGAAGAATAAAGAGAAAATTACCGTCACATACTCTCTTGCTCATAGTTTGACCCTGTCCTCTTCTTCTTCTTCTTCTTTTTCTTCATCTTCCTCGACAGCTCTGTCAGTCCATGAAAGCCCACAACAAGATCTTCAGTCTCTGATACCATTCATAACTGCTCAGACTACTAAATTTCCAGTCTTTCGTTAAAAGTAAGCTCCTTTCTTTTCACACGCTCTATCTTTCTTACAATCTTTCTCATTGTTATGTGGATGTAAATCTGGGCTTTTACTACCCACCCGATGCCGCTAAATTTCTCGGCAGTAGTTGAAGAGCTCTTGAATTTATCTGACAAGTTACACATGCAAAGATATTTTCATGAGACATTCTTAGATCTTTTGTGTGAACCTAAGTTTTCCCTTTTAACTATAGTATGTGCTAGTTTGGATATTATGCTCAAGTTTATGGCTTTTGGTGTTTGATTTCATCTGAATTGCTTTAGCTATTTGCCCAAGTAGTGGTTTTGAGCATTTCTTTTCTGGGTTGATTATTGATAAGTGAAAGCATGATATTAATTATGGACTGTATTACATGATTTATGACAGTGGATTTGGAGGAGGAAGAAGAAGAAGAAGAGGAAGAGGTAGCTGGGGAAGTTGAGGTGAATATGAGTGATTTAGAAGTAGGTTCCGGGGTAGAACCTTATGTTGGTATGGAGTTTGATACAGAAGATGAAGCCAAGAAATGCTATTCTGAGTATGCTAGACGAGTCGGGTTTTCTGTCCGTGTTATGCAGCGTCGTAAAGGTATTGATGGGAGAACTCTTGCCCGGCGACTTGGATGTAACAAGCAAGGGTTTCCCCCCAACCATAAAGGAAAGCTTGGATCTGAAAAAAAAGCCAGAGTTAGTGCACGAGAAGGTTGCAATGCGACAATATTGGTGAAGGTGGATAAATCTGGGAAATGGGTGGTTACAAGATTTGTAAAGGATCATAATCATCCTCTCGTTGTTACTGCCAGTGAGTTTAGCACAGCGGTGAGCTTGTATACATTACTTAACTATCTGGGTTATGTCTTTTATTATTCTCAAGGTCGTCATTTCAACTGTTTTCTCTTTTTTTTTTTAGTGTTATATATCAATCTCTTAGTTACCACAGAACCCAAACTGTAATTTTCCTTGCATAAATTGACTGTGCTTTGCAAAACATGCTATAACATTTAGGTGAAATTTTATGTCATTAAGGGATAGTGAGCAATAGACCTGTATGGCAAGGTAGATCTTACAATATAGTATGTTTTCATAGTTTCTCTAAGTTTGCACAGTTGCTATGTCAGGCTTTGTAAATGAATTCATTTATTTTTCAGTGACACACAGCAAAGCATGGTTCCCTCATCTGTTAGTCTGCTATGACATGGGAAGTGTAAATGAACCATCATTTTTTTTTTTTTTTGAAAAGGTAAATGAACCATCATTTAAAGGATAAGCAAGCACAAATCTGTATTTTCTCATGGTGTTTATGAACAGTCCCGACTACTTGGGGATTTTATGAAATGGGACATATACTGAGTTTGATGTAATGTGATTTTCTCTTGTGATAGTAGTAATAAGTGTTCTGTCAAACAGATGACTTGAATCTCTTTTACAAAGTTGAATTAATACACGGATAATATCTTCCTGTACTCTGAGAATGTCCCTTTTCACAGATAATATTCTTAGGTCCAGCATTTGAATCAATTCAGTTTCCACAAATGACTTATCTGCATATTCATGCTTGTAGGGCGACAAGGATAAGAAGATAGAGGAACTTATGATGGAATTGGATCGTCAGGATCAACTTTGTGCAGCTTATCGAGAAAAACTTTTCAGTTTTATTAACAACATTGAGGCAGAAACAGAAGAGCTCACTGCAAAGATACAAGTTATTGTTGACAATGTGAGAAAAGTTGAATCCGAAACAAAAAACACATCCTTGTCATAGATAGCATTGTAACAGAAACTAGCTGTTAAACTCCATAAACCTTGAATGTACAGTGTCAACTCTTAGAATCAGTTCCTTTCATCACTTGGAGAAAATGCCCTTTTATTCAGTTTTGGTAGTCCATAATTTCCACATACCTCAACTGTTTGTCTGTTTCAGTAAAGAACTGCCATTCACCACTTTGGTCAGCATTATGGTGCTAAGATAGCTGTTCTCATTTGTTCTTCAGCATATTTTGGAAATCTGTACCGTCCACCATATACTTGACAATGCTCACATCCTCAAAAACGCAAAATTGCTTGGTAACGTTCACTATAGTCTACAATCTACAAACAAATAAATAATCCCTTTTCTTTTCTCTTGGTCTGAAACAAGAGAAGGTTGCTCCCGCTCCCACATCATCATGTTGGAACTTTACCAAATTGGGGATGCCAAGTTTTCACCTAGCTAGTCAGTACTGTAATGCTTGCAGTAAGTAGCAACGCAATCTTGATGTGAGAGACCAAAAAGAAGAGGTGTCACTGTTGAACTCGTTTGTTTCTTCCCTTCAACGTCGTCGTTTAAAAACATCGTTATAGACTTGTTTTTGTAGCGCTTGTGTGAAGTTGTTTCCACAATGGAAACCGAGAGTAGCAACAACAACACCAACCACCCATTTGATTCAGATGAGAGCCAAAGTTGTGAGCTTCCCAGTGATATTGATTTATGCTCAAGTGAGGGAGATAAGATGATACAAGAGCCTAATGATACCGATACTCTCATGGAGCCTTACATCGCAATGGAGTTCAAGTCTAGAGACAGTGCTCGAGAATTTTATGTAGCTTATGGGAGACACACTGGGTTTACGGTTAGGATTCATCACAACCGACGTTCGAGGATGAACAACATGGTGATTGGACAAGATTTTGTTTGTTCGAAAGAGGGTTTTCGAGACAAGAAGTATGCGTACAGGGACAATAGAGTTCTTCCTCCGCCGCCCGTCACCAGAGAAGGTTGTGCTGCATTGCTGAGGGTAGCTTTGAGAGATGGGGAGAAGTGGGTTGTGACCAAGTTTGTGAAAGAGCATAACCACGCATTGATGTCTCCGAGTAAAGTACCGTGGCGAGGATCAGGGAAAACCTTGATCACTGAGGTTTGTGTCTAATTTTTATGTTAAGCTAGCAAGTTTTATTATTTTGGTAATGGTAATTGGTCAGTGTTTCTTCAAAATTGGGAGAATCTTGCAATATTTTCCTGTTTGACTGATTACCTAGTCTGAGCCTTTTTATATCTATTTGCTGCATAGAGGTAGATGCGAGAATGCTTCCATCTGTTGTGCATTGTTCTTGTTTAGTTGTGTATACTGATAGTATATATACCTCTTTGTCATTTCCAGGATGAGAAGAATCGAAAGATTAGGGAGCTCACGATTGAACTCGGCAATGAGAGACAGCGGTGTAAACGTAGATGTGCCGCCTATCAAGATCAGTTAAATAGGCTGTTAAAGGATATCCAAGACCACAGTGATCACTTATCAGAAAGAGTTCAGGATATAGTGAAGAACATAAGGGAACTGGAGAGTGGGCAATCTGAGGACTCAGAATAGCAATGTGTCTTGCACGTTGTTCTGAGGCTTCATCCGGATGCAACTAATTGTTAGTTTGTAACATTATTTGTCTTGGCCGATTAAATGTAGATTAACTAGATTTTGATGAACCGAAGAGGATGCGTGTCCATTGCCTCCAATGTATTTGTATCTATGCCGTCTTACCAGGCATCATCTGTCTGTAATCTCCATTATAATTTATAAGAGGTCCCTTCTCGTTACTAGGCATAAAAGAAAGTCAGCTTAGCATTATCAGCTAACTAGAAACATCTCATTTCTTTGGGTGATTAGGGGTTCTGCACACGAAATAACAGAACAGATTAACTTAAAGTAATATTAGAATTTCCTATATCTAGTATGTCCACAAATTCGTTAATGACTTGAGGAGGAGGTTGCCTAGAGTCAATCTCCGTCTCTCTAATTACTTTCCTAACCCAGTATCTCAGCAGCCATGTTGATCTCCCTGCAAATACGAGTGATAACAGATTTCAACGGATGAATTTATCAACTCCATAATTTACCATCTGAACCAATATCTCTGAATCACATTCCACAGCGTTTTTGGGGACACTGAGATTTCTTGCCATTTAAAGACCAAGCAGCAAGCCCCAAACTTCAGCTTCAAGAACTTGATCACATCCCATGTGAGCAATGAAACATCAAACCAAACTACCATTTTGGTCCCTTAAACTCCTCCAGCTTAGTCAGTCACCAGTGTTTGAACCAGACCCATCAGCATTGAGCTTCATCCAACTAGTCTCAGGCTTCAGGCATTGTAAAGTAATGATCGATGATTCCCGTAAACCAGCAGCTATATTATGAGCACCCATTCATCTTTGGCATAAAGAATAAGTCGTACAGGAGAAGCTTGGGATTAATGATCTATCATCAAATCGGCCAATCATAAACACTTGACAAGCATCTCATTTTCTCTTTTTCTTTAAAAGTGAAGCATAACGCAGAAATATCCTATCAACCTCATCAAAATTTGGTAAGCCAGCATCTTCTTCCGGTGATTTAGCCTTCTTTGAGTCCATGGATATTTGGCGCAGATGATCCTCAAAACCTTCAGGCTCTCCATCACTCTCAATTGGAAACTTCTCAAATTCTTCCATAAACAGAGGTCGTCGTGCTTTGTTTTCAGTCTCCTTGTCGGAGTCGCTCTCAAAAATATCTGATAAATCTTCAGAGTTCGAAGCCATATCTCCATCTGTAACAAGGTCTTCCTCAGGACTCTCCTTTCTTCTATCCAAAAGCTCTTTGAGCTTATCGGAAGGCTCCAGCTTGAAGTTTGAGGAGCTCTCAGACTTTACCCTCTCAATGTCAGTATCTAGGGTTTCTTCAATAGCAGCAGAATTGAATTCAACTTTTCTTTTAGCCAGTTCTCTAAGCAACTCCAGGTCCTGTTCCAACTTTGGGATATGTCTCCTTACTGCTCGAAGGCCATCCATATACTTCGATTTATCCAAAGCCTACGAGTGGCAGCACAAAGCAAGAGAAAAATCAGAATTAATGATAGACAGATTCTCAAGTAGACAAATAAGGGCTCTAGGTCTAATTCATACAATCTATAAGCATTGATCACTGTTTTGTGATCTTCAAGACAGGGACCCATGACTATGAACACAGTTCAACAAATAATTGCAATCAATCCCATAACATAAGAAATTTGAATCACATACTGTTTGTGGAAGTAATCTCAAATAAGCAGTTAAAAACCAGACCGCCTTACTATGTGATGGAATGCAGACATATAACTCCAACCCTATTTTCTAAAGGCATGATTTAAATAAATTTAGAGATGAACCTTCTTCCTAGAGAGAGTGGTCCTAGGTGACATAATCTCTGTTGGCGGCTGAGAATAGTTCTTCCCTCTATACATGATTATCGTATATTCCTCATGAATTCCGAGTACAATCCCTCCTGTTAGCCTCGCTAACTCCGAAGCAATCTCCTTAACTTCCTGAGGTGTAAATGTCTTCACTATCACCTGCAGGGTTTGATGTTTCTTCCAATGCAAGTGCATGTTCAGAATGACACCCTGGTATACACCTCGCCTTCCAACCGGCACATAGTTCTTGCACTTGAGACCCATTTTCAGAAAGAAGAAGTGCTCCTCAGGCGTCAGTATTTCCGGATCATGGGCTGTCTCAGCTGACTCCGAAGGCTCGATCTTCCTAAGAGCTTCAACAAACCTTGCCTCTTTCATTTGAGCCTCTGACAACAGCTAACAATGAATAAGCAGTTAAATCCTTAACTCCAAAAGCGACTACATTATCTTACACTTTGACATTTTACCTTCCTCAATTTGTGGAGGATCTTTTCTTCTGGTGTCATTCTCTCCAAATCTTTCTTCTTCTTGTATCTGAAGAACTTTAGCCACCTGACCACGGCTCTTTTTCCCTCGAGCGTTTTCCTCTTAATCACTTTAGCATTACTGCAGCTGCCATCATCACCTTTGCCTTCTCCGGCCACCTGCGGCGGAGGCGGTGGCAGCACAGCTTTGTGCTCGGCGCTGCTACGACGCGGCGGCGGCACGGAATGCACCCAGCTCCGCAACTCCAATTTTGGTGGAGGCATTTCGTCGAACACCTTGCATACGATACTGCATTTTGAGTCATAATATAAAACTCGATGATCTGAAATTTTGAACTACATCAATGGGTGTGTAAGTGATGGGGATTCTGAGAAAGAAAGGTACCTGCTTTTTAGAATGTTGAGGTGAATGACTAGTATCTGCATTGTGTTTCAGCTAGCGACGCACTCGCTGGGGTTTACCTGCATGTTATGGGATTCTGACTCAAACCTTTCAGGGTAGGTAATCCAAATTCTATTTAAATCTTCATTACTTGACCTTAAAAAGCCAATCGATGAATGCTTTTATTCAATGTGAAGAAGACGCTTTCTCTAGTACTTGCAGCTATTGACATGAACAACAGCAGTTATTCAGTTGTACCCCCCTTTAGTGGTTTTTTTTTTTTCATTTTTATCCTTCTCTTCTTATACGATTAACAAATAAAATTTTTTTTAAAAAATACTGCACTCAAAACTAACTCCGTATCGAAAAGAAAAAAATAGAGCTTCTCGAGCGACCTCTTTCCAAGTCCCAACGAGATTGTAGAGCATTTCCAGCACTAGAATGATTCATACAGTCCCCCATAATGCAACTCAAGAGCATTATCATTATGCAACCAACCAGCCGACTTGTCTCTAACAAAACAAAATTTGCCTTGACAAACACCGGATTACCCGGCACGATAAAAAGAAATCTTAATGTATCCCTACACTAATAACATGATGATGAACAAACTCTAAACTAACAAACCGGAGTCACACAAGTAACTGTCAAACTTTTGGACGCATCACTCCTTAATTAGTTAAGAACCTCCTCTATTGCTCTGCGTTTCGGCGCAAGGCTTCAACATTCATATCCGCTGTTAACCTGATTGCAGACTTCTTGGGGGACTCCTTCTTCATTCCACCTCGCCGAGGGTCAAGACTGGATTTGTCCCTCTTATTGTTGGGACATCGCGCCACACTGTTCAGTGTTTCCGTGTTCTCCTGGGCAATCACCATCATATCCAGACCAAGGACATGAAATGGGATGATGGGACTTCCACCCACTCCGTCGTCTGCTACAGACATGATAGTAGCACATGCAGTCATTGCGGCAACCCCTTTAGAAACATTGAAATGTGACGATAAGACTCCAGTAATGACACTTGATGTTAGGAAATCCTGCACAAGTACCTGCAAAAACAACCTCATTGTTAGTGGTGGGTCTACCCAAAGTAGGGGTTCATGCCAATATCAGGGTAAGGATCAGCTCACTAGTTTGGGCAGGTGCTAGAAAACCTCCTAGAATATTTTGCGGGACTCCTTGCATCGGGCTTGCTTCCCAATGAGAGCCCGAAGCTGCCACTAGCCTCTCCGATTCTATTGGTGCCACCAACACCATCTGTGCCGCCTCCGGTCTTGTTGAAGGACCCATAGGCAAACCCGAACAGCCTGATGCTCCATGATCAAAAGCACCACAAACTCCACAAAAACCTTTCAAATGATCATACTCCATCACAAGGCATTCCCAATCCACTTAAACCATTTGGTTTGGAGAACACCAGCAGCAAAACGACCCGTAACGAGTCGGACTTGGACCCATGCATTGCACTTGGATTTCGAAACCCAAAATGGATAAGTAAGGTCTTCAAAGCTCTTCATCACCACCGTGATCTCATGATGGAACCAGGGACCATGCTTCACAACCCGCTTCTGATCAAAACTTGCAAACAAATCGATCCTCGGCTATCTAATCAAACCCGATGTTTCCCGAGCCTGAAACATCACGGCAAAGACCTACATTCCTTATCTTGAAGCCTTGGAGTTTTTCCGATTCCAAGGGGGTAAGAGAGAACAAACACACCACAGTATAATACCACTTATCCTCGTCGTCGTCATTCAAGATGGCAAGGTCGACAACTCCTAGCCCCGTCACCAAGACCTGTGGCTTCGACTCGGCCTCGGGGAGAGGAAATTCTTCCTCCACAGGTCGTGGATTCGACATGCAAAGGTAGGAAAAGAATCAGAATAATGTAGGGAATAAGACTATGATATCCGATTTGAAAACGGAGAGGGGAGGAGGGAGATCGGATCAAAAAATAGGTAGGGATGGCTAGGGTTTTGAAGGAGTACGAGAGAAAAAGAAGTCAGTTTACAAAAGAGTCTTTTTACTTGGGTCATTTTCATCATTTCCCAATTTTAAATTTAATGTGTATTACTTAATAACTACTTAAGATTATGAACAATGTTAAATTAATATTTTTTATTTATTATAAGTCATGTTAAATTAATATGAAGCAAAATACAAGTTTAATAATGAGTAATTAAAAATTTTTAACTAGTATAAATATTTTTTATATAGAGATTAAACATATTATTAAGTTTTTTTTGCTAACAAATACAATAAAATTTCGATAATTTAATACTCGATTAATTAATAATATCGTTAAAATAATATTTTTTATCAGTCCCAACTTGGAGACTTGAAAATTAATTTAATACTCGATTAATTAATAACCTTTTCAAATTAATAAATTTTGTCAGTCCCGATGTTATTAAGTTATCGAGGTTTTACTGTATATAATTTGGTTAAAATACTAATAAACAAAGAATATTATATAATAAATAAGAGGTATTTAAATAATTAATAGCTACAATTATAAATTATAAGTATTACTTTTTATTGATCGGAAAAAATTAAAGGTACACATGATAAATATTAGAATTGGGGGTGGGGTGGGGTTGGTAAACACACCAACTAATTCATATTGGAAAAAGAATATAAAAAAGCGAACCTGATCACGTACCAAACACCAAAATAAAAACAAAACTCCGGTACTAATTTGTTGATGGAATTGATGAAGATCATCAACAACAACAACAACAAAAAATCAAGATCACCATCATCAAAACAAGGAAGATATATAGAACAAATAAAAACCACAATGAAATGGAGGAATCTGTTGTTTTCTTCCTTCTGGTAAAATTGAACAAGATAGACCTGTCTAAAACCACTACAACACAAGGCTGCTGCTGCGCTGCTCACTCGATCGGTACCACTACAACGTACAATATTCTCATCCTCCATGCCACCATGAGTCATTGAACCATTGAAATCATCATATATCGATGGATCTAATTCGAACTCAAAGCAGCAAATCCACCTCCCTTCATCATCTGCTTAAACTCCTTGAAATTAACCCTCCCATCTCCATCCACATCCACCTTCTTAATCATAACCTTACAATCCTCCAAGGCCCTCCCTTGCTTGAGCCCCAAGGAAGCCAACACCGACCTTAACTCGTCCACCGTAATAAACCCGTCTCCGTTCTGATCAAACACATTAAACGCCTCCCTCATGTCCTCCTCGGGGTCCTCGTCTTCCCTCTTGTCCATTAGGTTCTGGTACAATGCCCCGAACTCGTCGATGTCCACGAAGCCGTCGCCGTTGACGTCTATCTTCTCTATCATTTGGTGCAAATCGTTGTCGGGTATGAAGATGCCGAGATTCTCCAACGAGTCGCTCAGCTCCTTGTTGCTTATCCGCCCGTCGCCGTTGCGGTCGAACATCTGAAAAACCCGTTGCAGCTCCGCACGGTCCATTATCTTATATTACAATCTCTATCTAATCGATCAACAAACACAAATGTTGGAAATTGAGAGTCTAGCTAGGAAAAGAGCAAATGGAGAAAGAAATGCGAGAAGAAGAGAGAGATATGAGGGGCGAAAGTGGTTGATTTGTTGGGAAAGCGAGAAGGAGGGAATATGTGGTGGGTTGGACATTGGAGATTAAAGAAACAAGAGAGAGAGACAGAATTGTTATTTATTGGGAAAGAGTCAATTCAAATGGTGGGGGACGACGACGTCGTTCCATCGCCGGCTCCCAATAAACGCGTTCCATCAGCGCTTCTGGATTATTGGCTTTTTCTTTGCTGGAAATAGGCAACAACACGCGGCAACTTGAAAACTTGAAATAGGAGCAAAACTCCGCGTTTATTTTTTGGATACGAGTTTCTCTTTCTTTGTTTGGAGACTCTCTTATTGACTTTTAGTTTTTTTTTATAATTTTGTAAGTCATTTCCAACTATAATTGCCCTGGTCGTCACTCTTTAACATGATCAGGTATCTTACAGCAAACCACAACGACATGTATGGAACCTTATAATCAAGTTTTAAGTCAACAAGTGACTTTGAACAACTTGGGTCGACACTCTAACTGCAAACCACAACATGTGTTCTCCAGCTTTTTAGATTCTCTTGGTACAAATCACATTCGGATACAAGTACTTGGTCCTCCACATTTGTGCCAGTAAAATCCCATCTCTAAATTCGAATACATTCACTCAATCCTTCATATATTTGCTGGTTTTTTTTTCCATAAATTTTCTAGGTTATTATTTCTCATTAGAAATGGGCCTAGTGCCTAATTGAAAAGATGGTCAAGTTAACCAGTGAAGTCATTAAGAAAATGTCAATCGGAATTTAGGGGCTATGTGCCCCAAAAAGTTTGTGTCATTTGTTTATCGGCTTCTATCTGTTTCCATTTCCATTTTGGTTCGGATCTGTAACTTTGTAATCTGCTGGCAGAGCACAGTTTCCCCCGATGAAACTCGCCAGTACTGTTCCCAATTCATACCATCCAAAAGTCTTCCACAAGTGAAATTCAGAACGTCCGCTTTTTTTTGTAATTTACATAAGTTCAAATTGATTCGCAGGTTCCCTCAGATTATTTGAAAGTATCAATCATGCAATAATCAGCATTAGCATGGTTTATTAACATCATCGGGAACCGATTCTGAACGTAAACTCCTGAAATTTGTAGAGAATGACACAAAATTTGTAGAGAATGTAATCCAACCATGTGCCGAGAAGACCAATGGAATAGAGAACTTCAGGCGAGTAAGCTGGAATTTCACATTCAATTTCGCAAACGAAGAAATTGCATCGAAACATTGAAAGTTTTGGGACAGAGTGCGTTTGCTTGATTAACTAGAAGAAAAAAAAAACAAAGAGAAGAAGTGCCAGTAATATAAGGGCCTGAAGCATCAGAGAGATATCAAATTCAGGCGAGTGATGCTGACGGCTTCAATTTCGCAAGGTTTGAAAATCAAATGCCTGAGTCGTCGGAAAATCGAGACACAGCCACGAAGCTATACTTGCTGTATAGAAAAACAGTAAAGTTGAAAACGAGATTGAAAAGGAGATGATATGAGATTAGAACCAGGTCTACTGAAGAAGCAGCAGCAGTGGAGGCGGCAGAGACAGAGAAAGTTGTGCGAGATGCAGTGTTTGAGTTGTGTCTCTCGGATCGAAGACTTTATAGGGAGATGGCAGAGACTAGGGTTTCAGTGACAAAGACATGGTTGGCGGGTCGGATCCAAATAGTTTTGGCCCATAGAAGAAGGCCGACGAGTCTGTTTGCGAGGCCCTAGTTCTCAGGTCCAACTACGTCTTCGCTCCACTGCCCATGTGACTCACCGACTAAACTAATCGCAGTCGCAAGTCAATAGAACAGTCGGAATAAACGGAAGGACGAGGAAGGCACATTCGATTATTGTGGCCATGGCCTACTTGGCAATCAAACACACTTGGGGCAAGACAGACAGTGAAGACGCTACGAGCCTCAAATGTACCAATGGAGAAATTGTGCAGCCAGAGCTGGGTACAATTGCGCCGGGAGGATTAGATTGCGAGCATATAGATCACAAAGGCCTAAATATCCAACCTCTGACATATTTTCACTCTTGAAAGTTATCACCCCACCCAAACCTAGCATTCAATTGATTCAAACAATCGCAACAATTCTTGAGTAGTAAGAAACAACTTCTGGCATATGTAAGGAGAGCCGAAGCCACTACATGAATGAATTCCTTTCCGACAGCACTTGACAAAAGTCTGCCTTCTGAAAGCCAAATCTTCAGTTAAACCTCTTATTGCAATTAATGGTTCTGACACCAGCATGCTATTTAGTATGTTCCGCCTAAACAGTTCTAGTGCTATCAAAACATGTTCCTTCCTGTTGAACCTCAATATTCTCTCTAATCACTGAATTTAAGATCTTCAATAACTTGTCGCTCCCCTCGGTGCTAAGAAAACATCTGAACACAAACTAACAAAAAAAGGGGTAAAGTACAAAATGCTACACCTTATAATGAAGTACAAGTTCCAGGGTTCCAGACTTCCGGTGCAGTCAGGAAACTATGACAAGACGAATGGAGTTATTTCCTTTTTTACACAGACTAACACCTGCTCAATTCATTCACGTAAATCAACATTTGCTACACTGTTCAAGTGTTATACAGAAGCATAGTCTAATTCTAATAAACCAATACGACTAAAACCATAATTCTACCACAGCTCAAAAGTTTTCTAAATGGGGAATTACATTTTGCATACCAAAATTCACAACCTCCACTGAGCAGTGTGTATATCAGAATTCACAACCTTTAAATCATATCAGGTTTCTCATTAGAAAAAATAAACCACTAGTATTGTTTTTCAAACTAGACTCCAACAGGCTATTAACATTTAGCACTATCAGTGATCACTCCACTATATTGCACCCACATATATTAGAAAGGATTGGCAGTTTGGAACAATAAGTTTTCTTATGATACTTGTTACTTTAACACTATTACTAGCTAATACTTGAAATTGAAAACCTCCCTCATTCTCTTTAAACAACATTTCATAGTGATCTATGGTTTGCACTAAATCTACTTAAAGAAAAACGAACTGAATAACAATTACTCGCATAAAGAGAATCCCACATTCACATTCACATTCAAGTGTACTTGCCAAAGAAAAAACATAGGTAGGGTGCGGTGCTCAAGCCATGCCCTATTACTAATGGAACAATTGAACACATCACAAAGCCTGACAATGCATAGCTCATGTGCACTCTAGGAAACCCCTAATTCTCAAATTCGGTGCTCATTTGTTCTCTCCCTAATTCATTCATTTGCTCAATTCTACAACTATACAAGCATTGTAGCTATTCAAATCACAAAGATTGCAGCTGAAACTAAACAAAAAAAAACACATACGAAAATAACCAAATCATGAAATTGCACAACATTTCTCTTGCACCGAATTAACCACATTATGTGAATAACACAAAACTTAACAGCTGCTGGTTCACAAGATAATAGCCACCAAGCACATTATTATTTCCAGAAGCCAATAACAAAGCCCTAGCTAGTCTTCATCATCATCATCATCATCATCATCAATCCAGCCTCGTTTTCATTTCAAATAAAAACAATTAAAAATAAGGAGCTTACGGAATGTCCCAAGGTTTGGCTTCCGGGACGGCGACGACCATACCTTGAAGTTCGTTGGTGAGGACGATCTGACATCCGAGCCTGGAGTGCTTGTTCAAAACCCTAGCCCTAGCGTACTTTTTCAGCAGATACTCCTCGTCATAAGTCCGCGGCGGGAGCTTGTTGAACCACTCTTGCGCGATGTTCACTTCACACTCGGACGAGCAAGCGTCGATGTCTTCAAGCCGGTGAGACGCCGGTTCGATCAGGCCGGAGTTGGCTAGGGCTTTCAGGAGGGTTTGACCGGTCAGGCCGAGGATCTCACGCTTCCGGCCGTCGACGTCGATGGCGAAGAGATTCACGATGCGGTCCGAGACTTTCTTTGTACCTGTGGATGCGGCGACGGCGGTGGTTGTGGCGGAGGATCTGGAGATTAGGGATTTGGAGAGGGAAGGGAGGCGGTGGATTTGGGAGCTCAGTCTCGCCATCGCCAAGGCTGTTTTTTTGCTTTGTTTTTGTTTTGTTTGGGGATGTTCTCCGATGGTGGACTTTTGTTACTGGGGAAAGCAAGTAGAAATGTTTTACCATCAGTAAAAATAAAATAAGTACGGTCTGTTTAAATAAAGTATTTTTTATTTCTATTCAAATTCCTGATCGAACAAAATTAGATTTTGTCATTTTAAATTTTGTAATTTGTGAATTTTAGTGTTTGGGGTTGTTCATGTAGAAATTTAATTATAACAAAAATTTCAAACTTTTATGAATAAGATGAGGAAATTGTAGAATAACACTTATTTTTTAGAGAATTGAAGTAATGAATTTAGGTCTTTAATTCTCCTGATTTTAAAATGATGGAAATTATAAAATCCTCAAAAAAACTTATTCAAACACACCAATTTAAGTGATGAAATTCTAAATTGCTGGAATTTAATTAAATATCCTTATTACAATCTATTACAATCAATATCCTTATAAATCAGGATTTGAGAGGATATCTATTCTAATTAAGACAAGACATGTACACATTGAGATATCATGAATATTTCTCCTGGAACACTCCCACTTGTGTCATGATCTTAATGTATGATGCATAACCTGTTGGCTCACTAAAAACCTTGTCAAGCAAACAAAAACTTCATGGGTAGAATAAAAACTTGGTTGAAGGGAAAAAGAGTACAATGCATCAACTACAAAATCAACCACATTTGATGTAAAATCCCCCTGATGTCTACGAAATGAACTCCCCCTTATCAGTAACTCAATCTTGGAGTTCAGACAATCTTGGAGTGATATACCATATAACTTGAGGTCGCAATGCGAGCATTGCAATGTGATTATTGTTCACTTGGCAAACATGACGATATAATATAATACTCGCTCAATTGATGAGCATACGGATTTTTGATGATTTGAAGTTGAAATACGAGATTACAAAATGATATTTACTCGTACGATGAGTATGATGATATTTACTATATAACAGTCGTGGAACAACTGTTCCTTTCCCTGTTCACTATTCTTGAGCATGCGAGGCGTGTGAAATTGCCTTACTCCCTCTATTTCTCTTTTCTTCCTCACTTGCTCTGAGACCGTGCTATTCTTCATACCCATACCGATCGATCATCATCTATACTGATTCATCATCACTGCTTCAAAGCCACCGACTTCCTCACGGCGCTGGGAGGAGGACAGTGATCGGAGGAGGAATCGCGGCGGTCGAAGAGGTCGGTGACGAAGCAGCTGACGTCACGGTCGGAGTCGGAGGCGGCGTCGGAGAACCAGTCGCTGTCGGAGCAGGGAGAGTCGAGAGGTGGATCGGCGAAGGGGTTGAAGTTGTGGTGGGTGCACCACCGGGTGTGGTGATCGATTTGGGTCGGGTCGGGTCCGGTTGGTGGCTCTGGTTAAGCTCGGCCGGAACCAAATGTGAGTTTCTTTACCAAACCAATAATTCCATCTTCGTTGTTTTGGCATTAATAGATTGTGGGGATCAAATAATATCTACTCCATTAAAAACCACTCCTTTCTGGGTTTTCTATGCATGAACAGGTCAGTTTCTAATTCTATTGATTGTAAATTTTTCTATGTTCATAGTCTGTTATTGGTGTTTATGTTAATTGGTGAATTGGGTGTCTGGATTGGATTGAATTAGGTCATTTGATGAGATTGATCGATTAAAGTTGGGACCTTTGAATATATTGGTTTTGTTTTGTTGTGATCATAGTTTGGGTTTGTCTTTAGTGATCTTATATTGGAATTTTGGAGATGGGTTTTCTCAGGTGTTTTGTTTACTTTGTTTGGTTTGGCTTCTTTGGCAGGGTTTATGGTTTTAGATTTTAACATGTGTGTTTGCTTTCTATGGCGTTGACCTTTGGTTTCATTTGATTAGGGTTGTATGTGAAATGGGGTTGTATCTGTTTGTAAATGCAGTGCTATTGTAATGTGATTGTTGATGAATTGGTAGCTTCACTTTTGTATGTTTCGGTTGAGATGTTCATTGTAAGTTTCAGTTAGGGACGGTCGAGTCTACGTTGTATCGCTTTGAGTTCTTGGTGTGTTTGTTTAATTGGGGCAATGCATGACTCCTCACATAAATGACTATGCTATGGTGTTACTGAATGCAGTGCTGAGGTTCAACTTGGATTGTTAATCTCAAATTGTGGTTCTATCTGTTTCGAGCAGTCAGTTTCTTCTTTTGAAGTTACTCGGGTTATCCGGCACATGGCTGCCTCAAGGACTGTGTCAGCTGGTCGACAGAAAGTTCCTTGGGCACTGGCGTTGGTATCGTGAGTTCTCTCTCATCATGATTCGTATCACTCCGGAATACTATCGTGAGTTCTCTCTCACTCCTTACTCCCTCGATCCTCTCTCTAATCGATAAGATAATATCTCACAATATATTTCGGCTTAATCGCAGTCCCTTTTGTCGACCCGCGCTTCAGCGCGGGCTTCGCATCTAGTAATATACTAACTTGATGAGTATAAGAATACGATACAATTTAAACATGTGAAACGTGCACAAGTGTGATTATAATATTCTGTGTTTACGCGGGAATATAATGATTGAAAATTTGAAACACTGATTATCAATTTTATTGAAATAACACAAAAATAAACCATTATATTATTTAATTATTCGACAATTATATTATCATTCATGATTATTGCTGTTTAATTTGTTTAATTTTGATGAGTTAGAATTTGAGAAATTCAGTTTATTGTTTTCGTTATGATATATGTTATTTGATTAGAAATATTGTTGATATATTAGTGGAGAAATCCGGACGAGCATCAGTGAGTCGGTACAGGTTGAGATTTATGATTATAGAAGTGTATTTGGACATGTTACAAGTTTTGGGCATCCTACTTTTACGGGAGACTGCCCAATTTTCCGTAAAAATATTTTGCGATCTTTGTATTATAATTTCGAGGATGAAATTACTTAACGGGGAAAGATTGTAATACTCCAACCTTTTTATATAATTGATATCATTTATGAATAATTTGAGTACGGTTTAGTGGCTGTGGTAAATAATTTTTATCACCGATAAATATTGAGAGGTCTTGTGTTGACTTTTTATCGAACTAACGAAGTTGGTTGACTTCAGGTGGAAGTCTTAGAATTTGTCGAGAAGAATCCGTAGAAGCAAGAAATGTCGAAAACGGAGTCACAACAAGAAATTTAAGATCAATTGAAGTTTATCGGAAATATTTTAGTCGTAAAAGTGCGACTATAAATAGGATTACCCAAAATGGAAAGTCAGACCTTCCATTTTTCAAACATTGACTGAGCCAGTCTTTCTCTCTCTTCGATTTTTCGCCTTTGCGACTGGCGTCGGCAGTGTGACGCTGTTCGGCCATCGTTGGCCTTGATTTTGGTCACCTTTGGAAGGTCTCCACTTCCACTTCCTCTTTCTTTTTTTTGGCTTTGTCATTGGCGAAGGAGCACTGTGGAGGACGAATCGATGGAGAGAAATTTTTGGGTTTGTGGATAATCGATCACCTTCATCGGCGAATCCTCTGTTCATGATTTGGGTATGTTTTGATTAGTATTAAGGTCAAGATTTTGATGATATATGTGGTTGCTTGAGATTTCTTGATTGCAGGTGGAATTCGAGGAAATCAAATGGGTTTCCGTCGAATTCGTTTCGGTCTCCGCCGTGAGCGGCGGTTTCCGGTGATTTTCGGCGGCAAGGTTAGAGGAATTTTGTTTCCCTTTCCTCCCTGAGTTGATTGGGTCATGCCTTGAGCCCACTCGTGGCTCGACGGCGAAGATACGTCGACGGAATGAATTTTCGGTGAGTTTTGGGTTTTCTGTGTGTTCGAGGGATTTTTCGGCTAGAACCTGGCCGAAATGGATGTTGACATAGTTAGACAGATGGCTGAGCTCGACAAGAGCTTCCAATAGTGTATTTATCTCCGCCGCCAGTGGTGGCGCGTGGCCGAAAAATTATTTCCAGAAACTTGTCGCGTTTTATGTCATTAGATTCGTATCGACGATACGAACATAGTTATGAGGTTTATTTCACGTTTAAGCTTCTTTGACCTAGTGGGTAGGCAGTGGAGACGAGTGTCTCCACCAGTGACAGTGCGACCGACGAAGAAATTAGATTTGTCATCTGTCGTTACAATAACTTCATCGTAATGGATTTGTCGAGTTGTTTCTTCGACTAAATTAGTCAAAATTGACTTTTGGATCGAGTACTTCCTTAATTTATCTGTTTATTTGTTTAATTTTGATGATTTTCAACAAGGGTCGGGTCGTCACAATACATGGTTTTGGGTAGGACTTGGAGGGCCATGTGCCCTACAAGTAGAGGAAACCCCTTTTTAGAGGGACCCACTAACCCATTATGTTTTTTTGTAGGTTCCAAGTTCTTTTGGTAGCCCAACTTTATGCCTAATTGAGGCGACACCTTCGACCCAGCCAATCCAGGTGGCACCTCTAAGGCTATGAGTTCTGTCGTCAGGTTCGAAAGACGTCGGCCCAAGCTGGCATCATAGACAGTTGAATCATCTTGGCAAGAGATGGCCTTGAGGCATGCATATGGGGCATCCTCGTTGAACACTTTGGTTCCAGCTGGTCAAAGGAAGACAAGAATGCTGGAAGAGACCCCACTGTCGGTGACTGCTATTAGCAGAGCAGCGAGTGACTGTAGAACATGGGTAGCAAAGTACGAGTCTCCGAAGAAGAAGATGACATTGACTCCAGCTGCTTTCACGAAGAAGCCGGCTAAAGAACAACAAGAGTTTCTCTGAAAAAAAAAACATATTTAAGGGTTTAATATTACATAAAAATGTATTCTCGACCAAATACAAACAAAGGAAAATTAATAAATTAAATTCTAGAGAATATATTAAATTATATTATAAATTATTTTAATTAAATATAAACTCTTCAATTAATGTCCCACAAACTTTAGAACTTCATTTCTCTTTCTCACGGTCTCTCCTCGAATTTAGGAGTTTAGGAATTTAGGAATACTAGGAGTCAAATAGAAATTAAAACATGAATAAGTAGAAACATTTAACTTTTCTTATTTTTTTATCTAAGAAACTTTAATAAGGAGCTCAATTGAATCTTACGACATATTACAACACAAAATATGTCGGAGTTTTTTTTTTTAAACAAATGTGAAAACGAAAGTTGTGTCTGCATGATTATTAATGATCAGAATTGAAAAAGAAAGTACAGATCCTGAGATGGTATGTATTCTGATAGCATCAGCAAGCTGTGTCTGCAACTATACTTGAACACTAAGGAAGAGAACCTATGTGCCAGCAATGAATCAGATGCATGACCGAGAATAAAAGCGAAGCACAAGGTCTTTCCTTTTCAACTTAATCAAGTTCATTAGTATTGCCTATTTGCATACAATGTATGATTACCATAAATTCCAAAACCAAAGTTGAATTGAGAACACTTTTTCTATGAACTAAAAAGCCAAAAAATGCAACACCACCAAGGTCAATCTAGCCTGCGAGATGGCTCAGGTAGACAGGGCAGACGGACAATCATCCAAAGAGAAATCATTATTGTTCTATGTGACAAACAATCTGGTTCCGGGAGGTCAGCTCATATTTGGATTCACAGCTCCACAGAAGTCGATCAACTCAAGTTCTGGAGCCATTTCAATTCAAAACTTATGTGCTTTGAGTACATGATATATGCATTTTACTTCTTTGAGTTTGGTTCAACAGAAACTGGCAAAGGCAAATTGAGTGAGAAAGCATACCTCAAAAGTGGAAAAACCAAAACAAGTCATGATGGAAGAAACATAACTTATCATGTCAAGTTCCAAAGTAAGCTGGACTTTGGAATTCCAAGAGCCTTGATCATAAGAAATCCAAAGAACAAGAGATTCTTCCACAAATCTGCAGCTCTTCAAATTCAGAATAGTCAAATTATCCATTTCGATTGCCATTCCAGGGTATACGGTATACCCTTTAAAAAACGCCAAGAATTTTGATCGGATTTTCTTCTCAAACACTATAAGTCAACTAAATATAAATATTAGCTTTTGCTGACTTATCTGATATTAGAACTGGCAAATGCAATTAAGCAACACAGCTTGATCATGTTTTCATAGAAATATCTTCCAAGCCATACACCTAAAGCTCTAATGCAACTGAGGAAGGAAGAACTTAGTAACTTGAGAGGAAATGGAAATGGGGAGCGGAAAGAATGGGATAGAATTTACGACTATGACTACTACAATGATCTTGGTGATCCTGATAAAGGACCCGTCTTGGGTGGGTCTGGTTTACATCCATATCCTCGAAGAGGAAGAACCGCCCGCCCTCCAAGCAATGCAGGTATATAGAAATACAACGTCAAAGTCATTTTTTATCGATCACAATATCAATACCACAACCTGGATATGAGTAGCAACTTCTACTGTTTGCATACAATTCACAAGTTCTGCATTTTCACTTACTTCTTTAATATGATCACTGTCAGATCCTTTGACTGAGAGCCAGTCGTGTTCCACTAACCTGGACATATATGTTCCCCCAGGATGAGAGGTTCAGCCCCAAGAAAAAATCTGAGTTCATATCAAATTCAATCCAGGCAGCTCTGCATTTCGTGATTCATGAAGGAAAATGTTCCAATCATGTTGAGTCATTTGATGAGATACATGCCTTGTTTTCTGCAAACGAGAGCCGGGTGACTGAGGGGTCGCTTAAAGGGAAACTGAAGGCTATGGTACCAAATGAGCTTTACAAAGATATTAAACGTGCAAACAAAACCTTCAAATTTCCACTTCCTCAAATACTAGCAGGTGACACATTGACTTATATTCCTCTGCAGCAAACCGCTTAATTTCACATATACAACTCCATGTTATCTTCAACTGTGCAGAAAATGAATTTTCATGGAAGGATGACGGAGAGTTTGTGCGCCAAATGCTTGCAGGAGTTCATCCAGCACGAATACAATCACTGGAGGTACTATTTAAGCTTATGATCTAGAGCAAAATCACCTTGCTACTATATATCCAGCTGATTAACCAAAAAGTGTCGCAGTCATTTGTGTAGTTTTGATTCGTAGGTGTTTCCACTGCAAAGCAAATATGGAGCAGTGAGTTCAATAAAGCTGTCACACATAGAACACAACCTTGATGGCCTGACGGTTTCCCAGGTAAACATCCATAGAAACAGTGCCAATTGCACATCCCTATGATCATCCTGCCTCCAAATTGAAATATTTGGTATTTCATCATCAGCACAGCTATGTAGTAATGTCAATACTATTGTCTGAGTAAATGCGTTTTCATGGCAACACTAACCCTTTCTCATTTATATAAGCTTCTTAGGCCATGAACAACCGGAGGATCCTCATCTTGGATCACCATGACTATCTCATGCCCTTCTTGGGCAGAATTAACAGAAACGACATTTGTATTTATGCATCCCGAACACTACTATTTTTGAGAGGTGATTCCATGCTGAGGCCACTGGCAATTGAACTCAGTTTGCCAGGGCTACGTAGAGGCAATGACTCCAAGGAGATCAATCGGGTGTTTGTTCCAGCAAGTAGGGTGAAGCAGCGGCATTGTGGCACTGTTCTAAAGCTCATGTAGCAGTTAATGACTGTTCATCATCAACTGGTCAGTCACTGGTGAGTTGAACAGTTCCTTGGTCCCAAAGTAATGCATGTTCTGTTCATTGAACTTCCTACATTCACAACATTCTACATGATATCGTTTTCAGGTTGCATACACATGCGGTAGTTGAGCCTTTCATCATTGCTACTAGAAGACAGCTAAGTGTGATGCATCCAATTTATTGGTTACTAGATCCTCATTTCAAAGACACCATGTACGCAAATGCACTGGCTCGGTGCAAACTGATCAACTCAGGTGGAATCTTCGAGAAGATATTATTTTCGGCTGAAATCTCTATGCAGTTATCTGCTGAGCTCTACAAAGAATGGAGATTTGATGAACAAGCCCTTCCTGCTGATCTAATAAAAAGGTATTTTCTCTTCCATGACAAGGGTATGAAACCCAGAAAACTACCACTGGAAACTTTCACATTCTCATCATTCATTCTGTTCTAAAACACTTTTCAGGGGTATGGCCCAAGAAGACCCAGATCCAGATAACCAAACTGGGATTCAGCTTCTGTTCGAGGACTATCCATATGGTGCAGATGGACTTGAAATATGGACAGCAATCCAGGCATGGGTTACAGATTTTTGCATGCTTTTCTACACAGATGACATTTCTGGGAGATCTGATGAAGAAATCCAAGCATGGTGGTCAGAGATCCGAAATGTGGGTCACGGTGATAAGCGCAGTGAGACATGGTGGTACCAAATGACAACACTGAAGGACCTAATCAAAGCTTTGACAACTCTGATATGGGTTGCATCAGCCCTTCATGCTTCAGTGAACTTTGGCCAATATGCATATAATGGTTATCCTCTAAATCGTACCACGCTATGCCGAAGGTTCATTCCACAGGAAGGAACACTTGAATATGCTGAGTTCTTAAGGGATCCAGACAAATACTATCTCAAAATGTTACCTGCAAGAACTGAGATGATCTTGGGTATAGCACTAGCAGAGGTTCTCTCTAAACACACATCTGATGAAGTGTATTTGGGTCAGAGGCTATCATCACTGTCAATCAATAATCAAGAGGTCGTCCATAAGTTTGAAAAGTTCAACACAGAACCTGGAGATATAGAGAAAAGAATCAAGGACAAGAATACCAATCCCAAGTTTAAAAACAGACGGGGATGTGCCAAGATGCCTTACATGCTTTTGTACCCTGATACATCCAATGATGCATCCAAGGGGATTCCTAACAGTATATCCATCTGATATGTTCTAAGTAATACAAAACATATGCAACTTTTTAAGCACTGAACGCTGTTATAATTGTATTTTACATAGCGGGAATGCCTGTAAATATTTGCTCAGGACATTTCTCAATGGCATCAGATTGCTGAGCAAGACAAAATAAGCATATATACTGAAAGATAATAAGTGGAAATAAAAACATATGAAGTAGAGAAAATGACCAGTAAACTCTAGGCACTATACCAACACTGCAGATTCCAAATTGCTCCGACCTTAGACCTTAAGGTTTTTAGCTCAAGCAAGGGAAGATTGTGAATTTCTGATTAAAGCCTATGTAACGATCAAGGAAACTGATGTATTTGAGATTTCGTGGTTCATCAGGACAAGTGTCTATATCATCAAGAGAGATGGACCATTAAGAGAATTGTGGAAGACAACAGGTTTCTGTGAAGCAGAAATCAAATCGATCACCTCTTGGAATCCACGAACTCTCTTACTTTGTTCATCTCCAATGATTTGGAGCTCTCTCTGAAAATTCTAACCGTATATTGAATTATTGATATAAGAATTTGATGATGCAAATAACCAAGAAATCTTAATCTCTTACCTCAAATGAGTCCTTGTCCTCTTTAGAATTTGTGAGAACAACTCGAACAGACTGAGGTCCTCCGCCGTTTGCTGTGATTATTAAAGGAACAAGTTCATCAGAGAACTCTTTTAACATCTGCAATGACCAAACCATTTTAATTGAGTAGAACTCTAATCAATTAACAAGCAATAGAATACTAAGGAATTAAAATCTGTGACCAATTGATGTACCTCCAGGGCAAGCTGTACTTGACATTCGCTGCAAACATCTATATTCATGCATGATCTTGATCCATAGAGTTCACTCCCCAGTACAAGTTTTATTATGGAACTCAAAATATCATCTACAAAAAGAAAGGTGATCCAACTTGTTTAAACAAACGAAGAAATTACTATAAACTTAACAGAGTTCAAGGAAAGATATTGGGTGTAAAGAAGATCCACAGCATTTTTCTTACCATCTTTCTTTGTGGATGACTTCTTGCTTGCATTTTTCCAATGCTTAACTCGTGCCTTAATCCTCTCAACAAAAATATTATCAGCAACTGTCCGCGTTAACGATGAATCCATTGCACAGTCAGCGGGTGTCGGCGCCCCTCTCCGCAAGTTAGCTACAGATTCTTGTGCTTTAGATAAGTAAGATATACCTGCCACAAGACAAAGAGATGATACAACCCAAAATTATAAAAAGAGTATGTTTGCTAAACCCCAATTTCAATGCAATAAGAAGCGAGAAAACCGGATACAAGTGCATCACACAAGTGGACAATGTCCCATTTCACTCGGAGCACTAAAGTGAATCACAACAGGGAATAAAAGTGTCATCTTACACTACATGCATCATTCACTACAAAGCAGCCAACACATTGTTATGGTTTAAAGTTTCAAACATTGAATGAATGACTTGTTCATATACAACATAAATAAGCCATTCCTTACCATCATATATGCAGGTATTAAAATCAAAGCCTTGTTCAGCCATCGATGTCAAATGTGAAGTTTGAACTGAAAAGCTATACGATGGCATCCCCAATCTGAGCTCATCTCTAGGGAACAATATAAAGTTATATCTGCACCAAATACACGATAACTGTATAAATATACGTATGCGTAATCGTATAAAGTGAAAAATGTGAAAATGTACTAACGGGTGAGCAGTGAGCTTGGAGTCTCTAGAGTGAAAGGGCAGGTGGCGAACTGAAGCAGCTGGAAACGCTCGGCGGCATACTTGGCCTTCAAATACGACGACACTTCCACGTGGCCCTTGAACTCCTTCACCGACTCCGCGAAATTCGACTTGGTCACTTCCTTCACCGCCCATTTCTTCGTGCTCGTGCAAAAGAAACGCCGCCGTATCAGCGACGCCATTTTTGGTTCTCAGCTATCAACTCGCAGCTTTGTTTCTTTTTGCGTGGGCTTAAAATATCTTAAGGCCCAAATGAGGCTGGGTGGCCCAATTAGGTGACACGTGTGCGTATGCAGGTCGTTAAGAGCCCCCAATTCGGAAATCACGATTAGGGCATTTGGAGCTTTATACATGTAAACCACGAGAAAACCTGTGACGAGCGAGCGACGGCGACTCCATTCAAGTCCGCTACAAGCTTCGATCCTTGTCCGACACTCTCGAGCTTTTTACGCTGCCGACTTCGCCACCTTCATCGGCTTCGTCTGCTCAGCTCCCAGGTTAGGGTTTTTCTCTTCGTATTAGCTCTTTTATTGCTTCTATGGAGTTTCTGGTGAAACCTTTTTTGTCTAAGAGCTTTAGGGCTTTCTAGAGCGGTCGAGTAACTTTGAAAATGACTTTATATGAGCTTCTTTTTCTTTTTCATGGTTGTGCGGTAAATGTTGAATAGTAATATTTTGGTAACTGTTGAATGTGAATATTGGTAGGTTTGATTATCTTGTTTAGGCATAGGTTGGTGTTTGGACCATACTTGACTTGTATGATGTGAAATCTTTGTGCTTGAGCTATTGCATAAGTTTGATTGAAGCTTGTGTTGGAATTTTGATGCAGTTTGTTTTTGTTTGGCAGTGTTGAAATCTGACAGAGGTTATGGGTGGCCAAAGCAAGCTTCTTCGGATTACGTATTCAGAAGAAATTGTAGATAGGAAACCAATCTACGTTGGTTCTAATTGCCTTCCTGTCAAGGCTTTGGGGAAAGAACCTGCCGGGCATTCTTTCCATGCTGTGGCTCTGAAGCTCCGTGGTTGGGTAGAGAAAGTTGCAGAGGCTGAAGAGCCGAAGTCGGCTGATAGTAAGGAGCAGACTTCGCTGCCGTCATTTGATTCGTACAGCAGCAGCAAAGGGAAAAAGAAGACTGGTGCCGAAGGGAAGCAGCAGGATCACTATGCGTTGCTTGGTTTGAGCCATTTGAGGTATCTTGCCACCGAGGAGCAGATTAGGAAAAGCTACCGTGAGACTGCCTTGAAATATCATCCCGACAAGCAGGCTTCCCTTCTTCTTGCTGAGGTAACTGAAGCTGCAAAGCAAACAAAGAAGGACGAGATAGAGACACACTTTAAGTCTGTTCAAGAAGCGTACGAGGTCTTGATCGATCCTGTGAAGAGAAGGATCTATGACTCAACTGATGAGTTTGACGACGAGATCCCTACTGATTGTGCCCCACAGGATTTTTTCAAGGTGTTTGGTCCTGCTTTTATGAGGAATGGGCGGTGGTCTGTTAACCAGCCAATCCCATTTTTAGGTGATGATAATACTTCACTGAAGGATGTAGATGAGTTTTACAACTTCTGGTACAGCTTTAGGAGCTGGCGGGAGTTCCCACATGAGGAAGAGTTTGATCTTGAGCAAGCTGAATCTCGTGATCATAAGAGGTGGATGGAGAGGCAAAATGCAAAACTTACAGAAAAGGCGAGAAAGGAGGAGTATGCAAGGATACGTACTCTTGTTGACAATGCATACAAAAGAGACCCTAGAATAGCAAAGAGAAAGGAAACTGAGAAAGCTGAGAAGCAGAAGAAAAAGCAAGCAAAGTATCTGGCCAAGAAACTACAGGAGGAGGAAGCAGTCAGGGCTGCTGAAGAGGAGAAGAGACGGAAAGAGGAGGAGGACAAACGAGCTGCTGAAGTAGCTTCCCAACAGAAGAAACTGAGAGAGAAAGAGAAGAAGCTATTGCGCAAGGAGAAGAGTCGTCTGCGAACACTTTCAGTGCCTGTTATATTGCAGCGCTTGCTCAATCTTTCTGATGACGATGTGGAAAGCCTTTGTAATTCTCTCAGTATTGAGCAGCTTAGGAATTTATGTGACAGGATGGAGGGTAAAGAGGGTGTAGAGCTTGCGAAAGTTCTTACTGATGCATGTGGTGGAAATAACAATGATTTAGATGAGAAGAAAGAAGGGGAGAAGAAGAAAATTCCACAACAGAATGGTTCTGTTGTCAGCAATGGTACTATTCTGTTAAGCAATTATGAGAAGAAGGAGAAACCGTGGAGTAAAGAAGAGATTGAGCTTTTGAGGAAAGCAGTGGTGAAATTTCCTAAAGGAACATCTCGAAGGTGGGAGGTTGTTTCAGAATTTATTGGTACTGGAAGATCTGTGGAAGAAATTCTGAAGGCAACTAAAACGATTCTCCTCCAGAAACCTGATTCAAGCAAAGCTTTTGATTCTTTTCTTGAAAAGAGGAAACCTGCACCGTCTATTGCATCACCGCTTACAACTAGAGTGGAAGTAGAAGGGGTATCATCAACTCCACCGGAAACTGAAAAGAGTGCTGAAAAGAGTGACAAGGCTGAAGATAAGTCAGGAGAGTCGGCAAGTGAAAGTGCAAAAGACCAAAGTCCTAATGATCCAAATGCTGCAAATGGAATTAGCTCGAGTTTAGAGCAAGATGTGTGGTCAGCTATACAAGAAAGGGCACTAGTTCAGGCTTTGAAAACTTTTCCAAAGGAAGCCAGCCAGCGGTGGGAGAGAGTTGCTGCTGCTGTCCCTGGAAAGAATGTGAACCAATGCAAGAAGAAGTTTTCATTGCTGAGGGAGAGCTTCAGAAACAAGAAGACGACTGCTTAATTTCACCGAGACTTTCTTGATGCTGCTGCAGATTACCGAGGTGCACGAGGACATCATCTCACACATCTAATTCTTTCTAGGCAGAGGTCGTTCAATCTATATCTTACATCAAGATTGAGACCATTACTGGTTCTGATTTCTGCCGTTTGATTTTGCCATACAGGTCTAATAGCTATTAGGGACAGGGATTATGTTTTGTATTAATTTTCCGAGCATGTTTTGTATTATTTTTCCGAGCATGTTTAAGTACAGATCTGAAGATGCATGAATATAAGGAAGAGCATTATGTTGAGATTAGTTAACGTTTCATTTAGTATGATTTTATTGATGACCAGAATTATATATTAACTTCAACTCCAGCTTGTTATACGTGTACTTGTCTCTTCGTAGAGTTTGATAAATCATTCGCATAAACTTGATGCGATAAAATTTGGTATCTGGGGTTTTTTTCATCCAAACTATAAGAAAATATTTCTCATTAGTCATGAAAAGATTGTAATATTACATCAACTAATTATTTTAAGAGATCTTTTTCATCCACCTAAGATTACTTAATCTCTAAATTTTTTCTTTCCATTTTACCCTCATATTTATGTGATCCAAAACTCTCCTAATTTTCAAATTTGTTCGATTTGAAATTTGAGTAGCAGTCGAGCGGTAAAGAGAGAAGCTTTGATTTAAGATTCAATTTCTAGATCAAAGCTTTGATTTCGTGAAATTCAAATTGTCGACTGGAACTTTAATTTCGTGACACATATTCGAACCAATTGTTGAGTGCAGCTTTGATTTCTCGATCTACAATGGAAACAAGCTGTGATTTTCTTCTCAATTCATACACTCCAGATAGGTTCGATCTCTCTTCTCTCTCTAGATTCGTTGTTGTTAATTTTTGCTTTTGATTTTGAATTTTTGCTATTTGCGTTTTTATTTGTGAATTTGGATGTGTGAAGCTTTGTGATGCTGCTGATATAGTATTTAATTCCTTGTTTTCATTATGTAACGATGTTTTGTGCATGGAGATGTATGCAAATTGTCGTGTTTTTTGAATTTCTGGAAATTTGCGTTTTGCAAACGTTAAACTGATATTCAATTGAGCCTCAACTGATACTCTGTTGAAGGCTGTTGTGTTTAGATTTTGATGAACTGAATATGAGTTGACCCTCAACTGATACTCAGTTGAAGGCTGCTGTGTTTAGTTTTTGATAAACTGAATATGAGTTGACCCTCAACTGAGTATCAGTTGAAGGTTGCTGTGTTTAGATTTTGTTGAACTAAGTATGAGCTGAGCCTCAACTAAGTATCAATTGACCCCTAACTAATACTCAGCTAGACCATTCTAAAGGCTTCTGTGTTTCAATAATAACATTTTTTGTTATTATTTGTGCAGTAGTGTTGCTGTGAAGTTCTTGTATTTAGAGAAAGAATTCATTTTATCTTGTAATGAGCACATGAGTTATGCCATTTTTTTCAAGTACATTTGTCAGAGGTTTGAGTTCTGTCAAAGTGATGTAATCAAACTTGATTACTCACTTCCTGGATGCAGCGGTTACTCTCTAAACAGCGAGAATGATTTCAAGATGTTGCTGACCAGTGTAAATTTGTATAAGGTGAATTCTGTTGATGTCATTGTATCTAAGAATGGTGGAAGCACAAGCAAGAGATTTGTTGTGGATGATGATGAGATTTCTTGTGTAATTGATGAAGATGATTACCTCATTGATGCATTTAGGGATGAACCTAGCAAGACCTACTTGTCGAAAGAGTGGGAGACTTACATCCATTCCCAAGGGCAAAAATTCTGAGGAGGTGCTGATGAGTTTAGAGAAATGCTTACCAAATATTCTATTCAAGTTGGTTTCAAGTTTGAGGAATGATTGGTATAGGATTGTGGTCGTGTGCTCAAATGTTGGTATAGATCGTTGTGTTTGGCATGTTGCAGGGCACTCAAATTCCCCCAAGGGCTATTTTTTTGTTGATGAAATCAACAACTTGGATACTTGTCGAGGTGTGATGAGGAAGGAGGCTCATCATTTGCTGGGTTCGAAGATTGTTAAGACTTGCATCTTGGAGGATATGAAGTACAACATGGCAATGAAGCTAAAGGATATCATCAACAAGTTGAAGACAACATATGGTTTAAGTATATCCTATAAGGTTGCTTAGTTAGCGAAGCAAAGGGCTAAGGAAATTATTTATGGATCTGAGGACGAATCTTTCAACAAATTAAGCTGGCATAAAGAGGTTGTTTTAGAGAATAACCCTGGCTCTACATTTGCTTTGGACGTGGATCCAGAAACTAAAGCAACACATGTGGTGACCTACTGGTTCTTGATCCTTCTACACCTGGGCATGAACTATACGCTCCGAACCACTTTGCCAGTCAACTTGGGCTATCACAGCGTGCTCCCATGCCTCTCGTGTGCTCGGTGAATCGCTACAGCATCTAGCGAGCCACTTTTCGTCCAGATCCTATTGACCTGATAGATGCTTACTATGGCTTGTTGCTGGTCATGATTCCTGAACAGGATTTCGAACATCCTATTGTACCATCCTTTTACATGACCAACAACTACCTAGCTTGGAAAGCCAAATTCTTGGACGGGATCCGACACAAGCCGCCACTAGCCCTTTTTACCGCCATCTTCCGTAACTTTAAGAAACAATTTACAGATGACTCTGACCAACAACTGCTAAGCATGGTCCATTAGAACACTGACGACACCCCTTGGCCAGTGGTACGTAGCCATACTTACTCATTTTCTCTTGAACTCCTGAACTCCTGCCACAGATGTTGGCGATATTTCCACTTTATTCTGTTTCAACCATCCTTTGGTCGATCTGAACAGTATTTTGAAGAACCTAAAGCCCAAAACGTGGCTGTCAACGAGGAATCCCGTCAGAGGATGGAAAAAGAACAAGAAGAACTCCCACGAGCAGTAAGTATTTCATTCTCCAAACGCCTCACCATTTAAAACCTTCAAATATTATAACTGTTATGTTTTATTTTAGCAATCTCACAAGCGGACTCGAACCAACTCGCCAGCCGATGGTTCTGGTAAACGTAAACAGCGCCGCCGCCAAGTCACTATTGAGGATGACTCGGAGGAAAAAGTGGTGCAAGACGAGCCTCTCTCCAAACAATAATTGAGCCTACACCTTTTGTTGCAACAACAAATCTCTCGCCATCGCCAGAGACTCAATCTGCCGTGGTTGTCCCGTCCTCACGGACTGATGATGTCTTCGTCGAGCAAGCACATGAGCTGGTTGAACCCAACATTTCTGCCTCTCTCAAGGTAAGATAGCTCTTCTCCAATCATTTAGCACCCTAGGCAACATTTAGTTATACCATTACACTTCTTAAACGTTCGTTGTCCTTAGGATTTGCTCACCGCTACAGAAGCGAGAGCCACCCTCAACACTGAAGCTGTTATTATCAAGAACATTCCTGATCTTCCGATGAACACTTTTGACTCGCTCACTTCTGAACCTGTTTCAGATGCCAGACTACCCAAATGCCAATATTTTTTGGATTTTGCTGAGGAGTCTGAGGAACAAAACACCACAAATAAAGGCGGTGCCGCTTCCTTCTCTTATCATTCCCTACATTACACTCCAGAGGAACAACAAGCTATGGCAGAAGGGCGTGTAGTACCTATCTCCCATCCAAAATCCTCAAGCGAGCCTAACATATCTCTGGAGCAAAGAGTACTTGATATTCTGCCCTCGCCTGAATCATATATGCTTGGTGAGCCTAAGGTATGTTTACTATAACAATCTCTTCTTCCTTTTACATATTGCATCACCCCTTATTCTGAATCAAATGTTTCCTAACAAAAATCCTGGCCCTAGACTTCTTCTACTACTTTTGGTACTCAGCTTGCTTTACCAGAATGTTCAATCCCCACCATTATTGTTAAAGCAGCTCCTAACAACCAAGAAGCGTCTCCATGGGCCTTATCATCTTCATGCTCCACCAGCTGAGTAGCTGCTCTTCGAGACCAAGTCATAAGCTTAGAAGAACTTTCCGCCAAGCTTGATGTTTTGACTCTAATTCCGGCTGATATCGCTCTTTCTTGAGCCACTCTCAAAGAACTCTCTCTAGCCAAATTGGACTCGTTTGAGAACATCAACAACTCCCTGGATAAAGTTAGAGACTTGAAAGAAGCTGCCCCTGGCGAACTCCTTGATACTATCTTAGAATTCGAGTAAGATCTTCGCGAGCTCCACAAGTTATATAGCCTTCAAGATGACTTGAAGCATAGAGTGGACGACAAACGAGAGATGGTAGCCGAGATGGCCAACCAATTACAACAAGATTGGGGTCGAGTTCAAGAATTCTTGAAGAGTGCTTCAAACAAAAAAGAAGTTCTAGCTATTAAAGAAGTTGAACTAGCACTTCTTCAGGCTGAAGTGGAACTTTGCGGGCCGATGTTAGTTCTACTCATGCTAGCACTCAAAATTTTTTGAACGAAAGCTCTTGTCACGCAAACCAACTTGCCGAAGCCGAGGATGATGCTTCAGAGCTCCTGGACTCGTATAACTTGGCTTGGACAGACTTCGAGTTCTTTAAAGTGGGATTGAAGAAAAAGGCTCTTCTGTTATAGTTTCTGGAGTTCTATCATTAAGCCCAACTTCTTGTATTTGGTGAACCCAAAACAAAACTTTAATTATCTTGGACTATTACGATCCATTTAGATTTCGAATTCATTACTAGGCCTCAGATATAAGCCTGCTAAAAACAATCCAATAGTAATTGGCCTGCTAAGGAAATTACCTACCCTCTTACTGTTGTTATTCGACCCTTCTCAGCCAAACTCCTTCTTGAATGGCATTTAACTCAGATTTGAAATCCAGAACGTGCATGTCCCATATGTTAAATCTCGATACGTTTAACTGCCCAAAAAAATCTTAATTATGGCATCTCCAACTTGGGGTAGATAGACCGTTTTATTGCTCAATCCCCTAGAGACACGCGCCCTTCATTAACGACTGTGTTTTATTCCGAGAATCTTTACCACTTTATTTGGACGTAATGGTTCAATATTTACTTCTCCTATAAATGTCATTCTTATTCTTTGCACCTATGCATCCCTTCAACCTTCTCGTTCGATGGACTCCAACTTGCTGTATTTGCTCTGGTTCTCGCTTTAAAAGAAACCTCCAGATATAATTCTCCCACACTATAGACCTTAGATAGTGATATCCATGTCTAAATCTAGGCTAGATAGTGATATCTATGTCCAGATGACTCCTTTACAAAGTCACCCTAAGTATCTACAGGGTGACAAAGTCTAAACGACAGGGATGGCTTTGCACTAGCTTCCTCGCTAGCAACCGATCTACTTTTTTATGCATAGAGACTGCAGGTCCTATGAACGCAGACGTTCTGGTAAGGAAAGTCAGGGAGTTCAATTCAGGGAAGCATATGGCAACTTGCTTCCAACGATCTATTTGGGCTGCTGAACTAGCTTCCTTAACGCTTCAACTCCTTATTCTTTTGTCTCTTAAGGTCCATGCTCCATGTATGCATATTTGATACGCATGCCACAAAGACTGGTTATCAATTGTTCGAGGGATTGGGGGAATAAACGCCATTTTCCCTTTTTGTTTCTTTTGTTAATTGTAGCCTATCTTTATATGGTATCAGAGCTCAAGGCCGCAAAACCTTTCTAATCTTGTGCTTTAATGTAATCTGCTTGTGTTTAAAGAATAGAATTTCTCTCTGTAAAACGTTGTTCACATTGATAAACGTAAACATGTTTGTGTATGAAAAGTACACTTATGCATTTGGCCACAGAAGTTGGCGAGTACAGATTAATAACTAAACATTGACAAAAGATTTAACCACAGAAATTGGCTGAAAAAGTTTAGAAAATTGTAGCCACAGAAATTGGCCTCGTAGCTAGAGAAGTCTCTACGTTATGCCCCTTCTGTCTATTTAGGCGAGGAGTTGCCTTGGAGCCTGTATGGACTGAATTACTCCGTTGCTAGCAGATCGTCGTACTCCTATACTAGCTGCAAATATGGCTTGAGGAAATGGTCATTGATGGGGTTAGCATGGATTGTACCATCTCAATCACGCAAACAAGCAACTCCCTTTCCTTGAATACGATCTATGATGTATGGACCTTCCTACCTTTCAGACCATTTGCCTCGACCATCAATTTTCTCACCAATTGAAAGTATCACTCTCTAGACTAAGTCTCATTTTTCAAAACTTGTGCCCCTTGTGCACCTGTCATAAGCGCGCGATACTCTTCGTTTCTCAGCACATAGGTTGTCATAAGCCTCTAAACGTTTCTCGTCTAAATCCTCAAGCTCCTGCCACATTGCTTGCACATAATCCTTGCCAATCAAATCATGTTATTCCAGAACCCTCATGGACTAAACATGGATTTCTAATGGTAGAAGTTCATCGTGGCCGAACATTAATGCATAAGGAGTTATTCTGGTGGGGCTTCGTTTACTTGTTTGGTATGCCCATACTGTGTTAAATAAATCTTCATGCCATAAACGGGCATTGCTGGCAAGCATTCTCTTCAGGATATGTATGATGATATTATTGCTTGCCTCAGCTTGACCGTTGGATTGGGCATAATACGGGATAGAATGAAGAAAATGTATTCCCAAGTTGTTCATTAGCTCACCTACTTTTCCAGACATGAAAGCTACCCCTCTATCTGACACAAAACATTTCGGAATGCCAAATCTACAGACTACAGATGATATCTTCGAACAAAAACTGGCGAATGGCTTTTGCAGAGGCCACTTTTAAAGGCCTAGCTTCCCCCCATTTGGTGAAAAAGTCAGTCGCAATGATGATGAACTTGTGTCCTTCCGATGAATAAGGATTAATCATTCTGATTAAATCCAAATCCCATCCTCGTGCTGGCTAAGGCTTGATAATTGGTTGTAAATGGATGTTAGGCATATGGCTGATTGGACCATGTGCTTGACACTTTTCACAGCCTTTGGTGAACGTATTGTAGTCTTTGAGCATTCCTGGCTAGTAGTAACCATGACGCCGTAATAACCATCTCATCTTTGGACCAGCTTGGTGTGCTCCTGCTACCCCTAAGTTAACTTCTCTCGTTATCCGCTTAGCGTCACGTCGATATACGCATCGTAATAACAAACACTCTTTTCCTCGCTGGTACAACGCATCATCTTTTAGCACATAGTTGAGGGCCAGAAACCGGATCCACTTGTCTGTTGGTTTGTTAGGATTTCAGAGATACGAGACGATGGGTTGTCTTCAGTCTATGTCTATTTGATCAAGTGTTTTGATGTACCATTCATTGTTTGCTTCTTGGCGAGCAAAGAAAGAAAGAAGTGTGCGTTGTTCAACTTTTAGAATCCGCTTGCGTACTCCATCATGAAGGCTTACTCCCATTGTTAACTGTGCTAACCCGTTTGCTGCATAATTCTTCTCGCGAGGAATATGACTCAATTATACTTCAGTAAACAACTTGAGTAAATCACAGGCTCGTTTGGCCTAAGGCTCTAACACTGGCCCGACCTTATACTTTTTCTCGATTTGCTTAATCACCAAAAGGGAATCCTCATATACGTGCACGTCTATAATTTTCATATCCAGCAAGAGCTCCAATCCTATGATAAGTGCCTTATACTCCGCTTGGTTATTCGTACACTGGAATTCTAATATGAAAGAATACGAAAAAGTTTGGCTACGCGGAGTAACAAGGGCGACTTCTGCTCCAGCCATGGTCCTAGTACTTGAGCCATCAAAGTATAAACACCACGGGGCAAGATCAATATGAGCCAAGTCCAGTTCTAGACCTTCACGAGCATTAATCATCGGATGATGGGTAAGAAAATCAGCCACTACCTGGCCCTTTACTGCATTTTATGGTACATACTGTAGTAAAAATTCTGTCACAAACCTTCAAACCCCAACACAAAACACACAATTCAATCAACAACCAAAAAAACTCAGGAAATCACATGTACAAAAATAAAATATGAAAATTCTTGGATACCCAGAATGGTGCTTGGAAGGAAGAGTGCCGTTGAATCCAGGAATCTGGGTAATGAGAGGTGCCTCTGGTGCTGATAGAGTAGGCACAAAGCTCAACAACAATAGTTGAGTAAATGAGAAGAATGGATATAATAATATTCTGTACCTAGCCATGTCTAACTGTTATATCAAAAGCAATGAAATGAAAATATCCCCTATAATTATATTTATAGACAACCCAGTGATTATTATTTATTAGTCAGCAAGTTGCTCTGGTCGTTGTTGTTGCTTTCAAGCAAAGAGATGGAGAAAGATGAACAAACCGAGCTCTCTGGTACTCAGAAGAAACTTTCCTGGTAACTTGGTAGCAATATATTCTCACATTCATTTTCCCCTTCCAGCTTCATATTAATGAACAACATGCCATTAGAATTAAAGCAAAGGGTTTTATGTTTGTGTTTGGGCTTGATAAAGTACTACAAATCACAGACAAAAGGCACATGTTTAGATAACTTAGACCAGGGTTTGCTGCAGCAACTTCTCTGTATTAAACAGAAAGAACAACCAAACAGAAAACCAGTGGAAAAAACAAACACAAATACAAACCAACAATGTACCACTCTAACAATTTGCATTAACTTTTTAGCCAAATTTCCTTCATTGTTAACTGAAAAATGCTTTAGCCAACATTTGTACTCCATTGTCTAATTTAGTTTGGTGGGATTTTCCGTGTTTGATTTAGCTTGCGTCCAAAATCTGAAGCTGAGCTTCATATCTTCGACAGATTTGTTAGATTATGGGAGGTGCAATTACCAATCGAAATTAGATGAACCCTACCTGAAGTTCAAAAAATCAAAGTTACAGACTAGAGATGCATTACAACTACATTGGAGTGGTTGGACATAGTTACAAATAAAATTTAGACTACACTGTACATTCTTACAATTATAAGGCTAGAAGGATTTTTACCCATCAATGGCCTACTCTAATCTCACTCAAAATGTCCATTTTCAGTGGAAACAATCACATTGCTTGTTTTAATTCTAACTAATCCCAGATAATCCAAGTCCCAATTGCTATGATTAACAGAACCAAAATATTTGTGCTTGAACTGGATATTGATGGCGCACCAGAAAACTTGACTCGCTGAGCTTGATCTCTGGAAAATAAATAAACTGTGTATTAGGACACTGCTTTTGCATAGATTTTGCTCAACTGTAAATATCAGTGACTGAGAAGAAATAATCAGAATAAGAACATCTAGCAGACAAATTACTAATGTCTTACTTCTGTAAAGGAGAAAGCAGTCCACAGAAAATGGCATTATCAGGCAAAGCTGCTTCATCTCCATCATCCTCAGGATTAACAACGCTGACATAAAGTTCTTGTCCTAGATACCATGAGTCCAGATTCTCTGCGCGAAGATTCCAAATGCCAGCACTATCAAGAGAGATCAATATTGCTGTCCAAGCTCCCGGGAAGACCTATTTACACAATCAACCCGAGCAAAATTAACAGAATATAGCTTCCATTAACTAAAGCATGCGTAAATGTACATGTGTTCAGACTTCAGACCACAATGATGACTATGCAATGGAAAAAGCCTATAATGAAATCAAAAGTGCAATATTTCTAAAAATCCACATTTAATCAATTATAAATTTTATCGATATGAGATCACAATATGGTACCGTCACTACTATGCTGTTAACATATCTCTTCAAATCTCGAACTCCCCATTGAATACTATCCAAATCAATTAGTCCCTCAGAAAAGCATTTGAACCAAGGGTACCTGTGTCGTGCAGCGAGCAACGCCATCCCATTTGTTGTAAGTACCTCTACTATTCTCTGTCCACACTCCAAAATCCATACTACAGAGAAATCATCCAACAGTACTTTAGTTTCCAGTTCCACAGTTAACAGTAAAGACAGATAACCATTTCAAAATGAAAAAGCTCACCCAACAACAAAAAATGCATAGCCATCCATATGGTAGTTTTGAACAGTGGTGTCATTGTTCTGAAAGATAATTTCCATGAAACCCTTGAATGTACCATTGATTAACGACGTGTCAAGTTTCGCTGGTCTGTTCATTAATTTATTTGGAAAGTCAAGCTTGTAAACCCCTGAAATGTTGAATTGCTGGGCCAGCTTAAGCGGTGTGGAAGGTGTAAAATATGAAATACCATTGAGAGTTGTGTGCCACTTCCCATTTATAAGCTCTGCAGGTCTATTGAGGATAACGTATACATCTGTAACTGTGATTTCACCATATTTAAAAGAACCTTGTGGATTCGGACGAGCAGCACCAGCGGTGACATTCCACCTAACATTTAGAAACCATCATGAGAGTAAGTCTGAATATCTTCAACATAAGAAGCTCAAAATGAATTAGCATAACAGGTAATCTGATAGAGGTATATTAGTATCATTTAACCTACGCATACCACATAATCTTGTGGAGAAAGATCATACAAAAGCACATCAATGATACAGTGAATATTGAAATTAGGGGTAGGCTTCAGTACACTTGAAGAAAACCATTACTTTTATGAAAGCGTTTTGTGCAGTTCAATAAGCCATTGGTTTTTCCTTTTCCCATCTGGGCATAAATATGATAATAAACCAAAAAGCAGCATACTTAACTACAACCTTATGGATCTTGCTTGATTCATCGAGAAATATGTGTCGAAATGATTAGGAGGATCAGGGAGAGGACCTGATGCAGGCCCTTGTGAGTTGGAGTAGTGTAGGATAGCAACTCCAGTAGCTTTAGCCCATGAAGATGAATCGACAAAACGGGGGCTGGCAACAACGTAGTAATCACTGCTGGCATTTTGATCCATTGTAACCAAGAATGAAAAGGATTGACCAACATGAATATCCATATTTGCATAGTTTTGCTGAACTGTGTATGACCCTTCAGTCTCCACTAGGAGTAAGTTATGGTTTTGTATTCTGAAATTCAAGCTAGTTGAGATACCAACATTGTGCACCCGGAAGCGATAAGTCTTTCCTGCTCCAGGGAATTACAAAGAACTGGGTCTCATCAAAATTGGATGATATTAAACTGCAAATAAAATCACAGCAGCAGAACATAAAAGTCTAAAGTAGAATGAAACCCAACAGGATGCTGAACAGCTCAATCAAATACCAATTTCTCATCCTGAATAAAATCCCAATGGTACAAGACCACTCCTCAAAAGAAAATGTTTGTCTTGCATATTATTTTCTCAGCAGCTGAACCCGATAAATTTAACTAAGATGGAGTATAACAAAAGCCTAGGAAAATTGAAATTCATCCACAGTCCAGCAAAACAATTCACTGAGGCATCCCAGATATATACCTGGTTCGACATTTATGGAAAGGAAAGGAAAACCGTCTGGAACAATTGCATCATCAAAGCGAAAAGGACCTACTCCATTGATGAGTATACCGTTCGGAATTCCCAAGTTAGTTCCTCTTTCAACATCTTTCCGCAGTTCCTGTTTAAGTATAAGACAGACATGAGAAACAAAGTAGGCAAAGATAAGAAACAGACCAAACACATTCTACACTGACCTTATGACTCTTTGTATACCAGTCTGTAATAAAGAGAGTAACATCTGCATCCGGCACAGCAAAAGGTAAGGGAATGACTTCTCTGTTATTTATGATGATTCCCCCATACCCACCTGCAGCTCTCTGGAAGTTTAGGGATGGGAAATAAAAGAAGCTTCCTATCTGATCTTTAACCTGAAATTCATATGTCCAATTCCAACCAGCATGAATTGGACAGTTAGTCCCTGAGACACCATCTTGCCAGGAATTTTTCCTATGTTGTACTCCATCCCTGCATTACACTAACACACTATTAGCAACCTCCTTATCTAGTTTCACTATCTATGTCGTGGCTGAAGGTACTCATGTACCTTACCAAGTGAGAAGCAATGGCTCGTCCAGGTCATTCTTTACATTGATTACAACATTCCAATTCGTAGTGACATTAAGAACTGGTCCGGGGAACTGGCCATTAATCCCAATAACCTGAAATAGTATCATGAAACATTCAGCTAAAACCACTTTAACACCCTGTATATATAGCAGATAATTAATCACATTGAAGTAAGCTCATTTATTGTTCCAAGTCAGACTTCGTCCACATTTGACACTATTAAGTATCTAAGCCAGCTTGCATTGCTGCTCTAAGCCTCGAGTCGTCAAATTTAACCGACCTAGTGAGCTTTATACATAAACCAATTATGATACATGAGCAGTAAAATGAGCATACTGGTTAGCATTCAACATTGAGAGTTCCACTACAAGTAGCCACACATACACTGACAGATTCACAACTAGATAGTTAAGCAGCACAAGAACAAAGAACCAAGTAAAGCTCAAAACTTGAAAATGAGAGAAGTGAAAAGAACACCTGTTGCTTGACTCCAAGTGGAGAAGCAGTGATGTAGGAGACGGTCCAGTCATAGTATACATAAGGATCAGCGCCCAAAGCAGCACGCAATGAGCAGACAAGAACGACCAACAACTTCAACAAACAAAAAGAGGGCATTGGATGATCTCTCTAGTTCCACCCTTAGCCTATCTAATCTGGGTATCTCTCTCTCAGCCTCTAGTTTCAGCCAAGAGAGAAATAGTTGCAGAGATTTGGAAGCGAAAAGAAGCCAAAAATGGGTGGCAGAGTGGCAGTGAAAGAGTCACATGGGGAGAAAGTGGAAAGCACAGAAGTGAAGATGGGGGAGAGCCTGAGACGCTTCTTCTCTTTGTTCTCTTGTTTCTTTGCCGGGTCCCATTTGTGTTTTTTTTTCCATTTAAACTGTAAAGAACGGAGGAGGCTGGAGCTCCATCCAATAAAGACCAGTAAAATTCACCGTGTGGGGCATAGAAGGGCTGAAAGGTAGCTGCAAATTGTGTGCGTGGCCGGGGAAAATCTTTTTGACCGATCTGCTTTGGGATGGAGAGACAAGAGACAAGACCTCAACCTGGCACAATTGGAGTTTGGTTCTTTTCTTTTCCTTGCTTAAATTCAAACAAAAAACACTATTTTGAAAAAACTACAGATAACAATCGCTAATCATTCATGTAATTTAGACCATAAAATAGAAACGGATTTACCATGTACCAAGTTCAAACCAACAGCACCTCAATATTACGATTATTATCTCATATAAGAAAGAGCAATAGGGGGATCTGTTGCAAATAAATCTTCATGTAGCGAGGTATGTCGGATGGTCAAGATAATCTGTCTGGGTGTACACTCTTTGTGCTTTGTCGATTCTAGGTCGGGGGCGAACTGTTTTCAAATGGTTGCTTCTACCTAGTGGTCAGATGACAGAAAGTGTCGACGTTTGTCGGCAGCAGGTTGAGAAAAATGTTCTATATCGGGTACTAATGCATCGCTTTTACCAGAGAATTGTTTTTTGATTTGCAAGGAAAGTTGTTCGATTTTTCTGATCTGCTGCCACCTAAAAACGGATAGAATGGCTGTGAAAGAGTTATTTTCTGTTATTTGGTGCAGGTTTGTCTATTTAGTTATCGTTGAGTATCTTGTTATTATTCAATTGTTCTATGTGAGCTCATTGTAATCAGGGGTTCAAATTTTATGTCCCCCTCCTCTATGTATTCAATACTCTCATTAATCAATACTTGAGAGCAATTGCACCGCCCTTATTCTTTTAAAAGAAAATGAGCAATAAGTGGCTTAGAGGGTGATACTGATTTCTCAAATTTATTATTTTTATGGCACATATCAGGAACAACTTCATTAAAATATTTTATTCCAAACCATGGTATTTGGGCCCAATATAAACATTACATTTATTTTAATACTTTTGGGCCTTAGAGACAAAACATGCCGACCACATGCGGCCTAATTGGAGCTGCGAATCAGGAAATGATATGTCTATGCAATTCCTAAATGAGTTAGAGAGATATAGAGGCAAGATAATATCCCTTTCTTTCCTAGTCGATAATGTTACCTTGTCAAGCCAGGGAAATTGGAGTGCTAACCTCTATAAATAGAAGAACCGAAGAATGTTTGAGGGACAGACACATACGTACAAATTTGCGCACAAGCAAGTACTTACTCCATGAGCAAGTAGACAATCAGCGACAGCGAATTTAGGATCTAGGCCACCCGACAGAGCATGGGGATTCGAAGATTCACTCAAGTTACACCACCAACGACGACAATCAGAGGAATCTAGGCCACCCAACAGAGTGTGGAGATTCTAAAGATCTACGAAGTCACCCTATCCACTGACAACGGCAATCAGAGAAATCTAGGCCACCTGACAGAGCGTGGGGATTCTAAAGATCTACGAAGTCAAAACCAACCAATTGTTCTCAACACTTTGTCCTTAGGATTGCTCTACTTTGTATTCATACAGAATATAAGGTATCGATTCTTTGTGGCTCGGTAGAAAGACACGAAGCTTACGTCTTGCAACACATCAAGACAAGTAGGACTCAACGTGCGAGGTTGGCCGGTGCTCTCCTCGCTCCAATCGTTTGACAATAAGCAAGATACATACGCAGTGCTCTTTACGACAACATTCTGTCCTCGGCAGTGGCACGCCACGTACGCAGTATTACACCAAACAGATAAAAAGAGATAGTTTGCGACATCTCCAATCGCAGCAACCTGACTGGAGTAAAATTGAAGTCAAACATTTTGGCACACCAAATGGGATACATGTTTAGTGTCTTACAACCATTGATCCATACAAAAGGAATTTCGGTAATTGCCTCAAGCATCCAACACCGGAGTTCCAAGCTCACAACTCAGCTCATTGTAGAGGTTTAGGAAAAGAAGAAATGCTACGAAGATTTGGGGTAACAATGTCTCCTTAATCCACATCATCATCCAAACCCAAGTTAATAGACGAAGTTGAGACCATGGACTTTGCGGCCTATCGAAATTACTCACGTGAAACCATCGAACGAGTGTTAAACATTGTGGAAGAAAGTGAGAAAACAATAACAAAGATCAATCAAAGATTAGACAGCTTGCCTGAGGACTGGGAAATCGACCACCTTGCCAATGATAAAAAAAACTCAATGATCTCATAGTAGTTATTGTGAATATGGCCAACACTATGGCAACGAGTTTTGCAAGCATCAATGAGAGATTGGCAGAAGTTAGTCCCCAGTTTCATGACAACGAAGAGATGAAGGATGACGACATTCCAAATCACCCTCCACCACTACCTAACCCTGAATGAGAGTTGGAAGAAATGAGCAATCACATTATCAATCAGAGGTTACCAGGCACAGCTGGAGCTCCTGTAACCTACAACGAACCATTCCCACCACCGCCACTGGGATGGAAGTGACCAAAGGGATATCGTCCTATTTCCTTCACTTGCTCGAGCGAGGATGGTACAGAACCAGCATCCACTCATCTTGCATGATTTAGAGTAGAATGTGGACCATGGGGAAGGCTAAGTGAGTTCAAGCTCAGGGTGTTCACATCTTCACTATCAGGAGCCGCACTACACTGGTACACAAACCTAGCGTAGGGCTCTGTGCGTGATTGGACAGCAATGGAAAGACTATTCAGTAAGCACTTTGGTGGAACAGAACCTGCTGTCAAGCTCGGCAAGTTATGTCATATGGCACAAATTCCAAGCGAGTCTCTAGTAGCATACCTGTATAGATTCAGAATTAAGTATACTAAGAGCAGAACGTCATGCACCATGGAGGAATTGGTGGACATCACAGTAGGAGGACTCGAAGAACGTTTGCATACGAAGTATGTGGATGCGAAGTTCACATCATTAAATGCTCTCATTGATGCAGTATCTCAAACTCATGTCGCATACAAGGAAGCCGAAAATAGGCGCAATGCATCCAGGGGGACATATACTCCTAAAACACCTTACCGATAGCGTCCTAAAATGATTACAGCAATATAAGAAGAAGAGGAATCTGATGAGTATGAGTCAGATGACACAACAATAGCTGGTCTAGAATTGACAACTAAGAGCACAGTAAAGTCAAAGAACATAATCCTCTCGAAAGGACCAGTGCGAGTGTTTACCAGTGCTTTCACAAAGATGAAATTTGAGTCATACACCTATGATGTAAACGCAGCTCATGAAATCATAGAGGACTTGATTGAGAGGAAGTTAACCAAATCTAACTTTGCTGCTCACCATACTGCGAAGCAGTTGAAAGGGAAGAAATACTGCAAGTTTCACAACAAGTGGAACCATGCCACCAAAGACTGCATCAAACTGAAAGATTAGATCCAAAAGTGGATTAATGAGGGAAAACTTGCAATCGATGCGTCGCCAAAAATTGCTTTATTGGATCGCCAGCCTTTTGCGGTGACTTCAGTAGGAGTAGTGGAGTTGGTAGAACCCAGGATGGTTAGCACATTCTGTAGTGATAGAATGGAAGAAATCCTAGACGAGTTAGTCAAGACTGGCATTGCAAATATAGCTATCCATTCATCTTCGTCTTCACAGTAAGCAGAAGGAGGTCTGTACTACAGGTTTCACCACACTTGGACTCATAACACAAACCAATGTGAAGCTTTGCGAGACCAGATCTGACAATGGATAGATGAAGGGGATATCGTAATTCTGGGTTGCAAGGAAGAAGAAGTTTCTAAAGGAGCATTCATGGTTGGTACTCTAGAAGTGTCCTGGAGCGGAGGATCTAAGAGGAAGCAAACATTAGATCTAAAAGCCACCAATGAAGTAGTCTCTAGCAATAGCAAAAAAGAGGATCCCAAAGGGAAATAGAAAGAGGTCTGCAGAGAAGCAACTCCGGTAGTACTTTATACTAGGTGCAAGGCAGAGTATGGCCTCAAGATGACCTATAAAGATTTCGTAGAAGCAGTGTGAGCAGGACCACCAGTCAAATCTCCACCTGAGAGTTACCTGCCATCGAGTCCCAAGGAATCACGTACAGTGGCCAAGGAATCCAATTTATTCAAAAGAATACGAATGACAAAGAAGAAGATTGAAGTAGTTGGTGATAGGCAGCAAGCAGAACCAGACAAACCATACATCCCTCCAGCAAGCAGATCTGTGATTAAAAAAGATGTGTGGTATGTAAAGTCAGGAGGAAAAACCATGGAGATTACCCCCCACCAGAAAAAGGAAGCTACAACGTCATTTTGGAGCAGCGAAGAAGACTTTGGAAGCCTTAGACAAAGGGTTGATCAAACCAGAAAAATTAGTGGAGTCATCGGAACAAATTCAGAGGAGAATGAATAGGCTCGCAGCTACCCTAGTGAATGCGTTTGACAAAAATTCCAATAGACCAAAGATATGAGAGGCTAGACCAAGTGTGTTTTCCAGGATAGACAAAGCAGAGCCTGTCACAGAGGCATAATGAGCACCAAAGAGAGCTCAAAAGGTGGTTGAAGATAAGCTGGTGTGGAAATCAGTCTTCCAATGCATAGAATCAAAGCCAAAATCAGTTGTTGAGCCAAGAGGAAATCAGTACTGCGATGGAGACCAAAGTCTTTGGTAATTGAAGAACAAAAGAAAATTGCTAGCCCTTCTTCCAGCTTCAGTATCAAGGAAGTAACAGCTAGGGAGTCAGAACTCACAACAAAGGTAAACTTCTCAAGAGAACCTAAATCAGAGGTTCACATAAGAAAGCAACGGAACCCTCCCATTGAGGACCGTCAACAATAGCCACTGTTAATTGAAGCAGGTCACTATGAGGATAAGCATTTAGTCAACTATGGGGAAGACAATGAGGACATAAAAGAGGTCTACACCAAAGACATGCACGTAGGCATGGTGTACATGTTACTGGCCAAATTTTCTAAACCAGTCAAGGCAAAGCACGTGGTTGTCATAAGCAAAGTGGTTAGAGGAGTAACTTTGGTAAAGCTAGAAGAACCAGAGGAACAGGGACCAATTGTGGATCCTGTTGTGCGAAATTTCTACATGATGTTCTCCAAACCAACAGCCATAATGGCGTCGTACATGAGGCTATTGTACATTACTGCAAGCATGGGGGGCATCCAGCTGAGCAAGGTCATGGTAGATACCGGAGCAGTAGTGAATGTCTTGACTACTCGAGCAATGACATTATTGAGCACTCCAAGATCAACCATTCAAGCGACATCTATGAAAATCAGGAACTTCGTAGGGACAGTCTTGCAGACACTAGGATTGCTGTTCATAGAAGTAAAGGTTGGACCAGCAACATGGATTCATACTTTCTTTGTCATTGAGTGCAATTCACCCTTCAGTGCAATGTTAGGCAGGGATTGGATCCACATGAGCTGCTGTGTACCTTCATCACTTCATCAATAACTCCTTATTTGGGACATGGAGACATCAGAATTTCACATTGTCAATGCAGACCCACGACCTTACTCAGTCTTTGCGAATGCATTGGATGTCGATTACTACAATGGAAACCTACGACCATTGAAAGTAAGCAGCATCGACAAGAAGGGCCGATATGTTGGAATAACGGCCTCATAATTAGCTCGGTGGGGAATAGTGCAAGCAAAAGAAGATAAAGCACGACCATACTTCCTCAACCTAGCCTCCACAAGCCATCAATCATACAACCGTCCAAGGACCAGGAAGCAGAGCGTTGTGTATCTCTATATGCGAGATTGCAACTCTATTTGATAGAGTCGCAAGCCTACGATTGTCTGCCAACCATCACGACGGTAGAATGTATCAATGAAGACGTGTAACAAGAAGTGATTGAGGAGGATATCATATAGCTCGCACCTACAGCCTTGGATGACACATCACCTAAAGTAAGAGATCCCATTGAAAAAATCAATTTAGGAATACTGGATGGGCCAATGGAAGTGGCTATTAGTACCTTTTTAGAGCCTGAAGAAAGAAAGAGGCTTGTTGACTTATTGTTCGAATACAAGGATTATTTCGCATAGAACTTTGAGGATATGCCAAGACTTTCACCAGAACTGGTTGTCCATAAACTTCCAATCGCAGAGGGAAAAAAGTCAGTATAGGAGCAAATGTGAAGGATGAATCTGGAGACAGCAACATTGGTCAAGGAAGAAATCGAGAAAATTTTGAAGTCCGGAGTTATCCAAGTGGCTAAATACATAGAATGGATATCCAACATAGTCCCAGTATCAAAGAATAATGGGAAGATTAGAGTCTGTGTGGACTACAGAAACTTGAACCAAGCTACTCCAAAGGATGCTTACCCTATGTCAGTAGCTTATTTGCTCATTAATGTAGTGGCAAGACATGAGATGTTATCGTTCATAGATAGCAAGGCGGGATATCATCAAATCTCAGTCGCTAAGGAGGACAAGCACAAAACTGCATTTAGATGCCTGGGGGTGTTAGGGTTATTTGAGTACGTAAATATGCCGTTTGGATTGAAGAATGCAGGAGCAACGTATCAGCGAGCCATGGACTATGTCTTCCACGACCTAGAAGGAGATATAATAGAAGTCTATATTGATGATATTGTGGTCAAATCAAAGAAGAGGTCAAGCCATGTGGAGGATCTAAGACAGGTATTCATACGAATGAGAAAATATCAGCTTAAAATGAATCCAGCCAAGTGCGTTTTTGGGGTGCAAGCAGGGGACTTCCTAGGTTTCTTAGTGCATCAACGAGGGATAGAAGTATTGGATGAAAAGAAAGAGGCGGTTATAAAGGCTCCTCCTCCAAAAAACAAATGAAAGCTTCAACAGTTACTTGGGAAGATCAACTTCTTGAAAAGATTCATCGCAAACGTTGTAGGAAAGACCAAACTTTTTGCTCCTCTCCTCAAGTTGCAAGGGAAGAAAGAGTTTGTGTGGGAGCCAGTTCACCAAGAAGCATTTGATAAGATCAAACAATACCTGGTTAATCCACCCATCTTGGTGCCACCATGAAAATGAGTGTTACTTAAGCTCTATATTTCAGCAACAGAGTCATCCATAGGAAGCTTACTGGCACAAGACGATGAAGTGAAGGCAGAAAGAGTAATATTCTACTTAAGCAGGACTCTCACGAACTGCACAAGTAGATACACACCAATGGAAAAATTATGCCTTGCTCTTTACTTCTCAGGTTGCAAGTTGAGGCATTATATGCTTTCCTTCACAACGTGCATTATAGCACAAACCGATTTAGTCTGGTACATGTTAGCCCGACCTATATTTCAAAGACAAATATGGAAGTGGATTCTCGCACTATCCGAATTTTTACTACAATATGTCCCACAGAAGGCAGTAAAGGGCCAAGCAGTGACTGATTTCCTCGCACATCACCCTATGGAGGAAATCCCAGACCAAAAGGAGTTAAAGTTGTCACACATATCACTGGCTCCTTGAAAACTCTACTTCGATGGTTCCAGCACGAGTGCTTTCGCAAGAGCAAGGATCGCATTGATAAATCCTCAAGGTGAGACATTTGCCTATTCCTTCTGACTAGAGTACAACTGTTCCAACAATGTAGCTGAGTACGAAGCCTTAATCATTAGACTGAAGCTTTTATGGGACCTTGGTGCTACGAATATGTGACGACCCGGAACATAATCAGAAGCGTAATCAGCTTAATTCGTGAGTTAGCGTATAATCGCAGATTTCTGATAATTGATTGAATCGTCGGCTTTGATCACGACTAAATTATTGGCCGAGAATTTGAGTTGAGTCTCTTCTCGAGAGTTGTTGTACGCGTGATTTCGAGTTCGTGGGCAGTTCCGGATCATTATTTGGACGACCGAGGAATATAATAAGAATATTTGAAATTTCGGTATATTGTCGAGTTTATCCGTTTGTGTTCGGGTCTATCCGAAGCGTGATTGTGATCCGTTTTGGACCGTTGATCAACCTGAACAGTAGATGGAATTATTATCGATTTGATTTGCGAGTTTCACAATTTGTTGTGATTTCAGCATAATCTGTTAATATGGCGACTTCATTAGCGACTAAATTACCGGGAAAAAATTTGATTGAGGATTCTTCATGGAAGATGTAGAGAATTTAATTTCGAGCTCGTGGGAACTTCCGGATAATTTTTCCGAGTTACGAGGAATAAGTTATGAATATTTTCGTCCGCCGAATATTGTCGTATTTATCCGATTGGGGTTCGATACGCGTACGGTATAAATACGGAAATGATACTTGCCGTTTTTGGAAACCTGCCATATTGGGAAAGTGGGTGTTGACTGGGTTGACCACGGGTCATGGGCGACTCGTTTTGCCCGTTTGGATGCCGTTCGGTTTTCTCGATTTTTGAGCTTGATTCCGGCCACGATTGGCCGGGGTCTCTTCATGAGAAATGTTGGGCTCGTGCTCCTCTTTGGATTGGTAGGTGGATCATCCCGTGGTGTGGCCGGAGGAGGGAGAATCGAATCGGCAAAGTTTGTGAAAATTCTGGCGAGTTCGGCGGTGGACGGAGGCGGTGATTCCGGCCGAGTTGGTGGCTCTACCTTGACAGGTTTTGTTAGCCTCAATGAGAGGAAGCTATTGCAAGTGGTTTGAGAGGTTGCCGTGGCCGGAGGAGAAAGATCCGTCGATGTGAAATTCCGGCGAGGGTTTATACTTTCAAGGTGAGTTTTGGACCTTTTCCGGTCAAAATTGGCCTTAACTTATAACTGGAAAGTTGTTGGAATCGTCAAGATCTTCAAAAGCATGTGTAGCATGAAATTTTCTGGGCAGGTTGGATTTTCCGGTGGCCGGAGGCAGCGGTGACTTTTCACCTGGCGTGGTTTTCGACGAGTTATATGTCGTTTCACTCGAAATCGCGCCTCGATCGCAGTGGAGAGGTTCATTTTTCGATTTGAGCATCGGAAATTATAGTGAGGTTGTGAGGTGTGATTATTAGATTTTTGACAATTCGTCGTTATCGAATTATGTGTTTCCAAGAACGGTTGTTTCTCGTGATTTGATTTGAGGATTCGAGTTATGATTTTGACAAATGGATTTTATTATTATTCAGGGGTTCGTGATCGTTCGTTTTGCGAGGTATTTTCCGCCGGATCACGGGATTAACGCGAACTGCGTTACGCTAGTCTGTGAGTGGACAATTTCTTTTCACTGTTAATCGCGAGTCATTACATACGTTTTACGAGCATGAGCATGCATACGAGATTATGATTTATATGAGCATGTGTTATACGTTTATGCCTATACCAGTATATATTACGTATGTGCATTTATTTATTGCATTAAAAATTTTCATCGAACTATTTATGATTTGGTTTACACAGAGTACAGTCTCTGTATATGTTGTTGTATTGATACACTTGCATCTCGGCTGATCCCCGATGAATGCCTACCAGGAGGGGCAGTACCCCGACCTGACCGGCGAGGGGCAGTACCCCGGAACCGAGGCCTTTCTGGCTAGAATCACATGTGGGTCTGGGATCTCGTGATTTGGACTGTACTAGCACGGATGTGTCTACGAGCGACCCCGTGAGATTTTCCATGCATGCTCTGTACGCGTGAGGAGTTAGAGTCTCCCTCGTGTACCATTTGATTTTTATGCATTTGACTCGCATATGTTTTTATAACATATATTGTTTGGCGAAAGACATTTATTTTCGTCCACTCACTCTAACAGTTTTCATGTCTTTCCCCTGGGCTTTTCGGTTTCCGTGCCCAGTTTGCAGTTCAGATTCTGGTGTCGCACGTCGTGGTTGAAGGCATAGTATTCGAGCGATGTTTCTTTTATGGTAGGTTCTTAGTTTGGCCTACTATTTGTATATCTATACTAGAAGTCGCTCTGAGTATTATGATGTATATTTTTATACGATTTTCCCCGGATTTCGATAAAGTATAGTTATATTTATTACTTTACATTACTGTTGATATATTGAGAAATCCGGATGGGATTGGTGCCCACGGTTTGATTTTTGTGGCATAGGATGAAGTGTATTTTCCGGGTGCAGGTAATGGCAATTCCACGTTAGTAGCGTTACTCTGCCGAAATTTTGATGATTTTTGTTGGTTCACGTTTTCAGAAGGGGTTTGATTCCGGTTTAGGAAACTAAATCGGGGTTGGGTCCTTTCAGCTTGGTATCAGAGCATTAGGTTTTAGGTTCTGTAGACTTCTGTAGTCGTGTTTACTAAGGGTATTTGAGAATGTACAGCATGTCTGGAGTGGTGACCCGACCGGCCGGCGGATACTCATCAATACTCCGGGTGTTGTATGCTTTCAAATATTTAAAGTTCCATGATTACGTTCTACTTATTGCGAACGATGTTTTATTCATTAGGATGCCTCATTGACGTGTTTTCCGTGTCGGTACGGTTGTAGATCCTATTGAGGATCAATCGACGTGCGATTTGCCAGTGAATTGTGGGTTTGGATTCGTATTCTGAATTCAGATATTTGTGCGGCATGGTTTGCCTGGTTGTGCGTGTATGAGGGTCTACATGTTGCCTCAGAGCAGAGAATCGTGGAAGTTGATGTTTTTGTCTGAGTCAGATCATTGCATTTGGTGGGCTAGTATTGTGTGAGTTCCTGTTGTGACTCCATGGCCTACATTCAGAGATATATTGTTTATATGTTTGTTTCCGTTTGCACGTGTTATGTGGCTTCAGTGGAAGCAATGCACGAGGTTCGAGATGAGTTTGAACCTGAGCATCAGAGAGATTTTGACTGTTATGCCTCGAGATAACCGTGAGGAGCTTGATGTGCTGCACTTAGAGGCGAGAACATTGAGAAGGAAAGGTATACGCGATTTCTGATATGTTGGTTTAAGGAAAGTGGACTCAGTCGAGATATTTTGATGAGGTTGAGTTCAGGCACCTCGGAATCAGTGATTTCATCAGGCTGTGGCCTTTTCGATTATGTTTGGGATCATCAGATTAAAGCAGAGAATCTGTTTGGTGATTGTGGAGATCACGGAGTAGCGGACTTGTTCCTATGGCATGAGTTTGGATGATCGTTGGTGATCCTTTCTCACAGCAGGTGTCGCTATGACTTGTGTTCGTGGAGCACTCTCAGTTGCTATTGTGGTGGCCAGGAGGGTTACGTTGCGAGGGAGCACCCTCAACCAACTATTGTAGCGGTTCGGCAACTCAGAGTTCTGGAGGACGTCATGATGCTGATTCTGGAGTGACCAACGCAGCCTTCTGGATGAGTTAATCAGAATGTCGCAATTGACGTGGACGGTTAGTTGGGCATGCCAAAGTTCGTGCCACGACCTAGTATGGGGACGGACTTTCTTTGAGGTTATCGTCGCTTGATATCCATGGCTATTATACCTGCATCTCCACTTCCGAGGTTTTGGAGAGTGTTGCATCAATCCAGAGGTTGCGAGACCCTTGTTGGAGGATATGGCTTAGCCGCGGATCTATTATAGCTGGATATCGTCGATTTTGGTGTGATTATGAGTATGGACTTCTTGACGATGTATTGGGCTATGTTCGATGGTCACGAGAAGGTGGTTGTGTTTCGACGACTAGAATTCCCCGAGATACTGTTTTGCGGTGATGGTTGAGTGGATGATGGAAACGGGTTGTGTTGTTTGCTTAGTTCATGTTGGGGATACTACGGTTGCTGTGCCCGACATTGTCGACATTGAGGTGGTTCCCGAGTTTCCAGGTGTGTTCCGAAGGAGTTACCAGGTATTCCTCCAGTTCGGAAGACCGACTACACCATTGAGCTTTTACCGGGCACTAGACTCATATCACCGGCATTTTGCCATTCGGTGCCAGCGGAGCTGATGGAGCTACAGGTTCAACTTCTGGAGTTGCTGGAGGAGATTTCATGCGACCCAGCGTATTTGCGTGGTGTGCTCTTGCATAATTTGTGCGGATGTTGGATGGTTCGACGAGGTGGTGCATTGACTACCGGAAGCTGACCAATCCCCCGTAGCTTTTACGGACTTGATGGACCGGGTGTTTAGACGGTTTCTGGATGAGTTTGCGGTCGTGTTTGTCGGCAACATCCTGATTTACTCTAGGAGTGTGGGCCAGCACAAGAAGCATTTGCGAGCTATTTTGCAGACTTTGCGAGATGATCAGTTGTTTGCAAAGTTCAGCAAGTATGAGTTTTGGTTGATTAGCGTGAAGATTTTGCAAAACGTAATGTCAGCAGAGGGAGTCGGCGTGGATCCTGACCAGATTGAAGCCGTGTTGATTCGGAGTTTACCTACCATTGTACCAGAGATCAGGAATCCCTTGGGTTTAGCAGGTTATTATTGGCGCGTTGTGCAAGATTTTCTCGGATTGCCACTCCACTTTCCGGTTTGACGAAGAAGACGTCAAGTTCGAGTAGTCCGATGTACGCGAGATCGGTTATTTACTCCTGAAGGAAGGTTAACCATTATACCGGTTTTGACTCTACTTGACGATCGTGGTGAGTTCGTGATTTATGGCGATGCATCGAGATTTAGATTTGGTTATGCTTTGATGCTGTATTGCAGAGTGGTGACTCATGGTTTCAGACAGTAGAAACCTTATGTAGTTGCATATCCTGTGTATGATTTGGGTGTAGCTGTCCTTATGTTAGCATCGGAGAGTTGGAGACACTACTACTACGGCGTGCAGCGCAGTGTAAGATGTACACTGATCACATGAGTTTCATCTACTTGCATTTTCAGCCAGATTTGAGCTTGAGGCAGTGTAGATGGATGAGGTCAATTAACGACTATGGCTGCACATTTGAGTTTATTCGAGAAAGGCTAATGGTTGTACTTTGACTATCCGTCTGGAATGTTGTTGCTGATGCATTCAGTCAGAAACCGGGAACTTCATTGTATCATGTGTGTATGGCTCGAATTTCCGTGTTAGCCGAGTTGCGAGCTACGGGAGCTGAGTTCGAGTGTGATGGTGTTGAAGCTCATTGTGTTGTGTGCGTTATGCACTAGTGGTGCGAAGATGTGTCAGCTACTCCGAGTTTTCTACTCGTGATGCAACATGAAGAATATAGTAGCTTGTGGGTGCAAATGCCACATTTGTCGACAGGCGATGGGAGCGAAGCAGAGACTTGCCGGAAAGTTACAGCTATTGGAGATTTCCGATTAGAAGTTGGAGTTTTTCGCTGTGGTTTTGTGTGCCAGTACGCACTTCAGTTTGTGATACCAGTTGTCGGATCCTTGTAGACCATTCGATGAACTCAGTACATTTCCTTGTACTTTCGCAAAAGATTTTGGTGGCAGGCTGGCATAGCTATATTTGGCGGAGGTTGTTCAATTGCGTGGTGTACCTGTGTTCCAGATTACTGATCGAGATAATCAGCTACAACAGAGTGTTGGCAAGCTTTGCAGTGAGCATTGGGGACCAGATTACAAGTTAGTACCGTTTCTTATCCTCAGATTGGTGGGCGATCTTTGAGGATTATGCAGACCTTGGAGGGCATGTTGTGGTCTTGTGTATTGTAGTTCCGAGGGGTTTGGGACCAGCAGTTTCGACTATTCGAGATTGCTTGCAGTACCAGTTTGTAGACCACTATGATTTTGACGTTGTATGATGTCGTTTTGAGGAACGATGTTGTACTCCATTATGTTGGAGCAAGTTTGATTTGAGCTGACGTTGGATCCTGATTTAGTGGAATGTGCTACCACAGACTTTCGGATTAGTGGAAACAGGTTGATAATTGCCCGAGTTCGATGTTTGAGTTATGTTGATGTGAGTAGGCTGAGTTGTGAATTGCCACGTTATTTTGATCCGTATGTGATCATAGGCGAGTTTGTGCTGTGCCGTGTAGTTCGGCATTGCCTATAGTGTTGGCTTTTGTGTGTGTTGTGTTCCGCGTAGTGGAATTACATTTTAGATTTGTTACGTGTTTTGTACCCTATCAGTTCCTTATGCAGGAAGACTTGGCGTTTGTGTGGAGCTAATTCAGATTCGAGAATTGAGGGTACAGAGATATTTTTATTGACAGAGTTGTTCAGTTGACGTAGCCACTGGAGAATTGAGCTGCACGCAGAGGCAGTGCTTTTACTTTTTAGTTGGCAGACTTGGAAATTTCGAGGTCGAAATTTTTTAAGGGGGGTGGATTTGTGACGACCCGGAACAGAATCAGAAGCGTAATGAGCTTAATTCGTGAGTTAGCATATAATCGCAGAATTCTGATAATTGATTGAATCGTCGGCTTTGATCACGACTAAATTATTGGCGGAGAATTTGAGTTGAGTCACTTCTCGAGAGTTGTTGTACGCGTGATTTCGAGTTCGTGGGCGGTTCCGGATCATTATTTGGACGACCGAGGAATATAATAAGAATATTTGAAATTTTGGTATATTGTCGAGTTTATCCGTTTGTATTCGAGTCTATCCGAAGTGTGATTGTGATCCGTTTTGGACCGTTGATCAACCCGAACAGTAGATGGAATTATTATCGATTTGATTTGCGAGTTTCGCAATTTGTTGTGATTTCGGCATAATCTGTTAATATGGCGGCTTCATTAGCGACTAAATTACCGGGCAAAAATTTGATTGAGGATTCTTCATGGAAGATGTAGAGAATTTAATTTCGAGCTCGTGGGAACATCCGGATAATTTTTCCGAGTTACGAGGAATAAGTTATGAATATTTTCGTCCACCGTATTTATCCGATTGAGAGTTGATACGCGTACGGTATAAATACAGAAATGATACTTGCCGTTTTTGGAAACCTGCCATATTGGGAAAGTGGGTGTTGACTAGGTTGACCACGGGTCATGGGCGACCCGTTTTGCCCGTTTGGATGCCGTTCGGTTTTCTCGATTTTGAGCTTGATTCCGGCCACGATTGGCCGGGATCTCTTGATGAGAAATGTTGGGCTCGTGCTCCTCTTCGGATTGGTAGGTGGATCGTCCCGTGGGGTGGCCGGAGGAGGGAGAATCGAATCGGCAAAGTTTGTGAAAATTCCGGCGAGTTCGGCGGTGGACAGAGGCGGTGATTCCGGCCGAGTTGGTGGCTCTACCTTGACGGGTTTTGTTAGCCTCAATGAGAGGAAGCTATTGCAAGTGGTTTGAGAGGTTGCCGTGGCCGGAGGAGAAAGATCCGTCGATGTGAAATTCCGGCGAGGGTTTATACTTCAATGTGAGTTTTGGACCTTTTCTGGTCAAAATTGGCCTTAACTTATAACTGGAAAGTTGTTGGAATCGTCGTGATCTTCAAAATCATATGCAGCATGAAATTTTCTGGGCAGGTTGGATTTTCCGGTGGCCGGAGGCAGCGGCGACTTTTCACCTGGCGTGGTTTTCGACGAGTTATATGTCGTTTCACTCGAAATCGCGCCCCGATTGCAATGGAGAGGTTCGTTTTTCGATTTGAGCATCGAAAATTATAGCGAGGTTGTGAGGTGTGATTATTGGATTTTCGACAATTCGTCGTTATCGAATTATGTGTTTCCAAGAACGGTTGTTTCTCGTGATTTGATTTGAGGATTCGAGTTATGATTTTGAGAAATGGATTTTATGATTATTCAGGGGTTCGTGATCGTTCGTTTGGCGAGGAATTTTCCGCCGGATCACGGGATTAACGTCAACTGCGTTACGCTAGTCTGTGAGTGGACAATTTCTTTTCACTGTTAATCGCGAGTCATTACATACGTTTTACGAGCATGAGCATGCATACGAGATTATGATTTATATGAGCAGGTGTTATACGTTTATGCCTATACCAGTATATATTACGTATGTGCATTTATTTATTGCATTAAACATTTCATCGAACTATTTATGATTTGGTTTACACAGAGTACAGTCTCAGTATATGTTGTATTATCGATACACTTGCATCTCGGCTGATCCCCGATGGATGACAACCAGGAGGGGCAGTACCCCGAAACCGAGGCCTTTCTGGCTAGAATCACGTGTGGGTCTGGAATCCCGTGATTCGGACTGTACTAGCACGGATGTGTCTACGAGCGACCCCGTGAGATTTTCCATGCATGCTCTGTACGCGTGAGGAGTTAGAGTCTCCCTCGTGTACCATTTGATTTTTATGCATTTGACTCGCATATGTTTTTATAACATATATTATTTGGCGAAAGACATTTATTTTCGTCCACTCACTCTAACAGTTTTCATGTCTTTCCCCTGGGCTTTTCGGTTTCCGTGCCCAGTTTGCAGTTCAGATTCTGGTGTCGCACGTCGTGGTTGAAGGCATAGTATTCGAGCGATGTTTCTTTTATGGTAGGTTCTTAGTTTGGCCTACTATTTGTATATCTATACTAGAAGTCACTCTGAGTATTATGATGTATATTTTTATACGATTTTCCCCGGATTTCGGTAAAGTATAGTTATATTTATTACTTTACATTACTGTTGATATATTGAGAAATCCGGATGGGATTGGTGCCCACGGTTTGATTTTTGTGGCATAGGATGAAGTGTATTTTTCGGGTGCAGGTAATGGCAATTCCGCGTTAGTAGCGTTACTCTGCCGAAATTTTGATGGTTTTTGTTGGTTCACGTTTTCAGAAGGGGTTTGATTCCGGTTTAGGAAACTAAATCGGGGTTGGGTCCTTTCAGAATATACAAGTTTGGGGAGACTCGCTGCTTGTGATCAGACAGCTCCAAGCCACGTGCAAAACAAGACTAACCCTAGAACCATATGTGAAAAGAGCTAATGAGTTGCTGGAATTATTACAGATGTGTCCCTGGCCCACATCCCATGAGGAGAGAATTCTACAGTGAATGAGTTGGCTCAGCTTACTATGGGGATAGAGCTTGTTGATGATGTGCATGAACGAATAATGAATGTAGAATTTCGTACTCTCCCATCCTTAATGACTAGGAAGGAGAAGAAGGATGAATGGTACGTCGCAGCTCTGGGAACAATCGATGATGATTGGAGACAACCAATTATCACATATTTGAAAGATCCTAGCTCTACAGTAGACAAGAGGATCAGGTACTTTGCTCAAAACTACGTTCTCCGGGGAGATGAATTGTTCAGACGTGGAGAAGAAGGAGTGGACTTGGTTTGTGTATTTAGAACCGAGGCCAAACGATTGCTGCGAGAAGTGCATCTTGGAGTCTGCGGAGCTCACCAATCTGGGTCAAAGATGAGATGGTTCCTACGTAGACACGGATATTTTTGGCCTTCGATGTTAAAAGATTGTATAACTTTTGCGAAAGGGGGCAAGGATTGTCAAGCTTATGGACCAGTCAACCATATTCCAAATATCCATATGCAGCCAATCATCAAACCATGGCTAGTGCGAGGATGGACATTAGATCTAATCGGCTTAATCCATCTTTATTCTTCCATGCAGCATAAGTTTATCATCATCGCTACAAATTTCTTTACTAAGTGGGTAGAGGCAAGGCCTTTAAAAGTGGTCTCTTCCGTTGCAATTAGGCAGTTCCTATACGAAGAGATCATCTGCCGATTTGGGATCCCAGAGTGCTTCATTTCAGATAGAGGAACGACATCCATGTCTAGAGAAGTAGAAGAGCTCATGATAGATTTTGGGATCAATTTTTTGCATTCTTCACCATACTATGCATAGTCCAACGGCCAAGCTAAAGCAAGCAACAAATTGATCCTCCACATACTCAAGCGCATGCTCGCAGACAATCCAAGACTTTAGTATGAGGAATTTTTCAACACACTGTGGGCATACAGAACTTCTAAGCGTAGTCCAACCGGAACTACTCCATACGCGCTAATGTTTGGATATGACGCAATTCTGCCATTGGAGATCAACGTTCAATCGCTGCGGGTCATGGATCAACACCAACTGATTGGAGAAGATTTTATACAAGCAATGTGGCAAGAGTTGGAAGACTTAGACGAAAAATGCATCAACACATTAACCAACCTGCTTGCAGAAAAGCAGAAAGTGGCTCACTGTTATGATCGACGTACCCGTGGACTTAGCTTTGCAGAAAGAGAGCTGGTTTGGAAAACGGTATTGCCTTTGGGAGAAAAGAAAGAAGGATGAGGTAAATGGTCCACAAGGTAGGAAGGACCCTTCATCATTGCCAAAATTTTAGGCAAGGGAGCGTTCCAGCTGTGAGACGTTGATGGTGAAGTTCATCGTAATCCCATTAATGACAGATTTCTAAAGAAGTATAGGAAGCTAGTTTGGGAGTACAAGGAAACAGAAGGATCAGCGACTTAGTTTTGCACTCATTCGTAGCCTATAAAAGAGGCTCGCTCTCTATGTAAAACCAGAGGGCAACCAGTATGTCCAAAGCCAATTCATGTGGCCAAAATATTGCAAAATTCAAAAAAATTGTTAACATGGATCCAATTTCTATGGTTCTTTCAAATGTTATAAGTTACTTACGACCAAATTTCAGTGGTTAAATCACTGGAGATAGTATTTTTGCTGCTTACGAAAGACAAACAAAAACAGTTGAAAATACAGAGATTCATTTGATCAAAATAAAGAGTACAATATATTATGAGACTTTACGGCATCTAGCTCTGATACCATACAATCAAATGAACAGTCTCCTGCTAAAAAACCAATCATAGGAGATGGTTTGGATCTATCCCAACGATAACGAAGCCCTCGTCTCACGCCGGTGGGCAGTCACTAACTGAGGAATAGATCTACCTTCGATTTCGGAAGATTTTGGGATACTTACACTCGCCCGACATTAGCTACTCAACAAAACCATTCCTTAGATCATGACCTTAGACGGTCCACTCAAAAAGCTAGAAAAGCTTTAGTGGGAGTGAGTGGGAGCATGTACCAGACCAGGATGATCAGGTTCAAGGATGGGGTCAATAAATGCCCATATCAATCATTGTCTGCTAATTCTCAAAGGTTTGAGAACTAGCATAGAACCGAAAGACTTGAGCTTTGGTACTATGACCTAAGCCAGGTTTGAGCTTTGGTACTTCGACCTAAAAAAGTCTAGTAGAATTCAAGATCTGGAGTTTGCCTTGAAGCAAGAAAGGAACAGACTATGAACTAGAAACACCATCTTTTTTCTACAGAGAGATCTTGTGAAATAAAGGAGAAGTGACAAGCTATTTATAAGCCTAAAACTCTTAGAGGCTTTAAACAAAAAGACCTATGACGTTGTATCGACTCAATACAACAGTTAAGGGGGCTCAACATTCAATCAATGATTTGCGTATCTCTTAAAAGCTGAAAATTTACCGTTTCGAGATACAAAGTTATGAGCCATTAAAAGCGGATAGTTATTCCGGACTTGGCGTAATTTTTGAAGGCGGAAAGTTATTAGATGACAGAGATACACAGTGGGTGATTAAGGTGCAAGAGTTTTACAAAGTAAAGTATAAGGCCCAAAATCGATGCTTAGTTCATGGAAAATAAAAAGTCTAGTACTTTTACAACAGAGCTACTGAGAGCTCACAGATTAGTTTTCACTTGAAGATACCGGGCCTGTGCGACGGCTCAAGCCCTTTCAGCATCCGCAGCTATGGCGCGAGCCTGCTGAACACTTTCGGAAAGAGTTTTCCCCACATTATGAAGAGCGATAGTAGCTTGCTCCTTTCCAAAATAATCTTCCTCCTGCTGACGCAGCTTAGCTTGGAGTTTTGCAATTTCTGCACGTGTGGCCAGAATATCTACCCACTCATCTTCATAGTTCTTTCTCATTGTCGTGATTTTCTACAGATCACGTTTCCACCTACGATTCTGGTCTATACAATTGGAGATAGCTTTGTCTCGCTCGTGGGCAACAAAGACTACGGTGTTAAGAAGGTTTAGAAGTTCCCGCAGTAGCCCTTCCATTTGATCCAGGACGACATGATCTACTCCTTCCATGGCACAGCGAGTCATTTGAATATGAACGGCCAGTTCTTGATGAACAGTTTCATTCTCAAAATTCAGAGTCCAGAGATCACGTAGATAGGCAATAGCAAGCTAGACTTTAGAAGGATCTCTTTCAGAAAAAGCCAAGTCTTTGTAGATTTACACTGCCTCTCACAGGGTCTTTGTCATTCCCTTGTTACCCCTAGCAGAAGCTGGAAGTATTAGCAGGATGGGAATCGCAGACTGGGGGGCAGCAGTCTCACTGCAGCTGCGGATGACGTTAAAAAAATTCTCCAAGCCTCCGTCAACCCTCGATAAGTGATAACTTCTGAGTACTTAGATCTATCTACTGAAGAACCTATGCCTAGAGAGTTATGAGACGATAAAAAGACTTACACCAAAGAATCATACACAGGTAAAGTCAGAATATACCTGAGATAGATGAAGGGAAAATTGATCATCATACAATGCAGCATTGAGGCGAGGAAGGGAGGACACGTCAGCAGCGAATTACGAAGAACAAATAAAGGTTAAAATCCGCCTAAAAATAAGCAAACCAGATTCAGAAGTTCAAAAGAAGTGCAATACGGTTGACTCTCCGTGGCCAGTCTCAGAGGCCAGAATGATGGAGGGAACATTCAAAACACGGAGCTGCTCTTCACCACCTTTATTCGTAGTAACAGGAACCACGTTTGCACCAGTGGAAGTGTGTACTTAGGATTCATTGGCAGTTTCCTAGGACTATACAACCAAAAATAGTTGTTAGAGAAACACAGTATTCCAAAAAGCTGCAAGGTCAGAATAGCGAGTACCTCAGCAACAGTGACAGTAGTCTATGGAATAGCAGCATCAGGAATCTTAATACCTCATGGAACCTCAGAAGTACCTCTCAAAAGCTTCTTTCCAACTACGGTGGTAGCTACTCCTTTCGCAATGGCATCCACAGCGGCAGAAACCAATTGATGAAACGGTTGTACGTAAACCTGCTCAATAAGCTCCCGACACTAAATTCTTCATCTACATCATTGGAAAGGCATGTGCCTAGAAGTTTAAAAGGAAAAGGCTCACCAGACACACCCACAACACTGGAAGAAGACTCAGGAGTTGCAGCCGGCTGAGAGATCTTTCCCTTATTCCGCACATCCTGAATAGCCAAATTATCCTCTGAGGGCTCACTATCTGGAACTTGCTCAATAGAAGGAGAGTTCTCACTCAACTTTTCCTCTACTAGCTACCTGTGTTCCCTAATAGCGCAACGTTAGTAGCGGCGAAACTGAGTCATAAAAAGCAGGATTAAGAAGAGAAGACAAAAAGCTAAAGAAACTAAAAGTTCTTAGGAAGATAAAAGTCATACCAGAGAGAGCTCATCATTGGAGCCTCCATCCTCATGGTCCCAGGCTACAACAGTGTTCTTCTTCTTCTTCTTCTTGGCAGTGGCAGCCTTTGCAGCACCTCATGCAGCAGGAGTCACAGCGTTGGAACTCGCACCTAGCAACTTATTACGCTTCGAGGTAGACACAGAAGAAGTACTGATCTCTCGCTGCTTCCTTTTCTGACCCTTCTCTCCTTGGTCTTTAGGGCCCACTACCTGTCTATCCACCATTTTCTTGAAAAAATCAAGGAAAGGGGCTGGAAAAATAGTGCGACAGACTCCAGATTTGGACTGCTTCCAAATGTCGCTGTAATGACGCTCATTCCACTCATAATAGTCCTTAACAACGAAGTAGGTTATACAAAGGGAGCGCTGACGGAACTCAGATAAGTCCAGTAAGGGAAAAGTTGGGATAGCAAGATCTTGGAGAATCATGGTAGAAGGCTTCTTTACACAGATCCTCCATGAAGTATAACCATTGCGAGATTCTATCAATGCACAAGGAAGACCTTGTTTACACCCAAACTGATGAGCAAAGTGATTAGGAGCATATAACTCAACCCATAAGACAGAATCAGGAACAATAATGTCTGCACAAGAGACACATTGAGCGAAAAGCTTCCTCGCAACAAGAGCTTGGTGGGGAGTCACTGCGAACCCGGTAGATAACTAGATAGGGAATTGCCTCGTTACTACAAATTCAGCCATATCCTTGGAGAAAAGCTTCTAACCCCAAAGATGATTGAAACATTGCAAGTAACTCAGAGGTTCGGTTTCTCCAGCAAACCAAAGACCTGCCCAGCAGCTCCCCAGAGACAAACTCCTTATGATGGGGACTGCAAAATTCAAGAAAATAAACCTGCAAGCACTAAGACAAAATTCAGACGGGACCTGAAAACTTAAACTTGAATGGATTCAACGAAATCCACCCAAGGCCACGGTACAATGCACATAATACAGGATATGCAAGGCTAAGACAGTGGTCGTTGTACAATGCTTCAACTGCCTTAGCAAAAGTGTTGGTAATCATGTTCGCAGTAACGCAAAATACATAGCGGCAAAGCCAGAATTCTAAAAAAGCAATGCCACCATAAGCATTCTTCACTCGCTGATCGCCAGAGGAAGGAGTAGCCTGAAATTCCTCCATGTTGTAGTGTTTACGCCAATTAGAGGAGGCGGTACTAATGGTTGAATACTCAGGGTCCAACGAAAAAGGGAAGACCTTATTTTCCAAAGTGCTGGGAACGAAAGGCTCACTCGCAGTAGGTAAACCAGTAATAGTAACGACATCTAGTAAGGAAATTCCTAAATGACAGAACGCAGAACGAAACTATTACTACTGGTTTCTCAATAGCACAGAGCTGCGACAACAGTGACACGATTCCCACCTTGGGGAAGATGGAAACACAAATCAAGCGCATGCAAAATACCAACCTTTTTCCAGAGCTCCTCATCGAGAGATTTTCGCTCCTGGTATCACTGAAGTTCTTCGGCTTTGGTGCTGGGCCATTTCCCCAATTTCACTTCGAGGTCCTTCTGATCCCACTAAAGGGGAGTAGCGGCTTCACCATGCACGACCAACGGAGGATGACGCACAGCTAAATCAAGCATAAAAGAGGCCTTCTTAGTACTGGTGGTTAGACCCAGTATAACTTCATCTCCCTTCGTAAGGTCAAGCCTCTCATAGGGAAGGTCTTGATCCCAATGAAAACGATGGTCCATATGAGCGCGGAAAGCTTCAACATCCTTCTCAGAGACCTCTGGGCAAAAATTTTGATAAGGGGCCATTTTCGAAGAGAGGAGGAAAAAGGAAAATAGAGTTCTTAAGAGAAATTAGGAATCCAAGATATTTTGCAGTGAAGCTTCTGAAAGAAGGGAAGTTAAAAGGTTGAAGACGACCAAAGAGTATAAAGGGTTGAAAATAAGAGGCGCGAATTTTGAAGAAAAGCACTCGAGTAGCCTATGCGAGGCTATTTGAGCCATTGTCTAGAAAGCGACACGTCACATTCAAACACTTCTAAAAAGACCTCTTCGAATGTCCATGGGTTAATCTCGAGGTCTGGGGGGCAAAGTTTGGGTCCAAAATAAACATTACATTTATTTTAATATTTTTGGGCGTCGGAGACAAAACAGGCCGACCATATGTGGCACGATTGGAGCTACGAATCAAAAATGTATATGCCTATGCGATTCCTAAATGAGTCAGGGAAATCCAGAGGCAAGATAATATCCCTTTCTTTCCTAGTCGATAATGTTACCTTGTCAAGTCAGGGAAATTGGAGTGCTAACCTCAATAAATAGAAGAACCGAAGAAGGTTTGAGGGACAGACACATACGTACAAATTTGCCCACAAGCAAGTACTTACTCCATTATCGAGTAGACAACCAGCGACAGTGAATTCAAGATCTAGGCCACTCGACAGAGCATAGGGATTCGAAGATTCACTCAAGCTATACCACCAACGACGGAAATCGGAGGAATCTAGGCCACTCAACAGAGCATGGAAATTCTAAAGATCTATGAAGTCACCTTATCCACTGACGACGACAATCGGAGGAATCTAGGCCACTCGACAGAGCATGGAGATTCTAAAGATCTAAGAAGTCAAAACCTACACATTGTTCTCAACACTTTGTCTTTAGGATTGCTCTGCTTTGTATTCATACAGAATATTAGGTATCGATTCTTTGTGGCTTGGCAGAGAGACACGAAGCTTGCGTCTTGCAACACATCAAAACAAGTAGGACTCAACAACCGAGGTTGGTGTACTCCTCGTTCCAATCGCTTAACAAGAGCAAGATATAGACATGGCGCTCTTTACGACAACATTCTACCCTGGGCAATGGTACACCACACATGTAGCATTACACCAAACAGATCAAAAGAGACAGTTTGCGATATCTTCAATCGCAGCAACCTGACTGGAATAAAATTGAAGCCAAACACATGGTGATCTGACAAAGTAGGCTAGCTCAAATAATGGTAAGAGGACCACAACCTGAGAAGTAGATTATTAGCTCTCAGGCTCTAGTCGGGTAGTTGACATGAGGCTATGAGCGAAACCAATTGAACCTTTATAAAAAAAAAATTTAAAAAATCTGATTACTTGATTCTACTTTCAAGCGTTAAAGTAATTTTTTCGATATTTCATTTCCCTGAATCCATCATTTTCTAAATTGTAAAGTATGTAAGAAATAGCATTCGAATTACAAAAAAATTAATCCTAACAATTGACGGTTTACAAAGTTATAAAGAAAGGCTCTGCTAGGGTTGCAAGGAGCTCTCATCTCGTCTGCGCAGTGCCACACTCTTCTTCTTCGAAGTAGATCAATATCGGCGCTTCTCTTGACGTTGTGTCCACTAAGCTCATCATTCATCGTCATTCAACTTGTTCCTTCTATTGTGAAGGAAGGTAATTCCTTTAGCCAATGATGGACTGGTCTGGAGCGGCAAGTATGGAAGCGGGTTCCTAGTGAGTCATGTCATCCTTTGGCGTGTCAATGAATTTGGGACAATGGAGAGCAGCGGCACCATGCATGAAGCTTTATACATGCTCCAACAACGGTGTGGAAGTTTCGTTGTGATTGTTGGTGATTAGAGTTGCACAATTTCGATGTCACCTCTCTTTCCTTGACCGGTCTCTTGTTAAGGGGTCAAGGTTGGCCAGCGTTTGGTGGTGCGATGAGTTTGTGGCATGCAACGTTGATTTAGGCCAACTGTGGTTTCCATGGGAAGCCTTGGTATTTAGATATGGACCCACTTACCTAATTTGTCGGCTATGGTTTCTCATCCTACATGAGTTGGTCATGTGGCCCATATGCGTACTAGAGGATTCTGGATCTAGATTTGGGATTCAGGTGGCTAGCTTCCTGTGGTGAGACGGCCGGAGCGTGGATGTAACGACCTGACTTACTATAATATCATTTAAATTAATTAAATATTTAATATATCTAGTAATTAATCGACCCAGATTAAATTCTATCAAATCAAGTTAAAACTCTTTTCAAGTAACCCGTTACGACAAGACAGTCGCAACAATATAGACACACTCAATTATTCTGTCAACCGCACCGCCACTGACAGTGACATGTGACCACGCATCACCACTGCCCACCCACTGGGTCAACAAGATCTAAACGTGAATTAAACCTCACGGCTATACTTGTGACGTCGTTACGATTGCAACAACATATAACTTGACTCATTCCATATAACTTAACTCGATTTCGACCAGACGCGCCGCCACTGATGACCACTGCTAGTTGACCCATCAATAGAAACCTCTTAATGAGCCCAACAACTTTCCTCAAGGGACCCTCACCAGATTCTGGTTTGTTTGGCTAGAATCGACCCCGACACCATTCGGCCGGAAATCTTTCCGGCAACGCTGCACCGCATTCGAACCACCATGAGGCTCGAGGCTGGGTGCAATCGACTAAGGGCAAGGAGGGCTACCAAACCCCTTTAATATCACTCCAATCATCGTCGTCATCCGTTGTCCCTAACGACGGCGATTCGACTGCGATTTTCAAACAAAAATTGCGACGGTTCTCTCAAATCTCACCTGTAAACATCAATTCCAATATACCGTCACAATCAACACATCATAACGATTCAAATTATACCTCAATTGTCGTTGGAAGTATCACTAGTGACAGTTACGATTACAAGCCGAAACCCTAGCTTTTCTCTCCTTCAATTTTCTTACCTCAGCCATTAATCTCAGAAATCAAGGATGACTTGCGGTAGAGGACGACGAGACAAGTCACTCCCAACCAGAATCATGGCCTAAGGTGGTCGGCAGAGGTCTCGCCGTCGACGAGCAGCTCTGTTGCGATTTTGGGTCACGAGAGATAAGGTCAACGCGGGTCAACGGTAAATATTCCTAAATGGAAAGTCTCTCTTTCCAATTATGGTAACTCGTATTCATAGTCGCTTATTTCGCATATTTTGGTTTATGTAAATCTCGTCAAAACTTCCGTTGACTATAACTTTCTCGTCATAACTCCGATTACGATATTTCGTGCGTCGACAAACTCATCTCAGCGAATCCCACGAGTTTCATTCGAAGTCAACCAATATTATCGATTCTTTAAAAAAATCAACCGTAGTTCTCACAATCTTAACTGTTGATAAATATTATTTACTGTGCTTGATAAATAAAAATAAAAATATCACTGAATACAAATAATCATATGAAAAATTTGGGATATCACAATGACCCAGAAGTCTAATTCTTTATTGACTCAGTCATTGTTGTTTGTTATTTAGCTAGACTTAGACTTGGTGTATCCGTGTCTAGTTCGGCTAGCAAATTGACATTTAGTTAGTTGTTACTTAGTGCTTTTACGTTGCAGCACATCGTTATGTAACTGGTTTTGGTTATATGTTTATATATAAGCTTAGCAATGGTCTCTTCTCATGTATCAATAGATGTCTACTATGTAATATTATTCATCTTGTTATGAATAAAATGTCGGTCATAATTGATTTAAAAATAGTCGAATTGTTTAAGGAAATTATCTTCCAGTGTGTGTTTTGTCCTAATTAGATTAGATATAGAAATTCTAGCAATCCCTGATTATTCAGGATCATTGATTGTATTGATTGTAATATTTAATTTTTATTTAAGGCTTCTTATCAATGAATAAAGATACAACTTTAGTTTACAGTTATTGTGTATCCTGCTATCATTCAACACGTTAGCAGTACGCTCTGAGTTGATAGCCAGCCATCACCACAAAGAAAGAATAAACCCCAACCCTAACACCTTATCCCATCGCTGGTCACCATTACCGCCAAAAATCTCTACTGTCTCTGGCCACAATCTTCGTCGACTCTAGCACCTGCATAGCCACCTAAGCACTTTTTGTAAGCATCTTCTCAAGATCATCAAGATTGCTCGACTGCCCAAATCCCGTTTCAGATGAGCATTACCTCCTTGTCGTCCATCTTTACCTATACCGAGGATTACACCAATCGAGGTAAATTGTCTACCATACTAATTTAGATATTAGGTTTAAAAACTTAATTTCTGCAGCATCCTAGATTTAGAACTAAAACTTGATTTCTGCAACACCATAGATCTTAGGTTGTTTATTGCTTTGAATTATATTATGGATTATACTATGTCGAGAAAAGGGAATTTCATAACCTCTTTACTTAAAGAGTTTGATTAGTGACTGTGAGCACAGATTTGTGACGCCCTTAAGCTAGAGCCTTATGATTGAATGAAAGCACCAGATCATAGGGGCTGCCTATGATTGTTGAAAGTTAAGACCTTCCTTCTAAGGTTTGTTGGTGATGTGAGTCTCCTTCGACTTGCTTCCCTTGATAATTCCTCCTTGAAAGCCTGCAAAACAAGTCCAAGCACGAGTGGTACCACGCTTAGACCCCTTGATGCTTAAGTTAGTATGGAACCAAGCATAAGCATGTATTAGGGTTGAATGAGTTCTTACATTTGCCAAGCTATAGCGTCAAACATATAGTGATCGTTCAAGGTCCATGCATAGTCCATATAGGAATTGGACTACATACTTTCGGATAGGAGGAGTTCATTAAGGAATAGATCTCTGTATCCAAGGCTAATCATATCTTTAGATTACCACAAGCCCTTTGGTATAATCCCCTTAGGATTCGTACAAATCTTACTCTTTTTCTCGAGGTTCGATCATGCAATCTCTCAAGGTCCTATCATATAATCCCTCAAGGTTCGATCATATAATCCCTCAAGGTCCAATCATGTAATCCCTTGAGGTATGATCGTACATTGGGATCGTCACACCATCTTATGAACATTCCAGAGGCTTCTACATCATTCTAGATACTTCCAGAAACCTCTAGCTAGATTAATCGATTTATACTTGGAACCCTAATGGTACAAGCCCAAGCCTATTATTCCAATTATCGGACCTCTTCTGCTTGCGGACCTGGGGGACCAGAATCCCTCCAGCTCTATGTGGCCAAATTTGGCTTCCACAAATACCCCCAAGGTTCACCAAGCAGACCTTGCGTCAATTGGTGTGGCTTCACACTCCAACTAATTTGGCCTATAAATACATCAAAGCAATAATATTCAACATATTAATTGGTGACACTTTCCTCAAGCTTTCTGGAACCTTCCTCCAGCTTTCCTCAAGCTTTCGAGCAATCACCCCAATTTTCATGGAAACCTTAGGGCTTTATGGACAACTGTAACTTTTCTAGAAAATAACTTCTTTTTCTGAAAGTATTCAGCTTATAAAGCATTCCATCTACTTTCCTTAAGCTTTCGGGCAGTAGATTTTTCGCCCTCGAGCTTTCCGGGGTATTTATGAATAGTAGAGTTCAAGCTTTTATCAAACGCATCTTTCTTGATCAATTAGCAAATCTTTCTCAAGAAAATCGTTCAACCTTTTCAATATAACCAGGGTCGCCTCTAAGTAGCTGTGGTCGCAGCGTGCCAGTTGGATCCTACTGATCGTATAAATGCTCATGGATGAGGCTGATGGAGAACCTCCATAATTTATTGAGGTCTCTGAGGAATGCTCACAATTTTGAGATGGTTCCCCTCAAAAGACTTCTAGCTTAGTCTTAACCTTGTACCAAAGATTATCGTACTCTGAAGCTTCATTGTAACCAAGTTTTTTCGCCTGGTAGGATCCCTTGGGTTTTCCCATCCAGAAAACTTGTCCCAGGTGCTACAACGAACTCCCACAAAACTCAAATCGTGGCTGGCTTATCCCTAAGGCATCACCAAATGAATACGTAAGGACTTAAGTGCCCGAAGTTTTAGGATATAGTTGAGTTACCCATGGGGTATTGTCAATCTAACCTCATCAAATCTAATCTCAAGGCCCTACTAACCCAAGATTACTTTGAACTCTCGTGAGATTTTTCTCTGTGTGTTTTGGTCTATCCA